>OY755240.1:38575713-39775713 GCA_963576725.1 Azorinus chamasolen | reverse complement strand
AGGTTTAGGAAAAACTCCGGTATAAAAAAAACTGTAGGTATAAAAACTATTTTATACCTACAGTAGGTATTGAAATTTTGAAAAAAATAGAACAGGTTGAAGGGTTAAAAATAAGATATGAATAATAATATGAACTCATGAATCTGTAATGAAAATATCTGAAATTTTATACATAAGTATAGATTAATTTATTCTTTCGGAATTAAAATTGGTCCTGCCCAAGGGCCGGCTAGTTTTCTATAGAAATATATAGTGAAAACTTTGAAAAGCTTCCCCTCTGATTGTCTGGTGAGCGATATCAGGGCCATTCTGACCCTCTTGTCTGTTATTATACAGAAGTGACTGTCATTCGGATTTTAGGTACATATTCTCAGTTTGGACTACGTATACAATGGCTGAAACATTTCATTAGACAACGGAGTTAATTCAATATTAACACGTATCAGTGTTGATTTTCGATGCAAATTGCCTGATGTCCGATAAGACTACGAGTAAAGCTGGGCTACGAGCCGTTTTATACCTTCGTAAACTGTACCGCGATTGGCTACACTTATCGGCGTTGTCTGTCTGGCTGATAATGACTGTCTCTCTGGCTGATATAGATAAACAAACTAGGTCTGGCAGTTACGTCAAAACAATAACAAAACTAAAAATAGACAGGGTTTCCTCAATATATGATTTGAATGGGATAATTAACAAATAAGACAATCATTACACTATGGGATATCCGAAACCGTGCTCTAAAGGATGCGTATGCGGCTTTGCATGCGCGCTACCCGAGTTCGAAACTCACCGGCATTTATACTTGTATTTTTATATTTTCGCTATAGTTTTATAACACCCCCCCCCCCCTTTGGAAAAAATTGGGGTATATTGCTTTGCACATGTCGGTCGGTCGGTCGGTAGATCGATGGTTTCCGAGCGATAACTAATAAACGACTTGGCATAGAATCTTCAAACTTGCTGTGGTGGTTGGTCATGACAACTAGATGAGGTCATTAGGTCAAAGGTCAAGGTCACAATGACCTTGGTAATGGTAAAATAGTTTCCGATCAATAACTGCTCAAGGGTTTGGCTTGGGATCTTCAAAGTTGCTGTGGTGATTAGTCATGACCACAAGATGACCTCTATAGTTGAGGTCACTAGATCAAAGGTCAGGGGTCTGGGGTGGGGTATACATGTTTTACAAACATATCTTGTTTCTATATATTCTATTGTCGCTATATCTTTTGCTTGTTCTTTCTTTTCTGTTTTTGACATATGGTGTTGTTGAGGCAAAAAAAAGACAAAATAAAAGAAAAAGATTTGACTTCTGTGGGTTTCGAACCAGGTACATTTTGATTCGGAGGAGAGCGCCTTTATCCACTCGGCTACGGACTCCACAATCATGTCATCATAATCAAATAGTCACAGTCTTCCCTTTTAAGAAATAACATGTCATATGAACATTCAAGTAAACAAATTATGACGTAACTGTCAGGAATTCCCTGTCGGACTATACGTGTCCAGACCCGTCTATTATAGAACTACGTCACGGTATAGTGAAATACTCGAGACTGTACGCTCAAAAAGGGGCGTGGCTCATCATCGACTTCCATGACTACACGGGGGAAATCCCCCACCATTTTAGATGATAACGTTACTTCCTGTTTGCCTCCAAATCGACCCCCTGTAGTGCCGAATGGGTACTTACATTGGATTACCCTCAACTGCTGAATGGGGAGTGAGTCGAATGGGTACTTACATTGGATTAAGCCCCCCCCCCCCAAAAAAAAAAAAAAAAAAAAGGAAAAAAACTGCTAACTGGGCAGTGAGTTGAATGGGTACTTACATTGGATTGTCCTCAACAGCTGGCTGGGCAGTGGGTCGAATGGGTACTTACATTGGATTACCCCCAACTGCTGACTGGGCAGTGAGTCGAATGGGTACTTACATTGTATTGACCCCAACTGCTGACTGGGCAGTGAGTCGAATGGGTACTTACATTGGATTGTCCCCAACTGCTAAATGGGTTGTGAGTTGAATGGGTACTTACATTGGATTATCCCCAACTGCTGAATGCTTAGCCACAGTTACAATATTAATATTTTGAATGTTGAATATTCAATGTTTAACTATGTATAATACCACCGCTGTATTTGGAAGAGTCAAACAATATTAACAGGTATCTAACGGGTATCTAACAGGTATCTAACGGGTATCTAACAGGTATCTAACAGGTATCTAACGGCATGTGCACGTACACGTCTTAATTGTGTAAATACCTGAATCATTGGGCAGTAATAACCTGCGTCCCCTATATTGATGTTTGGTGTCGAGTTTTTGTTTTGTTTACATGTCAAAATAGCGCTGCTGGTCTATAGTCAATATATTTATGGATTCAAAGATGTGTATATCTTTCGATAAGTATCTGGACTCTTTAAACTTTGAACAAAAGCATCCGTTTATACGCTTTAATATGTATTTATGTTTCGTTTCGTTTCGTACAACAGACGTATCCCATACGGGTCACGTTTTGACATGAATGCTAGTCTACACACTTAGGGATTAGTTTGTATGAGCGTGTGATTGCATCTCATATATGTGGGTGTGTGTGTGCGTGCGTGCGTGTGTGTGTGTAACAATCGCTTTTCTTCATTATGGTATGGTAATCATGCGCCATCTCTTCTATCTTTTCGTCTTATATCTGTTTGTTGGACTGCGAAAGCAGCCCAAACTTATACGACTTTGAACTTTGACCATGCGTTCCTGTGTTTCTATAAAAGCCAATCTTTTTTAATAACTATTGGTTACTGTGAGACATTGTCTACTGGTTCAATTGATTTGAAACTTCACATATGGAACAATCATGATGAGGGGTAGTGTCATGCACAAGGGCCATAACTCTAGCATCAATATTTTTGGAGTTCTTCCCCTTTTTCATATTTTCTTGTCAGTCCGTCTGTCACGCTTCGTGTCCGGGCCATATCTCCTACAAAGTTAGGCTAAATTCATTATAACTTCACACATTGAAGAAGCATGATGAGGAGTAGTGTCATGCACAAGGGCCATAACTCTAGCATCAATATTTTTGGAGTTATTTCCCTTTTCCATATTTTTTTGTCCGGACAATAACTCTTTATCTACTGGTTCAATTGATTTGAAACTTCACATATGGAACAAGCATGATGAGGGGTAGTGTCATGCACAAGCGCCATAACTCTAGCATCTATATTTTTGGAGTTCTTCCCCTTTTTCATATTTTCTTATCCAGTTAATAACTCTTTATGTACTGGTTCAATTGATTTGAAACTTCTCATATGGAACAAGCATGATGAGGTGTAGTGTCATGCACAAAGGCAATAACTCTAGCATCAATATTTTTGGAGTTACTCCCCTTTTTCATTTTTTCTTGTCGGGACAATAACTTTTAATTTACTGATTCAATGTATGAAAGTAGGTACTAATACCATTCAGGTGGTCATGTATATACCATGGTCAACCACACCATGGGTGGGTGGGGTGGGGAGAGTGGAGGGTTTTTTTCAGTCCGGTGGGGGACTCATCTCTTGCATAGCAATACAACATGCCCTTGTTTTATTTAATTTGATTCATGCATTTTTCTCAGCGGTGGCAAATATTTTTGTCGAGGTTATTTGTTTCTTTTCTGCCAGTGAAAATGCTAGTGTATTAGGAATAAATGATTTAAAGCACGTCCCCAATTATAGCAGTCAGCGTGGTCGAAGGGTTATAACGGTGGCCTAGGAAATGTGGGTTCGATCCTCAATGGAAGCTTAATTTTTTTCTCTGCCTTTTTTGTTAGCACCCTTAGTTTACGTGCTTTTGGTTTAAAAACAGTTTTTGTACAAACATATTGTAAAAATATAAATCCTTTGTTTGAATTTTGTCTTTGGTAAAGTTATTTAGCTGAAACCTTTTACTCGTGGTTTTGTTGACCGTTTTGAATATTTCACCATTGTGCATGAATACCATTGATCTGTGACGTAATGTGTATTATTGGTGCCATACACAGGTATTATGGATCATGGCTCATTAAAACATTCCCCCGTTTCTGCTGTTAATTTATACATTGCAGTCATGTTTTTCCAATGTATCTGTTAATTAAAACTTCTAAACAATATTGCTCCCTCTTTTTCTTCTATCCTGCTTAAGACATGTTACGCAGCCATTTTACGCTTGCGTGAAACATTGCTTGTTGGGCTGCGAAAGCAGCCCACACTGATACGGCTTTAAATTTTGACGATGCGTTTCTGCGGTCCTGTGTTTCTATAAAAGCCAATCTTTTTAATAAATATGGTTTACTGTGAGACAAGTTTTTATTTATATATATTCATTTATTTTATTTATTTTCATTCATATTTTTTTCTCAGCATACTTTTGTCGGGGTTATTTCTTTCTTTTCTGCATGATCCAGTTTCAGTGAAAATGCTAGTGAATTATGTATAAGTAATTGAAATCACATCTCCAAGCATAACTGTCAGCGTGGTCTAAGGGTTATATCGATGGACTAGTAATCGTGAGGTCGTGAGTTCGATCCTCGGTGGAAGATGAATTATTTTTTTTCTTTCATATTTTCTTAGCACCCTTAGTACACGTGCTTTTGGTTTAAAACCATTTTGTACATAAAAATATAAGTCCTTTGTTTGTATTTTGGCTTTGTTAAAGTTATTTAGCCGAGACCTTTTACTCGTGGTTTTATTGACCGCTTTGCATATTTCACCATTGTGCATGAATTTGCTTCAACTTAAATGTATAATTATCTTATACTAACATCTTCTTAATTTGGGGACAATAAAAGTGAAAAAGTTAATGGGCATTGAGTCGACCTATTGGAATAATTTCATGTAGACTGTAAGTATGGGAGTCTGTATGCCTTGTGAACATCACTTAATGTGATAATGGTTTTTACGTCAGTGTGTTTCAGCAAATGAATAACATTGATCTGTGACGTAATGTGTATTAATGGTGTCAAACACAGGTATTATGCATCATGGCTCATTAAAACATTCCCCCGTTTCTGCTACATGTATTAATCCATACATAACAGTCGTGTTTCCCCAATATTGCTCCCTCTTTTTCTTCTATCCTGCTTAAATACATGTTACGCAGCCATTTTACGCTTGCGTAAAACCTTGCTTGTATCTACTGTATTGTCTTGACCATTTACACATGTATTGTCCTACTTTGTACATAATTTGTTTCGTAAATGTATCGTCTATATGTTTACATGTATCTTATCTTGGCTCTCCTGTAATGGTGGTAATAACGATTATTATTATTATATTATTTATATACGAGTATGCAATGGATTTTCAGTGTCTGATAGGAGGACTCCTGTAGCTCTCTGACCTGGGTCTATATTGTTTGCGAAAGCTACTGTACACGTTTCCCGCACTCAAAGCGTTACTTGTAAAACATCAATGAAAAAACATGTAATTGTAACATACATGTAATTGTAACATACATGTAATTATACATGTAATTGTAACATACATGTCATTGTAACATACATTGTAACATACATGTAATTGTAACATACATGTAATTGTAACATACATGCAATTGTAACAAACATGTCATTGTAACATACATGTCATTGTAACATACATATAATTGTATTGGACGTGTATAAAGTCATATGCCACCATCCTTTTCGTTCTCAGCCAATCAGAAAAATCGCCACTTAACTTTTTACTAGCAGCGAATTTGATATAACCTATGCAAACAGTTTGGATCCAGATGAGACGCCGACTAGATTAGCTCGGACTTCCCTTTAAAGTCTAAACTGTTTGACATTCTGGCTGTTTTGGGGGGGGTAGAAAAAAAACACTTAACTTTGACAATAATAGCAGACGACAGATTTTGCAGATTATCATTACTTAGCGTGCAAATATTGAAGTGTCTATCCTGTTTTAATGACTGTGGATTCCCCTCCATATCCTAACTACGGTGTTTATGGATAGTACGAGAAAACAATGAGACATATTTATAAAATTATAAACTTTTTGGTAATGTTAAACTTAGACACGCTGACATTGCGTGCGTGGTAAAATTTTAGAGCCCGGCCGCTGCAAAATCTCAGTTGATTTTTCCTTTTATATCCACATAGTCTGCCAATGCCGAGTTACTCGCTTTTATGATCAGGATCTGCTACGGTTTGTACAAATCAATACACGTTTGCGAGCGTATGCTAGCTAGCATGGTAGTTTATTAGTCTAGTATTGAATAAGTCTCATCATTATCTACTCAAATTGAAGTTTACATTCAATGAAAGTGTTTTACGCATTTAGTAGATTTAATGCCCCACAGACGGATCTCTCAAAAAGTTGTAACACCAAAGCGTTGCAGACGCTGCAGTATTCTTTGCATGGGAACAATGTTTTGAAAATTAAATTTCTGATCTTTGGCATGAAATAGCGATGTTTTACACTCTTTCTACTGGTTAAACCAGTTGCAGCTCAGTAGGTGCATTGTATGTGAGGGGTTGTGTTATATAGGGGGCATGGCCCAACAATGTAGACCCAAATCAGTAGGTTCACTGTATGTAAGGGGTTGTGTTATATATGGGACGTGACCTTACGGTGTAGATCCAAATCAGTAGGTTCACTGTGCGTAAGGGGTTGTGTTATATATGGGACGTGACCCCACATTGTAGATCCAAATCAGTTGGTTCATTGCATGCGAGGGGTTGTGTTATATATGGGACGTGATCCCACATTTTAGATCCTAATCAATAGGTTCACAGCGTGAAAGGGGTTGTGTTATATATGGAACGTGACCCCGCATTATAGATCAAAATCAGTAGGTCCACAGTGTAAGGGGTAGTGTTATATATGGAACGTGACCCCACAGTGTAGATCCAAATCAGTAGGTTCATTGTGTGTAAGGGGTTGTGTTATATAGGGGACATGACCCCACAGTGTAGACCCAAATCAGTAGGTTCATTGTGTGTAAGGGGTTGTGTTATAGGAACAACATAAGCCAACAGTGTAGCTCCAGATCATTAGATTGACAGAGAAGCCATCTAATCATTGTCTTTCCCGTTAGCGGTAACACAATTAGTAAAGCTCATCGTGTGTGCTCGAAATAAATTTTGTATTTATTTTACATCTTTACGGCATGTTTATTGATGAGACAAAGACAACATATTTGTATTCAACTTAGGCAGTTTGTTCGTTATACTATCAAATACCATGTCATGAAACTATTGTTCATACATGTGTGTTGCAACGATGTACATGATCTTACTGTAGACATTCCTACTACAAATTCTGTTCTGTTATGTTCATTATATTTGACACCTATTTCAAGGCCAGTAAATATTGTAATTATCCAATGCTGTAATAATACTTAGGTTTTATTAAAGAATTTACCTAAATCTTACAGCTGTGGGAACGGGAACTGTTAGCTTCTGACTGTTCTGATTGGCCGACAACTTTAGGTCAATGTGTCAAGTGCTCCCTGGATTGGGCGACAAGATATCACCCACGCTATCAAGCGTTTAAGAGTGTTTTGTATATGGACTACTCTCGTTACCCTATCTCGTTTAGACAAACTTAGGCAAATAGTGCAGACATACATCAACCACAACCCCTTCCCCTAAAGGACCTCCTAAGGGTCTACACTATTTGCTAAATTATCAAAATAGCGCCAACTGGGATTATACAGCTCCACAAATTGGACGTTCAAACACATAGGGTAATTAGGACATATCAGATCGTAAGACTTATCTTTCTTTTCCTTGTAAGAACGATCAAACAAACTGAGTGGTCCACACTTCAGCAGATTCAACAACAGGGATGAAAATGTACAACACGCTGCATCCTTGATGAGGTCAGAATGAAAACTGTGTCCGTCAATGTGAGGTCAGAATGAAAACTGTGTCCGTCAATGTTCTCTTTTGTGTTTGGACTATGGTGGTATAAAACTATTAGCTATTTCCAAATTTAAGAGTAAGCTTTACCAAAGAGTTACCAAAGAGTAAGGAAACTGGTTAACCCGTTGAAATCTTTTTCAAGCCTTTGCAAACAGAGTAGACCCAGACCAGATGGCCCTTGTAGGTGCCGTCTGATCGGGATATTCTCCAAATGAGATGGCCCTTGTAGGTGCCGTGTGATCGGGATATTCTTCAGATGAGATGGCCCTTGTAGGTGCCGTCTGATCGGGGTATGCTCTGTTTGCTATTGAGATTATAGAGATATAATGTACTGTCAAAATGAAAAATCCAGTGAAAAATACAAATTCATCTAATAAATATTCATGATGTCGGTATATTTTACATGAATGGGAATCCGGTAAATAAGGATATATGTCTTAATTAATTCAAGCAATATACGCTATACACCAGAGTCAATTGCTCTATGAGTATTTCTGCTGACCTTCACAGGCAGTATGGATTCTGATGCACACAAGTAAAAATAAGTTAAGTACATGTACCTAGTTATACAATGTAGTCTACTTTCAGTCCGAAGGACCGCTCAGTCGACTGTACATTTACTCCACTGGTCATTGAGTCATTCGCCAACAATATTGAGCACTGCTAATACAAGTTGGTTTCCTTTAAAAAGAAGCCAAGGAGAGGTCTGCAGCAGTTTCTTATCAAACAGTTGCTATATACAGGCGCCGTTTGACAAGGGTTTGACACCGGATCGTAACTGGGTTTCTATAAATAAATGTAATGTAGAGGAACTAAATGAACTTTATTATAAAGATTTTTATTAAACAGATATGAACACTGTTTTGCAATTAATTTTTTTATTTACATGCCTTTATTATATATACAAGTACATATAGTATAAAACTCTTATTGAGAGAGAGAGAGAGAGAGGGGGGGGGGGGGAGAGACTGCAAATGGGCAGACATCTTGAAAACGTCATAAACTACTGAATTGACGTCATAGACAAAATAAGGAAATTTTAGTAGATTGCCATTTTTCTGAAAGATATATGAGTGTTAATCTTTAAAATGGTACCAGATAAAACTTGTTTCTATGGTCTATACATATGCACGTTTTCATTGTTATAGCAGAACGTTTAGATATTATACATAGACACTGAAACTGTAAACTATCTTTTCGGACACCCTGTACATGTCTCTGGGTTAGTAGCCGTTTCGAAGGCATACTGATTCTATAACCATACAACTTTTTGTTATTTTTCTGTAAATACGCATATGTTTACGGATTATCAGAAAAATAACCAATAGAATTATATATGAAAAAAAGGAAAAAAGTGTACCGTAATAAAGTAAAATTTAAAAAAAAAAGTTGGTTACAGGTGGATTCGAACCCAAGCCGGATCATACAAATAGTGTACATAACGGTCACCGCTCTAGCCCACTACAATACTGAGGCTGCTATAATACACCTTGCTCATTTATCACTTATATTAATTAATCCACTGCTGGGGAAACACGTTTTTTAAAAGAATAAAGTCAGGAATCAAAGATTAATCACCTATTCTCACGAGATAAGCCCGACTGTGCTACAGCGGTTGTGAAAAAATAAAAGTGACTGAAATGAAGCGTTTGTTTTGTTTTCTTTTTGCCCAATATGTTTACAATTTTTCTTCAAAGTTTCATCACTCAAGTCAACGAAACGTTTGCTGCACAGCAATTTTCATACAGCATATGCTGAAATATGAGTAAGTTACGTTACCATTCCAATATATGTTAATTTCTATGAAAATTCTAATGATCCAAACTGTCTTGTTTTGTATCACTAAAGTTTGAACTGTACTAGAAACTAGTTGTAAAATATACTTATATGATTTACTTTACTACCTATATTAAAGCTTATATTACGTATATAATATATTAAGCTACATGGAGTTTTATAGTTGTCCAAAATATGTTTTTCTATGTTTATCAATATCCAAATTTAGTGTCATATATATTACAAGCGCTACATCTTTAAATTTTACAAAAGATGCTTAACAAATAAACACAAACAAAATACAGGGAACGAATCTATTCTCTCGAACCTGTAGAATGTGAAAATATGAACTGTGGAAGTAACGTTGATTACGAATAAATCAATATCATGAGACTATATACCATAGTAAACTTTAACCATACAGTGTCTTTAATTTCATCAATGATACGGTGAAATAATCAATTTGTAACATTGCAATATTTTAATAACGTTTCTTGCGACAATTATGTAATGAAGTTTGCAATACCTTTAAGTATTATGAACTTCAACTTATAATTAGCTATGGAATTACTGCAAAGAACATATAAAACTGTATTGATGATTTATTTTCAAGTCATTTACTGACAGTTTATGACTCCTATTTGGCTACTCTGGAACTTAATTAAGCACCGCATTTGCATTTTGTATCAAAGTAGAAGTCTGCATATCTATGTAAAGTAGATTACATTTTCTCTTTAAGAGTCATTTGTGCCCTTTCTCAGCTAAGTGAAAAAAATCAAATTAACTTTTGTTCAAACTAACTTATTCTGATAACTATGAACTTGTTTTATGAATTTTGGGGTAGTTTATTTCATGGCTTCATTCGAAATCTCTTCTGCTTTGACATTCCATAAAAGTAGTGATCTATCTATTTTCTTTTGAACTTTATTTGGTGATACATCTGCATTTTTCAGATCCTCTGCAACCCTATTTCTTGGTGTATCAATTTCGCACTTGACAGTTATGGTCCAACTTGGGGAAATGCTGTTTTCAGCTTTATAGTGTTTCTTGAATCTCCCAAGTCTTTTTGAAATTGTTTTGTACTTTCTTTGAAGAAGCAGGTTTTCTTCTTTTAGTTATTCCAACTGGTGACGTTGTTTTGATAATAATAATCTTTATTTCCTCCAGATCAGGAGAGCATAGAATTATTCCACATACAAGCACAGTAAACAAATACAATCACAAATGATATTTACAGTACAATGAACACTGAACAAAACATGAATACGACGATTTACAATGATAATGATGAAAGCGATGATGACTATGAGTGTCGATGATAATGCTGATGCTGATGCTGTCGCTGATGACGATCACCATCATCATGAATAAGATGACGGAGTTTATTACTGCAAAACGACTATGATAAGGATGGAAATGTAGGCGAGATTTATGACGATGATGACGACGACGATGCTGCTGCTGATGGTGATGATGATGATGACGGTGATGATGATGATGATTGCGACATTTATGATGACAACCCAAAATGAACACTACAATATGTGTCATGACTACAATATAGACGCCATGTGCCATTACTCTGTCGAAACGAAACACAGAGAGACGGCTAACGTCGTTAACCCTTTCCTTACTGAAAATTTCCGCATGATTGGCTCACCCCATGAGTATTCGACAACTATTCCGTTTTATTCAGGGTAAACGACTAAGCTGACGGACCAAATCTATGCAATCACATAAACAGGCATTGTGCCCTGATCGGACGACTCGTGTTGGAATCATCTGACCTGAGTTTATTCTGTTTAACAGACATGAACGTATCGTTATGTAAAGGAAAGAGTTAAAACCAAAACAATATTGACTATAAAGTTAATGCATACAATACTTCCCATTGGCAGGAACTACCATACCACGACTACTGCTGATTAGAATAAACATTATATTTCCGATTCTGAAGTTTAAACTGAGATATACAACGCTGGCAATTTTACAATCAGTTTTGGATTAGTTGTTGAGCTAATACCATTTTCATCACGTTCATCAATCTCGTTTTCATGCTGCATTCAATCACTGCCATTTAGAGTCTTACCTAGTTTTTTGTCTCATTCGATGCTTTTTACGTATTGCTTTACTTTCTCTCTTCGAGATTTCTTCTTTGAACTAGCTTCGATTGGCACATATTATTTCTTTATGCGCTGACGTTCACGTTCTAAATATCGTTCTTCCTTCTTTCTTTCTTTCTTTGACTGTAAACCTTATGTATCTCAGCTCTACTTATCCCCATAGTAAAGTAAACTACGTTACCACTTTGTGTAAGCAACGTTACTTCAGATAGAAGCCCTTTTCATTAAATGCACTAAAATTATCATGAAAAAGGATAGCACAATTTATCAATCTGTGTGTAATAGCCTACACAATGTGCATTTTAAATATCAGACACTTATTAATAAGTTCATATCATGAAGATCATACATACATCCCTATTAAAGAGGTAAGCATCGTTACTATGTATTTCATGAATCTTTATAAACTATAATCACATTTTTCGGTAATCATCAGTATGGATTTATATCAAATCATGTATATTTCAACAATAAACAAAACATTTTTAAACATACAAATACGCAGAATATTTTTTTGTGATCACAAAGTAGCTATATTGATTCTTTTGTTCAACAATTTTCGCGACAAATGCATCAATGTAGCTTCAAAAACATGTTTTGTTTTAGTTTTTATGCATTCAAAATATTATTACAGCCTTCAAAATGTATTTATAATCCATCTTAATTGCCCTGTACTGTTTGCACTCCGATCGTTGGTGGGTTTTTTTTAAATATCGTGTACCCAAAAAGCATGCAGACGATGTATCCATATGATAGATGGCGAAAACAATTCAAAGGGAAATAAATAAATCACTGGGGTTATAAAGATCTGCACACTGTTGGGACTAAAACCCAGGCATTTTCCATCAGTTTCACCCAGTAGTTTGTAAAATTCATTAGTTTATACAGCTTAACTTAACAAAAATGTGCCTGTATATCTCAAATAATGGTATTTCACCTCTAACAGTACCACAGTTCTATACCGATTAGATATAAAGGGAAATACAATATCTTCGTATCGTAGCTTACATCCTTAACCATACTATTATTTATCAGGCTTACTTTGAATATTTAAAGAATATCTTGACAGTTGGATAATGATTTTAGTGTCTTTAGATGCAATTTTCGACTTGTATTGAAGGATTTTTACACTCTTCTCGTCCGTGTGATCCTATGCTGATGTATAATATGTGTGTGCACTTTAATGGTATCGTAGCTTACAGCAGTTTTGGAGACATTGAAACAAGCACGTTTGTGAATCTACAATTCGTGTAACACTTGAAAAAATTGGTGAATTTTAATTTAGAGGCAATAGACAAAAAAACCTAGCATAAAAAGCACATGTAAAAAGTGTTTTGTGCGTGCAAGATATCGTGTTTTTAAATACGACCCTGTCTGGAGACATACGATTTTGGCGTAGTTTAGTACATTCACGAGGGTCCATTTCAAAGCAAAACCCTCCAATACCTTCAAATATCACAGTATTTCCAAGTGTCAATAGAAAACGTCCAGACATAGATAATTTTGTCATTTATGGGCATGCTTATTAAAAAATGAATGCATGGGACATAGATTTTGCAGGTCCGGGCTTATTTTGTGAGAATAGGTGTAATGAATATAACGTAGATGTTTTCTGTTCATTCGCATGATAATTTGATTTAAGAAGCTCTTAAAGGGGACGGGAAACGGCAAAGACCTAAATAATCTGCTCAGTCCCATTGATTATCAATATACATGTCTAAATATAGAAACTGAGACATCCGTAACTAGGATTTTGTCCGAAATAAAATAATCATTGTATTTTGTTCACAGAGCGTCTGGCGATAAAATAATTATGTTTATTTGAATTAATATATCGGCATTCTCGATTCAAATGATGTTATTTTTCAAATTCAACCACGTTTTATATAAATACTTTAATATTCAAACTCCTTATTGGTTAGTGATAGGTATGACTGAGTACTTTCTATATAACCAAAACTCATACATACTTATAGCCACGACGAAAGACGGTGGTTCTCTTATTACCGTCCCCGTTAAAAACTCCTCGAAACAAATTGTAAACCATCCCAAAATATGCCGGCATCAAATTCCAACACTGTGAAGAGGTTTGATTCGATAACATATGGCGCAATCATGCAGTCGCAGTACCGGCTAGTGGCCCTCACAGGTACCCATTTTACCCCACAGGACCTCCGGATTGGTAGTAAAGCGCGTTACCACTAGACCATCGCACACCACTAGACCACAAGCAATATGTTTCCTGATACACACAAGCAGTAGGTATCCTGATACACACAAGCAGTATGTATCCTGATATACACAAGCAGTATGTATCCTGATACACATAAGCGGTATGTATCCTGATACACATCATGATACACACAAGCAGTATGTATCCTGATACATACCGGAAGCAGTATGTATCCTGACACACACAAGCAGTGTGTATCCTGGTACACACAAACAGTGTGTGTCCTGATACACACAAGCAGTGTGTATCCTGATACACACAAGCAGTATGTATCCTGATACACATCCTGATAAACAAGCAGTATGTATCAGGATACACACAACCACTAGACCACCGCACACCACTAGATCGCAATATGTATCCAAATACACACAAGCAGTAGGTATTCTGATACACACAAGCAGTATGTATCCTGATACACACAAGCAGTATGTATCCTGATACACATACTCAGTATGTATCCTGATGCACACCAGCAGTACGTATCCTGATACACACAAGCAGTACGTACCCTGATATACACAATCAGTATCTATCCTGATATACAAAAGCAGTATCTATCCTGATACACACAGACAGTACGTATCCTGATACACATAAGCAGTATGTATCCTGATATACACAAGCAGTACTATCCTGATACACACAAGCAGTATGTATCCTGATACATACCGGAAGCAGTACGTATCCTGATACACACAAACAGTATGTATCCTGTTACACATCCCGATACACACAAACAGTATATATCCTGATACATACAAGCAGTACGTATCCTGATACACACAAGCAGTACGTATCCTGATATACACTAGCAATATATATCCTGATATACACAAGCAGTATGTATCCTGATATACACACGTAGTACGTATCCTGATATACACAAGCAGTATGTATCCTGATACACATAATCAGTACTATCCTGATACACACAAGTAGTATGTATCCTGATATACACAAGCCGTATGTATCCTGATACACATCCTGATACACACAAGCAGTATGTATTCTGATACACACAAACAGTACGTATCCTGATCAGTAACTCGGTGTGTCATCAGCATCAGAACTGTTTAAAAAAAATCTTTTTTTAAGAAGCTGAAGAAAGCCAACTTTAAAACAACAAGCAGATGGTATTTTACAGACGACAATAGATGGCGGATGAGGTATATTTAATTATTTTAACCATATCTCTTAGTGATCTCGTCTGAATAATTTTTATATCTACTGTTTAGTTGGGTTTTTGTTTTTTTTAGTGGTGTTTCTGCAAGAATCGTTTATTCTCGTATGTAGTTTGAAACATAAATTGTGGATCAATAAAAATCGGTGTAAAACCTGATCCGGGGGCATCTGGTCTGGGTCTACACTGTTTGTATCCCTACCAACGGACACAGATAGGATAACGTGCATATTATTGAACTGTATCAATCCCTTCCCTCATACACGCTTGTTTCGTCCCTTTGCAAACAAAGTAGACTGTCTGGTCGGGGTCTGTTCTGTTTGCTACTGGACTTACCGTATATGAATCTGATCCTACTTATTTTGTCAAAGCAAAACATTCCCTTAAAAAAATACATTATAAAATTAATTCAATGAAAATTCATGAAATGGCCATTTCACGCATAAATATTCATCAGGGAAAAGGTTCATGGGGATCTTATAAATCACCGAATAACGCTAGCTGGTAATGTATGATACCCCGTATATTGGGGATCTGATGAATCATCGAATACCGCTAGCTGGTAATGTATGATACCCCGTATATTGGGGATCTGATGAATCATCGAATACCGCTAGCTGGTAATCATCGAATAATTATTAGCGCCAAAATTATTTGATATTCTGAACAAGGAAACAATAAGGAAAGAAAACAATATATAAAACAAGAAATGTGTCAGAGTACGTGACAAATGCCACTAAACAAAGACCTGAAATTGGAATGTGTTTTGTAGGCAGGCCTGTATATGCTAGTGTTTAATGAAACTAAAAGCTGTTTCACTTGAATTTGAACTAAAGTTAACAGGAAACGATTAAGCAACAAAGTCAATATAAATGTATATGTGTATCCATTTTTAACTGTAAGTGTTTACTACCACTGAGGTCATAGGATCAAGGTTTCAGTGACCAGAAAACGGACTGTGGCAATCTGTCATTACTAGATGTACTCAGCCATAAAATTAGTTCATCCTAAAGAGTAAATACAATAAGAGATATGCTCCGGGCAAGGTTTTTCTATAGCTGAGGTCAGAGGAAAAGGTGCATGTCACAGTGACCTGGAAAACGGTGCGAGACACTCCGCAATCCTGGGATGTACATGCGCACGCATCAAAATTGGCATTCCTACTACAAGAAATATAGGAGATGTTCCAGAAAAGGTTTTTCCATAGCTGAGATCAGAGGTCAAGTTCAACGTGACTAGAAAATGGTATCTGCCATCCGAAGATGTACTCACACACTAACTTTAACATTCCTACCTCAAGTAATACAGGAGATATGAGAGTTTTTAGCAAGGGGCGGATGCTGCCCCTTGATATTGTTAGGGCAACGTGGAAAATACTACGCCATGAAGGGGAAAACCGATTAACATCGACGAAATAGATCGTCTGTGTTCGCACAGAATATGAACTCTACTGACCTTGTTCACAGTGGATGTTTCTTCGAAAGTATAGTGTGTGGCAGTATATGATTATTGTTTGAAAAGTTTTTCTGAGATTTGCAGGGAGAACAATTTTGCGGAAGAATCTGCTTTTTTGTTCACGGATTGAGCTAATGATCACTGCGTGGCATGATCATGATAGTTCTGAAAGACCTTCACTCTCAGTAGATTCATTCACAAAAATTGCAAGGGGCAGATGCTGCCCCTTGATATTGTTAGGGCAACGTGGAAAATACTACGCCATGAAGGGGAAAACCGATTAACATCGACGAAATAGATCGTCTGTGTTCGCACAGAATATGAACTCTACTGACCTTGTTCACAGTGGATGTTTCTTCGAAAGTATAGTGTGTGGCAGTATATGATTATTGTATGAAAAGTTTTTCTGAGATTTGCAGGGAGAACAATTTTGCGGAAGAATCTGCTTTTTTGTTCACGGATTGAGCTAATGATCACTGCGTGGCATGAGCATGATAGTTCTGAAAGACCTTCACTCTCAGTAGATTCATTCACAAAAATTGAGTCTAAAAATAGCCCTTATGCTCTATTCTTGGCTATTCGTGTTCCTTATAGTTTAAATTATATTATGTGTATGACAGTTGTGCAGTCTAAGTCTTTTTTAATTGTATAGTAATATTTTAAAACATTTATTCATCTTGAAATAATAAAATTTCAGAAACAAATAATCAAACGTGTAAATTTTACTAAATCGATCGATTCAGCTGCGACGATTTTGACCTAATTCCTATTAGGCTGGGTCCTAGTAGTGGTTACCGTAGCATCCCCCCCTAGACTTTTTTTCATGGGTACCAAATTGTTCGTTGGGGTCCTCAGAATACATTTTGAGCATGCCCCCAAAAATAAGTTTGTCCCAGCTATGTTTTAATTAACGGTTTCCATGGTAACCCGAGGTAATTTTCGAAACTACCTTGGTTCAGAAAATGCGCCATAACTTTGTTTTTAGAAGCAATAGAAGGACAAAACAAGTACCAAAGTAAAGCAGAGACATATAGCTTGAATATGATATATGATTTTATTAATATTCATAAATGCATTCTTATGAATATTAATGAGGAAGTAAAAAATGTGATTTTTTTAGAAAAAAGGAGTTTGTTGTTTAGTCTGAGAGGCTTCTTAATGCACAGAAATTATCAAATTTAGGTTTAAAGTGTTCGTTGGAGTCCTCAGAACACATTATAAGTATTTTCCCCAAATAATTTTGTCCCATCTATGTTTTAATAAACGGTTTCCATGGTAACCCGAGGTAAATTCCGAAACATCCTTGGTTCAGAAAATGCGTAATAACTTTGCTTTTAGAGGTAATAGAAGGACAAAACAAGTTACAAAGTAAAGCAGAGACATATAGCTTGAATATGGTATATGAGTTAATTAATATTCATAAATGCATTCTTATGAATATTCATGAGAATGTAAAAAATGCGTCTTTTAGAAAATTGAGCTTGTTGTTTAGATTTTGATAGGCTTATTAATGCACAGAAATTATTGAATTCAGGTTTAAATTGTTTGTTTGGGTTATCAGAACACATTTTGAGCATTCCCCTAAAGTAATTTTGTCCCATCTATGTTTTATTGAACGGTTTCCATGGTAACGCGAGGAGGTAAATTTCGAAATATCATTGGTTCAGAAAATTCATAATAACTTTGCTTTTAGAGGCAATAGAAGGACAAAACAAAAACCAAAGTAAAGCAGAGACATATATCTTGATTATGATATATAATTTTAATAATATTCATATATGATTGCTTATGAATATTAATGAGGAAGTATAAAAATCCGTTTTTTTAGAAAAATGAGTTTTTGTTTAGTCTTAGAGGCATATTAATGCACAAAAAATATTGAATTCATGTTTAAATAGTTCGTTGGGGTCATCTGAACACTTTTTGAGCATTCTCCCAAAATAATTGTGCCCCAGCTATGTTTTATTAAACGGTTTCCGTGGTAACTCGAGGTAAATTTCGAAACTATCTTGATTAAGAAAATGCTTCATAACTTTGCTTTTAGAGACAATAGAAGGACAAAACAAGAACCAACGTAAAGTAGAGACATATAGCTTGAATACGATATGTAATTCTATTAATACATATAATGCATTCTTATAATGCATTCTTATGAATATTAATGGGGAAGTAAAAAATGCGTTTTTAGTTTGACGAGTTTGTTTTTAGTATGAGAGGCCTAATAATATACAAATAGTTATTGAATTCAGATTTAAATGTTTTAATATCAACATACAAATAAAGGAAAACATCTTTGGTTCATGTAATATTTCTAAAACATGTATATATTAATGCATATTTATGAATATTAATGAGATGTAAAATAAACACACTTGAATGAGCTGTTCTTTTTATCTGAGATTATTTTAGTTAACCAGTATAGAGCTTGATACTGACTAAAACAGCGATATTGATGTTCATGTATATAAATATGTAGATAATGAATTGAGGAATTGAGCCTCATGCATGTTTTATGAAGAATATTACTGTTATGGGTGTTTTGCAATGCAATAGAAAATATATAGCATCTCGACTGTAATCATCAGCTTATGTTTACCCATATTAGCCTTGCGTGACTTCTAACTTACTCGCGATGTCTTATGCATTTGCTTGATTATTTTGCGAGCATTTCGCGATAGGCTGGACAACTCATTAAGTGTGTCTGGCCTGCTGTGGATGCTCCGCGTCAGCTCTCTGTCCAGTTTCATCCCTCTGGATAGGGGAGACGTGGGAGCTTGCTGCCCGACGGAAGAAGTATTCTTCTCTTTGGTCAGCGACTCCCTCGCAACAGACAAATCACTGTCCTCTAAAGCTTAGAAGAAGCCTGCTTCTTTTTTAAAATCTCTTTCATCAACAGCCCCTGTGGTGCAGTCGATTCCCCAGTAATTAGTTGCTGATCGGCACCCAACTGCTGGCCCGGGTGCGGGTTCCCCGTTTACCACTTGAATGGTACCCTTTGTTCTGGTCCCAGGTACTATTGTTGCCAGGTCTCCCGGTCCGCTTGTTGTGTGAAGAGTTTTGCCTGGTTCCGCTGAATCTAGGCCCACTTATCTGTCCCCGGTGTCCTGGCGTTAGTGCTTCCGTTTCATGACATCACCAGCAGACCGGTCTACCGGGCACCCGCCCAAAGATGTCACTATATTCTTTGGCCCGGTGTCCTAAGTTTGCTCTCCAACGGTGAGCCGGTCTCGTCCTTTGGACCAGGATACCGAAGTGGACCGGTAAATCTACCAGTCCAATCTTTTCTACAGGGCATTCTGTATCTACACCGCATTACAGTGGTGAAAGTCAACAGGAAGCTGCTCTGGCTAAGTCTAGACGTTCTTGGTCGTCTAGACCCTGCAATTACTCTTCGTCTTCTGAGTACACCTCGGACTTCCCAGCCCCCATCCCGCCCATCCCGTAGGAGGCGAAAAAACCTTCTTATTCTTCTAATGGGAACCGGCACTCGCACCGCTCTCATCGCAGATCGAGGTCTCACCATTACTCTTCTAAGCAAAGACATCGCTCTGCCTCCTCAGATTCGCCGGCTGGTCGCTCTCGATAGCCGACACTCATTCTGGTAACCAGCAAGCTTCACCTAGAGGGAGAATAGCTCTCACGTGAACCCACAGTCCACACTTCTATGTCTGTGGCGGGTCCCACTCTTCCCGGGTGCTGCCATCCATGGCGTTCACCAGGGCGGATTCTGAGGGAGGGCAGGAAGACACTTTGTCCATTATGGCTCCTAGGGATGGTCCTATTTTTTAAGGGAATCAGACTTTGTGGAAGCCTCTCTCTCAGATTTGGACGGGACTTTGTGAAGATTGTTTTAGAATCATCCCACCCTCTGTCTGCCCTAGACCCCCGAATCCTATTCACAGGGTCCTCTATCCTCTTCCGTGCCAGTGTCAGTGGAAAAAGTGGACCTCCCTAACCTAATTAAGTCTAGGGAGTATCTTTCTCCTTCCACGGGACTTCTTTCCCGTTTGCCTGACCTGGACGAAGATAATTGTGCCAGCCCGGCAACTGGGTGGAATGAGTGAGTGAGTGAGTTGGGTTTAACGTCCGACCAACAGTATTTCAGTTATATGCAGACGGCACCCGCATGAGACAAGTTATAGTGCTGCCTCACTGAAATACACCTGCCGCGGGCACATGGCAAGGGCATCCCACCCAGTCACATTATCCTGACACCGGGCCGAGCAGTCCTAGAACTACACCTTTTAATGTCGAGCGCAGACAAGGGAGCTACTAGTACCAACTTTTAACGACTTTTGGTCTGTCGCGGCCGGGGATCGAACCCACGACCTTCCGTACCACAGGCGGACGCTCTACCACTGAGCCATGCGGCCGGTGCAACTGGGTGGATCATGTCCGCTAAACACTTACGGACAAGGGATCCCTGGGTATCTCTTAGGCCTCCGGTTTCAAATGAAATTCGACCTGGGATATTTTATCAGATCCCCTCACTTGTTTCCGACAGTCCCAGGGGCGGGCATTAGGCCTCTCTCTCTCTCGCCCCCCTCTCTCTCTCTTTTTCTCTCTCTCTCATTCACTTCTTTAGCACCGGCAGTTGCATCCAACAGATGTTATTTGCTTCAAACATTGACGTATTATCATTGACGTACATATTATTATCGATATTTAAGACAGGTGACAGCTTAATGCATGGTGAAAGTCATGCAGAAAGCTCCTAGTGCAGCTTTCTGCATGACTTTCATCATGCATTAAGAAGTCACCTGCCTAAAAGGGTCTTAATGCTTCTATAAAGAAAATTCGAATAATCGAGATTTTACCGTATACTCAAAATAATTCTAAATACAATGCTCATAGAAAATTGCTTATTCATATACGTACATTATATGCAAATAAGCTTAAATACGAATGCTTTATAGAAATATTACCTGAAACAAAGATGGTTTATTTTCCTTCACATGAAAACATTTAAACATGAATTCAATAACTCTTGTTTATTAATAGGCATCTCAGACTAAACAATAAACTCCTTTTTTCTAAACAAAAATCGGATTGTTTTACTTCCTCATTAATATTCATAAGAATACATTTATGAAAATTAGTTAAAATTACATATCATATTTAAGTTATATGTCTTTGCTTTATTCAGGTTCTTGTTGTGTCCTTCTTTCGCCTCTAAAAGCAAAGTTATGACGCATTTGTTTAACTATGGATGTTTCGAAATTTACCTCGGGTTACCATGGAAACCGTTAAAACATAGCTTGGACACAATTATTTTGGGGAATGCTCAAGTGGTGTTCTGCGGACCACAACGAACAATTTAAACCTGAATTCAATAATTTTGTGCATCTATAGGCCTCTAAGACTAAACAAAAACTATTTTTTCTAAAAAAGCGGATTTTTTACTTCCTCATTAATATTCATAAGCAATCATATACGAATATTATTAAAATTATATATCATAATTAAGATATATGTCTCTGCTTTACTTTGGTTTTTGTTTTGTCCTTCTATTGCCTCTAAAAGCAAAGTTACTATGCATTTTCTGAACTAATGACATTTCGAAATTTACCTCCTCGCGTTACCATGGAAACCGTTCAATAAAACATAGATGGGACAAAATTACTTTGGGGGAATACTCAAAATGTGTTCTGATGACCCAAACAAACAATTTAAACCTGAATTCAATAATTTCTGTGCATTAATAAGCCTATCAGACTAAACAACAAGCTCAGTTTTCTAAAAAACGCATTTTTGTTACATTCTCATGAATATTCATAAGAATGCATTTATGAATATTAATTAAATCATACACCATATTCAAGCTATATGTCTCTGCTTTACTTTGTAACTTGTTTTGTCCTTCTATTACCTCTAAAAGCAAAGTTATTACGCATTTTCTGAACCAAGGATGTTTTGGAATTTACCTCGGGTTACCATGGAAACCGTTTAATAAAACATAGAAGGGAGAAAATTATTTGGGGAAATACTCATAATGTGTTTTGAGGACTCCAACGAACAACTTAAACCTAAATTCAATAATTTCAGTGCATTAATAAGCCTCTCAGACTAAACAACAAACTCCTTTTTTCTAAAAAAATCACATTTTTTACTTCCTCATTAATATTCATAAGAATGTATTTATGAATATTAATAAAATCATATATCATATTCAAGCTATATGTCTCTGCTTTACTTTGATACTTGTTTTGTCCTTCTATTGCTTCTAAAAACAAAGTTATGGCGCATTTTCTGAACCAAGGTAGTTTCGAAAATTACCTCGGGTTACCATGGAAACCGTTAAATAAAACATAGCTGGGACAAACTTATTTTTGGGGGCATGCTCAAAATGTATTCTGAGGACCCAAACAAACAATTTGGTACCCATGAAAAAAAGTCTAGGGGGGGATGCTACGGTAACCACTACTAGGACCCAGCCTATATTGGGTCAGTATCAAAATAGCATTCCGGGCAAGAAAATTCATGTTGCAGGATTTTTTGCGGGACTAAATTCGATCCGATAAAAATTCATAATAATGATTATTTTGAAATTTATGATTATACTGCGCAATAGAAGAAAATTGCTGACGTAATGGTGTTTTCCATTAACGCACTATTTTCATAGAGACTATTGACAACAACTATGTGATAACTCAATGCACTAATCGATAGGGTACTACAAATCCACAGGAATTGGCCATACGATTATTTGAGATGCAAACTTCATTAAAATCCCTGGAAGACGTGAGATAAAAAATGACCCTTTGGTGTTTTAGATAGAGTGTCTATCCATTTGAAAGAAACTGATCTTAAAAAGTTTCAAACATAAGTTTTCGAGTTAAATTGACGAATACGAAAGTAGGTTTAAATTGAAATAGGTTTCATGTATTGTGCATATCAAATAGTACATGCGCTATAAATATATAGAACGAAGACGATGACTATCAAGCACCACTGCCTAGTATTTAAATTTCCTGTAAATATGTTGATGGAATAACGGAAAAATCACCAATAGAATTATACAAATACGAGAAAAAAAGATTTTTTTGATTATTTTTTTTGGAAGGGGGGGGTGGGGTTAATAGGTGAATTTCGAACCCACGCCAGGTCATACAAAGGGTAAACTTATTCCCAACGCCTTAACACTAGTCCACTCGAACACTGCTATCAATATAGCGCTGATTTTATTAGTGAAAATCCCTGGCATGTAAGCCAGGCGTGTGCGCTTAGCATAATTAGCAAACAATTAATTACTCAAAGTGCAAACAACAAGCTTACAAGTTAATACACATTCATTCTTCTGCTTCTTCCATACGAGTGCAGAACCACTAAAGTATTATCGCACTTTGCGCAGCGTTAAAAGGATGAGCATCCTACAATGTATTTACAACGTATGCACTCAGTAGGAGGAAGAGCTAGACAGCAGATGAGTTTAGGCTGCCTGCATCAACCATAGGTCCGGGCAGTTTGTTCCAAAACCTAAAGCTGTGAACAAACAGTTTTTCCTTGAGTAAAAACGATTTTATATTTAGCAATTGTTGCATTTGCACAGAAAAAAAAGAAATCATTTATTAGTTTACTAGCTAATGTCATACGAGTACAAAATGATAATTTTTCAAATAACTAGTTTAGTAAAAGTGGAGGCCTAATTTGGACAGAAACTAAACTAAATTCGGTGGTTATGTAATTGTGTCATATATTACTAATATGTGCATATCGGATAATAAATCAAGTGCTTGAATTGGAATATATGTGATACGTATGCAGGTATGTTTTATTCTGAAGTTATTTTACAAAGATATTTAACTCTGAATATATTATGAAGTTATCGACGGGGGTTTCCCTTAGTCAGATGCCAGAATCAGATCCTGTACTTGACATTTGCACGCGTACATTATTGATAGTAATTTTATATCTATAGAGTTGGGCAATACATGTATAGAAATGAATACTCTTGAATTTATTCAATCAAATTAAGATAATAAGCACATTAAATTATTGCTTGTTCATTTATTTTTGGTAATAAATGTATTTGTTCTCGACGCTTAATGACAGGCAACCAATTTTCTCGACGCTGTCGAAATTTTGGAATAGTAGGTCAATAAATACATGGAAATGATCACTTTTACATATATTCAATCAAAATAAGACACATAAACACATTGAATTATTATTTTTAGCTCACCTGAGCCAAAGGCTCAAGGTGAGCTATTGTGACCGCCTGTCGTCCGTCGTCCGTCTGTCCGTCTGTCCGTCTGTCCGTCTGTCCGTCTGTCCGTCCGTCTGTCCGTTCACTTTTATTTCAAATGACTTCTTCTCCTAAACCACTGGGAGGATTTCAACCAAATTTCACAGAAATGTACCTTAGGATGTCCTCTATCAGTTTTGTTAAAATCATGACCCCCGGGCAAAAAATGGCCCCGCCCCACTACTTTTACAGGTTTTTTTTTTAAATCTTTAAAAATCTTCTTCTCTGAAACCACAATTTCTAGAGCTTTGATATTTGGTATATAGCATCATCTAATGGTCCTTTACCAAGTTTGTTAAAATGATGACCCCCGGGCCAAAAATGGCCCTGCCCTGGGGCTTGTAGTTTTTACATAGACTTATATAGGGAAACCTTTAAAAATCTTTTTGTCTGAAACCACATAATCTAGAGCTAAGATATTTGGTATGAAGCATCACCTAATATACCACTACAAGGTGTGTTCAAATAATGACCCCTGGGCCATAAATGGTCTCACCCTGGGGTTTTATGCTACTTAACATCAGAATCTGTAACACTTAAAAGGTAATTTCCTCACAGTTATTTCCCTTGTCCCATCAGCATAGCCATAAGGGACAAAGGGAGATAACTGCATTGGATTGCTAGTATCATTCTATTTATAACTATTTATAATAAAATGTTGAAGGTGAATCAGTGTAGCTGTTTTAGAAGGCATAGAAACATCTATCAAATTCCATTAGCAAATAACAGACCTTGATCCTATAGGAGCCACCTTATCTGGGTCTACTCTGTTTGCAGATGCATGAAAACAAGTTTACATGAGAGAAATTAAGGGTTAAATAAACAACTCCAGATCTGCAGACCAGCAGCAGGTCAAAGTTACAGCTGCTTGGCAGTAAAATCTCTCCAGGTCAATGCTGACTCTTAACTCTTTGCATGCTAGTGGTGAAACTGTGATTACCTATGCAAACAGTTTGGATCCAGATGAGAGGCCGCATACTGCGGCGTCTCATCAGGATCCAAACTGTTTGTCATCTTAACCATATTTTTGCAAAAAAATGAAAGTAAGTTTATTTTAAGAATTGAAGCAGATGACAATAACTTTTTGTTGCAGACGAAACATTAAAGGCATTTTGACCCATTAACCCCAGTGTGTAGTGTGAGTGTCTTCCAATGTCTCTCAAATTAGATGTGAGAGATATAGGAAAGTAACAATTCAGGCAATCAAGGAAAATGATCACCATCTAGACTTTTGATCTGGGTCCAAACCCAACTGATGTAAGTCATTGTAATGTTTAAGAAAACTGTGAAAACATGATTATGAAATGGCCCAACTGATATAAGTCATGGTAATTCTTAAGAAAACATGATAATGCATTTGCCCCCCCCCCCCCCCTTTTTCATAAAATTTGATGACAACACATTAAAAAGTTCTAAAATGTCTGAATCTTGTATGATATTAATGAAATAACTAAGTAAATATAACTTCATTATAACAGTAGAGGTAACTCTTCTCAATTTCAATTGTTAAAAATACTAATGACCCGTTTAATTGAATTATCTTCAGATATTCACACCTAGAGCTAGAATTATTTCTAAACACCTATTAACCCTTAACCTGTTTGCTTTGACAAAAATTGATCTGGGACCACTCTTGTTTGCTAATGCTTAAAAAAAATTTATTGCCATAAATAGAAGTTTTAGCTTTGAAAAAAACTGTAAAATCAAATCTATATCTTGTCAAATGTAAAAAGAGCAGACCCTGATCAGACAGCTTCTATAGCAGCCGTCTGATCTAGTCTACTCTTATTTTTAATGTGTAAAACACATTATTTCTCTGAAGAGAAGTTTTTGCTTTGACAAAAACTAGAATCCGATCTATATTGTGTCAAAAGAAACAGAGAAGACCCAGATCAGACAGCTTCCGTAGGAGTCGTCTGATCTGAGTCTACTCTGTTTGCTAATGCATAAAAACAGCTTTATATGAGGGAAAGGGTTAAACGATTTTTAAAGATATTCTTATTGGTCATTTCACACAAAAACTGGCATTATGTACTGCCTAGCACTCTATTTGCCTATACACCTGGGTCAAGGTATAATTGCATAGCTTTATTGAAGTCATTTGAATTTCTCAAAGACCAGTTTTAGGCATTTTGAGCTAAGGCAAAAATGGCACAAGTTGTAAACAGTTTAGGTCTTGGTCAACCAGTCACTTGGTATTAGTTCTGAATTCAGTTCAAGTTTATTCAGCAGTTAAAGGGTGAAAGCAGTGCACTAAGCTTATTTCATCTGCTAGAAATGTTGTCCACTGAAAAATTAACATGTCAATATACATGTATTACTGTAACTCAGGTGAGCGATATAGGGCCAATGGCCCTCTTGTTTCATTTATTTTGACAATAAAATACATTTTTCTTCTTCTGGACGCTTCTCGTTGCTTCTCGTCACTTGTCGATGCTATTTAGGGAGGCCGAAATTTAGAGACTGTGATGTCACGGGAAATTTTGCAACGTATCACATGATCTCGGACTGTGTTTTCAAATTTTAATTACCGTTTCACTCTGCTTTTAATTATTTCACTTGGACTGTGTATTCTTAAATTTAATTTGAATACTGTTGCACAGTAGAACTGTAAATCGTGCATAATTCGACAAAAGGTACGACTTTTTTGTTTCGAGACACTAGAGGGGTACACACTACACAGTAATGACTAATGTTACTCAGTCGATATGTTTCAAGTCCACAAGGCAAATGTTGAAATAATGACTTTTAACAAGCTAAGATAAGAATAGTATGCTTATAAATAGATTACAGATAAACAATAATATAAGATTAAGAATAAATACTTAATTTATTTTTATACTCTTAACCCTTTCCCTCATATATAAACGTGTTTTCTCGCATCTGCAAACAGAGTAGACCCAGATCAGCCAGCTCCTAGATGCTGTCTGATCAGGGTCTGCTTTGTTTGCTTATGGTGTAATATAGATCTGATTCTAAAGCTTCTGCCTAAGCTTAAATTCCATGTGTTCATATGCCATTATAAAGAATTAATATTCATGATGTCATTATTTCTTACATGAATATATACAACAGGGAAATGATTAAAACTGGGTCTACATCAGACTGTACAAAAGCTTCATCAGAACTAATAATAATTACACTTTTTCTTTTTTGTGTCACCTGCCGAGAGGCAGTGTGTCACTTAGGGATCACTTTTCCGTCGTCTGTCTGTCTGTCCGTCTGTCTGTCCGTCTGTCCGTAACACTTTCATTTTTTGGCTGTCATTTCTAAACTAATTATTATAGAGCTTTAAAATTTCACACATGGAACAAACATGATAAGAGGAAGGGTCATGTCCAAGGGCCACAACTCTAGCATCAACATTTTTTGAGTTATTCCCCTTTTTCATATTAACAATAAGTTTTTGTGTCAGCTGCGAGCAGGTGACACATGTGTTCCTCCTAGTCTCATTAATGACCCGTAAGATAGCATGTTAATTTTGTGACAGGTTCTCCGGGATAGCGTTAAAACCGAAAGTAGCTCGATATCACCTTTTAGAGTACACAGATGTGAACTAGTGTTCCTCCGAACACTCTTGTTTTGTGTGTATGCAAAATATGCAACAGTGTTGCGTCTCTGTCAAATAATATGAAATTGCAGTTGTCTGTAAAACATATTGTAGTTATCTATTTTATACACATGTAATTGCAGTAATGCATCAACAAACCTAAACTATGTAATTTGGTGATAAAACAATGCAGATATGGTGCATTCAGAGGGTTGTTACCGTAGATATAGTGTGCAGTCAGCAGATAATAACTTCCTTTTCATCAATAATTTTATGCAATGTGTACTGGTATTTGAAAAGGCAACTGGGAAGAATGTTCAAAGAATGATAAAAAAATCATTTTAAACTTAACTTCGAGTCTCCTGTAAATAATGACTGTTCTCGGATAAATTGGTCAAAGGTTACTCGACAGCACATTGATAATTATCAGTCATACCTGCTTACAAATAGACAGTGCACTGCTGAGTTGGATAAAGACATACTGTGTAAACCTCAAATTGATGACTTGTACCGCTCTGTTGTTTCTCTTGTTAATGATGCTAATGAAGCATGCTTCCCAAAGTCAAAGTTCAAGCATTTTTTAAAGCCGTACTGGGACGATGAGCTAAAGGCTGCTTCTAAGCTGTCAAAGGTAAAGCGGCGACAGTGGATTCTCAGTGGTAAACCACGTGGTAATAAGCATTTAACTTATGTAGAGTACAAGGATGCCAAACGCGAACTAAGGAAAATTCACCGTAGGAAGGTATTGCAATATATTTCTAAATTCCATGAAGAAATAGACAGGTGCGCCGAAGTAGACTCGAAACTTTTCTGGAAATATATAAAGCGGCGTCGCACTAGATCTCGGTCTGCTGTAGGGAATGAATTAATTTTTAACGACGTCACGTACAGGGAACCCTGTTTGATAAATGATAACTGGGCGCGATATTTTAAGCAACTGTACACGCCTTCTGAAAGTGATGTTTTTAACGAGTCTTACAAGATGCAAGTTAGCAGAGAACTGGATAGGATCAAGGAATTTATTTCTAACGTTAATTCTGTTGATAGTGATGTATCTATTTCGATTGACGAAGTTAAAATGGTATGCGATAAGGCTAAGAGTAACAAAGCAAGTGGGCCGGACGGGTGCTGTTACGAAAATTTCAAGTTTGGGGGAAATATTATGTACCGTCTTTGCGCTAAACTGTTTACTGCTATGTTAAAGTTTTCTTACTGTCCGACAGATATGAAGAAAGGTGATATTATCGTGCTACATAAAGGCGGGAATAAATCTTACGACGATCCCAATAATTACAGGGCAATCACACTTTCATCTGTTGTTTTGAAGTTATACGAGTCTATTTTGCTGTCTCGCATGAAGGAATGTAGTTATACAGTAAACGATCTTCAAGGTGGATTTAGGGAGGGAATGGGGTGTCTAATGACGTCTTTTCTTTTTAGAGAATGTAATAACTTTGTGAATGAGAATGGAAGCAAACTGTATGCGTGCTTTTTAGATGTTCGTCAAGCATTTGATACAGTTTGGCATGACGCTCTAATGGTAAAGTTATATAACACAAATATTGAGTTACCGCTGTTTATGGCAATATATGACTTATACCAGAATATGCAGAGTAGAGTAAGAAGTAATGGTTATACTTCCAACTGGTTCCCAATTCTACAGGGTACCAGACAGGGTGGGGTAATCAGTCCACAGTTATATCTTATATTTATAAATGATTTAATGAATAAATTGGTACGCAGTTCTAACGGTTTATCTGTATATGGCCTTAACTGCAGCTGCCCGACTTCAGCGGACGACATGGTTTTATTATCTTTATCAAAAGCTGGGTTACAGAAACTAATGGATACATGTTACGAATATGGTTGTACATACCGGTATAAATATAATGCTTTGAAATCAGCGGTATTAGTTACAAATGAGAAAACTCCGGACAAATCTATTAATGACCGGCCTTGGTTATTAGGAAATGACAATGTTGGTGAATGCGTTTCATACACTCACCTGGGTGTTCTGTTTAGTACTGATGGGGATCTATCACAGTTAGTAAGAGAAAGTGCGAGTAAACTTAGAAAAACGTTTTTAAGCATTGTTAACTGTGGTGTATATGAAAATGGTATCCACCCTTTTTCAGCAAAACATCTGTATCAGACCGTCGTCCTTCCAAAAAAAGTACAAAAATGAGTCATGCAGGAAACACCACATACAGAACAAACACTCGCCCGAACAGCAACACAAGGAAACAGCAAATGTATGGCTGTGAACTGTGGTCAGATTTAAGCAAAGATAATATTTTGACACTTGAAATTGCTCACCGTTTCTGTGTAAAGTGGATCCAGTGCTTGCCAAAATTTAGTAGGACAGATATTGTGTTAACCTCTCTAGGCATGCTATCAATTGAGGCCGAAATTGATAAAAGGAAATTGATATTTTTCGGACAGTTATGCAGAATGGACAGTGATTATATTGTTAAGAAGCTATTCAGTCACAGACTCTGCTATTACTTTAATTTTTGCAGTAAAATTACAGGTTTCATACCTGACATACATCGAATATGTGGCAAATATGGACTGCTTAAAGTCCTTGATAATTACTATAGGACTGGAATTTTCCCTTCAAAGTCCATTTGGAAGACAACAGTCAACAATAACATTAAAATCATGCAACTGTCCTTAGCACAGTCTCGCATTTTATCTGATGACATACTCAAGGAGTATCTATTTATTCAGTCTTGTAAGGAGATCAGACCTATTCAATTCTGGTTGTTAAGTAAATCGGATCGTAATTTTCTAGAATTTTCACAGGCTGCTGTGAGATTTACCCATTTACTTTTCGCTAGGCCATTTGTTTCTCGCTGTAAACGATGCAACAAATTAACAGATGAACTCGCAATTCACATGGCGCTGTTCTGTGAGCATACTGCTTGTGCAAGGTCCAGATTGTGGAGTAATATCCACTGTATCTTTGGCAACGATGTATTTCACAAACTTATCTCGTGTACCCCACGTATGCAACTGGTCCATCTTTTGTCTGGACTACGTCATTTCTTGTATTCTGATCTAGACACAACCTGTCTACGAGTTGTTGGAGCATTTTGTTGTAATATCCAACATTTTGGCTACAGGAAATAGGGCACTTTTTGTTGCTTGAGATAAGCTGAACATTTGTTCTAACTGAAATAATCAATGTATTAACATGTCAGTATATGTTGTATATCTCAGTTTAAACTTCGGAATCGGTAATATAATGTTTATTCTAATCCACAGTAGTCGTGGTATGGTAGTTCCTGCCAATGGGAAATATTGTATGCGTTAACTTTATAGTCAAGCTTGTGTTGGTTTTAACTCTTTCCTTTACATAACGATACGTTCATGTCTGTTAAACAGAATAAACTCAGGTCAGACGTTTCCAACAGGAGTCGTCCGATCAGGGCACAATGCATGTTTATGTGATTGCATAGCTTTGATCAGTCAGCTTAGTCGTTTGTCCTGGACAAAACGGAGTGGTTGTCGGATCAAATCATGCTGAAATAATGTTCAGTAAGGAAAGGGTTAAGGACGTTTGCCGTCACTCTGTGTTTCGTTTCGACAGAGTAATGGCACATGGCGTCTATACTGTAGTCATAGCACATCGTCATCAGCACTCATAGTCATCATCGCTTTCATCATTATCATTGTAAATCGTCGCATTCATGTTTTGTTCAGTGTTCATTGTACTGTAAATAACATTTGTGATTGTACTTGTTTACTGTGTTTGTATGTGAAATATTTCTATGCTCTCCTGATCTGGAGGAAATAAAGATTATTATTATTATTACCTTTTAGAGTACACAGATGTGAACTAGTGTTCCTCCGAACACTCTTGTTTTGTGTGTATGCAAAATATGCAACAGTGTTGCGTCTCTGTCAAATAATATGAAATTGCAGTTGTCTGTAAAACATATTGTAGTTATCTATTTTATACACAAGTAATTGCAGTAATGCATCAACAAACCTAAACTATGTAATTTGGTGATAAAACAATGCAGATATGGTGCATTCAGAGGGTTGTTACCGTAGATATAGTGTGCAGTCAGCAGATAATAACTTCCTTTTCATCAATAATTTTTATGCAATGTGTACTGGTATTTAAAAAGGCAACTGAGAAGAATGTTCAAAGAATGATAACAAAATCATTTTATACAGTTACTTTCCAATCAACCACGTTTGAGCAATTAACAGTTTTGATCCAAATATGTTGTTTAGTTACTTTATGCTGTATCTGTATCCAAACTGTTGTACTGGAAAGTTTGCCAATAGTGTTAATCCTGTCCTTCCTATAAGTGTTTTTTTCACACATTTGCCAACAAAGTAGACCAGTCAGATATGGCTCCTATAGGAGTCATCTGGTCATGGTCTGCTGTTTGCTTATGAAATTATAATAGATTTGACTATAGTTTCTACCAATACCCGAAAAGCTAATTTGCATATGCCATTATAAAATATCAGCTAATAACTATTTATGATATCATTAGTTTTACATGGCTATTGAACAGAGGAAGGGTTAAATAGTCAGTAGCTGATTTTAGGGACATAATCACTGCATGTCCTTTTCTATTTCAGCAAATTGATAGACTTTGCCTTGACCCAGAACTTTAGGCATTGGTCCAGGCATATCACAGACATGCATGGGAGCGGAATACTATAACAGAGCCATGAGGCATTCCGGCTATGCAATGTGGGAGCAGACAACAGGGAATAATTCCAAGCTACTGTGTTTAGAGGATAAGGGACACCGTCCTGGACAGCATTGACCAGTATACACGATTTGTCCCCAACAGATACATTTATCATTCTTTTGCTAATTGACTCAACATAAATCTGTAACATCATGGATTCCGAATGAAGACACTGAATATCCCAGACTCTCATCTCAATCAAAACTGTGTGTTACTTATATGGAAAAGAAATTACAATATACATCATGGATAGTGTTTACTTTAGCCATTTACTGGATATACAAAAAAGTATATGCCTTTTACAGTATTCATATAAAAATTAATGACATCATGAATAGTTTTAATCATGTAATTAGATCTATATCATGTCAATAGCAAACAGAACAGATCATGATCAGTCAGACGTCTTCTATAGGAGCCATCTGATCTCGGTCAACTCCATTTACATAATGTGTGAAAATGCATTGATATTAGGGAAAGGGGTAAACAGAGTAGACTCAGATCAGACAGTTCCTGTAGAAGCTTTTTGTTCAGGGTCTTTTTTATTTGCTTATGGGATAACATATTGCCAATTCCTTCTTATAAACACATTTTCACTCACTTACAGAGTAGACCTAGATCAGATGGCTTCTTAAGGAGCCATCTGACCTGAGTCTGCTCTGTTTGCTAATGGAATTTAATAGATCTGTTTCTTTAGTTTCTATGCGAAAATGACAACATGAATATTTATTAGCACAATTTTAACCATGTAAACCTTTCAAGGGAATTGTTTGCTTTGACAAAAACTGTAGAATCAGATGTATAGCATGTCAAAAGCAAACAGAGCAGACCCTGATCAGACGTCTCCTATAGGAACCGTCTGATCTGGGTCTATTCTGCGTAATGCATGAAAAGACGTGGGTTAAATAGAGTAGACCCAGATCATACAGTTCCTGTAGAAACAGGTTTCAGAGATACGCGCGACACAAGTTTGTGGCGGACAGACAGACAGACAGACAGACAGACAGACGGACGGACGGACGGACGGACGGACGGACGGACAGACAGACAGACAACTCTGGCAAAAACAATATATCTCCCCATAAATGGGGGAGACATAATAAGCCTGTTGCTGGCGGATGAATGATTATTTTTGCAAACACTTTGGGTCCAGATGATATGTTGAGTAACTCAGTTTCTTATCAAGATCCAAACTGTTTGGCACCTTGCTTGCATATAGCGGGTGAAAATTTGTGTAAAAAAAACAACAACTTTCAACCAAAAATGTGCACCCATAATTAAAATTAATCCGATCATACATGCTGTTAAATTGAGTGATACATCATCAAAGAAATAACCAATTAATTAATTAGTTTGTACAACTGTCGCGGCTATAAACATCTCTGATGACACTAGTGCAAACAGGTACCACCATTAACAGTAATTTGCTATTACAACATAATTCAAACAGCGATTTATTGTGTTTGTTTGATACTTATAAAGGTTATATTTTAATTACAATTAAACCATTATCTACTGTCTATATCGTTGATTCTGTAAAATCTTTGACTAACAGTTTACAAAATCATTAATATAATTACAAAGTTAAGCAATTATCAATATTTGCAGCATTTTTAAGCAAACATCAAATACTTTATTCTCGTGGGTTTATTTTCGCCATATAGAGTGGAAACAGATGGGACTGTTGAGGAATAACTAAGTGCAATAGTTGACATTTAGGAACTGTCAAATCTGACTGTATTTCTCTTCGCGTTCTTTATTTCTTGTCAATGGTCCATTTTCCGACAGAGAACATATTTTGCTTAAATAAAATTTGATGTCTGTTACTGATATATTCCACGTATTCCTTGGTCGTTTCGGTCCCAATCGTGGCCGAAACGACCAAGGCCGAAACGGATTGCGTCCGAAACGACCCGGGACCATTAATTTTGAGTCCACTCTAGGTTTACCCTGTTTGCAGAGATGTATCTATGAAGTAAAATGTTGTGCCTGGGTCTTAAATCATGCTCTAGCATAAAATATGTGTATATATTAATTAAAAACACTAATTATTACATATTATTAATAACCCGCAATTATTCACTCAATTACACTCCTTTCGAGGGATTTTCTGTGGCGAAAGGAATAAGTAATCCGTTTTCCCTGTAAATGTCATCAATATATTAATGATGTGTTCATATATTCAGGCTTCTATCAGTATATTAATGCCAAATAAATTTAAAAATTAAAAATATGTACATATCATTTATAATAACTAATAAATAGCCGTTATTAATTTTTAATCATCCTTTCGCCTCCTTTCGCCCAAAGTCATCCTTTCGTATATTAGGCATACTCGGTTCCGCAACATCTTAGTCAATTCCTCGGTGATTATCCTTGATGATCTTGCCGTTGCGGTATATACATTTTGTATTAGCCCCGGCCATAGGGGAAATCATTTTCTAACATTTTCATTTCCAAAATACATACAATTATACAGTGGAAACAAATATGTCAACCTGTTTCCAACTACATATAATTGTATTATTCCAGCCATACTGTTTTTACACTCATAAACCACAAATTACAATTCCACAATAGTTTCACAAGTCTTGATAAATCAGCCCTCCTACCAGTGAAATTCAACCTAATGCGTTACATATAGACGCGAAAGCTAATGCTTTCGCGCCGATAATATGGGGAAAATAGTACGCGACACTCCGCCAAGATAATAATCTATAATAATCTTTATTAAAGTCTCATCATGGTTACAATCACATAAAGACAGAGATATATCTATATAGAAACCATGCCATTCATATTTGAATAACAAGAGACTATTCCATAATTATTGCACTACATGTATAGCTGTACAAAGGTTAAAGAGTGTATATAGCCTCCGTTAATCTATCAAACACGACGTATGCACCTTTATGAGTACATATGTATGTTTGATTAAAAACTACTTAGAAAAGAAACAAGATAAAAACTGAATTCGGAAAAACGGCCAAACAAGCCAACTTACAAAAAGTCCCTAAGAAATCGATTATTATCTCAAATCAGATTTGAGATAAACTGATTAACAGAGACTTTATACCTGGAATAAAAAGTAAATACTAAAACATAGTCGTAGACACTTTTTACAATAAAATAGAACAACATATTAAATACCCGTAATATGACCACTGTATGTATATGATCACTCTAAAATAGAATTACTTACTCAACATAAAGAACCGTTCACGCAAAATGTTAAAACAGGTTTTGGCACAAATCCTTACCAACAGTGGGTTCGAAGATGTACCAACACACCAAATTTGACATTCATACCTCAAGGAATATTTGAGATATGCTCCAGACAAACTGTACATGGACATACGGACACACACGTGGCATACTATATACCAACAAAGCTTTGTGGCCATAAAAAGTGCTGAAATTGTGTAGCAGGCGACAGATATTTTGCGATCAATAGTACCTCATGTACATACATGCATATTTAATCATCTTGTTCAAACTTCAATGTGACTAGAGGTTTAGTAAAGCTGGTGTTAGTCAGAGTAGTTTGTCCGATGTCATGTGCATTAGTCAACCCTTCTCCTGCTGCACTTTGGTATAGGAAATCGTGAAATCATGAATATCTATAAACTCATTATTTATAATGGTATATGTGCACGTGATAACAGTTGTAGAAACTGTAATCAGATCTAGTAAATTTCAGAAGCTAACAGACCAGATCATGATCAGACGACTGCAGTCGTCTGATCTGGGTATACCCTGTTTGCAAAGGTGTGAACAATGTTTACGTGAGGGAAAGGGTAAAACGTCAGCAATATTTGTTTTCAACCAATGGTATTCAAGAATGTGATCCCTCTTGATCTTATCAAAAGACATTTCCGCCATTCACCCAATCTTTCGCTTGAAAAAAAAAGTCGGCTGCTACATAAAACTGTAACGTTTATTTTAATAAAACCAGTGTCTTTGTGTCAAAAAATTTGGATGCCAACGAAACGTCGAGTTACTGGCTTTCTCATCTGGATCCAGTTAGTTGGTTTAAGCCATCACAAATGGTCTGAATCGTTGTTATTACCACTGTTAACAAATAATTTCGGCTGCTTAACATATCGTCTGCTTCAATTCTCAAAAACGAATTCAAATATTAAATTCATAGCGTCAAACAGTTTGGATCTTCATGAGACGATAAGTTACTCGGTGTCATTAGCATCTAAAATGCATATTAGGGAAGATCCCATTGCTTACAACAGGCTATTTTTAGCCCTGCCAATGACGAATCTGTGATCACCAGTCCAAACAGATTTGATCCACATAAGAAACCGAGCTACTCAGCGTGCAGACAATTGCTCAATTTTTTAACCCTTTCGCTGCCAAACTCTGTCGTCTGCTAACTTTGTCGTCTGCTACAAATTTTCATTAATTTGATTTTCTTCATTTTTGTTTCAAAAACATAGTAACAGTAACAAACAGTTTGGATCCTGATGAGACGCCGAGTTACTCGGCGTCTCATCTGAGTCCAAACTGTTTGCATAGGTAATCACAGATCCGGTATTGGCAGCGAAAGGGTTATAAGACGGCCAAACGTTGTAACGAACGGGTAAACTCGCGTCTTGTTATACGCGTCTTGGCTGATATTAGCAAGCAGCTTCCGGATCCAGATAAGATGCCGAGTCACTTGGCGTCTCATTATGATCACAGCTGTTGTAACACTCGGTAAATAGTGTTTGATCAGATCGAAAGTCAGTGAAAAGGTCAGCAGCTCAAAGATTTAGCAGACATTGTTTTTTCAGTATGAAAAGGATTAAGTGGTTGTCTTGACAGTACAAACAAATTGACCAGGAAGTACAGTGTAAATAATTGTATTGTAAAACTTAACAAAGCGGCCTAGGCAGTATAGATACAACATGGACAATAGGTAAATGATTAAACAGAGTTAAAAAACAAAACACATAAAAAGTATTATAGTGTAAAACGGCAAAAATGCGTACACAAACGGTTTATAAATAAAGTTCCATTGCACTTGTTTGGACTGTAGAGCTAAGGAGTATTCAGTAAACTACCAAACTATGTAGTCTTCATATATAGTCTTGCACCCCTCGAGTCTGATACACCCAACTCACACATTCATGACAGATATAGCTCTTATACTTATGTTGCTAAGCATTGAAACGTGAATAAATTAAATACTCTTCACCAATTTAAACATTTGCACAAATAAATACATTTACCCTTAGCGCAAATTTCATTCAAACTATGTTTACCGCTTTTATCAATCGCATTATCAGATTTAGAAAGCTAAGCCTCTGCAGATTTTTTTCTTTGTCAAATTTGATTTTCTTCCTCTTCTTCTCCCGATCAGAGTACAAAATAATTTGAATCTTAGTGAGATGTTCAGTTCACCCGGGATTTCATCTAAAGTCAAATTTTTACCACAAACACCCCATAGTGTAATACAAACACCCCCATAGAGTACCCCGAATACATTTATAAAAAACGCTATAAATAATCAACAGTAAACTGACAATATGTACATATAAGCTAGCAGGATAGTTATACACAACATGTACATATAAAGTAGTGTTTTTCCACCTGCAAATGACCCATAAAACTGGTATCAGTAAAACTTATTTTCAAGGTTGATAAATAATATAAAAAAGTATAAATAGTGTAAGTATCAACTAGAGCACAACAGTGAGAAGTTTATAACAATTCGTGTTTTTCTCTTGAAAACAAATCAAGCAGAACCCATCTATGCTCACAAATGTCTGCTGAAAGGTTCACTGACTTCAAATCCTTTGAAGAAATATTGACTGAGTGTCAAACAGCTTGGATGCCGATGAGATGCCGAGTTACTCGGTGTCTCATCTAGATACAACCTGTTTGCAAATGCGAGTCTCGTCGCGCTTAGCGCGAGAAGAGTTACTCCTTTGAATGTAGGAAACACGTTAGCTGTGATCTGCAAACAGTTTAGAGCCATATCAAAGGGCTTTCAGCGGAATCCTCTGACGAGGCTCTGCACTGTTCACCATTCAGTATTATTTGGCCACTTTTAGCCTTTCATACTGACTGGACTGTATAGTTAGACAATGATGCACCATTCCACCCTGATCATTGAACAACTCAAACGTTCAGCTTGGATCACATGAAGGGGGCAATCACAAAATCAATGGACCATACATGAGTAAACACAAACTTTGAACACGACTCCTGTATGCACATATAGTCGCTTTTACACAAAACTGAGTAGATATTATCACAGTATCGACATCACAATTTGAAGTAACAGTGGCGGTGACTAACGATAAAATACATGTACACAGGCCAGTGGCAGTGACTAACGATAAAATACATGTACACATGCCAGTGGCAGTGACTAACGATAAAATACACACAGCCAGTGGCAGTGACTAACGATAAAATACATGTACACATGCCAGTGGCAGTGACTAACGGTAAATTACACACAGCCAGTGGCAGTGACTAACGGTAAATTACACACAGCCAGTGGCAGTGACTAACGGTAAATTACACACAGCCAGTGGCAGTGACTAACGGTAAATTACACACAGCCAGTGGCAGTGACTAACGGTAAATTACACACAGCCAGTGGCAGTGACTAACGATAAATTACACACAGCCAGTGGCAGTGACTAACGGTAAATTACACACAGCCAGTGGCAGTGACTAACGGTAAATTACACACAGCCAGTGGCAGTGACTAACGATAAATTACACACAGCCAGTGGCAGTGACTAACGGTAAATTACACACAGCCAGTGGCAGTGACTAACGGTAAATTACACACAGCCAGTGGCAGTGACTAACGGTAAATTACACACAGCCAGTGGCAGTGACTAACGGTAAATTACACACAGCCAGTGGCAGTGACTAACGATAAATTACACACAGCCAGTGGCAGTGACTAACGGTAAATTACACACAGCCAGTGGCAGTGACTAACGGTAAATTACACACAGCCAGTGGCAGTGACTAACGGTAAATTACACACAGCCAGTGGCAGTGACTAACGATAAATTACACACAGCCAGTGGCAGTGACTAACGGTAAATTACACACAGCCAGTGGCAGTGACTAACGGTAAATTACACACAGCCAGTGGCAGTGACTAACGATAAAATACAACCGTGTGACTAGTCATTGAATTGCTAATCGACAAAAGAATGTTTGCAGAAACACTCTTTTAAATTAAATTTAGTTTGGTTTATGATATATTTAGTAAAGAGTACTTAGAATACGAGGCGTAAATCGGCGAAACAGTTTGGATCCTGATAAGAGACTGTATTAATCGGCGTCACATCTAGATCCCGTTACACCTGAATCCCAAAAGTTGTCACGATTCTATCATGGCCAAAACGTAAAATAACGAAGCAATGAAACATGGAAAAATGAGAAAATAGAAGAGTAAATGCGTGACTGGGTAACACTCTAGAGAGACTCGTGCAGGCTTACAGTATACCGCGAAACATAGCACACGCTCTCTCCTCCGTTAAATTAGATTAAATCAGTTCCTCATGAATATTCGTGTAAGGAATAATAACTGTATGAATAGTAATTAGTGGTCACTATGAAAAGGGATTTTTACCACGACAGAAACTGTACAGTCAGATCTATATTATTTCATGAGCAAACAAGATACCCTGATCAGACGACTCCTATAGAAAGAAAACGAGAGAACCCTCATTCATGTCATGTTCATTTAAATGACGAAATAGTGAGCGTTACGATCTCATCAAAGAAAAGGTGGTTCGTGCCGTGCAGAGAGTGTAGAACACAACCAAACACCGCGTCGATCTAACAGCAGTTTTCACTGTTGACACTGTTAAACATATACCGTGTTTATTATGAAACTATGTAAAACCCTGAAGAACTATTTCTCCTGGCCCGACTCAAATATCGTCACTGCCAGGACCTAAACTATCAGTACAATACTTATAAGAGGCCATTGTGGCCCAACAGTCATACCCACTGGGTACATGTTGCCTAACTGGCATGTTTCGGAAGAAGTAACGCGTCCTGTTACTTAGCGAAATCTGGTTGACTGCCAGCTGCTGCTGCTGTCGTTGCCGTGTTAGAGTTGGAGTTCGATGCTGTTGGAAGGCCGGCGCAGGTGAACCCAACAGCGATTTCCATCTCGCTCTCGACAAACTGAACTGCGCCTACGATATCCGCGATATCCGTGTGTTTTTCCAGCACTTTGATGGTACGCATTATAGCTACACATTGGTATTCACTTGCTCCAATGCATGACAAACACGCTGGGTGGGCAGTCAGAATGGTGGCGGGATACCGTGTAGACACGTGATCAACCTCGTAATACCAGGGACAAGTGGATCGTCTGTACAGGGGCACATCATTTCCTTCCAGCACTTCGCTTGGACACTGAATACTACTGCCAGGGAAAGAGTTTTTACTATCTGTACTGATTGCTGTCAAAGTTGAGTTCGGGTTTTTCCAACTCATACTATTGTAGTTTGTCGATGACATCTCGAATTCGACTGCGTTGCTACCCGAGGAACGCTTCTTGATTGGCCCAGCGTGTAAACAACCGACTAGTACAGTGAACGCGGCGAATATTCCGAAATGCATCTGTGAAAACAATCAAGTATTAGTAAAATGCAAGCTAGTTGGTCGTTTAAACATTAAATCTATACTCCATCAATTAAATACGTCTGTTAACACCTTTGAAAACAGAGTAGACCCGATCAGACGGCTCCTATAGGATTCGTCTGATTAGGGCCTGCTCTGTTTGCTTTTAAATATAGATTGATATATATCTGATTGTGCAGTTTCTACCACGGCTAAAACGTTCCTTGTTCATATAAACTTTAACTTAATCAATGTTTGCACGCATACATTATTTCTTACGTAAAATAGCATGGAGTAAGGGGTTAATAACTTTCATCAGCAAAAGTTTTAAAAGTATTCTATTAGTTTCTCTGTCATGCATTACCATTTGAATAATTACATACACCGCTGCATGGCATCTCATCCATTTCAAAACCTCTAGCACGTACTATCACAAATGTACATAATGTATAAAAGGCTGAACAATCTGATGCCATTTGGAATTTTCTTTAACTTTAACACAGTTTATATTTTTAAAACATCTCTATAAATATAAACTATTATTTCAAGATATTTTTGAGTGCAGTGCTAACTTTTAATTTCAACAATAAGATTAAACGCCCTGTGAAATTAACGTTATTTCTCTTCAACATTGATTATACAGAAAATACTTACACTTTAAGCTGTAATGGACGGGATCCAAGCCCTAGGAAGTACTACTTGACACTGTCTGGTGGTTTATAATATATAGATCTAATTTGTGGAATGTGAAATAATTTCTTAAATGCTTTTATCAAACTAACTTTGTCAATCTGCTTAAGTTTGAGACTTTATGGTCGGAATTCGTCTATATATATATTAGAAAATATTTGAAAACCCCATACGTCAAAGTCGATCCAGGAACTAGGAACAGATAAAACCTCAAATCCCCTTGTCGTCTGTCGTCTAAAAATAAAACTTCCGATATCTAAATATAGACCGTGAATATGCCCATTTGTATCACATTGAGCGTTCTCGCGGTAATTAAATGTCTTCACTCGGGTTATCCCTCTACTCCATAAACGAATAAGCATACCATTGATGTTGATTAGATGAAGTTTTTAAAATTACAAACTTTTCAAACACATGCTAGTTTGTCTGGTAGAAACTGTAGATTTAGATCCACGTTATCCCTTAGCCTGCAGGAACCCTTTGAGCTGGCTCTACTCTGTTTGCAAATGCGTAAAAAGGCTCATGGAGTAAAGTGTTAAACTCTCAATATAGACTTTTCCCTCCCAGTAAGGATCCTACTAAGAAACCGGATTCGCCCATTGTGTGCTGTGTTGAGGGTAGTCTAGATGTCAACATTTTGAATAACTATGTGGGACCATGTGTTATAAAGAGACAGAGATCAATAATGGAATGAACCACTATAGGGGTGAGGAGCTAAACAATGAATAAACACGTAGAATCGACATCAAATTGTCATCTACACAATAGTGTCGTCTGCTAGAAATGAATTTTATGTCTCTCCATTTCTCTTTGAAAATGATTTCCCAGTTAATGACAACTAGTTTGGATCCTGAGGAGACACTGATTTACTCAGTGTCTTATCTCAATTCAAAGTGGCTGCATGGTAGGCTTATCATAATGTCCCATGAGTGAAAAGTGTTCGTCTGGGTGTTTTATGCGTGAGTGGATGGCTTTTCTCAAACTAAGTTTGAACACAAAGACACGAGTGCACTATATGTTCACATGGTGTCGTTAATATATTACCTCATACCAACGCCTTTTAAATCACTTTGAGGACGGACAAACGTTATGCTTTTAAAATCAGTGATGACGCGGGAAGTGGGATTCTACTGTACTGACATAAGGCAGATCGACAAAGCAAACCGTGCAGAGTGAGACAATTTAAGCGCCACCTGGTATCTGCAAACAGGTTGAAAACATATAAAACCGGCGTCTCGCCAGGATCAAAGTTCTGTCGAATTGGAAGTAGCTAAATCCACGGGGGGGGGCATTTTGTGGGTCTACATGGTCTAAAAAGTCAAAAGAAAATGATTGGGTCGATTTAGTGTTGTATCTAATATAACACTAAATCGATCCAATCAATTTATTTGACTTTTTAGACCATGTAGACCCACGAAATGGCCCCCTGTGGCTAAATCTTGAAGCATATACGAGCGACAGAGCAGACGATCATTTGCTCAATGCACTTGTATAACTATGGATTTCATTTATGACCATTACATTTTTCTGCCTTCCTGTAAAAAAGTTGCATTTGCACACATCTTTGGTCCAAACGAGACGTCGAGTAACTGTTTGTAACTCATCGTTTTCTGAAATATTATTACAGGACCTGTTAACAAACTCCCCAGACCCAGCATGGCGTATATGGCACTGATTTGAATGTACACGATCTTTGTGTCTCGTACCACCTGCACCGGAGACCCACAAGTACGTTTGTTTTAAGTGGTCATGGGAGAGACGTTTACTGGTTTTCACATTTAATTATGTTTTTTTATGTCGAAATTCAATGTTATTTTTTGTTGGTCATGAGAGGGATTGAATAAAGAGAAGGACTGGAGTGGGCCTTAGTCAGCTATGCATACATGTAGACACCATGTATCCGCCTCCAAAAGGTTACGCACATATCAACCACACCATAACGGACCGTGTCTGGTTGTTGTAACAAAACAGATATTTATTGTCTACCTAGGAGTTAGCAATTCATAGGACAACGGTTGTGATTACGCCACACGTGTTTGATTCTTCACGATGATGTTTCAAATATAGATGTTACTGTCCTTACACACACCGCATACCTGATATAGCATTGATTTTTAACCCTTTGCCTGCTAAGCACGATGAAAGCTGTTAGACACTCGGTCAATAGTGTCTCAAAAGTTTTGAGGAATCTAAAATCAGTATAAATTGTAGTAGATGAGAGTTTACACACACATTATTTTATCATCAGGCTAAGGGTTAGGGGGTTAACACTATACTTTCATCATCAGGCTAAGGGTTAGGGGGTTAACACTATACTTTCATCATCAGGCTAAGGGTTAGGGGGTTAACACTATACTGTCATCACCAGGCTAAGGGTTAGGGGTTAACACTATACTGTCATCATCAGGCTAAGGGTTAGGGGTTTAACACTATACTGTCATAATCAGGCTAAGGGTTAGGGGGTCAACACTATACTGTAATAATAAGGCTAAGAGTTAGGGGGTGAACACTATACTGTCAGCACCAGGCTAAGGGTTAGGGGTTAACAATATACTGTCATCACCAGGCTAAGGGTTAGGGGGTTAACACTATACTTTCATCATCAGGCTAAGGGTTAGTGGGTTAACACTATACTGTCATCACAAGGCTAAGGGTTAGTGGGTTAACACTATACTGTCAACACCAGGCTAAGGGTTAGGGGGTTAATACTATACTGTCATCACCAGGCTAAGGGTTAGGGGGTTAACACTATACTGTCATCATCAGGCTAAGAGTAAGGGGGTTAACACTATACTGTCATCATCAGGCTAAGGGTTATGGGGTTAACACTATACTTTCATCATCAGGCTAAGGGTTAGTGGGTTAACACTATACTGTCATCACAAGGCTAAGGGTTAGGGGTTAACACTATACTGTCAGCACCAGGCTAAGGGTTAGGGGTTAACACTATACTTTCATCATCAGGCTAAGGGTTAGGGGGTTAACACTATACTTTTATCATCAGGCTAAGAGTTAGGGGGTTAACACTATACTGTCATCACAAGGCTAAGGGTTAGGGGTTAACACTATACTGTCAGCACCAGGCTAAGGGTTAGGGGTTAACACTATACTTTTATCATCAGGCTAAGGGTTGGGGGGTTAACAGTATACTCTCATCATCAGGCTAAGGGTTGGGGATAACACTATACTTTTATCATCAGGCTAAGAGTTAGGGGGTTAACACTATACTGTCATCATCAGGCTAAGGGTTAGGGGGTTAACAGTATACTGTCATCATCAGGTTAAGGGTTAGGGGTTAACACTATACTGTCATCATCAGGCTATGGGTTAGGGGGTTAACAGTATACTGTTATCATCAGGCTAATGGTTAGGGGGTTAACACTATACTGTCAGCACCAGGCTAAGGGTTAGGGGGTTAACACTATACTGTCATCATCAGGCTAAGAGTTAGGGGGTTAACACTATACTGTCATCATCAGGCTAAGGGTTAGGGGGTTAACACTATACTGTCATCATCAGGCTAAGGGTTAGGGGGTTAACACTATACTGTCATCATCAGGCTAAGGGTTAGGGGGTTAACACTATACTTTCATCATCAGGCTAAGAGTTAGGGGGTTAACACTATACTGTCATCACAAGGCTAAGGGTTAGGGGTTAACACTATACTGTCAGCACCAGGCTAAGGGTTAGGGGTTAACACTATACTTTTATCATCAGGCTAAGGGTTGGGGGGTTAACAGTATACTCTCATCATCAGGCTAAGGGTTGGGGATAACACTATACTTTTATCATCAGGCTAAGAGTTAGGGGGTTAACACTATACTGTCATCATCAGGCTAAGGGTTAGGGGGTTAACAGTATACTGTCATCATCAGGTTAAGGGTTAGGGGTTAACACTATACTGTCATCATCAGGCTATGGGTTAGGGGGTTAACAGTATACTGTTATCATCAGGCTAATGGTTAGGGGGTTAACACTATACTGTCAGCACCAGGCTAAGGGTTAGGGGGTTAACACTATACTGTCATCATCAGGCTAAGAGTTAGGGGGTTAACACTATACTGTCATCATCAGGCTAAGGGTTAGGGGGTTAACACTATACTGTCATCATCAGGCTAAGGGTTAGGGGGTTAACACTATACTGTCATCATCAGGCTAAGGGTTAGGGGGTTAACACTATACTTTCATCATCAGGCTAAGAGTTAGGGGGTTAACACTATACTGTCATCACCAGGCTAAGGGTTAGGGGGTTAACACTATACTTTTATCGTCAGGCTAAGAGTTAGGGGGTTATCACTATACTCTCATCATCAGGCTAAGGGTTGGGGATAACACTAAACTTTTATCATCAGGCTAAGAGTTAGGGGGTTATCACTATACTCTCATCATCAGGCTAAGGGTTGGGGATAACACTATACTTTTATCATCAGGCTAAGAGTTAGGGGGTTATCACTATACTCTCATCATCAGGCTAAGGGTTGGGGATAACACTATACTTTTATCATCAGGCTATGGGTTAGGGGGTTAACAGTATACTGTTATCATCAGGCTAAGAGTTAGGGGGTTAACACTATACTGGTATCCCCTTCCCTCGCCTTTAAACAAACACTGTAATATCAAAGATATTGCTTAAAGAATAGTGGTAATAATACAGTTAAGTCTCTGGTCACTAAAAAAACGTCTTTTTTTCTCAGACACGGCCTTCTTGAGTGGAGCTTGCTTTGAAGTTACAATGATACATGTAGTAACAATGAAAAGAATAATACATGTAGTAGAGGAAATACGAGCAACTGCAGTATTATTAGTGGTATTCGTGTCAGTATTAGTATTACTAGTATTAGAATTAGTTTAAGTAGTGAAACTAGTAAATGTAGTAGTAGTAGTAGTAGTAGTAGTAGTAGTAGTAGTAGTAGTAAAAATGCCACTGGAAAGAATGCTACCTCACTTTTGTTGGGTCTCATCTGGTTCCAAACTGTTTGCAAAGATCACCAATGGTCTTCAAAAATCATTGCTAGTAGGTAATGAGTTAAAGAAGGTGTATTTAAAGATGCTCTTTAATGAATTGGAGATTCTCAATATGTACTATAATTACTCACTCAATATGTACTATAATTACTCACTCAATATGTACTATAATTACTCACTCAATATGTACTATAATTTATGTACATAATAATTAATAAGTGTACTATAAACACTTTCAATATTAAAACATTGTAGTACCGGATCATAATGCTACTAGAGCAAAACTGTTTGCAAATTGAGTCTAATTGCGTATTCGTCATAAAAAGGTTAAGCTGTTTATACTGAATTAAATAAAGTAAATTGTTTGATCAGGTCATCATAATATCTGGACCTACACTGTGTGCAATGTGAATAGACGACATAGTTTTAGTGCTTTTAATTTGTACTATATTTAGGACGTGTTCATCAAATAGACAAACAGTGTAGATCCAAACCATAAGGGTCCATTGTGAACCTCCTGATATGGATCTACACTGAGTGCAATATAAATAGAGGACATAATTTTAGTGCTTTAAGTGTAGTTGTACTATATTTAGGTCCATGCAATGACAATAGGTATTAAAAAAGTGGAAAGGGTTGGCTGTAGGGGAGGAGGAGGCCAACAGATGTCAGAACTTTACGTGCAAAATATATATAAAAAAAAGTTAGTCAGGAAAATTTGGTTTTAGTCAGGAAAAAGTCAGGGAAATTTGCTTTTCTCAAATTGTGGACACCCTGTAGGATATGTGTGCTTGAAATGGTTTACATTAAAAGTTTTGTGAAACAGATTTATCTTCTTGTATCTTATACCCTATCCCTTCCACGTCTCTCTCTCTCTCTCTCTCTCTCTCTCTCTCTCTCTCTAAAGTGTTTGCAAGTATGTCTGTCTTACCATCTAGTCTGTCTGTCTGTCTCCATCTCTACAATATTTGCAAATACAGTCAGGCCTGTCTTAAGCAGACCGCCAAGGAGGCTAAAATGCTAATGACACAGGTTGACTGTCTGTATTATAACTTCAATATTTTTTTTAAAATAAAAAATAACTAACAACAAAGGTGGCATTTTTTCAAGTGGCATTCATTCCAGTGGCATTTTTCTGCTTAACGGTGGCATTTTTCCAGTGGCATTTTTTCCGATGGCATTTTTAAGTTTTTTTTAAAATCTTTTTAATTGTGCCACTTAGCATATGGCATTTGGAACGGATCAAGACCAAAATGATTGAAATCGGTGTTGAAATAGCTTTACTGTAAGACTTTGAAAAACATAGCTGTTGTATTTTCCGCCGCTGATCTGACATAGTTAGGTACCTTTCAATATATATATAAATACAATGTAGCAATTAGTTTCTTAATTGGGACCGCCTTTGCTCAGTTTATGACCTTCGCGCAAACAAACATCATTTACGTATGTTATGATTTTAAAAGTCGTTTTTTCGCATAATATATTTAAGGTTTAAACGAGGAAGAGGCTACTTATTCACATAATGATTCTTTACTGAAATTTCATGTCGTGCTATCTCCCCTGGATATGAAATTCATATCCGTCAGGCCAGAGGGAAAGACCAGGTATGAATATTTTTTTTAAGAATTGCCTACTCATGCAAGTGTTAATATATGCGAAAGTGTGTCCATATTCCTAAATACTCATCAGGTAAAGGGTTAAACATAGTTTCAGCAGTTATCTCGCTGAAACGTGCTTATACACGTAAACTAACGTCTGTTGTGCTGCATTTCAGGGCCTTTAACCTTTAGTCTGGTGATCACGACTTATCTATCTTTTATTTGGTACACGTCTCATCTGGGTCCATGCTGTTTACAAAAGTAAACATTGATCCGTCTTGACCAGACTAAAGGTTTATATGCCATATAATACGGGGAGAATAAAATCTCGGAAACGTATTCAAGTAGATTGCGTGGAAAACAGATGGACCGACGAAGATATGATAAAAACCTAATAATAAATTCAGTTCGTTCAGCAGTCCTAAAGCATCGGGAGAAACACACAATGTTATAATTCCAATACAAATTAAAAAAATATTGATTAAATAATGCAAAGAAAAATATATGCAGACAGTTTTAAGCAATAATGGGTTTAATGCATATGCGAGCATAAGTTGACCACTATAGACCATGAATAGCAAGTATATGTGTTTAACCTTCAAACAGATATGACTGTCTTATCTGATGAAAATAAAATCATTTTTATCCAGTCACCAAGCTTCTCTAGTGACTGACGTAATAAATGGGGTGCAGATAAACTTAGGTTAGGAGGTTAGTAGATGTTGCTAAGGCGTACTGATTCTAAATTTTCTGTAAATATGCATATATTGACGGAATATGTTGACGCAATAGAATTATACAAATAAAAGAAAAGAAAAAAGAGAAGTAAAGAATTTGGCTAATGGGGGACCATACAAAAGTGCAATTCAAACAGTAACAAGAGATGTTTGTAAAACATGTATACCCCCAGACCCCCTGACCTTAGATCTAGTGACCTTAACTATAGAGGTCATCTAGTGATCATGACTAATCACAACAGCAACTTTGAAGATCCTAAGCCAAACCACTGATCATTTATTGATCTGAAAACATTTCACAAGTTAAGGTCATGGTGACCTCGACCTTTGACCTAGTGACCTCAAAAACAATAGGGGTCATCTAGTTGTCATGACCAATCACTACAGTAAGTTTGAAGATCCTAAGCCAAACACTTGAGCAGTTATTGATTGGAAAACATTTCAACAGTTAAAGTCATGGTGACCTTGACCGTTGACCTAGTGACCTAAAAAACAACAGGGCTCATCTAGTTGTCATGACCAACTACCTAAGCAAGGTTGAAGATCCTAGGACAAACCCTTGAGCAGTTATTGATTGGAAACCATTACACCAGTTAAGGTAATGGTGACATTGACCTTTGACCTAGTGACCTCAAAAACAATAGGGGTCATCTAATGGTCATGACCAATCACTACAGCAAGTTTGAAAATCCTAAGCCAAACCCATGAGCAGTTATTGATCGGAAACCATTTCTCCAGTTAAGGTAATGGTGACCTTGACCTTTGACCTAGTGACCTAAAAACAACAGAGCTCATCTAGTTGTCATGACCAACCATCAAAGCAAGTTTGAAGATCCTAAGCCAAACCCTTGAGCAGTTATTGATCAGAAACCATTTTACCAGTTAAGGTCATGGTGACCTTGACCTTTGACCTAGTTACCTCAAAAACAATAGGGGCCATTCAGTAGTCATGACCAACTACCACAGCACGTTTGAAGATTCTAAGCCAAACCCTTGAGCAGTTATTGATGGAAACCATTTAACCAGTTAAGGTCTTGGTGACCTTGACCTTTGTCCTAGTGCCTAAAAGCAATAGGGGTGATCTAGTGGTCATAACCAACCACCACAGCAAGTTTGAAGATCCCAAGCCAAACCCTTTAGCAGTTATTGATCGGAAACTATTTCACCATTTAAGGTCATTGTGACCTTGACCTTAGACCTAGTGACCTCAAAAACAATAGGGGTGGTCATCTAGTTGTTATGACCAACCAACACAGCAAGTTTGAAGATCCCAAGTCAAACCCTTGAGCAGTTATTGATCGGAAACTATTTCACCATTTAATGTCATTGTGACCTTGATCTTTGACCTAGTGACCTCAACAACAATAGGGGTTATCTAGTTGTCATGATCAACAACCACAGCAAGTTTGAAGATTCTATGCCAAGTCGTTTATTAGTTATCGATCGGAAACCATCGATCTACCGACAGACCGACAGACATGTGCAAAGCAATATACCCCCACTTTTTCAAAAGGGGGGTATAATAAACCGTTTGACCCTCTATGACAGCCGCTTGGACTCTGCTGATTTTTTGCTTCTATCATTAATCCATTGTGGCGGGAAAGCGTACTGCAGCATAGACTGGCTGTATGTCTACAACGCACCAGCAAGAAATACTGCATATTGACAGATTTTCACCGCAACGTGTATTCACATTATTTTTAATCACCTGGTCTTGTCTACCGACATACACCAACATTGTTATTGAAATAAGTCCGTAATGTAGAAAGTCTATCCCCAATTATTCCTTTAGAGGGACTAGCAAATTGTGTGTGCCCCCCCCCCTGATTTTATTGCTTTTGCGATTGTTTTGTATTGCTTTAATACATGTTTTTGTATATTATAAAATCTTGTTGACTTAAAAGACATACAAAAAAGTCATGAACAAAATAGAATGTTTGACATCGTTGTATTTCAGACACCAATCATTGATCTTTGTACTCAGTCAATGACTTCTCCTCCCATACACTTTTCCAAAACAAAATAAAAATAAAGGGTAGCCGTTCACGGCGACCCAACAATTACAGTCGACTTAATGGCAAAACATCCAATGATCATGATCGTTAAACGCATATTGTAGACAACCAAGCGCCTGCATGAAATATCGGCCGAAGTCTCGTTCTCGTTAATCTCTACAAGTATAAGCGTGATTTCACGAAGTTACAAATTTCTGTATGTATATGAAACACAATGGAGAAAATTCACTCTAACAATGTGTAGCAAACTAACAATGGAGAACTTTCACTCTAACATTGTGTAGCAAACTAACAATGGTGAACTTTCAACAATGTGTAGCAAACTAACAATGGAGAACCTTCTCTCTAACAATGTGTAGCAAACTAACAATGTTGCAAACGAGCGAGAAAAGATATAGTGTACAATTACGATTAAAGCAGTCACATGATCGGCAGTACTTATTGACCTTCCCTTTTTTGGAAGGACACGATGTTAAATGAAGTGTGGAGACTATCCCGTACACATGTGAAGCTATCCGGGGTAACCTGAAAGTACTGTAGTGCGGAAGTTAAACTGTTATTTGTCGAGTTATCGCCAATAGGAAATACACACGTGTAATACGATAGTTAACCCGCGACAAACTAAACACCTCGTGCCTGCCATTTACAAACAGCTTGGATCCAAATGAGACGCATAGTAACTCCGTGTCTCACGAGGACCGCGAACTGTTTCATTATCTAACAGTATCTTTGATAGTCAATGCACGGTAATACTTGAAGCAGAAGACGGGTTATGCAGACGACAGTTACTCTGCTTTTAAAAGGACAACGCTTATACCCTTTAGCATGCTGAAAAGAAATCTTTCTCTAGCAATAGTAAATCTGTGATTACCTGTGCAACAGTTGCACCAAATTGAGACGCTCGGTTTCGTTTGATGATGTAATTATATTTTATGAAAGAAAAGGGAAGAAAATAAAACAATGAAATTAATAGCAGACGACACATTGTCAGACGACAAATCATAGCAAACAACAAAGTGTACAGACGACAAAGTATAGCAGACGGCATTTTTTACAAACGACAAACTGCAGCAGACGACAAATTGTACAGACCGCCAATATGTTAATAAATACTCATGATAGACTCAATTACATTTTCTTCCACTTCCAAATACAAAAAGAGTGTCAAACAGTTTGGATGCTGATTAAACGCCGATTTGCGTCATCGTCCACGGTGACAAAGAAAATTGTATGAAGGTAGAAAAAGATTTCAATATGTTAAGCGTTCTCAACTAGGAATGAGGATGTAACACGTATTTCCGCGCCCAGAAATTAATGGAAATTTATTCAAAATTTTAGTTAGCCCTTTCGGTGCCAAATAAATTTTACCTGCTGAAATTACCATCTGATTCATGTTTCAAAGTGGCGTTTTCTTCTATTTCTCTACAAAACACATACTTAGAGTGTCAAACAGTTTGGACCCTGAGACGCCGATGTACTCGGAAAATCCCCTGGATCCAAACGCTACAGCGAAATAGTTAATAAATACTCAGTATAGAGGAGACGCCGAGGTACTCGGCATAGCCCCTGGATCCAAACGTTACAGCGAAATAGTTTATAAATACTCAGTATAGAGGAGACGCCGAGGTACTCGGCATAGCCCCTGGATCCAAACTTTACAGCTAAATAGTTAATAAATACTCAGTATAGAGGAGACGCCGAGGTACTCGTCATAGCCCCTGGATCCAAACTTTACAGTGAAATAGTTTATAAATACTCAGTATAGAGGAGACGCCGAACAACTCGGCATAGCCCCTGGATCCAAACTATTTACACATTGGTGTTCTTAAAGACATTACCCAGGTTCATTCAATGATTCCCCCCCCCCATTGTTCTCAATAGGCGTGAAAGTAACAGTAAAAGCATGATACAAGTGTGCAAAATATGGCAAGCCGTCTCATTCTGTCTAGAGAGGCCCTGACATACAATTAGTCAAGGGGAACACACTCAAAAGACCATTGTTGGTCAGAACCCAATAGAAGTTCAACCCTTAAGAAGCCTACCACTAACAAACAAAGGGCCATATGCAAACAGGTTGGATCCAGATGAGACGTCAAGTAACCCGGCATCTTATCTGGATCCAAGCTATTTGACAGACAACATTTTCACAAATCTTTACAAACTATGAAGCACTTTCACATTTGAAGCAGACAAGCAATTTAGCAGATGAATATTTTATAAGGATTAAATACATTAAAACAAGAAATATCTTTTAAAAAGATATTCAGCGGCATTCAAATATTGATATAATGTACAAAACAATAATGATATTAAATCTCTGCCAACTTAATTTCAATGTTTCGAGATTCTGTTAGTACAGGGAACTATGAAGGGATCTATGAAGGGTTGCTTGTAATTATACTAGCAGAGAAGCATGCAATGGAAATGACGTGGAGTAGAATAAGCAATTATGGAAAAAATCAAGTTACTTTTATAGGAAATCACTATTAAAATGTACAATGTCAAAGTATTTTTTAAAACTATCTAAATCTTCATTTTACCTATTATAAACAATTACTTGAAAGCATGTATATTTATATTGATATGAAGATAACTAATTGAATACACTTTAAATAAAGCATACAGAATTTATTTTTGTTTGTGCAGAGGCTGTAATTACTTAAAGAAAGGTATTTATCTATAGCCTGGATCAACGCATTCATTGACGTGTGTGCATCATCATTAGTGACACCATTAACTGAATGTACATGTATTTTTAAAACAATATAAAGTTAGCTATCTCAATCTACTATTCGATTCAAAGCGCCAGGTGATAGAGCCGTAGTAAATCATTAGTAATGTGTTATGTGGTCTGAGGCTGTTTTAATGACTAAACAATGTGACTATAGTATTTGAAAGCACCTCTTTATCACTCATTGTACCAAGGTTGAGTAAGTGTAATATGTCACCTGCTTAGCTAAGATCCTGATCTGTATAAACCAAAACAAATGGACCACATATCAATATTTAACATATAGATAGTTATTTAATGATTTTGATTATTCAATTTTTGCTTTTTAATACAAATTTTCAATTTTTGCCGAAACGTCCTAGGCCGTATAAATAGATGGCCAAAACGTCCTGGGTCGAAACATCCGGGGCGAAACTTCCTATGCCGAAACGTCCTACAATCAGTTTGGCCATGTGTAGAGGCATTGTATGCCAGTCAAGGGATTAACTAATGAAAATACGGTTTACTAGAAAATACGAGTCGGTCATATGCAAATTACAATGTAACATAGTTTCTGATTGGTGGAAAACTAGAACAAAAGTGAAAATAGACAGCTAACCGCTGAAAAACCTGAGCGCTTATGTATATCAGAGAAAAAACTCTGGACATTTGGCCTGCAGTAGAATCCATTTAACCTGCAGTGGATGAGAGCTATAATATGTTCAAAGGCGCCCTAATTAAAGCTGAGAATTCAATTCAATTCACTTTCAGTGAAAAAAAAAGACAGATTACATAGGGCAATACTTCCAAAAGAGATGTCCCACAGAGTTATTATCCTTGGACACAGCTGCCTTTTCTCCCAACAAGGTCTATCAGAATATGTAAATACTGCTCAGAAAGTTATAATTTAACCCCTGCACCCTGCACTTGATCTCAATGAGATATATTTGTATGTGGAGTGTCATGAATGTAGGTTGAGCACTTTAGAAGACATTCACAGGCCGAACGGACAAAGCGGGGCCTATATGCTCCTTCTTATAGTTTCAGGGAGCATAATAAAAAATAAAAACATATACTGCATTAGTGACAATCTAATCATTTCCAAATCATCAAATGTAAGAGACGGGCCTCACATGGAACGCTCCAGTGGTTCTTGACAGGCAGACTGCTATAGCTCTTACCATGTGCCGCATGTTTTTTCACAGGTTAGCTGTAAAGACCCAAGCCGGCCAAGGGAATGTCTTTAAAAGCAGTGGTTGTTTTATGCAGAGCAAAAGTAATACAAACGCCACCGTAAGAGCATGTACTTCTAAGAGCAAGAATTATACCTCATTTTGATGGTAGTATTTTGGGGGAGGGTTTTACTGTATACAATATGTATTATAAAAGTACAAAAATGAGTCATGCAGGAAATACCACATACAGAACAAACACTCGCCCGAACAGCAACACAAGGAAACAGCAAATATACATGGGTAGAAAAAACAACAAGAGACGCACAAAGACAAAACAAACATACAATAGGAGGAAGATGGAAGTACCGCCTTGGAACGGTCAGTGACAAAAGTCACCGGGGGTTTAAACCGGTTTATGGGCGCCCAACCTCACCCTTATTCCATCCCCATCCTAAAAGACAAACAGTGTAAATAAACGTATCCCCTCTCCGACTAATCTACAACAACCGCGACAGCAAATACAGTGGTAAAGTGCATGTATAACAAAAAAACATTTAATTGAACATACTGTATCCACCTATCGCTAGTGTACTCAATGATTGAGCTGCAAACAGAGTAACTGTAGAAAAGTAATAAAGGGTACGACAAAAATGAAATAGTACAGATATAAATCTTATTTGACTGCTGTTAAACTTGTACGACTGCTTACAACTGGATTCATCAACTGACGCTTGTCATATAGCAACGAACTGAGCCAGATAGATTTAGTTGTCATTTTTCAGCGGTTAGCTGTCTATTTTCACTTTTGTTCTAGTTTTCCACCAATCAGAAACTATGTTGCATTGTAATTTGCTTATGACCTACTAGTATTTTCTAGTAAACCGTATTTTCATTAGTTAATCCATTGACTGGCATACAGCCTTTTTATAATGCCTCTACACATGGCCAAACTGAATGTAGGACGTTTCGGCATAGGAAGTTTCGCCCCGGATGTTTCGACCCAGAACGTTTTGGCCATCTATTTATTCGGCCTAGGACGTTTCGGCAAAAAATGAAAATTTGTATTAAAAAGCAAAAATTGAATAATCAAAATCATTAAATAACTATCTATATGTTAAATATTGATATGTGGTCCATTTGTTTTGGTTTATACAGATCAGGATATTAGCTAAGCAGGTGACATATTCACACTTACTCAACCTTGGGTACAATGAGTGATAAAGAGGTGCTTTCAAATACTATAGTCACATTGTTTAGTCATTAAAACAGCCCCAGACCACATTACTAATGATTTACTATCCCATTCAGTTTTGATTTTAGTCTTGGTCCAAACTGTTTGCCACTCACTTTATGCTTTTTGTTTTCAGTCAAAATGTTGTTTAGTTCAACTTTTGGTGGATTCAAATACATGTACAATACTGTAGTCATATAGTTGTTTATTACCATGACCGGTAAAACAATATGAATTATTTATTACTTTGGTCATTATCAAAACTAGAGTATATAATACATAAACAATATTACTGAATAAAACTATATAGATCTATTATCCTCAAAAGGTGTGGATCAATTGTGACTATTCAATTTTTGGTGTGTCATACTTTATATCAGTTCCTAACCCATTATCGTACTTATCACCTCATGGTAATGATTGCTGAGCATTATTGCCAGTTTGCCAAAACCACTATTAAACTTTTAAACATTTATTATCATTTTGCTATCAATTTAATACCACATTTGATCACATCCACTTTGACGAACAGGTAGTTTGCCGAAGCCACCATAATTCACAGGCAATGCTATAGGAAATAAAGAAGAAATGTTGTTTAGTATATTAGAGTAGTGGCATTAATAGTATTAATTACTATCCCCGACCACAGCACCAATTAAGGCTCTGGTTATTCGCTCTCTGTGATATAAAGCTACTTACTGAAGGCTATTGTTACGGCTCTATCACCTGGCGCTTTGGATCGAGTAGTAGGTTGAGATAGCTAACTTATATTGTTTTAAAAATTCATGTATATTCAGTTAATGGTGTCACTAATGATGATGCACACACGCCAATTAATGCGTTGATCCAGGCTATAGATAAATACCTTTCTTTAAGTAATTACAGCCTCTGCACAAACAAAAACCAAATTCTGTATGCTTTATTTAAAGTGTATTCAATTAGTTATCTTCATATCAATATAAATATACATGTTTTCAAGTAAATTTTTATAATAGGTAAAAATGAAGAACTAACTTCAGATAGTTTTAAAAAAATACTTTGACATTGTACATTTTAATAGTGATGTCCTATAAAAGTAACTTGATTTTTTCCATAATTGCTTATTCTACTCCAAGTCATTTCCATTGCATGCTTCTCTGTTAGTATAATTACAAGCAACCCTTCATAGATCTAGTTCCCTGTACTAACAGAATCTCGAAACATTGAAATTAAGTTGGCAGAGATTTAATATCATTATTGTTTTGTACATTATGTCAATATTTGAATGCCGCTGAATATCTTTTTAAAAGATATTTCTTGTTTCATATAATCCTGACCCGATTTTCGGCACACCACGTGTCACTGCGTAAGAGGGAATGGTAAGAATTAGTACGGGGTTGTTGCGTAATGCAGAACGAAGATAATAACCTCAAAAAATAGCCACTCGCCTTAATGATCGACTATTAAACTTTTCTGCATTGTCATATTTCCATAAACAGTGTAAATGTGGCCAGGTCACATATTCTAGCAACATTAGATTTGATCCTCAGATTAGACTTTATGTCTGAGTGACTGTTGCAGACAGGGCACTGTATATTCTTCCCTTTGTGACATGACTTTTTTACTCATATTCAAACTGTTTGACACGCTTTGTAATTGAAAATATATCGAGGAAATGTCCTCTTTGAGAAGTGAAACAGACGACAAACTTTGTAAAAACATGTGTATATCATGAATACAGTGAAGTGGATTCCCAAGAAACACTTGTACTTACTTCTTCCTCTTGCCAATGGTTTTCTATTTCTAGTCTACTTGCGTAGGTCGAATAGTAAAGAAATCTCAGGCCCAATGTCTCACATGTTCTCCTCTTAAAGTGGAAAATACCGAGGCAGGCTTCAGTGGTGTAGATGAACTAAGTAAAACTGTACCAAAATATGTTATTTGTCAGCCAAACCATAAATTGATGTTACTCCTTAGAATCGCTTCAGAGAGTAGCACAATACATGTACACGGTTTGGCGGAGAAATATTGCTGATATTATTCAAATGAAAGTTGTGTGTGAAAGGTAGCGTCTGTATAAATACTCATTTGATTGTTATTCCATGTGTTTCTTGTCAACAATAAAATTAGGGAAACCAGACTTCAGGGACACCAGATTTCTTTTTAACCCTTTACTCCATGAACATTCATGTAAGAAATAATGACATCGTGAATATTATTAATTAGATTAATCTTTGAATTTAGATAATCCTTATTTTGAAACTATGATTTCTTCAATTTACCCAAAAGAACTGTCTTTAAACAAAGCGAATCAATCTGACATTATAGCTTCATTTTTAGATTTGAATCTTTCAATTACAAATGATAAAGTTTCGTCCAAAATATACGATAAAAGAGAAGATTTTAATTTTAAAATTGTTAATTATCCTTTTCTAGATGGAGATGTGCCCCGTTCTACATCTTATGTCGTTTATATTTCTCAACTTATTCGGTTTGCCCAAGCCTGTTCTTTGCTTGAAGATTTTAACAGTTGTAATTTAGTTATAACTGATAAACTTCTTAAGCAAGGTTACAGATATCACAAACTTCGGAAAATGTTTTCTAAATTTTATTATCTAAATTTGCCACCCATTAGTAAATATAAATGCAATCTACGGACGTTACTGCAACCAGACTTTTATGGGGATGTTATCTTCAAACTTAGGAAAATTCGGGGTCATATCCATTTTCATGATTTGTTTATTAAACGCATTAAAACATTTAAGAAGAAAGGTTATGATCCCATTATATTGCAGCGCACTGCATGTTTTGGTTATCGACCCTTTTACAGTCGGTAGCTAAGCTTCCCTCTTTGCTTGCGCGATGACAGGCCGAGGGTAGTACTCTATGATGGTATACTCTTAAACTCAGATACGGGATGAGCTTATCAGACTCACGTATTACTTTTTCCCCGTCGTGCCCTTAACGGCTTCCCTGCAGGTGCTCTGACTTCAGCAAAGTCACTGAGTACATATTTGAGGGATTGTCACAGTTATTATGCTATGTTTTACATGTTGTCCTGTGTTCACCGTCGTCTATGTTGTGGGTAAGTCCGGCGGGGATGCCTTTATTTACACTATTTGTAAAGCTAGGGTGACTTTGAGAGAAGTGTGAGGTTAGGACGTCCTTAAACCGGTTTAAACACCCAGTGGTGTTTTTGCCACGTGCCAAGGTGGTGCTCTCTTTGTCACCCTTCCTTTTGTTTGCCTTACGTCTTTGTGCTTGTGATTTTGTTCATGTGTGGAGTGTTTGTCTCTAGTTCTTGTGTGTCTGTTGGTGTTTTCTGTGTTCATCTCGTGTGTGAGTGTGCGTTTGGGTGTGTGGTTGTGTGTGTGTGCGTGTGTCTGTCTGTCTGTGTGGCATGCTTATCTATCGGTGTGTTGGTGCTGGTTGTGTCTTGTATGTGGCTTTGCCTGTTTGACCTTACTACTTTTCCATTTATAAGGGCAAGTGAACACAGACATTATTGGTAATGGCTGAATCTGTAGAATCATGTCTATATTACTTCATAAGTAACCAGAGCAGACCCTGATCAGCCAGCTCCTGCAGGATCCGTCTGATCTGGGTCTACTCTATTTGCAAAGGCATAGAAAGGCGTATAAATGGAGGAAATGGTTATTTTTTGTGGTATAGATTATCACATCAGCGCAAGCATAGTAAAGATTAGTGATTAGTTTCGGACATATGCGTCTCCATTTTACCTCACCACCTTGGCAAATCCCCGATGGCATATGTTTAAACAACGACTTACAGATAACTATACACAGTTATGAAATATTAATTTAGAAAATTGAACTAGGACAGGAACGTACAGATGGTATTGTGATTTTACTTTTCAGCCATATCTTAATTTCACAAACCATTGAAAATTCCATACACTGATAGGAAAAACCAATTATGTAACACTTTAGATGATAAGTTTCATTTCTTACTTGAATGTCCGTTGTATTCTGACTCAAGAAATATTTATATCAAAAGTATTATTTGAAATACGCAAATATGATAAAATTCATCAATTTATTAAAATCAGAAAATGAAAATACAGGGTTTGAAAAGAGAAATAACCTGTATTATTCTAATTAAGAAAAACAAAAGAGCTCTTCTCTCATACATACAGATACATGTACATAGAAATGTTGCTCTAACCATAAATAATCAAAGCACTGAAAGTGCTGCTAGCAAGGGGCTTTTAGCAAAGACGGTTATGTATTGGTGTTACAAAGTGCTGTTTTCTTTCCAAGTATTTTTGTTGAGGGTTTGGTGCAAAAGTGTTATAACTTCGCCACTAAAGTGAAGATGTAACAAAAGTTTTGCACCAAATCCGTTACGATGCGATAATGTGTATATAAAGGTTTGTTCATTTGGTTACACCATAGAGATTGTTGAATAAGTTATTGAGTTATTTGAAGAATAACTTGGTAAGGCATGCTTATCCTGAACTCTGAGTAGAGGAATAAAATAACTACAAGACAGTTGCATTTTGTGTAAAACATTTATTGGAAAAGTTCAGCAATGAATTGGGAAACACCATGATAAAAATATTCACGCATAAAGCCCTTAGCAGCATTTGAACGTGTGTATAGTGACCAGCACTGTTTGCGTTTTTACCCTTTCAACTCTAAGTAGCTATTGTGGGTTTTTATGTTGTCTTGTATGTCTTTTTTGTCACCAAAACATGAACCAGTGTACAACTGTACATGGAATTTGGGGTATTTTACAGATACTGTTTTAAATTAGCAAACAGTGCAGACTCTGATTAGAGGGTTCCTATAGGAGCCTTCTGATCTGGGTTTACGCTGTTTGAAAAAGTAATGAGTACATAAAAACAGGTACATAGTGCTGAAAGAGTACATGGCAGACAAATTCAGAAAGGCTAAGTTCCTGTTGACGCGTGTGTTATTCAGTATACTACATGTATGGAAACACGAACCATTCCCACATGAATATTAGTTAAAGAAATTTTACTGTATTTATATTCCAGGACTAAAGTTTAACCATACACAGTATATGTAACTCATTCCCTCATAGTGTCGCCTCTTAATGCATTTGCTCTATTTATCACAATGGTTTAAAAATACACAATTCTAAAATTGTTCTTGCTCCTTGTCAGTAGATTTATGGTATCCAACAGGTTGGGTTCAAAAATAGCCTATGAGGGAATGGGTTAACATGGAATAGTAACAGCAAACCCTGAGCAGACGGCTTCTACTTAGTTGCAAATGTGTCAAAAGTTGTCCCTATGAGAAATGTGTTGATTCATGAATATTGATTTATGACATTATGAATAACAATTTGATAAAACCTTCACTGCATGAATAATCATGTAAAAAGTAGCGGCACCATGAATAACTGATTTTTACGTTGGCATAATATGTACACATGAATTTTGGCCTTAGTAGAAACAGTAGATTTAAACTTTTGTTATTTCATATGCAAACAGAGCATACCCTGTTCAAATGGCTGCTACAGGAGCCATCTGATCTCAGTCTACAAAGGCGTAGACAGGCTTCTTTATAGAATAAAGGATTCATCTATATAATGGTCTGTGAGCACAGGAATATTTTTGGCAGATACTACAGAATGAATTAAAGCTTATTCCATAAGCAAATAATATAGGTCCTGACCAGAAAGTTTCTACATGAACTGTATGATCTGGGTCTACTCTATTTAACCCTTTCCCTCATATAAACGTCTTTTGCATGCATTACGCAGAATAGACCCAGATCAGACGGTTCCTATAGGAGACGTCTGATCAGGGACTGCTCTGTTTGCTTTTGACATGATATACATCTGATTCTACAGTTTTTGTCAAAGCAAACAATTCCCTTGAAAGGTTTACATGGTTAAATTTGTGCTAATAAATATTCATGCTGTCATTTTAGCATAGAAACTAAAGAAACAGATCTATTAAATTCCATTAGCAAACAGAACAGACTCAGACCAGATGGCTCCTTAAGGAGCCATCTGATCTAGGTCTACTCTGTAAGTGAGTGAAAATGTGTTTATAAGAAGGAATTGGCAATATATTATTCCATAAGCAAATAAAAAAGACCCTGAACAAAAAGCTTCTACAGGAACTGTCTGATCTGAGTCTACTCTGTTTATCCCTTTCCCTCATATCAATGCATTTTCACACATTATGCAAATGGAGTTGACCGAGATCAGATGGCTCCTATAGAAGAAGTCTGACTGTTCATGATCTCCTACATTGCATAGCCGGAATGCCTCACGGCTCTGTTATAGTATTCTGCTCCCATGTATGTCTGTGATATGCCTGGACCAATGCCGAAAGTTCTGGGTCAAGGCAAAGTCTATCCATTTGCTGAAATAGAAAAAGGACATGCAGTGATTATGTCCCTAAAATCAGCTACTGACTATTTAACCCTTCCTCTGTTCAATAGCCATGTAAAACTAATGATATCATAAATAGTTATTAGCTGATATTTTATAATGGCATATGCAAATTAGTTTATCGGGTATTGGTAGAAACTATAGTCAAATCTATTATAATTTCATAAGCAAACAGCAGACCATGACCAGATGACTCCTATAGGAGCCATATCTGACTGGTCTACTCTGTTGGCAAATGTGTGAAAAAAGCACTTATAGGAAGGACAGGATTAACACTATTGGCAAACTTTCCAGGACAACAGTTTGGATACAGATATGGTTGATTGGAAAGTAACTGTATGAAATGATTTTTTTTATCATTCTTTGAACATTCTTCTCAGTTGCCTTTTCAAATACCAGTGCATATTGCTTAAAAACTTATTGATGCAAAGGCAGTTATTATCTGCTGACTGCACACTATATCTACGGTAACAACCCTCTGAATGCACCACATCTGCATTGTTTTGTCACCAAATTACATAGTTTAGGTTTGTTGATGCATTACTGCAATTACATGTGTATAAAATAGACAACTACAATATGTTTTACAGACATCTGCAATTTCATATTATTTGACAGAGACACAACACTGTTGCATATTTTGCACACACACAAAACACATGTGTCACCTGCTTGCAGCTGACACAAAAACTTATTGTTCATATGAAAAAGGTGAATAACTAAAAATATTGATGCTAGAGTTGTGGCCCTTGGGCATGACACTTCCTCTTACCATGCGTGTTCCATGTGTGAAATTAATGATTAGTTAGAAATGACAGCCAAAAACGAAAGTGTTACGGACAGGCGGACAGACAGACGGACGTACAGACAGACGACGGAAAAGTGATCCCTAAGTGACACACTGTCTCTCGGCAGGTGACACAAAAAAGAAAAACGTGTAATTATTATTAATTCTGATGAAGCTTTTGTACAGTTGATGTAGACCCAGTTTTAATCCTTTCTGTTGTATATATTCATGTAAGAAATAATTAATGACATCATGAATATTAATTCTTCATAATGGCATATGAACACATGGAATTTAAGCTCAGGCAGAAGCTTTAGAATCAGATCTATATTACACCATAAGCAATCAAAGCAGACCCTGATCAGACGGCTTCTAGGAGCTGTCTGATATGGGTCTACTCTGTTTGCACATGCGAGAAAACACGTTTATATATGAGGGAAAGTGTTAAAAGTATTGTTTATCTGTAATCTATTTATAAGCATACTATTCTTATCTTAGCTTGTTAAAAGTCATTATTTCAACATTTGCCTTGTGGACTTGAAACATATCGACTGAGTAACATTAGTCATTACTGTGTAGTGTGTACCCCTCTGGTGTCCCGAAACAAAAAAGTCGTACCTTTTGTCGAATTATGCGCGATTGCATTTCTACTGTGCAACCGTATTCAAATTAAATTTAAGAATACACAGTCCAAGTGAAATAATTAAAAGCAGAGTGAAACGGTAATTAAAATCTAAACGATTCTTACCTGGTTTATCGATCAGCCATATTTGAAAACACAGTCCGAGATCACGTGATACTTTGCAAAATTTCCCGTGACATCACAGTCTCTAAATTTCGGTCTCCCTAAATAGCATCGAGAAGCGACGAGAAGCGTCCAGAAGAAGAAAAATGTATTTTATTGTCCCAACTGTCCGGACCTATGGTTGATGGACGGCTTTAAGACTCAGCTGCTGTCTAGCTCTTCCTCCTACTGAGTACAGACGATGTTTTTAAGTGTTTTTATCTGGAACCTGTAATTAGGATGCTCATCCTTTTAACGATAATACTTAAGTGGTTCTGCACTCGTATGGAAGAAGAAGAAGAAGAAGGAATGTGTATTAGCTTGTAAGCTTGTTGTTTGCACTTTGTGTAACTAATTTTTTGCTAATTATGCTAAGCGCACACGCCTGGCTTACATGGCAGGGATTTTCACTAATAAAATCAGCGCTATTTATATTGAACAGAACAGAACAGAACAGATGTTTTATTTTGACTTAAGCATACAAGCTCATCATCATAACATCGAAACATACACATGACAGTCACGCTAATATAATTATACAGTGCCAATTTAACATACATATATATACATAATAGTATACCCTGTCTCACGAGAGTGTTCTACATTAGCCAAATACCTCAATTGGTAACAAACATATCATAATCCTATAATAGACTAAGAGTATCGTTTCTGAGTTTGAAACTTTTGATGCAATATAGTGCCAGTCTGTTTAAGACTGTTTTACTGTCTGAATTTAACAAACTTACTAATTTAAACATGCTCGGGTAATCTGAATAGAACCTTGGAATATATATCTTTCTCAAATGGTTATACATAGGACATTTCAGTATAAAGTGATATTCATCTTCTATATCATTTAAATGACATAATGTACATAATCTTTGGTTCCTTACAACATTTCTATGGCGGCCAGCTTCAATATTTGAATTATGAGAATTCAATCGTATCCTTGCTATAACGTATCTATATTTTGGATTTTCAACAATGTGTAGATAATACGCCCGACTAATATTTGTATGGATATGTCTGTAAAGTAATAAAGAAGTACATGCTTCAACTCCAGTGTGCCATTCTGTTTGGTATATATCTCTGAGTCGTTTACTAAATACTGGTATAAAAGCGTTTATATTAATTGATTCTGGATATAGCCAAACTTCTGCAAATCCACAGTTTTGTAAAATATTTCTCACTTTCGATGACCAGTTTGTAACCCTGTTATCATTTGAAATTTCCATTCTTTGTTTATCTACAATGGTTCTTATTATACAGTTATTCTGTTTACATCCATACATTTTCAACCAGTATTTAATAATTCTCGTATAGCGATTAATATACAGTGGAAATCGACCAAGTTCTGCGTATAGAGACAAAGTATTAGTAGACATTTTTACATGTAAGATCCACTTGCAAAACTTCCTGTGAATACGTTCAATGTTTTCTGCTTTTAAAAATCCCCATATTTCACATGAATAATTAAGAACAGATAAAACATATGAATCAAACAAATTAAACATTATATTAACAGGAACTTCCATGTTTCTAGTAATACTAAACAAAGCATTCATAGCACGTAGGCCTTTTCCTGCCAACGTCCTTGTTGCAAGAGCAAAGGAGCCTCCGCTTGAAAATACAACACCTAAATAATTGAATGTGCTAACAATTTCTATTTCGTTACCCGCATAATACCATCTACAGTGCTCACTCAATTTACCCCCCTTTTTAAATACAACAGTTTTGGTTTTATTCACATTAACATTCAAGTTCCATCTTTTACAATACGTTTCTAAATTATTCAGCGAACACTGTAGATCCTCTTTATTATATGAGAACAAAACTGCGTCATCTGCAAATAAGAGCAAGTATATAGATAACTGATCAATAGAAATACCTGCATCTAGGTTCTGCTGTAAGTGCATTTCAATATCGTTCAGGAACAGAGAAAAAAGTATCGGTGAGGTTATCTCCCCTTGTAATAAACCAAGGTTGCTATTGAAAAAGTCGGATAATGAATTCATATGGCGAACACACAGTTTAACATTTTCATACATTGAACGAATAACGGATAATAATTTCCCATCAATACCAGATCTAATCATTTTGAACCATAAGCAATTCCTATCTATTAAGTCATATTGAGTGGACTAGTTAAGGCGTTTGGAATTAGTGATCAAGTTTACCCTTTGTATGACTGGCGTGGGTTCGAAATTCACCTAATAACCCCCCCCCCCCCCCCTCCCAAAAAAATAATCTTTTTTTCTCGTATTTGTATAATTCTAGTGGTGATTTTTCCGTTATTCCATCAACATATTTACAGAAAATTGAAATACTAGGAAGTGGTGCTTGGTAGTTATCGTCTTTGTTCTATATATTTATAGCGCATGCACTATTTGATATTTTCGTTAATTTAACACGAAAAATTATGTTTGAAACTTTTTAAGACCAGTTTCTTTCAAATGGATAGACACTCTATCTAAAACGCCAAAGGGTCATTTTTTATCTCACGTCTTCCAGGGAATTTAATGAATTTTGCATCTCAAATAATCGTATGGCCAATTCCTATAGATTTGTAGTACCCTATCGATTAGTGCATTGATTTATCACGTAGTTTTCTCAACCTGTGAACTAGTTTTTGTCAATATTCTCTATGAAAATGGTGCGTTAATATGGAAAACACCATTACATCAGCAATTTTCTTCTATTGCGCAGTATAATCATACATTTCAAAATAATCATTATTATGAATTTTTATCGGAACGAATTTAGTCCCGCAAAAAATCCCGCAACATGAATTTTCTTGCCCGGAATGCTATTTTGATACTGACCCAATAGGAATTACTGTCCATTTCAATTTACTTTGTCACTGAATTTTAGTCGATATTTTTATGCCCCCAAAGGCGGGCATATAGTAATCGCATTGTCCGTCCTTCCGTCTGTCCGTCTGTCTGTCCGTCTGTCCGTCCGTCCGCACTCACCAAAGGGTAGTTGTGTGACTTTTTCTAACTAGTCCCACAAGTAAAATCATTAACCTGGCCATCTCTTGTGACATTAACCTGGCCATTTCTTGTGACATTAACCTGGCCAGTTGTGGGACATAGGGTTAGGGTTAGCTTCCAGATCATTCTTTTCCAAAGTTAGAGCCAAAAATAGTTTTTCTTGTGGGACTAGTCACACAAGAAAAGATCAAAGGAAAAAGTCACACAACTACCCATCCGTTAGCATGTCCGTCTGTCCGTCCGTCTGTCCTTCCATCCGTCCCAAATTCGTGTCCGGTCTGTAACTTCTTCATCTATCGATGTATTTCAATATAACTTGCCACAAATGTTCACAAGACAGAGACGATGTGTCGCGTTCAACTCCCTGGTCCATGGGTCAAAGGTCAATTTCACAGGCTACAATTACTTTGTCACAAATTTCGTGTCCGGTCTGTAACTTCTTCATCTATCAATGGATCTCAATATTACTTGCCACAAATGTTCACCACACAAAGACGATGTGTCGCGTTCAACTCCCTGGTCCATGGGTCAAAGGTCAAGGTCACAGGGTACAATTACTTTGTCACAAAGTTCGTGTCCGGTCTGTAACTTCTTCATCTATCAATGGATCTCAATATAACTTACCACAAATGTTCACCACACAAAGACAATGTGTCGCGTTCAACTCCCAGGTCCATGGGTCAAAGGTCAAGGTCACAGGGTACAATTACTTTGTAACAAATTTCGTGTCCGGCCTGTAACTTCTTTATCTATCAATAAATTTCAATATAACTTGCCACAAATGTTCACCACACAAAGACGATGTGTCGCGTTCAACTCCCAGGTCCATGGGTCAAAGGTCAAGGTCACAGGGTAAAATTACTTTGTAACAAATTTCGTGTCCGGTCTGTAACTTCTTTATATGTCAATGGATTTCAATATGATTTGGCACAAATGTTCACCAGACAAAGATGATGTGTCGCTTTCAACTCCCTGGTCCATGGGTCAAAGGTCAAGGTCACAGAATACAATTACTTTGTCACAAATTTCGTGTCCAGTCTGTAACATCTTTATCTATAATATGGATTTCAATATAACTTGGCACAGATGTTCACCAGACAAAGACGCCGTGTCGCGTTCAGCTCCCTGGTCCATATGTCAAAGGTCAAGGTCACAGGGTACAATTACTTTTTTTTATCTGTGAATGGATTTCAAAGGAACCTGGCACAAATGTTCACCACACAAAGACGATGTGTCAACTCCCTGGTCCATGGGTCAAAGGTCAAGGTCACAGGGTACAATTTTGGGGGGCATTTGTCACGTGACTGTGACATTTCTTGTTTTTATTTCATGTCAGACTGACCTTAAATGTACTTCATTTGATCGCATCGTTTTTCAGGAACTCCCATGCTAAATATCCCTCATTATCATGCAGTAACAAGGAATAAAATGCCGAAAATGCATTTTCTACATGCTAATTCGATCAGCTGTTTCTTTGCAAATGGCCGCCGTATGTATGGATCGTGGAGCGTATCATTTTTCAACAGGGATGAATTGCATACTGATATGAAATAAATGACGTAATTTCGTGTATGACGTCAGCTTTAAAGAGCTATAATTACCCTTTGTTAAATTCGAACGTTCCACTCGACGTCAATCGTCCGCCATTTGCAATTTGAAATGAACGTGTTTACAATGGGAAAACATTGTTTTTATGCATATACTCTTTATTTAAAGATGGATTAAAGGGAAAATCGGGCACAGAGTTCCTGAAAAACGATGACACAAGTGGTTTAAATTTGATCTCGATCCGGTAAGAAATGAAAAAAATTCTCGATTCAAATTCAGTGACAAAGTAAATTGAAATGGACAGTAGGTCAAAATCGTCGCAGCTGACTCGATCGATTTAGCAAGTAAAATGTACACGTTTGATGATTTGTTTCTCAAATTTTATTATTTCAAGATGAATAAATGTTTTAAAATATTACTACAACTTAAAAAGACTTAGACCGCACGACTGTCATAAACATAATATAATTTAAACTATAAGGAACATGAATCGCCAGGAATAGAGCATATGGGCTATTTTTAGACTCAATTTTTGTGAATGAATCTACTGAGAGTGAAGGCCTTTCAGAACTATCATGCTCATGCCACGCAGTGATCATAAGCTCAATCCGTGAACAAAAAAGCAGATTCTTCCGCAAAATTGTTCTCCCTGCAAATCTCAGAAAAACTTTTCATACAATAATCATATACTGCCACACACTATACTTTCGAAGAGTCATGCACTGTAAACAAGGTCAGTAGAGTTCATATTCTGTGCGAACACAGACGATCTATTTCATCGATGTTAATCGGTTTTCCCCTTCATTGCATAGCATTTTCCACGTTGCCTTAACACTATCAAGGGGCAGCATCTACACCTTGCTAAAAATGATAAAAAGTTAAAGGGGAAGTCCCTACATTCGACGCTTTTCAAAAATACCTAAAATATACAAAACTCATTTGTTTATATGCTGAATAGTAGTATATTGCAAGAATTCCTATCAAATGAACATTGAAAATGACAGAACATCCATGTGTTTGATATCGACGATCCCGATTTTATTCCCGATCATTAAGTTTTATTCGGGTTGGGTTTTAGTTTCCTATCTGTTCGCGCTATTCACGTCTCTCCGACCACTTCCGAGAAAAGCTGTTACGTAAACAACGGAGGGATCGGGTGATCATCGGCAAAACGCAGACATTTTGAACGGAAAAGGCCGATAATACTTTCTTGTAGAACAAAAATTATAAGTATTGATGAAATCAGTTTATTTTGTATCACAGGGTTTTTTTTCGATATAAATTCTGAAGGGAGGTGATCCTTCGAGAGCAAAAATTGCAACACAAAAAGAGAAAATTGCAGACTCGGTTTTATTGAGTCTGTTCATGAACAGTAATTGAAAATGCAACACTGCTCACGCTCCCTAGCACCGGCTTAAGCGGTATTCAATTTTCAGAACAGGAAGTACTGAAATTCATGATCTCGAAGGATCAGAAGGTATAACAACACTGAGAATGAAGTACGGGGCGACGTTTTACGGCCGACACACAAGCACTTAACACCTGCTGTTGTGAAGATTATAAATTTTGAAGGGAGGTGATCCCCCGAAAGCAAAAATTGCAACACAAAAAGAGAAAATTGCATTGACTCGGTTTTATTCAGTCTATATGTTCAAATTGACAATTTTCATAATTATGATTGAGCATAACAAATACCAAGTTAGTTTTAAGATATTATTGAAAATATGAGTTCTGTTATAAATATAATAAACCTATTAGGAATGTTATTTTTAACTACAATAAAATTGTCACTGACTTAAATATTGATGTCAATACCCCTATTTCTTGAGATTATAACATTTCTAGCTTTTGCTATAAATCAGTTGGTCATGTCTTTACTGGTAAGATTGATATCATTAAGGATAAACGTCTCAGGTCCCTCCTAACTAAAGGACCTAAATATAGATTACCTTCCCTTATTGATTTTGACGCTTGTCGAACTCATATTGCGGAAGCTATTCAAGAATTCTGCATCAAATGGTGTCGACGAGAAGATGCTGATGTTAATGCCCTTTCGGATTGGAAGAAAAGTATTTTTGATATTATTGATACGCGTATTACTTTTTACAAATCAAATTACCAGCTTTTACCACCTCGACCTAGAGATACATTTCGCTATTTTCATTCAAATTATGTTCTTGTTCCTGCTGACAAGGCATCAAATAATGTAATCATTATTTGAAGATTGTATTATGTTGATGTTTTAAAGAAGGAGCTAACTGATTCACAAACGTATATAACAGTTCAAACACCAGAAAAAGATATAGTCTCGGAACATGTAAAAATGTGCAATAATTTTAAGCCTGGTCCTAACATAAAACAACATACTCTTTCTACTTTGTACTGGATTCCGAAACTACATAAAAACCGTTATGAGGCGCGTTTTATTGCCAACTCTAGCTGTTGTACCACTACTAAAATATCTAGACTTTCAACGTCCTGTCTTACTACGATCAAAGAACATGTAAAAACGTTACTGTGATAAGATATATGAAAATTCTGGTATTAATGTTTTTTGGTCCATAAAAAATTCAAATGATGTTTTGACGAAACTTGAAAATGAACAGTACAACATTTCTTCACTGAGCTCTTATGATTTCTCTTCACTCTATACTACTCTACCTCACCATCTTATAAAGGATAAACTGATTAAATTAATAGAAAAACCTTTGCCAGAGAAAACAAAATGTTCATTGCTTGTAATGTTCAACGTTCATTCTTTTCGAATTCAGAAGTTGAACATTACACAATGTGGACTTGCCTCTCTCTTTGTCACCCTTTTGTTCGTCTTGTGTCTTTGTGCTTGTGTTTCGTTCATGTTTGTCTCTGGTGCTCGTGTATTGGTTGATGTTTTCTGTGTTCTTCTCGTGTGTTTGTGTGTGTTTGGTTGTGTGTGTGTGACATGATGTCTATTGATGTGTTGGTGGTGGTTGCGTCTTGTATTGCGTCTTGTCACTGACCGTTCCAAGGCGTTCTTCCATCTTCCCCCTATTGTGTGTTTGTTTTGTCTTTGTGCGTCTCTTGTTGTTTTTATAGTTATGTACATTTGCTGTTTCCTTGTGTTGCTGTTCGGGCGACTGTTTGTTCTGTATGTGGTGTTTCCTGCATGACTCATTTTTGTACTTTCTACTGTATGTGTGTGTGTATGAGTATAAATTGCTATGCTTTCTGTAGGTGTTTTGGTGATGGTGGCGTTTTGTGTGTGGCTTTTCCTGCTTGACTTTACTACTTTTTCATTGATGAAAAAGTATTAAAGTCAAGCAGGAAAAGACACAGCAAAATCACCACTGGGGGTTTAAACCGGTTAACGGACGTCCAAGCCTCACACTTATCTCAAAGTCACCCTAGCTAAACAAACATTATAAATAAAGGTATCCCCGCCGGACTTCCCCACACTAAAGAAGACAGTAATCACAGTACAAAATGTAAAACATAGCATAAAAACTGAAAGACTGTCAAATATGTACTCAATGACTTGGCTGAAGACAGAGCAACTGCAGGGAAGCCGTTAAGGGCACGACAGAGAAAAGGTAATACATTAGTCTGGTAATCTCATTCCATTTCTGGGTTTAAGAGTATACCATCATAGAGTACTACCCTCGGCATGTCATCGTGCAAGCAAAGAGGAAAGCGTGGCGACCGATTGTAAAGGGGTTGATAACCAAACATGCAGTGTGTTGCAAAATAATAGGGTCATAAACGTTCTTCCTAAAAGTTTTTATGCGTTTAATAAACAAATCGTGAAAATGGATATGACCCCGAATTTTCCTAAGTTTGTAGATAACATCACCATAGAAATCTGAATGAGAAATACCTTGTTGCAGTAACGTCCGTAAATTGTAGTTATATGTAAGTTTCGATAATAGAATTTTGAAAAAGCTTTCCGAATTTTATTATATCTGTAGCCTTGCTTAAGAAGTTTATGAGTTATAACTAAATTACGACTATTAAAATCTACTAGCAAAGAACAGGCTCGGGCAAAGCGAATAAGTTGAGAAATGTAAACCCCATAAGATGTAGACCGGGGAACATCTCCATCTAGAGAAGGATAATTAACAATTTTGAAATCAAAATCTTCCCTTTTATCGTATATTTTAGACGAAACTTTATCATTAGTGATGGAAATATTCAAATTTAAAACGGAAGCCTGAATGTCAGATCGGTTCGCTTTGTTTAAAGTAAGTTCTTTTCGGTAAAGTAGAAGAAACCATATTTTCAAAATAAGGATTATCAAAATTCAAAATAACGTCTAAATACCTAGACGTTTTATTAAAAGCACTAACAATGTCAGATTGTGTATCAGGTTTTAAACTAAGCATGCAATCCTTCTCATAGCCATATAAAAACAAATCTGCAACAAGAGGGGCACAATTTGTTCCCATAGGTAAACCAACAACTTGACGATATATGGTATCCCCATAGCGCACAAATATGTTATCTAAAAGAAAAGTTAAAGATCTACAAACATCAAGGCAAGTCCACATTGTGTAATTTTCAACTTCAGAATTCGAAAAGAATGAACGTTGAACATTACAAGCAAGGAACATTTTATTTTCTGTGGCAAAGGTTTTTTCTATCAATTTAATCAGTTTATCCTTTATAAGATGGTGAGGTAGAATAGAGTGTAGAGAAATCATAAGAGCTCTTTGAAGAAATGTTGTACTGTTCATTGTCAAGTTTCGTTAAAACATCATTTGAATTTTTTATGGAACAAAAAAAATATTAATACCAGCATTGTCATATATTTTATCACAGTAACGTTTAACATGTTCTTTGATAGTAGTAAGACACGACGTTAAAATGTAGATAGTTTAGTAGTAGTACAACAGCTAGAGTTAGCAATAAAACGCGCCTTGTACGGATTTTTATGTAGCTTAGGAATCCAGTACATAGTAGAAAATTTATGTTGTTTTACGTTAGGATTAGACTTAAAAGTATTGCACATTTTTATATGTTCCGTGACTATATCGTTTTCAGGGGTTTGCACTGTAATATATGTTTGTGAACCAGTTAATTCCTTCTTCAAAACATCAACATAATACAATCTTCACATAAGTATTACATTATTTGATGCCTTGTCTTGTCAGCAGGAGCAAAAACATAATTAGAACGAAAATTCGAAAGGTTTTTCTTCAGATATCGAAATGTAATTCTAGGTCGAGGTGGTAATAGATGGTAATTAGATTTGTAAGAAGCAATACGTGTATCAGTAATGTTAAAAACATGTTTTTTTTCCAATCCGAAAGGGCATTAACATCAGCATGTTCTCGTCGACACAATTTGATGCAGAATTCTTGAATAGCTTCAGCAATATGTGTACGACAAGTGTCAAAATCAATAAGGGAAGGTAATCTATGTTTGGGTCCTTTAGTAAGGAGGGTCCTGAGATGTTTATCTTTAATAATATTGAATTACCAGCAATGACGTGACCAACTGGTTTATAACAAAAGCTAGAAATGCTACAGTCTCAAGAAGTATGGGTATTGACATCAATATTTAAGGCGGATACAATTTTATTGTAGTTAAATATAACGTTCCTTATCGGTTTATTGTATTTATAACAGATGATAGGAGATTCAGAATTTAGGAAATATTTAGGAATAGTACCGATTACATTCTTATCTCGAAATATACTTTGAATATCAATAAAATCGATACCTTTATTTATGAATTGAAGTTGAAGAAAATGTCTTTTATGTTCAGATTATTTATCAATATGAGGACGAAGAACATGCTGGGTGTAACTTTTTCACCCATTTTCAGAATATATGTACTTCACAACATCAGGTGTTAAGTGCTTGTGTGGCGGCCGTAAAAAGTCGCCCCGTACTTCATTCTCAGTGTTGTTATATTTTCTGGTCCTTCGGTATCTAGTTTTGATGTTATTAGTTTTGAAAATTGAATACTGCTTAAGCCGGTGCTAGGGGGCGTGAGTAGTGTTGCACTTTTAATTACTACTCATGAACAGACTCAGTAAAACCGAGTCTGCAATTTTCTCTTTTTGCATTTCTACTTTGGCTTTCGAAGGATCACCCATTTTTCAGAATATTTGTATAATTGAGGCAGTTTTGATAAGTGGGTCTGTACGCATAAATTTTTTATCAGCCTCCTCGTCAATGGACCGAATACAAGAAAATGGCAAAGATGAAAATCAAGAAAGCATAGCATGTTTGCCAATTTCTTTAAGAATAGTATGTAAATCATGAACTGACAAATTAAGACGTAATTTGCGCTTAATATTACCATTTCTACGTTTACCATGTGATCTGCTTTTACGTTTTCTAATTGAAGATATTGAGAAAATATCGATGTTACGATCTTTAGATATATTACCACTTTGGTAAATGTTGTCATTCAAACCCAAAGGGAAAGGTGTTTATAATTTTTAGCTACCCTGAGCACTTTGAGCTTTTGTGATCATCTGATGTCCGTCGTCAGTCGTCGTGCGTCATGCGTCGTCCCGCGTCAACAATTTGAACCTTTAAAAAATCTTCTCTGAATCTACAGGGTTCTCAGCTTTCATCTTTGGTACATAGCATCACCTATAGGTCCTCTACAAAAGTTATATAAATTATGCCCCTGGGGTCCTAATTGGCCCCGCCCCAGGGGTGGGAAGTTTTCAATAGAAACATATAGTAAAACTTTGAAAATCTTCTCCTATGAAACCAGAAAGTTCTCAGCTTTCATATTTGGCACATAGCATCATGTTCAGGTCCACTACAAATGTTATATAAATTATGTCCCTGGGGTCAAAATTGGCCCCGCCCCAGGGGTGGGCAGTTTTCAATAGAAACAAATAGTGAAATCTTTGAAAATCCTCTCCTCTGAAACTGAAAGGCTCTCATCTTTCATATTTGGAACAGATCATCATGTTCAGGTCCTCTACAAAAGTTATATAAATTATGTCCCTGGGGTCAAAATTGGCCCCGTCCCAGGGGTGGGCAGTTTTCAATAGAAACATATAGTGAAAACTTTGAAAATCTTCTCTGAAACCAAAAGGCTCTCATCTTTCATATTTGGCACATAGCATCATGTTCAGGTCCTCTACAAAAGTTATATAAAGTATGGCCCTGGGGATAAAATTGGCACCGCCCCAGGGGTGGGCAGTTTCCAATGGAAACAAATAGTGAAATCTTTGAAAATCTTCTCCTCTGAAACTGGAAGGCGCAGAGCTTTCATATTTGGCACAGAGCATCATGTTCAGGTCCTCTACAAAATGTATATAAATTATGCCACTGGTGTCAAAATTGGCCCCGCCCCAGGGATGGGCAGTTTTTAATAGAAACAAATAGTGAAATCTTTGAAAATCTCCTCTGAAGCTGGAAGGCTCTCAGCTTTAATATTTGGCACAGAGCATTATGTTCAGGTCCTCTACAAAAGTTATATAAATTATACCCCTAGGATCAAAATTGGCCCCGTCCCAGGGGTGGGCAGTTTTCAATAGAAACATATGGTGAAAACTTTGAAAATCTTCTCCTCTGAAACCAGAAGGTTCTCAGCTTTCATATTTGGCACATAACATCATGTTCAGGACCTCTACAAAAGCTATATAAATTATGACCATGGGGTTAAAATTGGCCCCGCCCCAGGGGTGGGCAGTTTTCAATAGAAACAAATAGTGAAATCTTTGAAAATCTTCTCCTCTGAAACTGGAAGGCGCTCAGCTGTCATATTTGGCACAGAGCATTATGTTCAGGTCCTCTACAAAAGTTATATTAATTATGGCCCTGGGGTAAAAATTGTCCCCGCCCCAGGGGTGGGCAGTTTTCAATAGAAAAATATAGTGAAAACTTTGAAAATCTTCTCCTCTAAAACTAGAAGGTTTTCAGCTTTCATATTTGGCACAAAGCATCATGTTAAGGTCCTCTACAAAAGTTATATAAATTATGGCCCTGGGGATAAAATTGGCCCCGCCCCAGGGGTGGGTAGTTTTCAATGGAAACAAATAGTGAAATCTTTGAAAATCTTCTCCTCTGAAACTGGAAGGCGCAGAGCTTTCATATTTGGCACAGAGCATCATGTTCAGGTCCTCTACAAAATGTATATAAATTATGCCCCTGGGGTCAAAATTGGCCCCGCCCCAGGGGTGGGCAGTTTTCAATAGAAACATATAGTAAACCTTTGAAAATATTCTCCTTTGAAACCAGAAGTTTCTCAGCTTTCATATTTGGCACATGGCATCATGTTCAGGTCCTCTACAAAATGTATATAATTTATACCACTGGGGTCAAAATTGGCCCCGCCCCAGGGATGGGCAGTTTTCAATAGAAACAAATAGTGAAATCTTTGAAAATCTCCTCTGAAGCTGGAAGGCTCTCAGCTTTAATATTTGGCACAGAGCATTATGTTCAGGTTCTCTACAAAAGTTATATAAATTATACCCCTAGGGTCAAAATTGGCCCCGCCCCAGGGGTGGACAGTTCTCAATAGAAACATATGGTAAAAACTTTGAAAATCTTCTCCTCTGAAACTGAAAGGTTCTCAGCTTTCATATTTGGCACATGGCATCATGTTCATGTCCTCTACAAAAGTATATGAATTATGACCCTGGGGTTAAAATTGGCCCCGCCTCAGGGGTGGGCAGTTTTCAATAGAAAAAATAGTGAAATCTTTGAAAATCTTCTCCTCTGAAACTGGAAGGCGCTCAGCTTTCATATTTGGCACAGAGCATTATGTTCAGGTCCTCTACAAAAGTTATATTAATTATGGCTCTGGGGTAAAAATTGTCCCCGCCCCAGCGGTGGGCAGTTTTCAATGGAAACAAATAATGAAAACTTTGAAAATCCTCTCCTCTGAAACTGAAAGGTTCTCAGTTTTCATATTTGGCTCATAGCATCATGTTCAAGTCCTCTACAAATGTTATATAAAGTATGTCCCTGGGGTCAAAATTGGCCCGCCCCAGGGCCGGCTAGTTGTCTATAGAAACCTATAGTGAAGACTTTGAAAATCTGCTCCTCTGATTGTCTGGTGAGCGCTTCAGGGCCATTCTGGCCCTCATGTTTAATCCAGTTTAGCTCTGTGATAAAACGAGCTTTAGATTTCAAATTACTGGTAGTATTAGAATCATAATAAATTTGCTCTACTGGTTGAACCGAAACAGTTTTAAATGAATATCCTGTATGACGAAAATGCTGGTAAAGAAAGTTGCGAACTTTATTGATAGAAGAATGGTAATTATGTTCTCGAAACCTTGTTTTTAAAGAACGACCCGTCTGACCTACATACTGAATACCACAGCGAGGCGCATTTCAGGTTATAACATAATAATATTTGACGATTTTCAGTCTACATCAGAATTAATCTTCACACTAAACACTCTACCATTTACAAGAGATTTAATAGTTGATCTAGTAGAAATAAAATTGAAACACATACACCTCTTACTATTGCACTTTGTAATTATTGGATATACTCTATGTCTTTTGTTTAAATAATGTAGATGAGCTTAAGTATAACGAAGGATAGAATGCTTTAAAGGAGAAAGCACGATTTTAGGTCCATTATGAAAAACGTTATTTATAGCAGACGAAGGAACATGAAAAGACGAAGCCGAAAATAGTTTTAGAGGTTTTATACAAACAGACGACTGTAGAGATTATGAGGAATCTGAACAGAAGACACAGAGTGTAAGTTTATGTTTTTAAGTTTTAGTGTAGGGATACTATTCATAGTTTTTATAGTAGTTGTTTGAGCACCCTTCCGTAAAAAGCTAAAGGTAGACTAGTATAGATATATCAAACTAAAAGAAAAGTTATGTAAAAGATAAAAGCCAGTACAGAATAAAAGCATTCCAGCAGCTCCGTCGAAAGTAATAAAGTGGACTATAGAGAGTGGAAGGAAAACAATGAACGGTATAAAGTAAGAAAACCCCAGTAAGGTAAAGTAACAATATCGAGATCAAAAAGGGAATTCGTCTTAAAAAAGAAATCAAGAAAGTGACACAGTATGTCGGTGAGTACTGAAGCCACCATGAAGTGGAAAGTACGGTGTTAAGGTGCAAGAAACGCATTGGATGTAGAACAATTCCTGCAAGAGGAAGAACACAATATTGATTGAATGTACGGGGAGACGTTTCACGGCCGCCACAAACTTCAAGGTATTTAGACGATATTTTGAATTTAGATAATCCTTATTTTGAAACTATGATTTCTTCAATTTACCCAATAGAACTGTCTTTAAACAAATCGACTCAATCTGACATTATAGCTTCATTTTTAGATTCGAATATTTCAATTACAAATTATAAAGTTTCGTCCAAAATATACGATAAAAGAAAAGATTTTAATTTTAAAACTTTTCTAGATGGAGATGTGCCCCGTTCTGCATCTTATGGGGTTTATATTTCTCAACTTATTATACCCCCAAAACCAATTTGGGGGTGGTATACTGGAATCAGGTTGTCCGTCTGTCTGTCCGTCTGTCCGCCCGTGGACACAATTTTGTCCGGCCTTCTTCTTCTACAGTTTTGCTTCAATTTTGTTGAAACTTCATGTGTAGCCATATGACCATATAAACCTGTGCACCGCATATTTCCATTATGATCGGACCATTACTTCGGGAGTTATCTCCCCCTTTTAGTCCCCTACCAATGTTTTTCCGTTCTCTGGACTTTTAATGAAAGTGACTGGAGATATCATATTTAGTACAAAGCTAAATCTAGATAAGTTACAGCTTATGTTCCAATCTCAGTCCGGTTGAATAATTATTTCCAGAGTTATTGCCCTTGAACTTTTTTTCTTGCCAAAATTTTTTTCTTCAAATTTTGAATTTTCCAAACTTTTTTGGAAGTGGTTAGAGATTTTAACTTTAGTTTTGGCATAAAGCTAAATCTAGATGATTTACCGCTTAAAATCAAATCTCTGTCTGGTTGAATAATTTTTGTCAGAGTTATGGCCCTTGAACTTAATTTATTTTATCAAATTTTCAATTTGCCGGTCTTTCTTTGGAAGTACTTGTAGATATTAACTTTATATTTGACATAAATCTTAATCTAGATGAGTTGCAGCTCAAGTTCGAATATCGTTCTGGTTGAATAATTTTTGCCACAGTTATGGTCCTTGAACTTAAGGTTTTTCTGAAAAGGTACCTATTTGTTTAGAACTTTGGAGTTGTCACTTCACAAAAATAAACAAAGCTGCTTGATGACATTGTCTGGCAGCAGCCATAACACTTCTTTGAATTTTAACAACAGACTTATCTCCCTTTTTGGTAAAAGTTGCTTTATTTATGTTTGTGATTGATCTTGGATTGAATATTACATTTTTCTTTATTGCTCAACATCTTGTCATTTTTATTACATAAATTGGGTTTTATAAATTTCTTCATGTTTCTGTATGAACATATTTTCAGATTGATGATAGGTGTTCTGACAAGCAGCCAGGTGGGGGTATTCGTTAACCTGTGGCTTACAGTTCTAGTTCGGTTTGCCCGAGCCTGTTCTTTGCTTCAAGATTTTAACAGTCGTAATTTAGTTATAACTGATAAACTTCTTAAGCAAGGTTACAGATATCATAAACTTCGGAAAACTTTTTCTAAATTTTATTATCGAAATTTACCACTCATTAGTAAATATAATTGCAATCTACGGACGTTACTGCAACAAGGCATTTCTCAACCAGACTATTATGGGGATGTTATCTACAAACTTAGGAAAATTCGGGGTTATATCCATTTTCATGATTTGTTTATAAAACGCATTAAAACATTTAAGAAGTAAGGTTATGATCCCATTATATTGCAGCGCACTGCATGTTTGGTTATTGACCCTTTTACAGTCGGTAGCTACGCTTCCCTCTTTGCTTGCGCGATGACAGGCCGAGGGTAGTACTCTATGATGGTATACTCTTAAACTCAGATACGGGATGAGCTTATCAGACTCATGTATTACTTTTTCCCCGTCGTGCCATTAACGGCTTCCCTGCAGGTGCTCTGACTTCAGCAAAGTCATTGAGTACATATTTGACGGATTGTCACAGTTATTATGCTATGTTTTACATGTTGTCCTGTGTTCACCGTCGTCTATGTTGTGGGTAAGTCCGGCGGGGATACCTTTATTTACACTATTTGTAAAGTTAGGGTGACTTTGAGAGAAGTGTGAGGTTAGGAAGTCCGTAAACCGGTTTAAAACCCAGTGGTGTTTTTGCTACTGACCGTGCCAAGGCGGTACTCTCTTTGTCACCCTTCCTTTTGTTTGCCTTACGTCTTTGTGCTTGATATTTTTGTTTGTCTCTAGTTCTTGTGTGCCTGTTGGTGTTTTCTGTGTTCATCTCGTTTGACTTTACTACGTTTCCATTCATTGTAGGGACTCCCTCTTTAAAAAGTCTTAATATATGTTTTAGTTATATGTACTAGTTATAAATTCAGGATTGTACGGGGGGAGAGAGAGAGAGAGAGAGAGAGAGAGAGAGAGAGAGAGAGTATGGGGGTGTCTGTAAGCTATTGTACATGTACATCTTGCTTGACTTAGTCAAGGGAGGTAACTAAGACTCATTTATGTTGGGGACGTGTATGACCGGCATAATGATGAACACATATCGATCGGTATAGTTAAGCATTTGCATGTAATTCATATGTGGTAAAAGTACAAGAAGAGGGCCATGAGGCCCTGAAGCGCACTCAGATACCCCACGGACGGGGCCATTTCTGACCAAGAAGTCGTCATTTGCACAACCTTGGTAGATAACCACAAGGCAAAGCAGTATGACATTAATTAAAGGTCTAAGCCTTATGGTTTCAGAAAAAAATAATATTTTATAATTTCACCATGAAAAACTGATAAGCCCCAAGGCAGGGCCAAGTTTCGCCCAGAGGTCAGGGTCATAACATTCTTGGCAGAGGACCACAAGCCAAAGTTACATATTTGCAGAGGACCATTAGATCATGTTACATACCAAACATCAAAGGTCTAGGCCTTACAGTTGCAGAGGACTTTTAAAGATTTTCCTATCTTGTAAGCCCTTGGGCAGGGCCATTTTTGGCCTAGGGGTAATAATTTGAACCATGTTTGTAGAAGACCATTAGATGATGCTACATACCAAAGGTCTAGGCCATACAGTTTCAGAGAAGATTTTTAAAGATTTTCCTATGAAAAACTGATAAGCCCTTGGGCGGGGCCATTTGTGGCCCGGGGGTCATAATTTGAACAATCTTTGAAGAGGACCATTATAGCATGCTACATGCCAAATATCAAAGGTATAGCCCTTACAGTTTCAGAGAAGAAGATTTTTTAAGATTTTCCTATGAAAAACTGATAAGCCCTTGGGCGGGGCCATTTTTGGCCTGAGGGTCATAATTTGAACAATCTTTGTAGAGGACCATAAGAACATGCTACATACCAAATATCAACGGTCTAGGCCTTACAGTTTCAGAGAAGAAGATTTTTAAAGATTTTCCTATGAAAAACTGATAAGCCCTTGGGTGGGGCCATTTTTGGCCCGGGGGTCATAATTTGAACAATCTTTGTAGAAGACTATAAGATCATGCTACATGCCAAATATCAAAGGTCTAGGCCTTACAGTTTGAGAGAAGAAGAGTTTTAAAGATTTTCCTATGAAAAACTGATAAGCCCTTGGGTGGGGCCATTTGTGGCCCGGGGTCATAATTTGAACAATCTTTGAAGAAGACCATTAGATCATGCTACATGCCAAATATCAAAGGTCTAGGCCTTACAGTTTCAGAGAAGAAGATTTTTAAGATGTTCCTATGAAAAACTGATAAGCCCATGGGCGGGGTCATTTTTGGCCCAAGGGTCATACTTTGAACAATCTTTGTAGAGGACCATTAGATCATGCTACATACCAAATATCAAAGGTCTAGGCCTTACAGTTTCAGAGACGAAGATTTTTAAAGATTTTCCTATGAAAAACTGATAAGCCCTTGGGCGGGACATTTTTGGTCCGGGGGTCATAATGTGAACAACATTTCGTTGCCCCTAGCCACTGATGCTTCTGACAAAATTTGGTTAAAATCGGGTCAGCAGTTTCAGAGGAGATGTCGTTTGAAAATGTGGCCGGACGCCGGACGAATTGCGATCACAATAGCTCATCCTGAGCCTTTGGCTCAGGTGAGCTAAAAATGATTCATGCAGAAAACACCACATACAGAACAAACAGCCGCCCGAACAGCAACACAAGGAAATAGCAAATGTACATAACTATAAAAACACCAAGAGACGCACAAAGACAAAACAAACATATAATATGGGGAAGATGGAAGTACCGCCTTGGAAGGGTCAGTGACAAAAGTCACTGGGGGATTAAGCCGGTTTATGGGCGCCCAACCTCACACTTATTCCATCCCCACCCTAAAAGACAAACAGTGTAAATAAATGTTATCCCCTCTCCGACTATTCTACAACAACCGCGATGGTAAATACAGTGGTAAAGTGCATGTATAACGAAAACATTTAAGTGAACAAACTGTATCCACCTATCGCTAGTGTACTCAATGATTGAGCTGCAAACACAGTAACTGTAGAAAAGTAATAAAGGGTACGACAAAAACGAAATAGTACAGATATCCGACGTTCTCCCTCCGTTTCTGGATTTAAGAGGTCGCCTTCATAGAGTACTAAACCTTTCTTGTCGGCGTACATGCAAAGAGGCCAGCGTGATTGCCATTTGTAAAAGGGTTGACAACCAAACATGCAGTATGTTGTAGTACTACAGGATCATATCCCTTTTTAATGAATTTTTTAACATATTTGATGAATAAAGTGAGAAAATGGGTATGTCCAATAATTTTACGAAGTTCGTAAATCACATCACCATAAAATTCCGGATGTGAAATACCGTGTCGCAGAAGCGCCTTGAGATTACATTGGTACTTGCCAATAAGCGAGAGATTTCGATTGTAAAATTTAGAGAAAGTTTTTCTTAGTTTATGGTATCTATATCCTTGCTTAAGCAGTTTTTTCAGTTAAAATGAGATTTCGACTGTTAAAATCGTCTATAGATGAACAAGCTCTAGCAAAACGAATAAGTTGAGAAATATAAACCCCGTAAGATGGAGCACGGGGAACATCCCCGTCAAGATGAGGAAAATTTACAATATTAAAATCAAAATCATCTCTTTTGTCATATATTTTAGAAGAAATCATTCCATTATCAATTTTAAGGTCTAGATCAAGAAACGCTGCATAATTGTCGGACGGGTTAGCTTTATTCAATTTGAGTTCTTTAGGATAAATTGTAGGAATCAGAGCATCAAAGAAAGGGTTATCCAAGTTAAAAATATCATCCAAATATCGACAAGTTTCATTGAAGGCTTTTATAACATCTTATTGTGATTGAGGATTCAAACGCAACATGAAATCTCTCTCATAGCAGTACAAAAACAAATCTGCGACAAGTGGTGCACAATTCGTACCAATTACCTGACGGTATATGGCATTCCCATAACGTACAAATATGTTATCCAAAAGAAAGGTTAGTGATTCGCAAACTTCTGAGCATGTATTTCATTTGCTCGTCAGTAAAGAAAGCTTTTTCAGCATTACATGCCAGGAACGATGTTTTTTCCCGGGCAAATACTTTCTGGATTAAGTTAGTAAGCTTATCCTTAATTAAAATATGAGGAACAGTTGTGTACAGAGTAGAAAAATCGTACGTGCTTACAGTGGATGCAAGATACCTTTTGTTCTTAAGTTTGTTTAAGACTTCTGAAGAGTTCTTAATAGACCAGAAGAGATTTATTCCAGAATTTTCTTATCACAGTAGAATTTTACATGTTCCTTTACCTTCGTTAAACAAGAAGTCAAAAGTATAGACAATTACATGAACTAGAATTCGATTTGCAATGAAACGCGCTTTATATGGTTTTTATGTAGTTTTGGTAACCAAAACATTGTAGGAAGTTTATGTTGTGTAATTTTAATATCGGTTCAAAGTTGTTCACACTTTTTGACATGGTCTGAAACGATGGTCTTTTCGTCAGTAGTAACTGAAATGTATGACTTGGTATTAATAATTTCCTGCTTCAAGACATCGATATAATGTAATCGTCAAATAATAATCACATTATTCGATGCCTTATCAGCAGGAACAAAATCGTATTTTGAATTGAAATCCTGTAAACTCTTTTTAAGATGTCTAAAAGAAATTCTAGGTTTAGGTGGAAGAAGGTGTTTATTAGAGCAATAAAAGGAAATGCGTTTGTCAATTATATCAAAAATTAGTTTTTTCCAACTAGAAAGAGCATTAGACTCATGTTCTCTTCGACACCATTTAATACTAAAATTTTGTAAAGCCTCCGCAATCTGAACTCGACAAAAGTTAAAATCTATCAATGATGGTATTCTATATTTGGGACCTTTATTCAAAAGAGATCGTAGACGTTTATCTTTAATTATCTCAAAATTACCAGTAATCACATGACCAGCCGGAGAATAGCGAAATTTTGAGGTGGCGCAATCTCAATTATCAGGGATATTATCATTAATATTAAGGTCGGCCACAATTTTATTATAGTTGAAAATTGTATTTCTGATGGGTTTGTTATATTTGTAGCAGATGATAGGTGGTTCTGTATTTTTAAAGTATTTAGGAATAGTGTCAATTACATTTTTGTCTCTAAAAATACTTTGGAGGTCAATAAAATCAACTACAGAATCTTTGGTGTTCAGATAGTTTGTCAATGTGCGGTCTGAGAACATGTAGGGTAAAGCTTTGTATCAAACTAGCCGTTCCTATGAGAGGATCTGATCTAAAAATAATTTTATCGGCTTGCTCGTCAATTTCTTTTAATGAAGATATAGATAAGGAGGAAAGTCTAGAAAGCATGGCATGTTTACCAGACGTTTGACGTAAAGTATGTAGATCAAGAATAGTCATTTTCAAACGAGATTTTCGTTTAATATTACCATTTTTGCGAATGCCATGTGATCGAGATTTGCGTTTTCTTATAGAAAAAAATGAAAAATATCTATATCAGGTTCTTTTGAAATATTTCCTGTCTGGTAAATATTATCATTTAATCCTAAAGGAAAAGGTGTTTGCAATTTTTTGATCCAATTCAATTCAGATATAAATCTAGCTTTCGATTTAAAGCTACTATTAGCATCCTTATCATATGTTATATGCTCAACAATTTGTACTAAAACATCTTTAAAAGAATGGCCAGATTTCCGAAAGTGTTGGTATAAAAAGTTTTTTAGTTTACGATTTCGACACTATGGCCATATTTCTATCTATCTGTCTATCATCTATCTATCTATCTGTCTATTTATCTCTCTCTCCATTTTACATCGAGCTCTAGGCAATTCCATGTTGACGTGTGTCTCCGATTTACCATGACGCCTTAGGTAAATCCCTGATGACTTATGTGTGCAATTCCGTGTTGTTATATGTGTCTCAGACTCACCTCGGAACCTTAGGTAATTTCCCGATAACAGTTTGTTTAGATCTAGCTGAGACACCAAGTAACTCGGCGTTTGATCAGGATCTAAACTGTATGACACACTGACGATAGTTCCAAGAAAAGAAATGGAATGAATTGCCCTTTGAGAATTGAAGCAGACAGCGGTTTTTTGCAGACGAAAAGGGCTAGTGATGGAATATAGAGAACAACAGACACTAATGGTATAAAGTGGGAATTTTTCATTTCGATTGGTTTCCCGTAAAACAAAAATAAGTATAGAGTCTACATGTGGTCCGTTTTGGGATATGTTAGGAATTTCTGAATACATACTATTAATATCTTTGCAAGTCACCTGTCTAATATTAGACAAAGTACTTGGTGTAAACGATCATCTTGAATCAATTATTATATATTGCAAAATGTTTACTTACAAGTACATGTACTTCAATGGCTCATATCCGGTTTATAAGGGATGCACTTACAATGGCGAGTTTCGTTGCCATGCCGAATGCGGACACCCACACACGTACGACAGCCAATTGTAATTACCACCACTTAACACCTTGTACGCTAGGTAATTGTCGTCTGCTGTCATTCTGAAAGTTACATTGTACATTTCTGTTTTGAAACCCAATGAGAGCTGAGGAGAACACCCAGTTACTTGTTCTCAAATCCACCCACATCCACCCACATATTCGCTCAAATCCACCCACACTGTTTGTATAGGTTAGTACATATTCGCCGCCAGTGTTTCAGGAGATACAAATTCACCAGAAGTTGCGTTGCAATAGCCGGAAGTTCTTAAAAATTGTACAGCTAACAGGAAAGCTCAGCCAAAATAAACAGCAAAAACACTAAATATGCGTAACAAAATATAACTATCCGCTGTACAGTCGGTACAGTCGGCTGAGCGGTCCTTCGGACTGAAAGTAGACTATAATTAATTAGGTGCTTTACTTTATTTTAATTTGATACAGATGTAAAAAAAAGTATTGCTTGAATTCATATAAAAATATAAATAAAGAACTATAGCAATAAATGCAGCATCTTTTCTGTTCGGTGCATTGCCTCGATCTTCCACACTCCGATATTTACATGACTTTACTTTTGGATTGGGAGCCTCGATGAACCGAGGGCCGACTTACCAATCAAAAACAACAACAAGAGGGTCATTGGCCCTATATCGCTCACCTGAGTTACTGTAATATATTGACATTTTTCAGTGGACAACATTTCTAGCAGATGAAAGAAGCTTAGTGCACTGCTTTCACCCTTTCACTGCTGAATAAACTTGAACTGGATTCAGATCTAATACCAAGTGACTGGTTGACCAAGATCTAAACTGTTTACAACTTGTGCCATTTTTGCCTTAGCTCAAAATGCCTAAAACTGGTCTTTGGGGAATTCAAATGACGTCAATAAAGCTATGCAATTATACCTTGATCCAGGTATATAGGCAAATAAAGTGCTAGGCAGTACATAATGCCAGTTTTTGTGTGAAATGACCAATAAAAATATCTTTAAAAATCTTTTAACCCTTTCCCTCATATAAAGCTGTTTTTACGCATTAGCAAACACAGTAGACCCAGATCAGACGACTCCTACGGAATATAGATCTGATTCTACAGTTTTTGTCAAAGCAAAAACTTCTCTTCACAGAAATAATGTGTTTTACGCATTAAAATTAAGAGTAGACTAGATCAGGGTCTGCTCTGTTTGCATTTGACAAGATATAGATTTGATTTTACAGTTTTTATCAAAGCTAAAACTTCTCTTTATGGAAATAGCAATTTTTTACGCATTAGCAAACAGAGTAGTCCCAGATCAATTTTTGTCAAAGCAAACAGGTAAAGGGTTAATAGGTGTTTAGAAATAATTCTAACTCTAGGTGTGAATATCTGATTATAAGTCCATTAAACGGGTCATTAGTTTTTTTAACAATTGAAATTGAGAAGAGTTACTAATTTTTTGAGTAACATTAATTATTGATTGACAATAATTTTGATTAACTTAAAAATCAAATTAAAATAAATACAATTAGTAGCAAGGAGAAAAGACTTTATTAAACACCTAAATTTCAACTAAATGCAATTAATGAAGACTCGCATAATAAAATTTATTAAAATAAATGATCATAATGAAACTAATTTTTTTTCCAATCACATAAATTAACTGCAGAAACAAACATAATATTGTGCAAAGACCTATGTTAACGGTTTATTCCAATGTCTCCCACATTTTGGTTGACAAAATTCCAATAAGTCCCACAATCAAGCCAGACAGGTAATTCAATGGAGCATGCATTAGACTATAGTCAGTATCAATTGATTGCTGTATAGTCTGCTTGAACTGGCCTACCTATAGAAAGAGAACAAATATATGCAGAAAACTGATAATTACAGTTAAAGACTCAAACAAGATGATGGAAAAAGTTGAGGGTTGAATGTAATTAAAGTATTACATGTAATTAAGTCAGATTGCTTAATTAATAGACACTTAGTATTGTTTGTAATTGTATAAATCACATAAATCACATAATCAAAGTCATATTAAAACATTGTCTTTGATGCAATCGAAAAAATAAATTCCATTAAAGTCCGTCTGATCTTGGTCTAGTCTGGTAAACTTTGCAAATGCGTGAAAACACGTTTATTGGCTGTTTCCATCAGTTTATATCCTAAAGTCCATCTGATCTTGATGAGATGTTGAGTTATGTTATGAAGGAAAGAAACATATCTATTAAATTCCGTTAAATTCCATCTGATCTTGGTCTACTCTGTTTGCAAATGCATGAAAACACATTTATATGAAGGAAAGGGTTAAATTATGACGGTTTCCAGCAGTTTAGATCCCGATGAGATGCTGAGTGAAAGGTTTCAATACATATATACACGAAATCCTGAACAGTTTGATGTTTTTCACATTGCTAACAGTTTGGCTCCAGATCAGACAATGCATAATGTGGTGTCTGATTTGGATTCAAACTGTTTGTTATGTATTTAATTTAAGAAATACCTAATATTTTCCTAAATATTTAATATTCTAAATATGGTAACTAGCATAATACCTATTTTTTCCTAAAATGACTATTGTTTAGTTAATTAAAAGTATTAAATGGAAAAGTAGTAAAGTCAAGCAGGCAAAGCCACATACAAGACGCAACCACCACCAAAACACCGATAGACAGCATGACACACATACACACAACCACACACCCAAACGCACACTCACACACGAGATGAACACAGAAAACACCAAGACACACAAGAACCAGAGACAAACGTTCCACACATGAACAAAATCACAAGCACAAAGACGCAAGGCAAACAAAAGGAAGGGTGACAAAGGGAGTGCCGCCTTGGCACGGTCAGTAGCAAAAACACCACTGGGGGTTTAAACCGGTTTACGGACGTCCTAACCTCATACTTCTCTCAAAGTCACCCTAGCTTTACAAATAGTGTAAATAAAGGTATCCCCGCTGGACTTACCCACAACATAGACGACGGTGAACACAGAACAACATGTAAAACATAGCATAATAACTGTGACAATCCGTCAAATATGTACTCAATGACTTTGCTGAAGTCAGAGCACCTGCAGGTAAGCCGTTAAGGGCACGACGGGGAAAAAGTAATACATGAGTCTGGTAAGCTCATCCTGTATCCAAGTTTAAGAGTATACCATCATCGAGTACTACACTCGGCCTGTCATCGCGCAAGCAAAGAGGGAAGCGTAGCTACCGACTGTAAAAGGGTCGATAACCAAACATGCAGTGCGTTGCAATATAATAGGATCATAACCTTTCTTTTTAAATGTTTTAATGCGTTTAATAAACAAATCATGAAAATGGATATGACCCCGAATTTTGTAGATAACATCCCCATAAAAGTCTGGTTGAGAAATGCCTTGTTGCAGTAACGTCCGTAGATTGCAATTATATTTACTAATGAGTGGTAAATTTCGATAATAAAATTTAGAAAAAGTTTTCCGAAGTTTGTGATATATGTAACCTTGCTTAAGAAGTTTATCAGTTATAACTAAATTACGTCTGTTAGAAATAATAATTGAAGATTGTGAACATAATTGGTTAAACACAAGTAACAGAATATACATGACAGTTGTGTGTCTTATGTTTCAAGTTCAAGGGGGAAAATACGACGTTTGTGTCTTCAGATGCTGTAATACTACATACTTAGGGTGCACCTTAACCACCATTTTTTTCAAAATTGGGTAACCTTAGCCATTCGAGCATCAACTCAGTACACGAAAACACCTGTAACTACCTTGATTTTAAACAAAGCAAGATGATAGTCAAAGGATGGACAGAAAAATACTTCGATTTACCTTCAACATCGTTGGATTAACGTGAGTTTGTCATATATCGGAGATATTCAGTCCCAAAGAAAGAAAAACGGGTTTTTTGGCATCTTAATCCACGTTGAATCACTGATTTAATACACCATTCTGCATGCTATTGGGAAAATATTACACCAACATGTTCGGCAAACACTGCTTTTCACGGCTGCATACAAAGAAGTGCCGATCTTCTGAAATTAAGAGTCTTTAGGAGCAAAATACAAACTCACCTTTTAAATCGACTCTCGCTGCACGAGGTAACCACAGCTTTATCGATGGAGTAACCATAATCGATTGGACGGTGTGCTGATTACCTATGCAAACAGTTTGGATCCAGATGATAATGCAGCGTCTCATCAGGATCCAAACTGTTTGTCATCTTGATAATATTTTTGCAAAGAAATTACGGTTTATTCCCATTTCGTCTACTTCCCATTTGGTCTACTGTAATTCATTCCCATTTCGTCTACTCTAAAATTTTACCCTGTTCCCATTTCGTCTACTGTTATAATTAAGTTATATTTACTCAGTTATTTCATTAATATCATACAATATTCAGACATTTTAGGACTTTTTAATGTGTTGTCATGAAATTTTATAAACAAAAGTTATATTTAAGTTGCTTTTTTGGGTAGCAGACTTAATCCACAGTATTAATTTTGACACCTATCATTGTTGGGGGGGGGGGGGGGGGGGGCAAATGCCATTGCATAAAATGACTAGCATGTTTTCACAGTTTTCTTAAACATTACCATGACTTACATCAGTTGGGTTTAGACCCAGATCAAAAGTCTAGATGATGATCATTTTCCTTGATTGGCTGAATAGGTGTTACTCTTAGCTAAGGATTTCCAATATCTCCCACATCTTATTTGAGAGACATTGGTAACATCTAGCTGTATAGCACCACAAATCACTCACACTACACACTATGGGGTTAATGGGTCAACATCCCTTTCAAAATGCCTTTGTTTCGTCTGCGACAAAAAGTTATTGTCATCTGCTTCAATTCTTAAAATAAACTTACTTTCATTTCTTTTGCAAAAATATGGTTAAGATGACAAACAGTTTGGATCCTGATGAGACACCGCATTATGCGGCCTCTCATCTGGATCCAAACTGTTTGCATAGGTAATCACAGTTTCACCACTAGCGTGCAAAGAGTTAAGAGTCATGCATTGACCTGGAGAGATTTTACTGCCCAGTGCTGTAACCTTTTAACTGTAGAAGTCTATTTAACCCTTAATTTCCCCCATATAAACTTGTGTTTATGCATCTGCAAACAGAGTAGACCCAGATAAGGTGGCTCCTATAGGATCTGGGTCTGCTGTTTGCTAATGGAATTTGATAGATCTGTTTATATGCCTTCTAAAACAGCTACACTGATCCACCTTCCACATTTTATTATAAATAGTTATAAATAGAATCACTATTCTGGAGGTACTAGAACTCCAATGCAGTTATCTCCCTTTGTCCCTTATGGCTATGCTGATGGGACAAGGGAAATAACTGTGAGGAAATTGCTAAGGGGAAACTTTTTAACTGTACATAGCTTCTGATGTTAAAGTAGTATAAAACCCCAGGGTGAGACCATTTTTGGCCTAGGGATCATTATTTGAACATACTTGGTAGTTGTATATTAGGTGATGCTTCATACCAAATATCTTAGCTCTAGATTATGTGGTTTCAGACAACAAGATTTTTAAAGGTTTCCCTATATAAGTCTATGTAAAAACTGCAAGCCCCAGGGCAGGGCCATTTTTGGCCCGGGGGTCATCATTTGAACAAACTTGGTAAAGGACCATTAGATGATGCTATATAACAAATATCAAAGCTCTAGAAATTGTGGTTTCAGAGAAGATTTTTAAAGATTTGAAAAAAAACACCTTTAAAAGTAGTGGGGCGGGGCCATTTTTTGCCCGGGGTCATGATTTGAACAAACTTGATAGAGGACACCCTAAGGTACATTTCTGTGAAATTTGGTTGAAATCCTCCCAGTGGTTTAGGAGAAGAAGTCATTTGAAATAAAAGTGAACGGACAGACAGACGGACAGACGGACCACGGACGATAGACGGTCACAATAGTTCACCACATATTTACAGATTACATGCTCTAGATAAAAAGATACATCATCTCTACTTATACGTTACCCAACGCTACTCTGTTTTAGGTACTCTGGTTATTTTGAGGCTGGATCTAGATCAATATAGTAAAACTTCTAAATCTAAGTCATAAATCAGTATCAGAACAATTATAGTTCCGTTGTTTGAGATTCATAATAATACAAATACATACAACGAGAAAGATGTTCTCAAAATGGACGCAATGCACAACAAGCGCGGATGCTCATTGATTATACCTTACCTTTTTATATAAGGGTAATTCTGAGGCCTGTTCAGGTGCTCGATGTCACTTCGAGCGCTTGGACTCTGAACGAGGGCGCCCGCCTAGTGCCAGCTAGCGCAAGCTAGCCTACTCGCGAGACGTACTGCTTTGACATTCGCTTGTGTTTCGAAGATGGCTACCAACAAGGTAACAGAAGCAACCGACTGGAAGAAAACAATCGTAATTAACAAACTGATGCTCTACAACCCAACCGCAGAACAAAACTGTACTTGATTTTTAGAAAGGGCGCTCGATCGCGTTCAGCAGTGATACGTTTGCTCGGGCAAGCGCTCATCAAGCGCCCGCGCTCCTGAACAGGCCTCCGTTTGGTTAAAGGGCCGCGGTTCGGCGTCGCGGTTCAGCACTTAGCGTACGAACGGTTCATAACTCCCAATCAAAGTACTGACAGTACTGAAGGTTTCGGACAAAATATATATTATATTGATTGCTGTGAATGTTTCTGAAAATCATGTCAATTGTTTAGATGCCATCGAAAGAAATGTTTTATGACACATGTCACACACACAGGGCGATTCCAATAGCCCAGCTTGCCACTTTGTGCCAATGGAGCTGAAATTTATAGTTTAATGTAGTAAAGAGCCTTTACTCCATTATTTGAAAGTAACAAAGGGCCATACTTCTGCTACAATCTGGTGGATCATAAACAGTAATTAGCATCCATCATTCACTTATCCATACATATACACTACCACTAATTTTGGACATATTCCTTGTAATGTTAAGTACCCTACAAATAATTATATAATGTGGGGTGACATTAACAATATGACAAATTATAAAGTTACATATATATTTCAACATAGCATGGCAGAATACAAGAATTAGAAAATAACATTAACTAGAAAATTGCTTCGAAGACACGTATGCACCCCCTCCCCCTAATAATATTGTCTCTATACCAAGCACTTTTGACTATATGTTATACAGAGAAAACAATTTCAGAATCCCATAACTCTGGTTAAAATGGTCAGATCAATAATTCCCGTCTTTAAGAAAATCTTCACATCAAGGTTGACCACTGTTCATGAGTGAAAACTTGATGTAAAACCTCCAATATTCATATATATGAGGTGTTGGACACATGATATTGTTTCACTTTATGTAATACAGTGAAGACGATTTCAAAGTTCAGTAACGGGTAAAAATGGTCTGAGCAAAAATATACCTTTCTATGCCTTTGCAAACAGAAAAGACTGCAGGAGCCGTCTCATTAGGGTCTGCTATATTTGCTTATGATATTATAATTAATAAAGATATGACTTGACAGTTTCTGCCACGGCCAAACATTCATGTGTCCATGTGCTATAATAATAATCAATCTAATATTCATGGTGTAATTATTTCTTTACCTGAATATTCATGGAGTAATAGCTTACGTACATATACACATCATGGTTGTTCATCTGTGAATGTCTGGAGTAAATCCTTCCATTCGTGTGGTGTATGAGGAGTTGGACACACATGATTTGTGGGATGTACATGTAAGAACAGATGGACAAGAGCAAGGCTATATGCCTCCCACCATGTGTCTTATCTAGATATTTCAGTCTAATTGCTGAACCTTCATCAGCTGTTGTAAGAAATGGCCAGCAAGTGTCGTGTGACCATTCGAGTAATGAAAATTCAATGATATGGATCATCGTGACACCAACATTTGATTTTACAGTTTATGCCATGGCCAAACATTTATGCAGTCAAATGCCATTATAAAAAGAAAATCTAATTCATAATCATAAGGTCATTATTTCTTACATAAATATTAAAGGAGTAAAGGGTTAACTAAGCCATCAAATTTATGCAAATATCTTGCAGTTCAACTTCTTCATTTTAACAAAAGTGGCCATAAGCTTCAAAATAAATCTTACATATGGAAACTGGGAAATTTAAGATTCAAAATTTGCTTATTTCCATTGTGTTCCCTTTAAAACTTTACGAACAGTGACATAGCTTTAACCAATTTACTTAAAGCATTAATCCAAAAGAGACTGAACCCTGTCCCTCAGATTATAACCATCTGTTCATGCCTTTACAAACATATAAGACACAGATCAATTTTCTCATGTAAGAGCTCTCTGATCAAAGATCTTTCCGTTTGCTTAATGTAGATATAATTTTACAATTTTTGCCTAAGCAGAAATCATTTGTGTGCATTAACCAAAATGGTTCATTATAACTGAATAAATGGTTCGTTATAACTGAATAAAAGAAACTGTGGTAGCTGTTAAGTTACATGTAATCTGCATCAGCTATTTTCCTTTCACTTGTGCAGATACAGATATTGGCAGCATGTTTGCACACTTTGTTTCTAACTCTTCTCTAATGTCTAAAGCAAAGGCTAGATCTGTTACTGAAATGGCCAGGTCCTTCGACCAACAGACAGCCTCTACCTCAATCTCCACACCAGAACCAACCACAAGGAATATAGAGATAGTCATGCTTTTCGTTAAGTCGACGCATTAGAGGGTTTTTACTGTACATACAAGATCCACTTTTGGCAGTATGCAAATAAGATGCCTTCTGTTGGAATAGCAAACAATGCAGATCCTGATCGGAGGGCCAATCTAGGTATACACTGATCTGGGTCTGCACGGACTGCGAAGACCAATTAATACATACAAAGTTACAGAGTTAAATTACTTTACTCCAGACGTATACATGTATAAGAATTGTCGTCTTACATTGTTTTACACGACTTTACAAAAGGAGTGCTAGGACCCGTATCAAAAGGATGTTGCAGGTTTGTTATTGAAATTATACATAATAGTCTTCGTCTTGGCCAGATATTCTCTGGTGAATGTCACATAGTAGGAAAAGTAAAAGTTATATGTGGATACTCATGGTGTGTTTCATTTTCATGGCTAAGTTCTCAGTGGGGAGAGGGGGTGAATAATGTAAACTGTCCATATTTTGTTTCGTCCCTTTACCCCATGAATGCAAATTCAGTGCTTTAGCAATCCAAATTGACCTGGACCCGATGGGTCCTGTCACACGAGCCTTTGGAATGTGATCTGCTCTCTCTCTTTTTAACCCCTTCCCTCATACAGATTTTTTTTCAGGCATTTGCAGAGTAGACCCAGATCAGAAAGCTATTATTAGGAACTGCTCAGTTTGCAAATGGACTTTGATAGATTTGTTTCTTTACTTTCTACGATGGCTGCAGTGAAATAGTTTCTGAATGTTATTATGGGTTTTTTGTGTTTTTTTGGTCCATGAGTTATGGTGGGTGTTGAAATCTTGGGTAGACATGGGACAAGGGGGGGGGGGGGTGACGGGATTATGCAGGTCTGCTTCTGGGGTTTATACAGTGGTTTTAGTTTCCTATGTGTCGCTGTTAAAATATTGTTAGGTTCATTTCACTGAAGTTTAAAGGAGTATTCATGTACAGTACAAGCCACGCGGACTTTTTGTTTTCCGTTTTACCAGCGCGGACAAAATTATTTGAGAGCGGGTTTCCAGCACGGACAATTTTTATGGATCACCGCGGACAAATTCTGTGTCCACCGCGGACCGAAATTTACCCTACGGGATATTACCGCCGCCGAATCATTGCTGTCCGTGCTGATATCAGCGTGGATTGCGGGGCATCACCGCGGACACTACCTTTATGACTGGCAGTCGTTTAATCGATTTAGGTATAAATTATTTAGATAACATATATACAAAAGCTTACATGTATATATAAATACACATGTGCATTTTTTTTCAATTGAAGAAACGCATATTGAATATACTGTCAGATCTAGAATTCAAAATGAAATTAGATAGCATACGTATATAGATAGCCTTCATCCAAAACTGAAACGGTTTCTTTCTGCTAAAACTACAATTTATAGTCAGATTTAACGATTACCAGACTGTAAATGCTCGAGAAAAAAGAAATAGATACAAAATATCAGCAGCAATTGTTTTCACAATCTGATTTTCAGAAAATACGTAGCGCAGAGATTATAGATGTCAGGAGCACTCGGTCATATTTGTTTCGACCCCACGCGCGTATTAACCCTTTCCCTGTTCTATATGTGTTCCAAATTTAAATACAAATGTACATGTACCTACTGATTATTCATGGACAAAATAGTTATAATGAATTATGGAAGGTGGAGCATTGTAGACATTTTAGGAAAGCAAATAAACAGATCTATAAAATTCTATTAGCAAAGTGAGTAGACCCTGATCAGACGGTTCCTCTAGGAGCGGTCTGATCTAGGTCTATTCTCTTGACAAATGCGTGAAAACAGGTTTATATGAGGGAAAGGGTAAAGGGGTGGAGAGTTGTATCCAACCATTATTTGTTGAAATACTTCTTTTTGAAACCTTAACACTTTACTCCATAGTTTGTGTTCTGTATTGAAGACAGATGTTTGATTAAAACAGGCTGAATGGGACCATTTTGCGTTTTTCTCAGCCTGCTTTAAGCTACCGTCTACTGTGATATAGAAATATTTCTTATGGCGCATATTCATGAATGTATCAAGTGGAACTATTTTTGAGTGGAGGAATGGATTAACGCACTATAATGAGTACCTATGGAGTAAAGGGTTGAACTGGGTATCATTCGACGAAGAGATGCAAACAGTTGATTAAATAATTATAAAGTTCGAAACGCATCTACACTAATACACTAATACACCGCATCTACACTAATAATCTACACTGTTACAGCTATTCTTGTTTGACCGACCATGTAGTGCAGCTACAAGATTTAAGTTGATATCAGAATTAAGATGAAAACTATTGTAGCTTATTGTATTATAATTTATTTTGAAACGGCGCAAAGCAGTCGCCTGCATAAATCATTACTCTGTATAAAAGAGCCACCTGAAATAACAGATAGCCAAATATTGGTATGTCGTTGTCTTTCAGATGAGTTCAAAGCTGCGATCGTAATGTTATTCATTTAAGTCATATTAACCCTTTTCATGCTAGTAGCATATATTCACGCAATTTAAAAACAGTGCAGACCCAGATCAGACAGCTCTTGAGGCTGTATGATCAGGGTGTGCATTGGTTTCTTATAGGATCTGTCAAGCATAAATTGCAATTCGTCCTGGGAAAATTATTACTGTATCCATTACCAGACAGACAGACAGAGATGGTGCAATATCAATTATTGGTGATTGACACGCCTATAGGTGACAGTTGATTGGATTATGTCTTTTTCAAGGGTGGGTCTTAAAGATACTGAACCAATGAGCTGTAACATCTTGATAGTCGCAAAAGAGCGGAAATACCCGATAAGACTTTCTTTAAAGTTGTCGGAACTTTATTGATGACCAATTTATGAACACAATGATGACCATAAATCACTGACCCCCTGCTCTGAAACACCAGGGTAGTTTCCGTACATTGTAGAGCACGCAAAGCGATCATTGTTTTAATGTATGACCATAACTGACCCTCATTATACTGAATTATCGTCCGCTTCAAAAATGTAGTCTGCAAAATAAATGAAATAAGTATTGCTTTATTTCGTTGAAAACAAACAGAAAAATGAGAGTCAGACATATTTGATCCTAGTAAGACTCTGAGTAATTCATCATCTGTTCAGTATACAAACTGTTTGTAAGTGTTAAGGAAGCCGCGCTCGGTGGGCTAAGGGTTGATCTGCATATCTTTTGAAACCTGCAGGGTCCTATAGAGAATGTCCAAGTTACCAACATTTATTATTCTGAAAACATTTGCTTTTAAAAATGATTTTTCTTGTTTTCTTGCCGGGTTTCCTTCTGTCTTCTTTTAAAATAAAAATCGACTAACTTTTGTTTCCGCGACAACACATCGAATTAGTGTTAGTGTATCATTTCCAAAGGCAAGTGACTGCTTAATGCTGGAGAACAATATTACTAAAGTTACGTAAAGAGTTTCCTGTACTATTGTATATCTACTACAATGTTACGTAAAACCTCTCTATAACGACCACTAAATTACATTAATTAGTTGGTGTTTAATACAGTTGGTTGCTTAAATCGAGGTGAAAGTAAAACAGAAAGCTCCAAAAGGAGCTTTCTGTTTTAATTTCACCTTGCTTTAAACCGCCGCCACCTGTCTTGTTTTCAACCAAATAACCTTCTTCTTGTTGCCGTAATACAGATGTTCTTCTATACAGTTCAACCTCATATAACGACCATCTCACTATTAAGACCGCTTTTTTCTGGACCCTTTGCTTATACTGATGTCCGCCCTCCACAAAACCACGAGTGGGCTAATGTCCGCCCTCCACAAAACCACGAGTGGGCTAATGTCCGCCCCAACACAAAACCACGAGTGAGCTAATGTTCGCCCTTAGAAAAAACGCGGGCTGTCATCCGGGTGGGCTAATGTCCGTTTACCGTTACAAACGTACATGCATTTCTAAAGATGTGTCACATATTTCCTATCACAGGATACTATCACAGGATACTATGTTGCCAATCATGACAAAAACGTTATTTGTTGCAAATTGTCATAAAATCATAAGATGTGAAATTTCGCCCAGAATTAAGAGTTGATATAGTAATACACAATCAGTAAAAAAAAAGTCATATAAATTGACTGGGACCCTTTACTCCGTGAATATTCTTGAAAGAAATACCGATAACATGAATATTTATTAAATTTATTTTTAAAATAGCATACATACTGAGGATGTTTTGGTATTGCAACAAAACTGTAGAGTAAGCTCCAACATAAATCCATAAGCAAACTGAGAATACCCTGATCAGATGGTTTCTATAAGAGCCATCTGATCCGTGTCTACTCTGTTTGCAAGCACGTGAAAAGCGTCGATGCTCTCAGAATTTTTACTTCTGTTGCCGGGTCATGTCAGACGTACATCTTTAGCTGAATTCGTAACCTAATGTTTGGTTGTCGGTGTTTTCAACCATTTCCCTGTTGAATATTTATGTCAGAAAAGATGACATCATAATATTTATAAGTTGATTTTTATAATGGTGAAGGTACACGGGCCATGACTTTTCTTGGTATTGGTAGAAAATGTAGAGTCAGATCTGATATATTTTCATAAGTAAACAGAGCTGGTCCCGATCATACGGCTCCAATAGGCGCCTTCAGGTCTTGGTCTACTCTGTTTGCAAAGGCATGGAAACTGTTTATATATGGTAAAGGGATAAACAGAGCAGACCCCTGGTCAAACAGCTTCTATTTGAGAAATCTGACCTGAGTCTTATCATTTGCAAGGTGTACCGTTTAGAGTTAAGAGTTTTAAATAAATAAACATATTTTTATGAATTGTATAACTATGAAAACATTCTTGTTATTCTGTTACTTTGTGCTGATTAACCCTTTCCCTGTTCAGTATTCATGTCAGAAATAATGATATCATGAATATTTAAAAGCTAATGTTTTAAATGGCATTTGTAGACAAGATAGTTTTGATGTTGGTAGAAACTGTAGAGTCGGGCCTATTACAATGCCATAAATTCACTAAGCAGACCCAGATCATGCGTGTGATCTGGGACTACGCTGTTTGTAAACGCTTGAAAACGCGTTAATATCAGAGAAATGTTTAAATTTTAAGGTGGAATGGCCCGTCATTGTTTAACTGTTGATTCCATTCATTATATAAGACTAAAATTAGCTATATGATTTAGAATAATAAACAGTAAAGACCTTGGTCAGATGGTTGCTTTTTGAGCCATCTTTTCTGAGTCTACGGTTTTCAAATGTCAATAGTTTTATTTCCCGCATTTAACAATACAAACTATTTGTTTTAAATACTGAAAATTAATAGTGCTAGACAGTTGGAGACTATATTATTATATTACTTACTCAGCCTAAATATACTGTAATTTACTAACTAGACATAAGAAAACAGTAACGATCAAAGGTGCCAGATGGTCAGTAAATCCCCTCATTTCTCAGCAGGGGGCAAGGGTCAGCGACCACACAACAGCCATCTATCACACACACTGTCTTATCAACAAAGTTTTGAATTATTACGTAACAGGAATGCGTCTAAAGAAACCGAACTACCTAACAATGTGCCAATTGGTTATGATTTGTTAAACAGCTTCCCGAAAAATAGAAGATACAGTAGCTATGTTTTGACTAATTAGATCTATGGCTAAGCATAATTAAACCGTAACGATTTAAAACAGTTAGGGCTATTGTCAATTCTAGTTCTAAAGATAGTTTAGATTGATATGATCTAGATCTATTCTAAAATACTTTTACTAGATCTGCTACGGTACTTTACAGTAGCCAGAAAGAAGACATTTTACAACACATAAATGAACGCCGTGAGACTGTACATGTATATCTCAATATCTAGATCTTATAAAAAACAAAACGAGATTTAAAACTTTACATACTGTTGATCTAAAGTATTCGACGGGTGTATCACGCCCCTCACTACAAAAGCTCCTCATACATAAGCCCCTCACTACAAAAGCCCCTCTTGCAAAAGCCCCTCACCAAAATGGTCAAGGTTTACAAAAGCACCTCACAAAAATCAGGTAAACGGACATTAGCCCACCCGGACCACAGCCCACCCGGGTGACAGCCCACCATTTCTCTAAGGGTGGACATTAGACCACTCGTGTTTTTTAGGGGGCGGACATTGGCCCACTCGTGTTTTTGAGGAGGGCGGACATTAGCCCACTCGTGTTTTTTTTATGGGCGGACATTAGCCCACTCGGACAATGGACCACTCGCATACGGATAAAACAAATTCTTGTAATATGCGACAAATTAATCTACCCATTTGCCTTTTGGAACGCACGCACATTATTTTCGAACCGATAATTACCTTTAATTACTTACAAACAGCAGAATAAAGCTCAGCATACCCATCTAATTGGATTATCAACCACGTGCATGTAATTAATTGGATTATCACACCTGTAGACGAGTGTTTCAGTCAAACACGCCGAGTCACATATTAACACCTTCTTTAAAATAAAGGTCAATATTTCTTCTAAGATTGTTTTGATTTATCTGCAGTCGTCTGGGAATTTCTTTTACCCCTAGTCCGTAACATTTCGGACCATTATCTTGTAGTTCAACGAACTTGTTCGAACATTACCGAAAAATAAAATTTGTGTGATATGTTGCTCCGATCTAAAGTCGAAGATATTATTTTTACAGTCATTTGGCCTTACAGACATACAGAAGTAGGTGAGAAAATGATGAGGGGTCTAATGTCCGGGTGGGCTGATGTCCGCCTCGTTGATATTCAGCACGAGTGGTCTATTATCCGAGTGGGCTAATGTCCGCCCATTAAAAAAACACGAGTGGGCTGATGTCCGCCCTCCTCAAAACACCGAGTGGGCTAATGTCCGCCCCCTCAAAAACACGAGTGGTCTAATGTCCGCCCTTAGAGAAATGGTGGGCTGTCATCCGGGTGGGCTGTGGTCCGGGTGGGCTAATGTCCTAGAACCCAAAAATCAATACTCTTATTAATTGAACTAACTTTAAGTGTTTTGTTAAGTGTACTTTTAAAAGGAGTGTGCTAATTACCTTACTTAACGAATCTTTATAAGCTTGTCATTGAGCAAACAGGGTAGATCCAGATCAGATAGCTCAGTATTTTAATTTTGGTCTACTCTGTTTGAAATTTAAGAAAGTTAAGGAATTAGAAAATGAAAAAAGTTTGTGTTTAAGTTAATTGGGGTAATATTATAATAATTTATAAACAATATGGTTAATATTACATCATCCATAGCTTTTGAATCTATATTAACTGTCACAAAGCAAACATGGTTGAACTAGATCATATAGCTTTAGATTTGATTTGGGTCTACCCTGTTTGAAATACATGTAAATAAAAGGAATCTCCTCCTTGTGATCTACAATGTTTACTTTTATAAGTATAGAGTGTGCTAATTACCTTACTTAATGAATCTTTATAAACTGGTCATTCAGCAAACAGGGTAGATCCAGATAGCTGTAATTATGATTTTGGTCCACTTTGTCCAAATATTTGGAGTATAATGATTAATTAACAAAAATAGTGGGGGGCTTTTGTAAGCCTTGGCCATTTTAGTGAGGGGCTTTTGATCGAGGGGCTTTTGTAGTGAGGGGCTTTTAGATGAGGAGCTTTTGTAGTAAAGGGCTTTTGAGTGTACCCCTATTCGACATATGAGGCATGTCCAACACATAAATAAGAATGTCTTCCATTTCAAAGAAAGGCCAGATCATGGGATCTTTTTTTCCAAAGTTCAGCTGGTAATGTATAGGGCGTTCCTGAAGGCCGATTCATTCCAGCTTCTTGTTGTACATTGTATCTACCCTTCGGTATACGGACATTTTCTCTCTAGGACATTTGTTCTCCTATTTGGGCATGGGAGGATAGGGCTGACATTTGTCCCCTTCAAATTTTATTTTATTTTACTTGCTCTACTTGCTCGCAAAGGATAAAAAAGAAAATACCTACATTTTTCTAAAAACTGACGGTTGATTACACAGGAAATCGGTAATGCAGAAAGAGTAAGGAGCTTTCTAAATTACTTCAATTCTGCAATTAGCTGTCATCTGTTTTAAACGATCGTCAAATCAACATTTTTTAAGAATGGTTGTTTACAATCGCCGCCCCTTAACCGATAATCTTTCTAAACCGATATTGGAGCTACATGTATCCTGTGTTTAGTTACCACCTTTTTTAAATGACAGCCAATTCAACTGTTTTGAATTGTTATTTTACTTCGCTATACCGGTTTGAGAACCTCTCTAATCAGGTCATTTTCTCGGTATGGTCACAGGGTTCGTTTTATAAGGTTTTGCAGTAATTTTGTTATTATCAGGGGCAGTTACATTTTTAACGCATCGAATATTAGACCACCGGCTTACTTTAAAACTAGAAATTGGCATTTAAATTAAGAAATATGCTTTTAAAAAGAAAGAAAGTTGGCGTACATGTATGAGAGATATATTTTGCTGTACGTATTTATTAATAAATGATAACTACAGTATAACCTCTGCAAAGCAACACTCTGGGGGATATTAACTTCTGTATTGTCGTTGTAGAGAGGTTGTTGCTCATCGGAGTTTCATGGCAAATCTCTCTCAAGAGACAACCCAGTAAGGAATACCTGGGATCTTTTAAATACAAGTGGCCGCTTAATGTAGGACAAAAGTACTTTTATCCTGCATTAATCTGCCACCTGTCTTAAAACAGACATTTTATTTGTACATGTATCGATGTAGAGAGGTTCCACTGTAAGTTTTTGGGGATTCATTTAAAGTGTTGTTGAAAGGAGGTGTTTGCTGTAATCTGTACTGTATGCTATAAACCCCTTCACTGTCATTATGACGTAATGATCCACTAAAATAGTCACTGTCAAATCATTGTCTGCTTACATGTTTCATCTACTTTTCTTTATAAAATTTTATGATAGTTTTTACTTAACCCTTTCCTCCATAAATACTCTTTTCTACGCCTCTGTAAAGGTCACCTGTTGAAACCAATGTGATAAAAAGAGCATTTGCTCCTACACGTATAGGAGTATAATTATGCTCTATTTAACACAATGGTTTCAAATTACAAAATTCTAAAAACAGTAATTTTATCTACTTAATGCTCCTTTTCGGTAGATTTATTCAAAGAGGTTGGATCCAAATTGAGCCTACATTTATGGAGGAATGGGTCTTAAGAAACTTTAATATAAGTGTCAAATGGTTTGGATCCTTATCAGACGCGGCTTCTGATCAGGATTCAAACTGTTTGCAAACATTAGAGTTTTCAAGTTTGACATGGAAGGGTTTAATAGTAAATACAACTTACAATGGGGAAATTGTGATCTATTTCTAAATAAGGAATTGGTCATGGAATTTAAGCAGGCGACACGTTGAAAGAAAGAATGTGGGTGTACGAGGTCCGTGGTTTGATAAACCATGTACATACTGTATACGCTTCTTTAATAACATTGATTAATTTAATTCGTATGCCCCTTCACTCCCAGAATTCGGTTGCCATGACATTAACAACAGTTTAGATCTAGACCAGACGTCCAATATCTCATTATCAAACCAGAACCAAAAACTGGTTTACATCTATATCTACGTTTTTTAGAAAAAAAATGGATTATCTTTTTTAATCCATAGGATGCAGGTACATCATGGCAGTGAATCGATTGAGCAGAATCTAAACATGCAGTACATGTACATCAAGCAGAAAGACAAAACATGTACACAGGTACATTTGTACACAGTAAAATATTAAGCACAAGGGTTATAAAAACAACCATACAAGTATTATTCGAATGGCTATTGAAACTGGTTAAAACGTACATTTAAGCTGCCGAACCAAGACTAAATAATGGAGAAAACTTCTAACTTTACAACTCACCTGGCTGAATTGATATTAGATGTATTAGTAAATAAAATCCCTCAATTCTTTCGTCTGCCAGAACAATATTTATATACATGTAGATCTATACAGAAATCATAAGAAGACCAGTCAGGACTATTCTCATAACAGAATCAATAGGTTTTTTTTTTCTCTTTGGAACTAGCATACGCCAGTCCGTTTATTTACATTTTAACAATATAACAATATCACAGAGAGAATAAAGAAAGTAAATGTAATGTTGTGTAATATTCAACTCAACCATTGTTCTACCGTCATTGAAGACAATCGTAAAGCTTTCTGAGGAAGTAACATGGAATACCTTTACTATTGTAGTATTTGATAAGTATGCTTAATTCATTCGTCAGTATATGGTTTATGTTGCACGCTTTCGTCCGTCTTTCGCTGCTAAAATATCCTTTATATAGAGAGAATCCGATGTATGAAAATAAGATGTTTACAAATTTATATTCTATCGATTCGATTTTGTATCCTGATATTATAAATTTTAAGTTCCGAACATGCTTCGTAATGCCACAGCGGCTAAAGGCATCCGAGATGAGGTCCCAAAACTGGTTTAAATAGTCACAATCAATGAAGAAGTGATTTAAATCTTCAATATTATTACAGTGTAAGCAATTTGAAGAATTATATATCTTCCATTTACATAAATTCTCATTAGTAGCTATTATGTTATGCATTAATTTGAATTTATACTGTTTTACTCTATTGTCTACTAAAACTTTATTTATAAATGTGTATACTGTATCCCAGCTTGTTTCTATGTTGAGTAAATCATTCCAATAAGTATGTAGGTATGGTCTTTTGAATTTACGTTGAGTTAATGTACGCCTTATGTCTTTATTTGAAATATTTACAAATTCTTTTCCGTTTACTTTTATTTCTAGTTTTGTTTTAACTGTGCTTTTTCTTGAATTATCTTTTCTAACGCAGTTCAACCATGTTTTAGGGAGTGCAGCTTTTAGCGTATATAATTCAGTTATCCATGCCGTTTTTTCTATTAAGTGTTCAAAAATTAATGTATCGTTAATTTTGCCATCTTTTCCTAATATATCATTAACAAAAATAAAACCTGATTTTATCCAGTTATTAAATATAAGACATTTTCCATTATGCTTTATATGATGATTTCCCCATAATATTTGTTGTCTTATGTCATAAAAGGTTGCCGGTGTTGGAGATGGTGCCGTGTGTTTAAAGGAGATCCAGTTTTCAAGTAGTGTTTTATAAAAGATAGGCAGAGGTTTCCGTATTTTCGGTAATGACCTAAAAGTATCTATGTTCATTCTAAAAACTAATAGACTATGGCCGTATTGGTTTAAGAAATACTGTGGAATTACTTTCCAGTTAGCGACTTGTTTGTCTGTGAGACACTTTATCCATTTCATTTTTAGAGTTTTCTGGTAACTATCTAAGTCAATCATGTCTAGGCCACCTTTATTTCTTTCGCCTATTAATGTGAGTCGTTTGATTTTTTCGGATTTATTGTTCCAGAGAAATTTAAAAAACAGTGAGTTTAATTGATCGATAATTGCAATTGGAGCAAATGTAGATTGCATCAGATATGTAAATTTTGGAAGAAGTGTGGATTTTATTACAGTTATTTTACCGTAAAATGTAAGCTTTCTGCGGATCCAAAGATTGATATGATATTTTACCTCTTCAATTTTGCTTTCCCAATTTTTTTCTAAACAGAGGCTATTATCATGTCCAAAATATACACCTAGCGTTTTCACATAATCGTTTCTGAACTGTATACTTTGAAATGAATCATCATTTATTCTGTGTTTTCCGAGCCAAATTCCTTCCGTTTTCTTTTTGTTTAATTTTAATCCAGAGTAGGTACCGAATTCCTCTACAATTGATATAGCATTTTCTATTTCCGCTTTATTTTTTAAGAATAAGGTGGTATCGTCAGCTAGTTGAGAAATTTTTATATTATGAATAGTATTGTTCAATTTTACTTCAATTCCATCAATATTATTACATGACCTAATTTTAATTGCCAAAATTTCTGCGATCACGACAAATAAGAGAGCCGATAAAGGGCATCCTTGACGTATCCCACGTGATATATTAAAATAGTTTGATTTCCAGCCGTTATTTATAACGGAAGACATTATATCGTTGTAAAAGACCTTTACCCAGTTTATAAAACCGTCTTTGAAGCCAAAGTATTTCAACACCTTAAACATAAAGTTCCAATCAATAGTGTCAAAAGCTTTTTTGAAATCTAAAAATAAGATTGCACCGTTTATGTCTAACATGTCACAATAATCTATCACGTCTTGTATTTGACGTATGTTAAAACCTATGAATCTATTTTGTATAAAACCTTGCTGATCAAGGCTTACAATTTTCGGGAGAACTTTTTGAAGTCGTATAGCTAATACCCTAGCTGCTATTTTGAAGTCAATATTCAGCAAAGAGATTGGTCTCCAGTTTTCAATGTTTTCAGGGTCTGACTTTTTATATATTAATGAAATTATACACTGCCTTTGGCTTCGCGATAATTTACATTTTACATAACTTTCGTTAAATGATCCAATTAAGAGCTGTTCTAAGCTCTCCCAAAATGTTCTATAAAATTCTACCGTGAGACCGTCAGGCCCCGGACTTTTGTTTAATTTCATTCCAAATGCAGCTAATTTTGCTTCTTCCGGTAGAATATCTCCTTCGCATAAATCTGCTTCAGAGTCAGTTAATTTGTTTTCTAGTTCAATGTTTTGAAGGTATTCATTATAATGTGTATCTGCATTCGTTGATTTATATAATTGTTCGTAAAAGTTTGCTTCCGTTTTTAGGATTTCATCAGGATCTACTATTCTTTGATTATCAACCATAAGTGAGGTTATTATTTTTCGATTTTGTCTTGATTTTTCTAAGTTAATGAAGAATTTTGAATTTTTTTCACCCTCCTCTAAATATTGAATCCTAGAGCGAATCTGGGCCCCTTTCGCTTTATAATCATATATTTGTTGAATTTCATTTTCTAATTCTATAATTATATTCTGTATTGTTATGTTAGGATTAGGGTACGAATAATATTGTCTTATTTGTTTTTCTAAGAATTGTAAATGATTATTTCTTTCTCTTGATTTTTGTTTAGAATATTTTATCGAGGCAATTTTTATTTCGTATTTACATAGTTCCCACTTTGCCTGGTAACTAGGAATGTCTGCAGCAGAGCAACGTTTAATAACTTTTAGAATTTTTTCTCGATATAGTTCGTCTTCGATGTGCGCGTTATTTAGTTTCCAAAAACCCGGGCCCCTCTTTACTGGAGATCTTAGTTTAAGGGATATTGCAAGATGATCTGTATACTGAATTAGGGCCGGTCGTATATCAGTTGAATGGACGAGCGGCGTTATGTTTTCATCAATAAGCCAGAAATCTATTCTGCTTTTTTCTATATTATTTTTACGTCTCCATGTGAATTGCTGTTTGTCTGGGTTAAATTTTCTCCAAATGTCGATTAATTTGAATTGCTTGATTAAATCCGTTAAAGCTTTTGATTTTTTTATGTTAGTGTCACGCGATCTGGCTATTCTATCCGACTGGTTTAATACTTCATTAAAATCTCCTCCTAAGATAAGTATGCCTTCTGAATAATTACCGAGTGTTTCAATTACCTTCAAGAAAAAAGTTTGCCGTTCTTTTTTGGCGTTAAAGGCATATATGTTTAATAATGCATATGTGTTATTTTTTGTTTCAATATTAATAAAATTATACCTGCCTCCTGTGTCGCTAAAATGACTTAAAATAACACAGTTCAACGATTTCTGTATAAGAATTGAGCAGCCTTTACTATTTGATCCGCCATATGAATTGTATAAATCCCAATCTATAAATTCGTGCTTTAAAATGTCGGCGATATCCAGGGTAAAATGTGTTTCCTGCAAGTACACTATATTTGTCTTTTGCTGATATAAATACTGTTGTAATCTGTTACGTTTCGTTCTGTCCCGAAGTCCCTGACAGTTTAGTGACAGGATATGAAGGACGTCATTACTACCAGTTACCATTTGTCAAAGAAGTGTAATTGGATTGAATGCAATTGTACACGCATGGTATACACAAGCGAGATCTAAAGGAATGTAAAGTCTGTTTCTCTAAAAGGTATTGATATACCCGCTTACCGTCGTCGTAAGAGCTTATATATGCAACCTTGCCGAAACTAAAAACAAGAGTGCTAGCGGCGGTAATATAGGTTGTCCGCTTTTCTCTGTAGACACAGATTCGGAGCCTTTCCGTAAAGAAAGGGTGCCGATACCCGTATTTGACTAACATATTTATGAAGCATATACATTTATTAACTGAAATGCGCATATTTATGAGAGGGTAGCTACGAACTGAGATGAACCGTATCAGGGGCACCGAAGGGATACCCCGACATGGTTCTACACAGTTTACCACATCCAATTTTAAACCCGTGGATAGTTACATATCCAAATACCCAGTCAGTCAACTGAAACGGTGCTATCCCTACCAGCGATCCCTGAAGGGCCGTCTGATATGGATCTACACAGTTTGTCGCCATGAATGTCTGTGAAAAAGACTATCAATGCTAGTAACTATATGCATCATAACAGGTAAGTATATTATATACACAATCCTTCAGTTAACGAGTGGTGTTGACCCCTACCAGCGGCCCTCGATGGGTCCTCTGATATGGATCTACACAGTTTGTCGCCATGAATGTCTGTGAAAAAACTATCAATGCTAGTAACTATATGCATCATAACAGGTAAGTATATTATATACACAATCCCTCAGTTAACGAGTGGTGTTGACCCCTACCAGCGGCCCTCGAGGGGTCCTCTGATATGGATCTACACAGTTTGTCGCCATGAATGTCTGTGAAAAAAAACAACCTATCAATGCTAGTAACTATATGCATCATAACAGGTAAGTATATTATATACACAATTCTTCAGTTAACGAGTGGTGTTGACCCCTACCAGCGGCCCTCGAGGGGTCCTCTGATATGGATCTACACAGTTTGTCGCCATGAATGTCTGTGAAAAAAAACAACCTATCAATGCTAGTAACTATATGCATCATAACAGGTAAGTATATTATATGCACAATCCTTCAGTTAACGAGTGGTGTTGACCCCTACCAGCGGCCCTCGAGGGGTCCTCTGATATGGGTCTACGCAGTTCGTCGCCATGAATGTCTGTGAAAAAAAACCTGTCACTGCTAGTAACTATATGCATCATAACAGGTAAGTATGTCATATACACAATCCTTCAGTTAACGAGTGGTGTTGACCCCTACCAGCGGCCCTCGAGAGGTCCTCTGATATGGATCTACACAGTGTGTCGCCCTGAATGTCCGTGAACAAACTATCACTATATGCATCATAACAGGTAAGTATATTATATACACAATCATTCAGTTAACGGGTGGTGTTGACCCCTACCAGCGGCCCTCGAGGGGTCCTCTGATATGGGTCTACGCAGTTCGTCATCCAGATTGAGCCTACATTTATGGAGGAATGGGTCTTAAGAAACTTTAATATAAGTGTCAAATGGTTTGGATCCTTATCAGACGCGGCTTCTGATCAGGATTCAAACTGTTTGCAAACATTAGAGTTTTCAAGTTTGACATGGAAGGGTTTAATAGTAAATACAACTTACAATGGGGAAATTGTGATCTATTTCTAAATAAGGAATTGGTCATGGAATTTAAGCAGGCGACACGTTGAAAGAAAGAATGTGGGTGTACGAGGTCCGTGGTTTGATAAACCATGTACATACTGTATACGCTTCTTTAATAACATTGATTAATTTAATTCGTATGCCCCTTCACTCCCAGAATTCGGTTGCCATGACATTAACAACAGTTTAGATCTAGACCAGACGTCCAATATCTCATTATCAAACCAGAACCAAAAACTGGTTTACATCTATATCTACGTTTTTTAGAAAAAAAATGGATTATCTTTTTTAATCCATAGGATGCAGGTACATCATGGCAGTGAATCGATTGAGCAGAATCTAAACATGCAGTACATGTACATCAAGCAGAAAGACAAAACATGTACACAGGTACATTTGTACACAGTAAAATATTAAGCACAAGGGTTATAAAAACAACCATACAAGTATTATTCGAATGGCTATTGAAACTGGTTAAAACGTACATTTAAGCTGCCGAACCAAGACTAAATAATGGAGAAAACTTCTAACTTTACAACTCACCTGGCTGAATTGATATTAGATGTATTAGTAAATAAAATCCCTCAATTCTTTCGTCTGCCAGAACAATATTTATATACATGTAGATCTATACAGAAATCATAAGAAGACCAGTCAGGACTATTCTCATAACAGAATCAATAGGTTTTGTTGGTCGTTTCCAGTAGATTTTTGATAATTAAAATTTACACTGATGTGAAACTGAAAACAAAATCGATTGGGAATTAGAATTGGAACCTAAAACATAGAGTCGAAATGAAGATGAATTCACTAACAATGTGCACAAACGTATGCAAACCTGATACAAGTTATACAACCTAGTAACTTATTGTGTGTGTGTTTTGTGTTTAACGGGTGTTCCGTGTTTCTATATAAAACATCTTACGTATTGAACAACAAATAATTGAAATAGAAAGCATACTAGAATATCGCACCCATATTATGCAGAAACGAATCAGACAATTCACGGACAGGTTATATTCCAGTACAATCAAACGCGCCAAAAATAATGGATGAATTAATTTGTGTTTGCCGAATGCAGAACAGTTTCGGTTTGGAATTAGTCTAAACGAACCATTTCTCGAGTGTTTTATTTCATACATTTCATATCAATTTTGCAAAATGTGGATGTATATATTTGTATGTACATGTAAAGAGAAAGATAAGCCGTGAAAATGGATATAAAAGGATGAAAAGGATATAAATATCAATCCAGGTAAGGTCCAGCGCGATCCGCAGTGGTACACAGTGGTCCACGATGATACCACCGCGACCTGCGGTGATAACGATCGCGCCCGGCGACGAGTGCCCCTGTGGAGGGACCAGCGCGGACCCATCACAACCTGCGCTCGATTGCGGAAGACCGCATATCAGCGCGGACAAAAATACCCGTGTCCGCGTTGGATAAAATTGCGATGGGCCGCGGAAAACAAAAAGTCCGCGTGGCTTGTACTGTAATAAAGTGTAATAGAAGATTAAGAGAATGGGTTATTAATCAGAAGAAATAAAATGGTGTGGACTGATACCTATGCTAAGCTCACACATGTAGTACTTTTCAATGACATTGGAAGAATTGTGGAACAATTTTAATTTCGAAGTTTCGTTGGATTAAAAGAAAAAGTTTGTTAATGATTTGAGTACACTTGATATGAAACGTTATAGGAGAATTTTGAGTTGCAGACAGTGCAGATCCTGGTCGAATGTCGGCATACAAGTGTCCGGCTTTTAAATAGCTAGGTTGAAACTGTCTGCTTACATTTGTGATGATGTATTGTATGAATGCTTGAAACATTTCGGGTGAGGAGGTACTGTAATGCTGAACTGTTGTGTAAGTGTGGAAGTTACATGTACATATTAAATCTTTTATATCTGATATGCTGTGTGTACGTGAGAGGATTGGTGTGTATTAGATGTTTGCTCGGTGTGTGTACTATGGAATTTTATATACCGGGTACGTGACTTGTATAGCCCTTACAGCCCTAATCCTTTCCCTGATGCGGAACCTTTTCAGTTTATTGCAAACAGAGTGGACCTAGATTAGATAATTATCAAATTTAGATCCGCTCTGTATTGCCTGTAGTGAATCTGACTTAGGTTTTCTGCCGATACCGAAAATATGTTGTGCACATGTCAGCTAATAAATATTTATAATGTCATTAGTTCTTACATAACTGTTCAACAGGGAAAGGGTTAACAAAACTGTCCTGGGGGATTAGGGGTTACTGTTTTAATATTGAGGTCTAATTTTTGTGAGTTTATTGTACTGACTGTCGAATTGCCAATGATAAGGTTTTTTTGGTAACAGAGTGTAATAACAATACTCGTCAAGACCTGGGAGAGTGAAGTTGTCGGCAAAAAGGCATCAGGAGTAGCTGGAATTTTTTATGTTCATATATAGATAGACAACTGTATTTTTTTTACATAAAGATAAGTAAGTGTTTAATGCGGAATTACAGCTGATCCGTATTTGGATATTTAAAAGTAGTATGGAAAATTTAATAACTTTGGCAGAATATCACTATTTTCATGTGATAGACGTGTTTGTTTAGTTGTCACCTTTTTAGTGCCTTGATAGGGGTTCTCTCAAAACTGTTACACTATAACCTGTTAAAGTATAAAATGATGATGCTAGATGGAGACTAGAATTCTTTCAGTTAATTGCCAGGGAGTAGGCTCATTAGAAAAAAAGAAGAGATGTTTTTGACTACCTTAAATCAAAGAAATGTAATATCTACTGCTTACAAGACATACATTCTACAACTAATACTGAAAATCTTATCAGAATGCAATGGGGTTGTGAAGGAATTTTTAGCTCTGGTAACTCTAAATCCAGAGGTGTAGCAACACTTTTTCAAAAAGGAACTGATTTTAAGATACATGACCATATAATAGACACACAGGGAAATTATATTATTGCGGACATATCTGTAGATAATAACAGATTTACATTAGTGAATCTCTATGGACCAAATAATGACATTCCAACATTTTATGAGTTGTTAATGAATCAAGTTGAGAAATACAATAATGAAGGGCTCATAATGTGTGGTGATTTTAACTTGGTCCTAGAGCCTAAACTAGATTATTATGTCTCCCCCATTTATGGGGAGATATATTGTTTTTGCCAGAGTTGTCTGTCTGTCCGTCCGTCTGTCCGTCCGTCCGTCTGTCTGTCTGTCCGTCACAAACTTGTGTTGCGCGTATCTCTGAAACCAGTTGGGCTAGAGTCACCAAACTTCACAGGAATGTTCACCAGCATGAGTTGTTGTGCACCTGGGTTTTTTGAATTGTCTCCCCCTGATAACTTCGGAGTTATTGCCCCTGATGACTTAAAATTAGAAAATCTTTGTGTCACGCGTATCTCTGAAACAGCTAGTACTAGAGTCACCAAACTTCACAGGAATGTTCACCAGCATAAGTTGTTGTGCACCTATGGTTTTTGAATTGTCTCCCCCTGATAATTCTTGAGTTATTGCCCCTGATATGAATACTTAAATTTATACAAACTTTGTGTCGCGCGTATCTCTGAAACCAGTAGGGCTAGAGTCACCAAACTTCACAGGAATGTTGACCAGCATGAGTTGTTGTGCACCTGGGATATTTGAATTGTCTCCCCTTGATAACTTTGGAGTTATTGGCCCTGATATGATTACTTAAAATTAGAGAAACTTTGTGTCATGCATATCTTTAAAACCACTAGGGCTAGAGTCACCAAACTTCACAGGAATCTTGACCAGCATGAGTTGCTGTGCACCTGTTTTTTTAATTGTCTCCCCCTGATAATTCTTGAGTTACTGCCCCTGATATGATAACTTAAAATTAGAGAAACTTTGTGCTGCATGTATCTCTGAAACCAGTAGGGCTAGAGTCACCAAACTTCACAGGAATGTTCACCAGCATGAGTTTTTTGTGCATCTGGGTTTTTTAATTGTCTCCCCCTGATAACTTTGGAGTTACTGCCCCTTATGACTTAAAATAAGAGAAACTTTACTTTGTGTCACATGTATCTCTGAAATCACTAGTACTAGAGTCACCAAACTTCACAAGAATGTTGACTAGCATGTGCTTTTGTGTAACTGGGGCTTTTGAATTGTCCCCCTGACAATGTTGGAGTTATTGCCCCTGATGACTTAAAAATTAGACCCTGATAAGTTTGGAGTTACAGACATTACACTTGTGAATTGGAAAGAGGTTGGGAGGGGGGGACATCTGTTTTTGTGACAAAAACAAACCTCTAGTTATAATTACAAACATATCAATAATAAGAATGCTCGATTAAAAGTGTTAGAAATAAAAACAAAATTGTTTAATTTAATTGACCCATTTAGAGAAAAGTACCCTCAGCTCAAGAGATTTACATGGAGAAAAAAACACCCTTTAAAACAAGCACGCCTAGACTTTTTTTTAATTTCTGAAAATTTATTAAGTTCAGTTGATAAATGCAACATTGAAAGTAGTTATAGGTCAGATCATTCCATGATCATTTTAAATCTCATTTTAACCCATTCCAGAAAGGAAAACCACTATGGAAGCACAACAATTCACTTCTTAAGGATATGGAATATATAGAAGCCATAAATGATAAAATTGAGAATATAAAACAACAATATGCAGTTCCTGTTTATAACATGGACAATCTAAAAAACATACCAAATGATCAAATCCAGTTCACAATAAATGACCAATTGTTTTTAGAGACATTACTAATGGAATTAAGGGGGAAAATTATATCATACTCAAGCTACAAAATAAAACAAAGAAACGCTTTGGAAAAAGAAACTGTTGAAAAAATTAAAAACATTGAAAATAACCTTACATCAGACAAAACAGGAGAATTAGACGAACTTAATAAACTATTATTAGATATTAGAAAGGAGAAAATGAAAGGTCATATTATAAGATCAAGAGTTAATATAATTGAAGATGATGAAAAACCTACTTCATACTTTTGCAAACTTGAATCTCATAACTGTGCCAGTAAAATAATTCCTAGAATTGAGAAAGAAGATGGAACTGTGATATCAAATCAGCATGAAATATTAGAAGAAGCAAAGTCCTATTATGAAAAACTTTACAGTAAAGATTTCTCTGAGGATACAGATTGTGACCTAGATACAGAACTTCAAAACTGCACTTTCCATAAACTTAGTAACGAGGAATCTTTTACCCTAGATGGAATTCTCTCATATGAAGAAATTGCAAAGTCGCTAAAGGGGATGTCAAATAACCGTAGTCCTGGGTCAGATGGATTCACCCCTGAATTTTTTTAAAGTATTTTGGAAAAATATAGGACAATTTGTTTTAAGATCTATAAACTATGGGTATAAGATGGGCGAATTATCTGTTACACAAAAAGAGGGAATTATCACTTGCATACCAAAAGAAAATAAACCAAGACAATTCTTAAACAAGAGGGCCATGATGGCCCTAAATCGCTCACCTGGTTACTATAGACATATGCATACACTGTATTTCTATGTAAAAATAAGATTGGGGCCAATATGAAACCAAGGGCCATAATTTTAGGCCTTGAGTTTCAAATTTGAACAATCTAAATAAAGGAACATTAGATGATGCTTCATATAAGTTTCAAAGTTCCGGGCCTTACAATTTCACAGAAGGAGATTTTAAAGATTTTCCTATGAAAAACTGATAAGCCAGGGGCGGGGCCATTTTGGTCCAGGGGTCATAATTTGAACAATAAATATATGACAAAAGAGATGATTTTGATTTTAATATTGTAAATTTTCCTCATCTTGACGGGGATGTTCCCCGTGCTCCATCTTACGGGGTTTATATATCTCAACTTATTCGTTTTGCTAGAGCTTGTTCATCTATTGACGATTTTAACAGTCGAAATATCATTTTAACTGAAAAACTGCTTAAACAAGGATATAGATACCATAAACTAAGAAAAACTTTCTCTAAATTTTACTATCGAAATCTCTCGCTTATTGGCAAGTACAAATGTAATCTCAAGGTACTTTTGCGACACGGTATTTCACATCCTGAATTTTATGGTGATGTGATTTACAAACTTCGTAAAATTATTGGACATACCCATTTTCTCACTTTGTTCATCAAATATATAAAACAATTTATTAAAAAGGGATATGATCCTGTATTACTACAACATACTGCATGTTTGGTTGTGAACCCTTTTACAGTTGGCAATCACGCTGGCCGCTTTGCATGTACGCCGACAAGAAAGGTTTAGTACTCTATGAAGTCGACCTCTTAAATCCAGAAATGGAAGGAGAACGTCGGATATCTGTACTATTTCATTGTTGTCGTACCCTTTATTACTTTTCTACAGTTACTCTGTTTGCAGCTCAATCATTGAGTACACTAGCGATAGGTGGATACAGTATGTTCAATTAAATGTTTTTTTGTTATACATGCACTTTACCACTGTATTTGCATGTCGCGGTTGTTGTAGATTAGTCGGAGAGGGGATACGTTTATTTACACTGTTTGTCTTTTAGGATGGGGATGGAATAAGGGTGAGGTTGGGCGCCCATAAACCGGTTTAAACCCCCGGTGACTTTTGTCACTGACCGTTCCAAGGCGGTACTTCCATCTTCCTCCTATTGTATGTTTGTTTTGTCTGTGCATCTCTTGTTGTTTTTTCTACCTATGTACATTTGCTGTTTCCTTGTGTTGCTGTTCGGGCGAGTGTTTGTTCTGTATGTGGTGTTTCCTGCATGACTCATTTTTGTACTTTTGGTAGAAAACCATTAGATGATAATACATACTAAATTTCAAAGGTCTAGGCCTTACAGTTTAGGAGAAGATTTTCAAAGATTTTCCTATGAAAAACTGATAAGCCCCGGGCCAGAGCCATTTTTGGTCCGGGTGTCATAGTTCGAACAATCTTTGTAGAGAACCATTAGATGATGCTACATACCAAATATCAAAGGTCTAGGCCTTACGGTTTCAGAGAAGAAGCTTTTTATGAAAAACTGATAAGCCCCGGGGCGGGGCCATTTTTGGTCAAGAGGTCATAATTTGAACAATCTTTGTAGAGGACCAATAGATGATGCTACATACCAAATATCAAATGTCTAGGCCTTACGGTTTCAGAGAAGAAGATTTTTAAAGAATTTCCTATGAAAAACTGATAAGCCCCGTGGCGGGGCCATATTTCGTCCAGGGGTCATAATTTGAACAATCTTTGTAGAGGACCATTAGATAATGCTACATACCAAATATCAATGGTCTAGGCCTTACGGTTTCAGAGAAGAAGATTTTTAAAGATTTTCCTATGAAAAACCGATAAGCCCCGGGGCGGGGCCATTTTTGGTCCTGGGGTCATAATTTGAACAATCTTTGTAGAGGACCATTAGATGATGCTACATACTAAATACCAAAGGTCTAGGCCTTACGGTTTCAGAGAAGAAGATTTTTAAAGATTTTCCTATGAGAAACTGATAAGCCCCGGGGCGGGGCCATTTTCGGTCCAGGGGTCATAATTTGAATAATCTTTGTAGAGGACCATTAGATGATGCTACATATCAAATATCAAAGGTCTAGGCCTTGCGGTTTCGGAGGAGAAGATTTTTAAAGATTTTCCTAAGAAAAACTGATAAGCCCCAGGGCGGGGCCATTTTTGGTCTGGGGGACATAATTTGAACAATCTTTGTAGAGGACCAATAGATGATGCTACATACCAAATATCAAATGTCTAGGCCTTACGGTTTCAGAGAAGATTTTTAAAGATTTTCCTATGAAAAAATGATAAGCCCCGGGGCGGGGCCATATTTCGTCCAGGGGTCATAATTTGAACAATCTTTGTAGAGGACCATTAGATAATGCTACATACCAAATATCAATGGTGTAGGTCTTACGGTTTCAGATTAGTAGATTTTTAAAGATTTTCCTATGAAAAACTGATAAGCCCCGGGGCGGGGCCATTTTTGTTCCGGGGGTCATAATTTGAACAATCTTTGTAGATGACCATTAGATGATGCTACATACTAAATACCAAAGGTCTAGCCCTTACGGTTTCAGAGAAGATGATTTTTAAAGATTTTCCAATGAAAAACTGATAAGCCCCGGGGCGGGACCATTTTTGGTCCGGGGGTCATAATTTGAACACTCTTTGTAGAGGACCATTAGATGATGCTACATACCAAATATCAAAGGTCTGGGCCTTACGGTTTCGGAGGAGAAGATTTTTAAAGATTTTCCTAAGAAAAACTGATAAGCCCCAGGGCGGAGCCATTTTTGGTCCGGGGGACATAATTTGAACAATATTTGTAGAGGACCAATAGATGATGCTACATACCAAATATCAAATGTCTAGGCCTTACGGTTTCAGAGAAGAAGATTTTTAAAGATTTTCCTATGAAAAACTGATAAGCCCCGGGGCGGGGCCATATTTCGTCCAGGGGTCATAATTTGAACAAACTTTGTAGAGGACCATTAGATAATGCTACATACCAAATATCAATGGTGTAGGTCTTACGGTTTCAGAGAAGAAGATTTTTAAAGATTTTCCTATGAAAAACTGATAAGCCCCGGGGCGGGGCCATTTTTGGTCCGGGGATCATAATTTGAACAATCTTCGTAGAGGACCATTAGATGATGCTACATACTAAATTACCAAAGGTCTAGCCCTTACGGTTTCAGAGAAGAAGATTTTTAAAGATTTTCCTATGAAAAACTGATAAGCCCCGGGGCGGGGCCATTTTTGGTCCAGGGGTCATAATTTGAACAATCTTTGTAGAGGACCATTAGATGATGCTACATACCAACTATCAAAGGTCTAGGCCTTACGGTTTCGGAGGAGAAGATTTTTAAAGATTTTCCTAAGAAAAACTGATAAGCCCCAGGGCGGGGCCATTTTTGGTCCGGGGGACATAATTTGAACAATCTTTGTAGAGGACCATTAGATGATTCCACATACCAAATATCAAAGCTCTAGGCTTTGTGGTTTCAGAGAAGATGTTTAAGTAAATCGACGCACGACGCACATACGCACATACGCACGACGCAGGACGCCGGAGACTGCCCCCTCACAATACCTCACCTGGCACTTTGTGCCAGGTGAGCTAAAAATTATAGACCTATATCATTGCTGAACTGTATATACAAGATAGCATCAGGCGCAATTGCAAACAGACTTAAACAAGTTTTAGATAAACTAATTCATGAAGATCAAACAGGATTTATGTCAGGGAGATTCCTGGGTCAAAATACAAGGCAGATTTATGATATTATGCAATATACAGAAGAACATAATATACCTGGATTAATTTTACTAGTTGATTTCGAAAAAGCTTTCGATTCTATATCCTGGAATTTTATACAGAATGTATTAAGATTTTTTAACTTTGGTGACTCTTTCATTAAATGGTTTACTCTGTTGTATAAGAATGCTAGGCTATCAGTCAATCAGGGTGGTCATTTATCAAACTTCTTCACAATCAGTCGAGGCTGCAGGCAAGGGATCCTATATCAGCATATATATTTTTATTATGTGCAGAAATACTAGCTATAAAATTAAGAAATAACACAAATATTAAAGGTATTACGATCAATGGAACAGAATATAAGTTATCCCAATATGCAGATGATCTATCTGCTATATTAGATGGATCTAGTTTGTCGCTAAATGAAACATTAAATGAATTACACAGATTTTCAAAATACTCTGGTCTGAAAGTCAACTTTGATAAAACACATGTAATATGGGTAGGATGCAAAAAGTACAGTGCTGATTCAATTAAAACAAAGTGGAAACTGTCATGGGGAGTAAATAGGTTTAAATTGTTAGGGATTTTATTTGATGTGGATCTTTCAAACATGGTTATGCTCAACTATACTGAAAAAATACAAAAACTAAAAGCTCTAATATTAAATTGGAATCGTCGGTATTTAACACCTATGGGAAAAATCACAGTAATAAAAACACTACTTCTTCCCCTACTAAATCACCTCATCATGTCACTACCACATCCTCCTAATGAAATCTTAAAGGAAATAAATTCAGTATTCTTTGACTTTATTTGGCGAGGGAATGCAAAGGTTAAAAAAGCAGTGTTAGTTAAACAATATTTTGAAGGGGGTCTTAAAATGATAAATTTAACATGTTTTATTGAAGGTTTAAAATCAACTTGGTTGAGAAGATTAATAACGAATAATGGTAAATGGAACAAAATTTTAGAATGTAGTATTGACTATAGTAAAATTCTCTCTTTAGGATCTGAGTATCTAAAGAAATGTGAGAAAGAAATATCGAATCCATTTTGGCAAGATGTCATAAAAGCTTTCCTTAAAATACAAACGTCATACACTCCTGAAAACCTAGCAGAATTAATGGCCGCACCATTATTCTACAACAAAGATATTCAAATAGGTGGAATGTGTGTGTTTTACAAACCTTGTTTTATAAAAGGGATTTCACAAATAAATGATCTAATCACCTCTGAAGGAAATTTCTACAATTATCAATCATTTTGTGAAATCTATAATATACATATTGACTTTGTAAAAGTTTATGGTCTTATGAATGTTATAAAACTTTTTTTTTAAACAAGTTTAGCTTTGCAGAAACACTGCAGAAAATGCAAAATACATTACTCCCATTAAATGCTTTAATACTACTAAAACAATCAAAAGGTTCAGCTCATTTATATAACATACTGAATAAAAATAATGAAAAACCTACTGCAGTGACAAGGTGGAGCCAGTTTTTTCAGATAGAAGATAATGATTGGAAAGAAATCTACAATGTCATATTTAAATACAACTTCAGCACAGAAATAAGGTGGTTTCAGTATCGAATAAACCATAGAATTCTTCCAAAACAGAAATACCTTTATAACATAAAAATCTCTGACAATCCTAATTACAGAGCTTGCGGTGAAATAGAAACAATTCAGCATATGCTTTGGTCATGTCCAGAAACAGAATTATTTTTAACAAAAGTTCAGCAGTGGTTGAAATTAGCAAAATGTATCAATTATATAAATGAGAAGATATACCTATTCAATTTAAATAATTCCTATTCAATGGTTGACATGACTATTCTACTAGAGACAAAGTACTATATATATTTGACCAAAAAAAGGGAAGGAAAACTCTCAATAATATCATTAAAAAACAAAATAATAGCTAAATATACAGCTCTGAAATACATAGCAACAAGGGATAATTACCTTGAACAGTTTGATCAGACATGGTCAAAATATTATTATCTTTTACGATAATTCCTCCATATATACTACAATAGCTAAAAAGTAAAATGGCCTTGGCAATTATCATTATTTCCTGTACATTTTTATAAAAATAAGAAAACAACATGAAACCGAAAAATGGTTGAAATGAGAGAACCCCATGAAGCACGGGGTTTTTTTTGTGTGTGTTTTTGTTGTTTTTTCCTTTTTGGAACAGTGTTTTTGTGTTTTTTTCTCTCTCTTTAATTTATATATTATCATGGGTGTATAAATATTAATAATATTTTTTCCCCAAATGGCATTGTTAAAATTGTATTTTACTGTTATAGTTAATTTATGTAACTATTATACTCACCATAAACATGAAACAATGCTACTAACCTACAATAATCATTGTGAGGTATGATGAGGGGTGGTACTCCCCGACCCTCACATACCTATGACGGGGAGAATAAAGCATTTGAAAAAAAAAAAAAAAGAAAAAAAAACCCACAAGGAATGGCACCAGCTGGCTGTCATTGGTTGGTATTTGTGCCTCTATCTCCTGCAATTAAAGAGCGAGATAGAAGCAAGACTGTTAAGAAAATCAAGAACATCCAGATGGATTTGTTTGTAAAGAAAACATGCATATCTGTCACACTGAGCTCAGATATTCAAGTATGACTCGTATCTTTCACTGAAAGGTCATACATGAACCTCACCTCATAGTCTTTATAGTGAAGAACTAGAAATGTGTCCATAGGACATGAATGCCACCCCACCCCACCCGGTGCCTCTAAAGCATATTTTTAAGTAAAAAAACCCACGAAGTTCTGTAATTTTGCAAAAGTCACTGCAAAACAATTCTTCAATTATACACATCTTCACACCAAGGTTCTATATCTGTGAAAGTTTTAAGCAATTCCTCCAAGTGGTGTATGAGGAGTTTGATCCACAAGGTAGTGAAAAAAAAGTACAAAGTACTGTAACTCCTGTAAAAATGGAGCAAACACTCCCTTCTATACAACCATCTTCACAACGAGGCTGTTCACTTGTGAAAGTTGGAAATAATTGCTCTACATGGAGAATGAGCAGTTAGACACATGTGAGAAATTTTCACTATGACTTATACAGGATAACCACAAACCAGAGAAACAAAATTCCATGACACTTCTCAGATAATTTCGAATTTCCCTGACACATTACATTGCAGCATTTGGTCTGGTCTTTCTCTGATAATTTGTATGTAATATTTTTTGAGGAATTCTAAAAGATATTGCCTTAAATCTCTTTTTTTATCAAAATTCCCATATATTTGCCTATATTTTCAAATCACCTGACCAGTTCTCAAAATTCCCTGACAAGTCCGTGACCTTGAAAAAAATCCCTGACATGTGGCAACCCTGTTTAGTGTTATATAATGAAGAACATTACAGTTATAATGGCTGAAACAAAAGGTTCTCTTTGTCCATTTGCACATCAAGGTTGTTCATCTGTGCAAGTAATTCTTCCAAATTGTGTTCATACATTTATGTGATGTACATATGAATGGACAGACAAGAGTATGATTATATGCCTACCGCCATACTTGGGGCATAAAAATGTATTGTTTATTGGTCTTTAACATGGCTTTTCAGTGTTATGACAATGTTCGGCTAATTCCAGGTCCAAGAAGGACCTTGGTGCTTTTTGTACTCGATCCCTATGTCTGATTCCAGTCAAAGATGGCATGAAGGCAGAACTACTGACCATCCAAAAACAAGCTAGACAGATTTATCTCATGTCCCTAATGAGACATGAACTTATACACAGCAAAGATGGTCTTGCTAATGTTCATGTGTTTTGACGGCACATTTATCCTCTTTATCATGGAGGTCCCTTCCCCTAAAGAGGTTTTCAAGTTTGTCTTGAAACACCAGTATACAATATTATATTAGTAATAATTATGACATGTTTGCTGCATGAACAGTCTTCGTTCAGGCCATGTACAGTAAATAAATAAAGGAGTCATTTTAACTGAGTCTACTTTGTATGCAAAGGTATATCTACAGAGTAAATGGTTAAAGAATGACTCGTGTATGTGAATGAATATCCTAACCTCCACAGCACACAGCTTAGTGCTCTTCAAGGTTTTCCTTTGATGCTAGGTTCAAACTTGGCAGTTGGTCCCCTTGACAAATGATCCAAGCAAGACTTCACTTGAAGACAGTTGACGTCATGGCGTAATGTGTATAGTGGTACCATCTTGCGAAATGGTTATTGTTCTGATTTCTGCAGGTGCAGCAGCTGCACCAACAATCACCTTGTGTTTTGCCTCCATCTGAAAAAGTATGAACAGGACAACTTAAGATACAGATTGCTATCATACTACCGATAGCTTATCTAAGAAAACAGATTGCTATCATACTACCAATAGCTTATCTAAGAAAACTCTAAAGTTACATGAATGATGAATATTCAATAACAAGAGGGCCAAGATAGCCCTTGATCGCTCATCTGCTTACCATAGATTTAAGATTATAGCTGGGTAGCCCCTGGGTGGGGCCAATATTGACCTAAGGAACAATATTTGAACAATGTTGATAGTGGCTCATGAGTAGTGGTTCTAGAGAATATTTTCAGAGATTCAAATAATGATTTTATCAAGACAATTACACTGACCAATGAAGATTGGACTAAAAATGTGCCCCCTAGAGTGATTTTTCTAAGATTTGACCTAATGACCTATTTTTTATCCTGCTTCATCCATGATCACACTCAACCTTAATATCACAATGACAAACATTCTGGGCAAGTTTGAGGAAGATTGGGCTAAAATTGTGACCCCTGGACTGTAAACAAGATCTTCTAAGATATGACCCAGTGACCTAGTTTTTGACCCCATGCAACCCACTTTCAAAATTGTCCAAGATTTAATCAGGACAACGAATCCGGCCAATTTTCATGAATATTTGGCTATAAATGTTACTTCTGGAGTCTTCAAAAGGTTTTCCTACTATTTGACCTAGTTTTTTACCCCACATGACCCACTTTCAAACTTGTCAGAGACTTTATCAAGACATTTATTCTGGTAAAGTTTCATGAAAAATGCACAAAAAAATGTGACCACTAGAGTGTTCACAAGGTTTTACTACAGTTTAACCTAATGACCTAGTTTTTGACTCAATGTGACCCACTTTCAAACTCGTCTGAGATTTTATCAAAACAATCGTTCTGATAAAGTTTCATGAAGATTTGGTAAAAAATGTGACCTTTAGTGTTCACAAGGTTTTTCTCCTATTTGACCTAGTTTTTGAAAGCACATGACCCACTTTCAAACTCGTCCGAGATTTTGTTAGGACCATCATTCTGACCAAGTTTCATGAAGATTGGGTTACAAATGTGACCTCTAGAGTGTTCACAATGTTTCATTAAAATTGTGACCACTTGAGTGTTCACAAGCAAATTGTTGACGACGGATGCCGGACATTCAAGTCTCCCAAAAGCTCACCCTGAGTGCTCAGGTGAGCTGAAAAATAATTAAATCATGATTACTTATTAGTTGATTTTTTTTCCACCAGGGACAGAAGCTACAAACACATCTGAATAAATCCTTTGACAAACAGAGCAAACCCTGATCAGATGGCATCTTCAGGAGCCATCTGATCTGGGTCTACTCTGGTTGCAAAGGTTTTGATAAAACAATCCATAAGTAAATCAAGTCTTTTTTTAAGTTTTTGTTGAGTAAAGGGTTAAAATAACCCTTTACTCCATAAATATACCTTTCTACACCTTTGCAAACAAAATAGATCAAGATCTGATGGTTCCCATACAGTAGGAGCCACCTGAAGCTGATCATATGTGCTTATAGTATACATGCCATGGTCAAACACCTGTGTCAGAGTGCTATTACCAAACTGATTACTACTCATGATGTCATTATTGCCTACAAGAATATTCATGGAGTAAATAATTGAGTAGACTTTAACATCCATATTATGTCATCAAAGCAGTCAACATAATTTATCCCTTATAAATACTATGAAAATTATGAACTTGAAAGATCAGAAAATTAAAATATAACGACACTATGAATGAGGTACAGAAGTTCAAACACATACCAGTACATATATTTAAGGTTTATTTGGTCTGAATGCTTCTATTTTATCAAAAAATATTGTCTGATCTGGTATGATCCAACATGATAATTCATGATACAACTTTCAGAATGTGTCTGATCAGGTTCTGCAGTTTGCATTCAGCAGTTGATAGCTTTCTCCTGCCTTCCATGTATGATATTCCTTGAAATTAAATCCAATATAACAAATGAAACAATAATTATTCATAGGAGTAATTATAAAAGTAAGGTAAAACATCTAATTAAGTCTGATGTGTTCATGAATATGTAAGAATATATGTAAGAATGAATGTATTATATATGAAATTATGAATATATCACATAATAATTATGATATAATGTGTGAAGTTTTTATGTATAAACATTTTTTTATCTTTATATCTGAGTCTTGATCTGATAAATTAAGCCTTAGTTACACTCAAACAGCTGCATTGTCCCCGACGTGGCTGTTGAGCAAGGTCTGCACTATTTGGCATACACCAGTATCTTTTTTTTAAAACTTGTAAACAGTCATATATCTTTTTTTTCAATCCCCCACCGCATAGCGGAGGGGGGGGGGGTTACAGGAATGGCCTTCGTCTGTCTGTCTGTCTGCCTGTCCATCCGTCTGTCTGTCTGTCTGTCCGTAACAATTTCGTGTCCGCTCCATATCTCCTATACCCCTTGAAGGATTTTCCAGAAACTTGCCTCAAATGTTAACCAAGTTGAGACGATGTGCAGAACATATGTGGCAGATATGTCGGCTCAAGGTCAAGGTCACATTTGAAGGTCAAGGGTTTTAACCTTCAATTTCCATTGCATTTTTGTGTCCGCTCCATATCTTCTAAACCCTTTGAAGGATTTTCATAAAACTTGAGTCAAATATTAAATGAATTGAGACGATGTGCAGAACCCATGCGGCAGTCATGTTGGCTCAAGGTCAAGGTCACGTTTGAAGGTCAAGTGTTCTAACCTTTAATTTCCGTTACATTTTCGTGTCCGCTCCATATCTTCTTAAGCCTTTGAAGGATTTTCATAAAAGTTTAGTTAAATGTTAGCTAAATTGAGACGATGTGCAGAACACATGTGCCAGTCATGTCGGCTCAAGGTCAAGGTCACATTTGAAGATCAAGTGTTCTTACCTTCAATTTCCATTATAGTTTCGTTATCTCCTATACCCCTTGAAGGATTTTCAAGAAACTTGCCTCAAATGTTAACCACGTTGAGACAATGTATTGTGCTACCACAGTGAAATCATTATTGGTAATTAACAATTACAATATTATTACACTTTGTCAAATTAAATACTATCTTGTCTTGTGTTGTCTTATCCTAATGCATGAAATGCAGTTTTTAAACCCATTGTACCACCTTAAGGTCAATATCTTAATTTAGGTGGCGGCGGTGGGGGATATAGCTGTCCTTTGGACTGCCTTGTTTAAATTAATATGTTCATACCAATGAACTATCATTTTTTTATTGACTGAGGTTGTCATTTTCCAGATTGAATCATTGTGGATAATTATTGGATGCCGTACTAATCGTTCAAAGAATATCAGGATTTGTGAAAAAACAAAATGACTGTCTTGAACCCATTCCCTCATATTAGAAACTATTTATCACAATGGTTTCAAACTACACAATTCTAAAAATTTTCCTTTTCTCTAGTTAATGCTCCTTTTCGGTAGATTTTTTCAAAGAGGTTGTATCTAAAAATAGCTTATGAGTTAAGGGTTAAATGTAAACAACACGGATAAAAGATTAATGATGACTTTTTAAAAATCAATTATAAAACTTTATATTTGGTACAGTGCTCCCTCTCTACAACGACACCCTTTGGGATACGAAGATTGTATGTGTTGTTCAGAGGGAGTTGTTATAGGGAGGGAAAATCAAACATAATTAGCTTGTTTGCAGATCCCCATATAAGGTGTATTTCGAGAACTAAAACCGTTATGCCTCCATCAAACCCTATGTTGTGACCACTCTTTAGAATCGTCACAAAGTGACGATTCTAAAGAGTGGTCACAACATAGGGTTTGATGGAGGCATAAAGAAAATACGATGGAAAAAGTTGTGTCTGGAGCCTAGTTGTTTCGGAAACAGTGACAGGCGTTGTTGTAAGGAGGGAAACGTTATTGAGAGGGCCGTTGTAGGGAGGGAGCACTGTATAACACTTTTAACCATTTACTCCATGAATATTTTGTAAGAAATGATGTCATGAATATTAATTGCCAGCAGATTAATTTTCAAAATAGCATACTAATCCATTAATATCTCATATTTTTAGTCCCAACCTCTTTGAATAAATCTACCGAAAAGGAGCATTTATTAGTAACAACAGTGTTCGAAGGAACACATGTGTCACCTGCGAAAAAGCAGAACAAAGGGGAATAACTCAATGAGAGGAAGACACATGTATGTGAAATTTGAAAGCTCTATAATGATTAGTTTAGAAATGACAGCCAAAAATGAAAGTGTGACGGACAGACAAACGGGTGGACAGACAGACCGCGGAAAAGTGATCCCTAAGTGACACACTGCCTCTCTGCAGGTGACACAAAAAGGAAAATTTAAGAATTGTATAGTATTTAAAACATCGTGGTAAATAGAGCATTTGCTTTGGTTTCAAAAAAGACTTTTACTGAGGTGTCAAAATGTGACAATATGAGGGAATGGGTTAACACATGAAATTTTTGCCACAGCAGAAACAAAATAATCACATCTATATAATTCCATAAGCAAACAAAGCAGACTCTGATCTGGTGGCTCCTATTGGAGCCATTTGATATGGGTATATTCAGTCTCTTGTTTGCAAAGGCGTATCTATTGAGCAAATGGTCAAGTGTGTTCCCTTAAAATATATTATATTCTATAATCAATACACAACAAGAAAGAAATTGTTAAAAAAGATCTCATTTAACCCTTTCCTTCATGTTTTCACATATTTAAAACAAGAGGGCCAGAATGGCCCTGCAGCGCTCACCAGACAATCAGAGGAGAAGATTTTCAAAGTTTTCACTATATGTTTCTATAGAAAACTAGCCGGCCCTGGGGCGGGCCAATTTTGACCCCAGGGGCATAATTTATATAACTTTTGTAGAGGACCTGAACATGACGCTATGTGCCAAATATGAAAGCTGAAAACCTTTCAGTTTCAGAGGAGAAGATTTTCAAAGTTTTCTCTATAATTATGTTTCCAACTACCCAACCCTGGGGCGGGGCCGATTTTATCCCCAGGGCCATAATCTATATAACTTTTGTAGAGGACCTGAACATGATGCTATGTGCCAAATATGAATGCTGAGAACCTTCTAGTTTCAGAGGAGAAGATTTTCTAAGTTTTCACTATATGTTTCTATTGAAAACTGCCCACCCCTGGGGCGGGGCCAATTTTGACCCAGGGCCATAATTTATATAACTTTTGTAGAGGGCCTGAACATGATGCTATGTGGCAAATATGAAAGATGAGAGCCTTTCAGTTTCAGAGGAGAAGATTTTCAAAGATTTCTCTATTTATTTGAACTTTCTATTGAAAACTGCCCACCCCTGGGGCGGGGCCAATTTTGACCCAGGGCCATAATATATATAAATTTTGTAGAGGACCTGAACATGATGCTCTGTGCCAAATATGAAAGATGAGAGCCTTTCAGTTTCAGAGGAGAATATTTTCAAAGACTTCACTATTTGTTTCTATTGAAAACTGCCCACCCCTGGGGCGGGGCCAATTTTGACCCCAGGGTCATAATTTATATAACTTTTGTAGAGGACCTGAACATGATGCTATGTGCCAAATATGAAAGCTGAGAACCTTCTGGTTTCAGAGGAGAAGATTTTCAAAGTTTTACTATATGTTTCTATTGAAAACTTCCCACCCCTGGGGCGGGGCCAATTTTGACCCCAGGGGCATAATTCATATAACTTTTGTAGAGAACCTATAGGCGATGCTATGTACCACAGATGAAAGCTGAGAACCCTGTAGATTCAGAGAAGAAGATTTTTAAAGGTTCAAATTGTTGACGCGGGACGACGGACGACGACGGACGACGGACATCAGGCGATCACAAAAGCTCACCCTGAGCACTTTGTGCTCTGGTGAGCTAAAAACAAAACAGAATAGACCCAGACCATAGGCTTCTATAGAGGTGGTCTGATCTGGGACTGCTCCGTTTGCCAATATAATTTGAAAGACCTGTTTCTTTACTTTCTAAAATGACTACAACTTTCCTCCTTCCATAATTACTATTTTGTCCATGGATATATTCAGTTGGTAATAGAAACTTTGTATTGAAATTTGGAATAAACACAAAACAGGGAAAGGGTTCATTGAACACTTTCACACGTCATAGTCTCATCAATGAGCTGTTAAAAACACTTTTAAATGATGATATTATAAGCAAGCACCACTTATAAAACAGATACCTGAATTTATATTATATCTACTACCAAAGGATGGGCCGTTTTGACATGGGCAAATCTGGTCTGAGATATAAAGTGGGCCGTTTTGACCCACATTCAATAGAAATCTTAATTAGATGGTATCTAGTACGAATTGTTATGGGACGAAATGATATCTATAGATAAAAGTATAATGAAATATTTAATTTACTAATGAATATCTATATACATTATTTACACCGTATATATACTATTCGATAAGCTAGTGTGTTAGGAGAAATATAATCTACTTACCAGTACCACGATCCCGTAAATCGTTTGAAAACTACTGTGTCTGTCCAATTTGGGTGCGAATGTCAACGATATGTCTCTGCTAATGTGTAGAGATCACCGACGTTCTGACCATCAATCGTTAGCCTTTCTCCGTTACATCGTCTGTAGGCTACATAGCGTAATTGATCCGACACATTCAACAAATAACTGTTGTGTTCAATAATTTTGTTGATTTCTTTTTTGCGGAATTTTTAAGATTCCGGAACCGGATTGTAAGCTAAGCACTGCGCATGCGCATATATGATTTATAAACTAACAAGAGCAGTCGCCTTTTCGATGCTCAGCATTCAATGTATTACACTGCGAAATAATCTGAAATTTCCCTGAAATCATAAAAGTTTAAGTTTAATCTCGAAACAATTCCATCTGTATTTCAACAGTTTGTACAAACAAACAAATAGATAGCGCTCATGCATTAGCTATAGCTGTTGTCACGATTATCGCCCTTCTCTCAGGGGAATTCCCGCTAGGTAGAGCTCGTCTCTGTTTGTAAACAAACCCGTCGATTTCGCGCATGCGCAGTTAACTGGTGGGCAAAAAGACCAATAACAACCTACGTATCTCTATGTATAGGCAAAGCAATAGTTAGCCTACACATCATTTAACGACTGTGTTGGTTATGAATTGTTGATTTCTGTACATTTACTATATCCCCTGACTATAATGACAACTATGTTATAGTTTCTAAGGTTATATACAAGCAGAAGCTTGAATTAATCGGACCTATAAACTACCAGCTGAACTTTGAAAAAATAAAACAACACAAAAAACCGATCCCTTGATCTGGCCTTTCTTTGAAATGAGAGACATTCTTAATTATTTGTTGGACATGCCTGATATGTCGAATAATTTAGATCAACATTATTTAAAATTTTAATTCTCGTTTTATTTTAATAAGATCGAGATATTAAGATATATAGTCTCATGGCGTTCATTCGTGTGTTGTAAAATGCACATGTCTTTCTGGCTACTGTACAGTACCGTTGCAGATCCAGTAAAAGTATTTTAGAATAGATCTAGATCATATCAATCTATATTATCTTCAGAACTATAATTCACAATAAACTACCTTTTTAAATAGATCTAAATCGTTGGGGTTTAAATATGCTTAACCATAGATCTAATTAGTCAAACATAGTTATCTTCTATTGTTCGGGAAGCTGTTAACAAATCACAACTTTAGACAATTGGCACATTGTTTGGTAGTTGTTACATTAGAAGCATTCCTGTTACGTAATAGTTCATAACTTTGTTGATAAGACAGTGTGTGATAGATGGCAATTGTGTGATCGCTGACCCTTGTTCCCTGCTGAGAAACTAGGGGATTTACTGACCATCTGGCACATTTGATCGTTACTCTTTTCCTAGGTCTAGTTAGTAAATTAGCTGTATTTCGGCTGAGTAAGTAATGTAATAATATAGTCTCCAACTGTCTAGCACAACTAATTTTCAGTTCATGCCTTTGCAAACAGAGTAGACCAAGATCTGAAGGCTAATGGAGCCGTATGATCGGACCCACTCTTTGCTTATGAATCATGAATTCTTACTCTTCATTTCTACCAGTACCAAAAAAGGCATGTGTTTCTATACCATTATAAAAATCAGCTTATAAATATTAATGATGTCATCTTTTTCTGAAAAATATTCAACAGGGAAAGGGTTAAAAACCACTGACAACCAACCTTACGTTACGAATTCAGCTAAAAATGTATACCTGACATGACCAGACAACAGAAGTAAAAGTTCTGAAAACATCGACGCTTTTTCACGTGCTTTCAAACAGAGTAGACCCGGATCAGGGTATTGTCTGTTTTACTTCTACCAAATGACGGCCGCCGTAATCTTACTGACTGTTCTGCTGTTTTTGGTGTGCGCATATGAACAGAAAATTTAGAAGACATACAAAAAGAGTCAAGATAACTAGACAGCTACTTTAAGATTAAAAAAAAGTTTTTAAAGAACTCCAATCACTTGTGCTATACATATATATACAGTGTACATTTAAAAACATTCACAGCATTGGCTGGTTATGATCTATGCTGTCAGACGAGCCTTGAATGCACCATGAATGCATGTTTGGATCTGAATCTAGTCTTCCCCAATGCCAAAACATCCTCAGTACATATGCTATTATAAAAATTAATTCAATAAATATTCATGATATCAGTATTTCTTACAAGAATATTCACGGAGTAAAGGGTCCCAGTCAATTTTTATGTGTATTACGATGTCAACTGTTATATCTGGGCGAAATTTCACGCCTTATGATTTTATATAAATTTGCAACAAATAACATTTTTGTCATGACTGACAGTATAGTATCCTGTGATAGGAACTATGTGACACATCTTTAGAAATGCATGGACTTTTGTAACTCTAATCAGTATTATATCCTTTAGACATGAGCTTTTAACAAATACAGTTAACTTGTGTATTTTATCAATATTTAACCTTTTCTGATTAAATTTTTTGTACTGTGTATTACCCATGCTTTGAAAAGCTTATATCTTTCAATTCCACAAGTTGTCATGTTAAACTGTTGTTATTTTTGTTACATAGTCGGCAAATAGTTTATTGTAGACCTGTCATGTTATTTGCTGTACCACCGACTCCAAATAAAGATGTTTGTATCTTGTAAATTCATCTTCCAGAATCAATTTTCGGTTCATGTTTATGTTTTTACACGTATTATCGATGTAATTATCATCAACGATTGCACCATAATCGTTTTTTTATTGATTTTAACAGAGGTTTTCAAAGTGCTGTCAATGTTTCTGTTATTGTTTACATATCAGCTGTCAGTCTTTTTGCCCACCAAGCTAAGATAACAGGTGCGCGTGACGTCACGTTGATTCGCCCTATAAGGTTTTCCGTGAAAGTGTGAGTCGCAATCCATTTTATAAGGATTTTGGCAAAGCCGAAACCCTGATGCGGTTTATAAAGCGCATGATGCGGTTTGTAAAGCGCATGACGCGGTTTATAAAGCGCATGATGCGCTTTCTAAACCGCATGATGAGCTTTTGGGGAGTTATGAACCACTTCGTACGCCATACATTTGCAGCATCGGAGCAGAATAAGACATTCGCCATGTATCCGGATTCTGTTCACAGGTGCTAGGCATGTGGCCATTTCACAAATACTGCTTATAAATACCTTCAAATACGTTTAGACAACATAACTTGACATTATAAAAACAAATTGGGGAAAAAACCCAGTTTTTTTCGTATAGTATATTACTATATAAAGGTATGTATCTAAATGGTCCAAAATGGCAGACCATTTGACTACTATAAAGCAGGTAACAAATGCCCTGTAAACAGCTGATTATGCTCGCGGAAAATTTAGATTTTCCATTCTAATAAGACTGAACAAGAGGGCCAGAATGGCCCTGACATCGCTCACCAGGCAATCAGAGGAGATGTTCAGTTTTCACTATATGTTTCTATAGAAAACTAGCCACCCCCTGCGGCAAGGCCAATTTTGACCCAAGGGGCATAATTTATACAACTTTTGTAGAGGACCTGAACATGATGCTATGTGCCAAATATGAAAGCTGAGAACCTTCCAGTTTCAGAGGAGAATATTGTCACTATATGTTTCTATTTAGAGCTGGCCACCCCAGGGACAGGCCCAATTTTGACCCCAGGGGCATAATTTATATAACTCTTGTAGAGAACCTGAACATTATGATATGTGTCAAATATGAAAGCTGAGAACCTTCCAGTTTCAGAGAAGAATATATTCAAAGTTTTACTATAATATATTTCTATAGAAAACAAGGCACCCCTGGGGCGGGGCCAATTTTGACCCCAGGGGCATAATTTATATAACTTTTGTAGAGGACCTGAACATGATGCTATGTGCCAAATATGATAGCTGAGAACCTTCCTGTTTCAGAGGAGAAGATTTTCAAAGTTTCACTATATGTTTCTATTGAAAACTGGCCACCCCTGGGGCGGGGCCAATTTTGACCAAAAAAAAATTGTCAAAATTGTTGCAGCCAAAATTCCAAACCACATGACCATCCTCACATATAGCTGATTCATATGTAAAAGTTTGAAGTAAATCCCCAATACACATATAGCTGGTTCATATGTAAAAGTTTAAAGTAAATCCCTCAAACAGTGTAGGAGTTAGCTGCACAAGATTTTTTCGCTACATATTCTATACAAGGAAAATCGAGTTGGCGCACAAGATTGTTTTGCTATATATTCTATATAAGGAAAATAGTGTTGGAGGAGTTAGCTGCACAAGATTTTTTCGCTATAAGGAAAAACTACAAAGGGCCATAACTTCTGTCAAAATTGTTGCAGCCAAAATTCCACACCACATGACCATCCTCACATATAGCTGGTTCATATGTAAAAGTTTGAAATAAATCCCTCAAATAGTGTAGGAGGAGTTAGCTGTACAAGATTTTTTCGCTATATATTCTATATAAGGAAAAAATACAAAGGGCCATAACTTCTGTCAAAATTGTGGCAGCCAAAATTCCAAACCACATGACCATCCTCACATATAGCTGATTCATATGTAAAAGTTTGAAGGAAATCCCTCTAATGGTGTAGGAGGAGATAGCTGCACAAGAATTTTAACAGACAGACGGACGGACGGACGGACAGACAGAAAGCACAACATCAATATGTCTCCCTCCCCTAAAGGGGGTAGACATAATAATGTTGATCCAGCGTCATGGTGACATTGAGTTGTTATTTAACCCTTTCCCTCATATAAACATGTTTTCACGCATTTGCAAACAGAGTAGACCCAGATCAGACGGCTCCTAGAGGAGCCGTCTGATCAGGGTATACTCTGTTTGCTGTTTGCTCATATTTGAGTGGTTCTATCAAGATCTGTTTCTTTGCTTTCTAAACTGTATACAATTTTCCACCATCCATATTTCTTTATAACTATTTTGTCCGTGATTATACAGAAGGTATTGGAATTTGTAATGAACATAGAACAGGGAAAGGGTTAAAATGTCATGACGTCATCAAAATGACGTGATTAAATGATGTCATGGGTGCAACGATTTCATGCATGCATTAGCGCATTATCCTCCTTAATGTTACTGCCAAATGGTCTGTAAGTTCTAAGCCTCCATATCTAATCAGTTTCATGGATCTGTCTTTAAATTATACATGCATGGAACATCCGTTTCAAAACTACAAATCTCACATCATCACTGCTATGACCACCGATTCCAAAATGTCTGTTTATTGGCTTCTCTCTCATGCCTCACATCACTCAAATGTTCTTTCATTCTCTGCCGAATTTCTCTCTGTCTCGCCGACATACACCATTATATTGTAAATTTACTTGCATATACTACATTTCTTTCTCTACAGTTAATATTGGTAGACACATGTAATGTTGCATGGTTCTATGTTTGTAGTTAATTGTTATATTTTAAGGTTTGCACTGTCTCTCATAACTCATATTTGAGTGGTTCTATACATTTTACTTACTCACGTGTGTATATTTTATCATGTATAGAAGTGAGACATAAATAAAATATCTGTCTGTCTGTCTGTCTGTCTGTAAACTGATTGCCTATTTGTGTCACTAATACTCGACATTTCAAGAATACTGCAAGTAGCACAACCCTGTGAACAAACTGTATTGCTTAGTCTAACAATCTGGTTAGTTTTTTAATGCACCAGTGTGTCGCATAGATTTTTATCACGCCTGAATGCTACAATTGGCAGTTGTTGAAATACTTCTTTAAGCCGGTCTGATTGGTGCAAAATTTTTGAATGTTTTTTTACAATGTCGTGTATATTCGGAAGCAGATTTGAATATGTCAAAACTAAAGGGACCCTATTCATTTTCCTATTAGATCTAACAGTTTGTTTCTTTACTACAGCGGCAGATCTGTCAAGTTTATCCACCCTTACCAACTGATTTTCTATCATCCTGCCACTATATACTCTCTTCCTCAACTGACCCTTGAGTTTATTTCTTTCTCTAATATAGTCGGATTCTCTTCCGCATATACGCTTAATTCTTAGTCCCAAACCATATACTTTTCTTTGTACTAGGAGGATGACAGGAAGGATTGTTAAGGTACAGCTGTTTGTCTGTAGGCTTAACATAAAGATCTGTATATATATGGCCATTGTCTATTTTAACTAGAGTGTCCAGAAATTCTATCTGGTCCAAACCATATCTTTAGAAGCTCTATATTAATATTCGTGTGAATACTGTTTGCATGTTTCGCAAAATCTTCCAGTTTTTGAACTGTACCAGCATCAATGAATCGCTTGTAAAACATTGGCACTTTTTTGTGTGACATCAACATTTTCTGTATCAATCAATGGATCACTTCTGTTTGCAAGGCCTTCCATACATGCATCTAGTCCCTCTTTCTTTGGAATTGATGGATACAACCTTGCTACGTCAAAACAGAACAAAATGCAATTTTCTGAAAGTGGTTCATTAATCTCTTTTAGTTCGTTAATAAAATCAGTTGTATCCCTGATGTAGCTTGGGGAAGTTTTAACAAATTCCCTAAGTTCATGCTCAGCAACTTCAGCTAACCTCTCAGTGGCAGTACCCATGCCACTAACTATTGTTCTAAAAGGAGCAGTTGGTTTGTGGATTTTGGGGTTCCCTTTCATTGTCCTGGTCTGGAGTACTTTGGGATAAGATACCGTTTCATTTCTTTTGATATGGCACCTTCCCTAAACATCGCATAATTGCATTTTGTCATCAAAGAGGACAATGCGCTAATGCATACATAACGTCGTTGCACCCATGACGTCATTTGATGATGTCATTTAGATAACGTCATGACATTTTAAACAAGGGCATGTTGTATTGCTATGCAAGACATGAGTCCCCCACCGGACTGAAAAAAACCTCCACTCTCCCCACCCCACCCACCCATGGTGTGGCTGACCATGGTATATACATGACCACCTGAATGGTATTATACCTACTTTCATACATTGAATCAGTAAATAAAATGTTATTGTCCCGACAAGAAAATATGAAAAGGGGAGTAACTCCAAATATATTAATGCTCGGGTTATTGCCCTTGTGTACACTTCATCATGCTTGTTCCATATGAGAAGTTTCAAATCAATTGAACCAGTACATAAAGAGTTATTAACTGGACAAGAAAATATGAAAAGGGGAAGAACTCCAACAAGAGGGTCATTGGCCCTATATCGCTCACCTGAGTTACAGTAATATATTGACATGTTATTTTTTCAGTGGACAACATTTCTAGCAGATGAAAGAAGCTTAGTGCACTGCTTTCACCCTTTCACTGCTGAATAAACTTGAACTGGATTCAGATCTAATACCAAGTGACTGGTTGACCAAGATCTAAACTGTTTACAACCTGTGCCATTTTTGCCTTAGCTCAAAATGCCTAAAACTGGTATTTGAGATATCCAAATGACGTCAATAAAGCTATGCAATTATACCTTGATCCAGGTATATAGGCAAATAAAGTGCTAGGCAGTACATAATGCCAGTTTTTGTGTGAAATGACCAATAAAAAATCTTTAAAAATCTTTTAACCCTTTCCCTCATATAAAGCTGTTTTTACGCATTAGCAAACAGAGTAGACCCAGATCAGACGACTCCTACGGAAGCTGTCTGATCTGGGTCTTCTCTGTTTCTTTTGACACAATATAGATCTGATTCTACAGTTTTTGTCAAAGCAAAAACTTCTCTTCACAGAAATAATGTGTTTTACGCATTAAAAATAAGAGTAGACTAGATCAGACGGCTGCTATAGAAGCTGTCTGATCAGGGTCTGCTCTGTTTGCATTTGACAAGATATAGATTTGATTTTACAGTTTTTATCAAAGCTTAAACTTCTCTTTATGGAAATAACAATTTTTTACACATTAGCAAACAGAGTAGTCCCAGATCAATTTTTGTCAAAGCAAACAGGTAAAGGGTTAATAGGTGTTTAGAAATAATTCTAGCTCTAGGTGTGAATATCTGATGATAAGTCCATTAAACGGGTCATTAGTGGGGTTTTTTAACAATTGAAATTGAGAAGAGTTACTAATTTTTTGAGTAACATTAATTATTGATTGACAATAATTTTGATTAACCTAAGACATTATTTGTTTTAAAAATCAAATTAAAATAAATACAATTAGTAGCAAGGAGAAAAGACTATTAAACACCTAAATTTCAACTAAATGCAATTAATGAAGACTCGCATAATAAAATTTATTAAAATAAATGATCATAATGAAACTAATTTTTTTTCCCAATCACATAAATTAACTGCAGAAACAAACATAACATTGTGCAAAGACCTATGTTAACGGTTTATTCCAATGTCTCCCACATTTTGGTTGACAAAATTCCAATAAGTCCCACAATCAAGCCAGACAGGTAATTCAAGCATGCATTAGACTATGTGGATTCCATTATGTCGTCACAGATTGTTTCTAAGGTTGTAACTCCCTGCGTCAGTAGCCGTAAGCGTCATCTTTCTGTATCCGGCACATGTGACACATCGCCCAAGAAGTCCAGAAATAGAAGTTCCCTCGATATTCAGGTTGAGCGTCCTCCACTGAAAGCACGGCGGAATTTGTACAGAAATGCCCCTGAGCCTGCGCCCCGTAACATTGTTGTGGACCGTGCAGACGTGCATGTCAGCGCTACTCCGACAAACTGTCGGCTGATGTGAACATGATGTACTTATCTTTGAATGAGCGTTTTGATGAGCTACAGTCTTCTTTAGAGTCTCGTATCGCCAACAAAGTGTCCCAATTGCTTGATAAGCGTATAAACAGTGAATTATGCGAAATTAAACGGGATGTCGACAACAGAATGGACTCAACTTTTGAATCTTTTAAGTAGACCATAAAAGCTGAGCTGACTGCCGATCTTGCTGATATTCAGGGTCAATTGACTTCATTGTCGTCATCATCGTCTACGGAAATGCATGTGAATGTGCCTCAGCGGTCCGAAGATAGGTCATTGAACATAGTTATTCGTAACCTGCCGGAGAATGCAAGTGAAAGTACCGTGGCTAAGGTCGATAGTTTGGTTAAAGGGGGTTTAAAGCTTTCCCATGTAACAGTGTGTAAGGCTGACCGTAAGAAGTCATACAGTGTTTCTAGACCTGGTGTTGTCATAGCAACCTTGAAATGCAAAAGTGACAAAAAGGCAGTGATGACGGCTAAGGCTCAGCTTAAGAATAGTAGTCAGTACACCAGAGTGTCTATTCATCACGACCTTGCTCCGGCCGAGCGTGCTGCTAGCAGAAACTTTGCTACTATTCTGGGAGCTTTGAATTCAAATAGCCTTGCTATGAAGTGCTCACGTGTTATCCACCGACAGTCAGACGGTGAACGTGGCACAACGTCAGGGTTCGTTTGGTAATGGTGACTCTCGTACGGAATCTCACTCTGGCGGCGGTGATCGTGTTGACCGAAGTGGTAACCGTGATGGCAGTAGGCGTTCGGAATCGCGAGATCAGTGGAACGTGGTCGATGTGGTCGCGGGGGCTACAGAGCTCGTGGTCGCCATGGTAACAGTAACCGAGCCCGTAGATAGATTAGTTCCGGGTTTTGGAATGTGCGAGGTTGGAAAACGGACGCGGACTCTAGCAGCCATTATTTGAGGTCTTCTTGTGTTTTATCTGCTGACATAGACATATTAGGTATCGCGGAGACCCACCTGCTGGGCAGCGGTGTTATCTCCCTTGACGGTTATACCTGGTTAGGTCGCGAGCCGAATGCATAGAAACGCGAGAATCGGCTCTGGCGGAGTCGGGTTTTTGATTAGGAACTCATTACTGGTTGATTTTAATGTAGCTGTAGTTGATGATACATACGAAGGGATTTTGTTGCTTGAACTAAGCCACAAGCATAGTGAGTTGGTTATATTACCATGTGGATGTTATCTGCCACCTGGAAATTCATCCAGAGCGTTTGATGTTAACAGTTCCTGTGACTCTTTACTCTCTAATATCTATCAGTGCAAAGATATCGGTACCATGTATATATGTGGAGATTTTAATAGCAGATGTGGTAATCATGATGATTTTATTCGAGGAATCGATGATGTTCCTGAACGGGATGTGATTGATTTTAGTTATAATAGCTATGGTGAAATGCTTTTAGACTTTTTAATCAATACGGACATGTGCATCTTAAATGGTCGAAACAGCATCGGTAATGACTTTACATCTGTTTCGACAAAGGGTAATGCTGTAGTAGATTACTGTTTCGTTAACCATGATAAGTTATCATCTTGGTTTCAATATTACGACAGTTACGGGTCTGATAAACAAGTCTAATATCATTGCATCAGTAGCTTCTAGTACTATGCCCGATCATTCATTATTGCCATGGAATATATGCATAGACTGATGTTGATAAAAAGTTTAGTAATATTTAGTTCACATACTTAAAGTTATACCAAGTTTGATGTATCTGATGTTCCGAATGATTTTATGTTAGATCCTGAATCTCTGTACAGTGTTGATTCAACTATTTCGAAACTTGAGTGTGGTTTCCGTACACAGTTAGATATAGATTCAGTATACAGCGATTGGTGTAATATAGTTAGAGATAATATGTATAAAAGGTTGCCGACGAAAGAAATTCATATTGGGTCCAATAACAAGAAACGTCGCCCGGGTAAGCCATGGTGGTCTGATAAGTTGTCTGAATTATGGAATGATGCATGCATGGCAGAGAAAAACTGGTTGTCGTGTAAAGTTAAATGTAACCGAGTTGGGTTGAAATGTGTCTATGTTGGTAAGCGTAAAACATTTGATGTGAGGTACAGAGGGCTAAACGTTTTTATTGGTATTCTTTACAGGAGCAGTTATTAGATGAATGTAAAGTTGACAAGTCGAAATTTTGGAAATCGATAGGTAAAATTGGTGTAAATTGTTCCTCGAGTAATAATATCCCAACGGAAGTTGTTATGCCAGATGGGTCTATATCAAATGATATAGACACCGTTCTTACAAGGTGGAAAAACGATTTTAGCTCTCTTTTTCTCCCATCAAATTCGGTATCGTTGGATGATGATGTAATACGTGTGAACTCGAACACGGAAGTTAGTTTTAATGAGCATATTTCTATATTGGAAGTACGTAGAGCCTTATTCTCCGTCAACAAGGGCAAGGCATGTGGGTTTGATAAGATACCAGTTGAAGTTTTGGATAACGACTCTTCACTTGCTTTTCTACATGTTTTATTCAATATATGTTTTGATAAAGGTATTGTACCTACATTATGGGGCAAGTGTATTATTAATCCGATACCCAAATCGTCCACGTTGGATAAGAGAGATCCTTTGTCTTACAGGGGTATATCCTTAGCCTCTTCAATGTATAAGTTATACTGTCATGTTTTAAATAGTAGACTTACCACTTGGTCTAAAGAAAACGGTAAAATTTCAGATGAGCAAAGTGGCTTCAGGAAGGGCAGAAGTACAATTGACCAGATTTCCTCATTAACAGATATTATAGACACAAGGAAGACGCTGCGCAAATCTACATTCTGTGCTTTTATAGATTTTAAGAAAGCTTATGATACCATTAATAGAAATATATTATGGAAGAGACTTTCAGACATAGGAATTTGTGGTAAAATGTTTGCAGCTGTAAAATCGTTGTATAACTCTGTGACGGCTTGTGTTCGTGTAAATTCCCTTAATACATAGTGGTTTGATGTAAATTGTGGATTGCGTCAGGGCTGTATAATTTCGCCGATACTTTTCATTGACGATTTGTCAATGTACCTGAAGTCTTTTAATGTTGGTATACCCATAGATGATGAGAAAGTATGTATTTTGTTATATGCGGATGATATTGTTCTTATATCAGAATCTGAAGAAGATCTCAAATTGTTATTGTCGGCGTTAAACGACTGACAGTGTGGTTTGAATGATATGCGTGTCAATGCTGCTAAAGGCAATGTTGTTCACTTTAGGATTCCTTCAGTACCACGTACGTCTTTAATTTTATGTTAGGAGCTAATAGGTTGCTCACTGTAGATAGATATACTTATCTTGGAGTTGTTCTTCACGAGAACCTTGATTACAACGTGACTGTTAAGTCTGTTGCCCAGAGTGCTAGTCGAGCTTCGGGCCTTTTGATTGCCAAATGTAAAACCGTAGGTGGTTTTCCCCATGACGTTTTTTCAAAGTTGTACGACTCGGTTGTGTGGCCAGTTATTGATTATAGTGCTTCTATATGGGGTTATAAAACATATTCTTGTATAGAATCCGTCCATAACAGAGCCCAGCGATTCTTTTTAGGTGTGGGCAAATACACGTCAAATGATGGAGTAGCTGGGGAAATGGGCTGGAAGCCACCTTTGGTCCGTCAATGGAAATGTATTGCTTCGTCACATTTATCGTGTATGGAGAGGTTAAGGGTTAATAAGCACGTGGCACTTTGGTCATATAGGAAATCAAATCGTTCTTGTAAAAATTGGTACTATAAAGTTCAGTCATATTTTTATGAGAACGACTTGGAATATATACTGTCGTTTGGAATATCCGATCGCTCGGTCATTTTCTCAAATTGTTGAGACTGAAACGGTTGGTAATTTCATTAGTAACTGGCTGCGTAGAATTGACAGTTATGTTGGGACATCTGGCCGGGGTAGTAACAAGCTTAGATTGTACAAGAGTTTTAAATTCAGCTTCTCTACAGAACAATACTGTAAAATGGTACTCCCGCCTTTGCAACGGTCGGCTTTTTGTAAATTTAGATTGGGTGTTGCTCCAATTCGGATTGAAACTGGCCGTTATGAGGGTCTTAGTGAAGAGAGTAGAGTTTGCCCATTTTGTCTGGACAATACAGTAGAAAGTGAAATGCATGTGATTTTGAAATGCCATATGTACAGTGATTTAAGGGAAGAGTTATTTAGAAAAGCATGTACTTTTAGTCAAGATTTCTTAGACTTAGATGATGATTTTAATAAATATGTGTTTCTGTTTTCCAACACAGACGTGATAAGGGACTGTGCCAAAACCTGCTTTTACATTTTACAGAGACAGCAAGTTTCACTTTGTAAATAGACTGTTATTATCATTTATTTTTTTAGGTATCTGATATTCCGGATATGTTTTATATGATATAGTATCATATCATTTTGATCTTTAAGTTTTCTTAACAGGTGTAGATTTTGAACATCGGAGTACTTTAGCTTGCTTTTTTATTATTCTCGTTTCATTTTATACTCTTTTTTTAGACCGTTTTGGTATATTGGATCAGTATTGCAATTTGCAGTGATCCGATTTTATTTGTGTTGTAATGATTTAAAGTTTAACCCCGCTGATACACAAAAACACATGTTTGTTTACATGCAGCATATAGTTATAGTGTAGTAGGTTGATTAGCCAATGAGATTCTCTGTAACATCAACCCGGCCAATCGTACAGCTCGGCTTAGAGGACGTTGGTTTACTGAGGGGTATAAAAGGCGATCGCTACGGCTATTTGAGACATTCGGTCTTCAACTATTACTCAAATGAGTAGATACTCAATTGCTCAACAGACAGTATTTTAGCAAGTCCTGCCGAAACTTAGTGAGTACCTATATTGTATATCGTATTAATATAGGTGATTCTACTAGGGCAAAGGGATCTCGCATTGCTCAAATCAGCTGTTCATGTTTGAGTTTACTCATCGATCATTGCTCAGAGCACAGTGTAGTTCCAACTCCGCGATTGCTCAAATTCTCGGCACGATATCCGAGAGCTCACATCCTTATATATATAGAGAGTAGGCTAATTATTTGTGATTCATTGCATATTTTACTTGTTCTCAATCATTTCTTTGAGCAGATAGCTCAGTCTCAAATTAGGGAGTTTGTATATATTATAACCAATCATTGTTGAGCAGTTGCTCAGTCTAAATTAAGAATTTGTATTATCAAATATGTTCGCATGAGCTGTATGTGCTGAGCGCACCCACTGAAATCGGCTCACGTTACAGTGTCATACTGTGGTGTTATGAACATATGTGTTATATATGGCATGCAATGTCATTTTACCATCTCTTATAATTCCTTTATGGAATGGCTCATAGATGCACTATCTGAAATGTTTATTGTATATGTTTTTATATTTACTGAATGTGCATTGATGAGATGTAAATAAAGATTCTATCTATCATAGTCAGTATCAATTGATTGCTATATAGTTTGCTTGAACTGGCCTACCTATAGAAAGAGAACAAATATATGCAGAAAACTGTTAATTACTTAATGACTCAAACAAGATGATGGAAAAAGTTGAGGGTTGAATGTAATTAAAGTATTACATGTAATTAAGTCAGATTGCTTAATTAATAGACACTTAGTATTGTTTGTAATTGTATAAATCACATATTCAAAGTCATATTAAAACATTTTCCTTGATGCAATCGAAAAAATAAATTCCATTAAAGTCACTCTGATCTTGGTCTACTCTGGTAAACTTTGCAAATGCGTGAAAACACGTTTATTGACTGTTTCCAGCAGTTTAGATCCTAAAGTCCGTCTGATCTTGATGAGATGTTGAGTTATGTTATGAAGGAAAGAAACATATCTATTAAATTCCATCTAATCTTGGTCTACTCTGTTTGCAAATGCATGAAAACACGTTTATATGAAGGAAAGGGTTAAATTATGACGGTTTCCAGCAGTTTAGATCCCGATGAGATGCTGAGTGAAAGGTTTCAATACATATATACACGAAATCCTGAACAGTTTGATGTTTTTCACATTGCTAACAGTTTGGCTCCAGATCAGACACTGCATAATGTGGTGTCTGATTTGGATTCAAACTGTTTGTTATGTATTTAATTTAAGAAGTACCTAATATTTTCCTAAATATTTAATATTCTAAATATGGTAACTAGCATACTACCTATTTTTTCCTAAAATGACTATTTTTTAGTTAATTAAAAGTATTAAAATGAATACATGTATATTGTTGGTATTATCTAATTTAAGAAATACCTAATATTTTCCTAAATATTTCACTCTTTGCACATAATGTGGCGTTTCATGATTCTCATCATGTCATCTTGATTACCTATGCAAACAGTTTGGATCCAGATGATAATGCAGCGTCTCATCAGGATCCAAACTGTTTGTCATCTTGATCATATTTTTGCAAAGAAATTACGGTTTATTCCCATTTCGTCTACTTCCCATTTCGTCTACTGTAATTCATTCCCATTTCGTCTACTCTAAAATTTTACCCTGTTCCCATTTCGTCTACTGTTATAATTAAGTTATATTTACTCAGTTATTTCATTAATATCATACAAGATTCAGACATTTTAGGACTTTTTAATGCGTTATCAAATTTTATAAAAAAAAGTTATATTTAAGATGCTTTTTTGGGCAGCAGACTTAATCCACAGTACTTAGTAATTTTGACACCTATCATTGTTTGGGGGGCCAAATGCATAATCATGTTTTCTTAAGAATTACCATGACTGATATCAGTTGGGCCATTGCATATTCATGTTTTCACTGTTTTCTTAAACATTACCATGACTTGCATCAGTTGGGTTTGGACCCAGATCAAAAGTCTAGATGATGATCATTTTCCTTCATTGGCTGAATAGGTGTTACTCTTAGCTAAGGATTTCCAATATCTCCCACATCTAATTTGAGAGACATTGGAAGACAACATGATAACATCTAGCTGTGTAGCACCACAAATCACTCACACTACACACTATGGGGTTAATGGGTCAACATCCCTTTCAAAATGCCTTTAATGTTTCGTCTGCAACAAAAAGTTATCGTCATCTGCTTCAATTCTTAAAATAAACTTACTTTCATTTTTTTTGCAAAAATATGGTTAAGATGACAAACAGTTTGGATCCTGATGAGACACCGCAGTATGCGGCCTCTCATCTGGATCCAAACTGTTTGCATAGGTAATCACAGTTTCACCACTAGCGTGCAAAGAGTTAAGAGTCATGCATTGACCTGGATTTTACTGCCCAGTGCTGTAACCTTTAACTGTAGTTTCTGATCTGAAGAATCTATTTAACCCTTGATTTCCCTCATATAAACTTGTTTTCATGCATCTGCAAACAAAGTAGACCCAGATAAGGTGGCTCCTATAGGACCAGGGTCTGCTGTTTGCTAATGGAATTTGATAGATCTGTTTCTATGCCTTCTAAAACAGCTACACTGATCCACCTTCCACATTTTATTAGCTCACCAGAGCACAAAGTGCTCAGGGTGAGCTTTTGTGATCGCCTGATGTCTGTCGTCTGTCGGCGTTTGTCGTCAACAAATTGAACCTTTAAAAGTCTTCTTCTCTGAATCTACAGGGTTCTCAGCTTTCATCTTTGGCACATAGCATCACCTATAGGTCCTCTACAAAAGTTATATAAATTATGTCCCTGGAGTCAAAATTGGCCCCGCCACGGTCCCAGGGGTGGCCAGTTTTCTCTAGCTGACTGTTGTTTTCTGTACAAGTAGCAGAATGCTGGGCTCACTTAGGTTAGGCATGGGGAAAACTTCAAAAATCTTCTTGTCAAAAACTACATGTCACAGAGCTTAGATATTTGGTGTATAGATTTACTTAGTATACCTTGTTGACATTGGTTAATATCATAGTTCTGAGGTTAAAATTGGCCCTGCCCTGTTGGTTATAAAATGTACTTTAAAATAGACTTTTACACTATAAAGGTTCCTCTGAGCTATAGGACTGCAGATACTCCATCTGTGTTACGTAATCACTGGGGAGGGCAAGTTCCTGGTCAAAACTATATAAAGGTATCTGCTTCAGAATTAGTGTCTCTTCACATTGTTTTTAACCCATTCACTCATAGGCTATTTACAGACCCTACCTCTTGGAAAATTTCAGAATTGTGTAGATTTGAAACCATTGTGATAAATAGAGCATTTACTCCTATGGAGCAAATGCTCTATTTATCACAATGGTTTCATAAAGTGACTATTATACCTCTTTGAATAAATCTACTGATAAGGAGCATTAATTAGAGAAAAGGAAACTTTCAGAATTGCGTAGATTTGAAACCATTGTGATAAATAGAGCATTTACTCCTATGGAGCAAATGCACTATTTATCACAAAGGCTTTTTTCAGATCCTACCTCTTTGAATAAATCTACTGACAAGGAGCATTAATTATAGAAAAGGAAATTTTCAGAATTGTGTAGATTTGAAACCATTGTGATAAATAGAACATTTACTCCTATGGAGCAAATGCTCTATTTATCACAATGGTTAGCAAATGCTCTATTTATCACAAGGCTTTTTTCAGATCCTACCTATTTGAATAAATCTACTGATAAGGAGCATTAATTATAGAAAAGGAAAATTTCAGAATTGTGTAGATTTCAAACCATTGTGATAAATAGAGCATTTGCTCCATAGGAGTAAATTAACTCATATACAAACCACATATAAAGTTACATACCGGTATGCGTCAGAATCCAAACTGTGTGCTTATTTCGGTCAAATCATGCTAAGCTGTGATAGGGTTGTCATCTGTTAGAAATGTTGTCTGCTTATTCAAAGAGGTAAATATGGGTATACTCTGTTTGCAAATGCGTTAAAACATGTTTATGTGAGGGAAAGGGTTAATTAGAGAAAAGGAAAATTTCAGAATTGTGTAGATTTGAAACCATTGTGATAAATAGTGCATTTACTCCTATGGAGCAAATGCTCTATTTATCACAAAGGCTTTTTTCAGATCCTACCTCTTTGAATCAATCTGCTGATAAGGAGCATTAATTAGAGACAAGGATATTTCAGAATTGTGTAGATTTGAAACCATTGTGATAAATAGAACATTTACTCCTATGGAGCAAATGCTCTTATTTATCACAATGGTTTCATAAAGTGACTATTACAGAGGCGTAGAACAAAGGCTATTTAGCTCACCAGAGCACAAAATGCTCAGGGTGAGCTTTTGTGATTGCCTGATGTCCGTCGTGCGTCGTCCCACGTCAACAATTTGAACCTTTAAAAATCTTCTCCTCTGAATCTACAGGGTTCTCAGCTTTCATCTTTGGCACATAGCATCATCTGTAGGTCCTCTACAAAATTTATGTAAATTATGCCCCTAGAGTCAAAATTGGCCCCACCCTGGGGGTGTCAAGTTTTCAATAGAAACATATAGTGAAAACTTTGAAAATCTTCTCCTCTGAAACTGGAAGGTTCTCAACTTTCATATTTGGCACATAGCATCAAATTCACATTCTCTACAAAAGTTATATAAATTATACCCCTGGGGTCAAAATTGGCCCCGTCCCAGGGGTGGCCAGTTTTTTGAAGCAGACTGTTGTTTAAGTTTTCTTTAGCACTAGCAGAGTGTTGGGTTCACTTAGTAGTTATAGGCATAGGGAAAGCTTTAAAAATCTACTTGTCAAAAACTACAAGTCCCAGAGCTTAGATATTTGGTGTATATTATTTACTTTATAGTATATCTTTATAAATTTTGTAAATATCATAGTTCTGAGGTTAAATTTGGCCCTGCCCCGTCCTGTGGGTTATACTTTATAATAGACTTCTACAGTCTAAGGGTTTCCCCCTCTATCTTGGACTGCAGATAGCCTGGGTTAGTCTTATGCAGGAGGTCAAGTTCCTGCCCACTGTTATGTTCTCTGCTTCAGAATTACTGTCTGTTCACACCGTTTTTAACCCATTCCCTCATAGGCTATTTTTAGATCTTACCTCTTTCAATAAATCTACCTAAAACTAGAGGTTTTTGTCAAAAAAACGGATGTCTCCCCTCTAATAAAAACAATATGTAAAGGGAAATCACTAAAAATGTTATGGTCTTGATGAATGATACTTCCCCTCATTATGCGTTTTCCACACTACATTTTTCAAGAAGAAAATGATAACAGCTAATAACTCCAAAAATACTGATACCAGATTTATGGCCCTTGTGCATGACACTTACTTTCATCATGCTCTTTCAAAATATAAAATGTCATTCCAATAGCATCAGTCGAACAGGAGTTATTGATCGGCCAAAAAATGTAACAAAGGGCAATAACTCCAAAATTATTGAAGCCAGAATTATGGCCCTTGTTCATGACACTTTCTCTCATCATGCTCTTTCCATGTATGAAGTTTCAATACGATGGCAAGAGCCATGTAGGAGTTATCGTCCGGACAAGAAAGAATTAAACAAATGTACAAGGGGCAATAACTCTAAAATTTATTGAAGCTCGAGTTAAGGATCTTATGCATGACACTTTCTCTTATCATGATCGTTACATGTATGAAGTTTCACTCCAATGGCATGTGTCACATAGGAGTAATCATCCGGACAAAAAATTGTGATTTTTTTTACAAAGGGCAATAACTCCAATATTAGTGAAGCCAGAGTTATTGACCTTGTGCATGACACTTCCTCTCGTCATGATCTTTCCATATATGAAGTTTCAATCCAATGGCATGAGCCATATAGGAGTTATCGTCCGGACAAAAAAGTGTGATTTTTTTTTACAAAGGGCAATAACTCCAATATTAGTGAAGCCAGAGTTATGGACCTTGTGCATGACACTTCCTCTCGTCATGATCTTTCCATATATGAAGTTTCAATCCAATGGCATGAGCCATATAGGAGTTATCGTCCGGACAAAAAAGTGTGATTTTTTTTTACAAAGGGCAATAACTCCAATATTATAGAAGCCAGAGTTATGGACCTTGTGCATGACACTTCCTCTCATTATGCTCTTTCCATATATGAAGTTTCAATCAACTGGCATCAGGCATATTGAAGTTATCGTCCGGACAAAAAGTGTGACAGACAGACGGACAGACGGACGGACAGACGGACAGACAGACAACTCTCACGAAAACAATATGTCTCCCACATATAAATATGGGGGGAGACATAATGAGCATTAATTAGAGAAAAGGAAAATTTCAGAATTGTTTAAATTTTAAACCATTGTGATAAATAGGATCTGCTCCTATGGGGCAAATGCTCTATTTATCACAATGGTTTCATAAATTGACTATTACAGAGGCATACAAAGGTACATTTATGGAATAAAGGGTTAGTGCATATCAATCTTACAATTAACTCTCTTGTACAAACCACATATGAAGTTCACATAATTATGCACCAGATCAGAATCCAAACTGTGTGCAAATTAGAAATCACCTCTTAAACTGGAATTTCTCAGCTTTCATATTGGCACATAGCATCATCTTGAGGTCCTCTACAGAAAATATATGAATTATGCCCATGGGTTCAAATGAAGCCCTGCCCCAGGGGTGGTAAGTTTTCTATAGAAACATAGTGAAAACTTTGAAAATCTTCTCCTCTGATTGTCTGGTGAGCGATATCAGGGCCATCATGGCCCTCTTGTTATAAATAGTTATAAATAGAATCACTATTCTGGAGGTACTAGAACTCCAATGCAGTTATCTCCCTTTGTCCCTTATGGCTATGCTGATGGGACAAGGGAAATAACTGTGAGGAAATTGCTAAGGGGAAACTATTTAACTGTACTTTCTGATATTAAGTAGTATAAAACCCCAGGGTGAGACCATTTTTGGCCCAGGGGTCATTATTGTAACATACTTGGTAGTGGTATATTAGGTGATGCTTCATACCAAATATCTTAGCTCTAGATTATGTGGTTTCAGACAAAAAGATTTTTAAAGGTTTCCCTATATAAGTCTATGTAAAAACTACAAGCCCAAGGGGCAGGGCCATTTTTGGCCCGGGTGGTCATCATTTGAACAAACTTGGTAAAGGACCATTAGATGCTGCTATATACCAAATATCAAAGCTCTAGAAATTGTGGTTTCAGAGAAGAAGATTTTTAAAGATTTAAAAAAAAACCTTTAAAAGTAGTGGGGCAATGCCATTTTTTGCCCGGGGGTTATGATTTGAACAAACTTGATAGAGGACACCCTAAGGTACATTTCTGTGAAATTTGGTAGAAATCCTCCCAGTGGTTTAGGAGAAGAAGTCATTTGAAATAAAAGTGAACGGACAGACAGACGGACAGATGGACGACGGGCGGTCACAATAGCTCACCTTGAGCCTTTGACTCAGGTGAGCTAAAAATATAGATGCTAGAGTTATGGCCCTTGTGCATGACACTACCCCTCATCATGCTTGTTCCATATGTGAAGTTTCAAATCAATTGAACCAGTAGATAAAGAGTTGTTGTCCGGACAAAAAAATATGAACAAGAGGGCCAGCGCTCACCTGAGATCATGTGTACAACCTTGGTAGAGAACCACAAGGCAAAGCAGTATGCCATTAATTAAAGGTCTAAGCCTTATGGTTTCAGAGAAAAATAATATTTTATATTTTTCCCATGATAAGCCCTGAGGCAGGGCCAAGTTTCACCCAGTGGTCTGGGTCATAAGTTAAACATTCTTGGCAGAGGACCACAAGCCACAGCTACATATTTATAGAGGACCATTAGATCATGTTAGTCATACCAAATATCAAAGGTCTAGGCCTTACAGTTTCAGTAGATTTTTAAAGATTTTCCAATGAAAAACTGATAAGCCCTTGGGCGGGGCCATTTTTGGCCCGGGGGTCTTTATTTGAACAATATTTGTAGAGGACCATAAGATCATGCTACATACCAAATATCAAAGGTCTAGGCCTTACAGTTTCAGAAGAAGATTTTTAAAGATTTTCCTATGAAAAACTGATAAGCCCTTGGGCGGGGCCATTTTTGGCCCGGGGTCATACTTTGAACAATCTGTGTAGAGGACCATAAGATCCTGCTACATACCAAATATCAAAGGTGTAGGCCTTACAGTTTGAGAAGAAGATTTTTAAGGATTTTCCTATGAAAAACTGATAAGCCATTGGGCAGGGCCATTTTTGGCTTGGGGGTCATAATTTGAACAACTTTTGTAGAGGACCATTAGATCATGCTACATACCAAATATCAAAGGTCTAGGCCTTACAGTTTCAGAGAAGAAGATTTTTAAAGATTTTCCTATGAAAAACTGATAAGCACTTGGGCGGGGCCATTTTTGGCCTGGGGTCATAATTTGAACAACCTTTGTAGAGGACCATTAGATCATGCTACATACCAAATATCAAAGGTCTAGGCCTTACAGTTTCAGTGAAAAAGACTTTTAAAATATTTTCCTATGAAAAACTGATAAGCCCTTGGGCGGGGCCATTTTTGGCCCGGGGGTCTTAATTGGAACAATCTTTGTAGAGGACCATAAGATCATGCTACATACCAAATATCAAAGGTCTAGGCCTTACAGTTTCAGTGAAGAAGACTTTTAAAATATTTTCCTATGAAAAACTAATAAGCCCTTGGGCGGGGCCATTTTTGGCCCGGGGGTCATAATTTGAACAATCTTTGTTAAGATCATGCTACATACCAAATATCAAAGGTCTAGGCCTAACAGTTTCAGAGAAGAAGATTTTTAAAGATTTCCCTATGAAAAATTCCATTTTACCATATATGGAAAAAATGACCACCCCCTCTGGCGGCCATGTTTTTAGCCCGATCAAAATTATTTTAACAACTTTTAAAGTCTATCAACTGAGAAACATTTTGGTGAAAACTATATTCAAATCGGACAAGTCATTCTGGAGAAGAAGATTTTTCTAGATATTGTGTACAGTTACCACGGCAACAAGACCGATGGCCCCACCCACTATCTTTTAACAACTTTTGAAGCACCCACCCACAGTATGTATCTGACCAAGTTTGGTTACAATTGGGCAGTCGGTTTCAGAGAAGAAGTCGTTTGAAATTGTTGACGGACAGACAGATGGACGGACTGACAGAGGGACGCCGGACACAGGGGTATCACAATAGCTCACCTTGAGCACTTTGTGCTCTGGTGAGCTAAAAAGGGGAATAACTCCAAAAATATTGATGTTAGAGTTATGGCCCTTGTGCATGACACTACTCCTCATCATGCTTCTTCAATGTGTGAAGTTATAATGAATTTGGCCTAACTTTGTAGGAGATATGGCCCGGACACGAAGCGTGACAGACGGACTGACAAGAAAATATGAACAAGAGGGCCATTGGCCCTATATCGCTCACCTGAGTTACAGTAATACATGTATATTGACATGTTAATTTTTCAGTGGACAACATTTCTAGCAGATGAAATAAGCTTAGTGCACTGCTTTCACCCTTTAACTGCTGAATAAACTTGAACTGAATTCAGAACTAATACCAAGTGACTGGTTGACCAAGACCTAAACTGTTTACAACTTGTGCCATTTTTGCCTTAGCTCAAAATGCCTAAAACTGGTCTTTGAGAAATTCAAATGACTTCAATAAAGCTATGCAATTATACCTTGACCCAGGTATATAGGCAAATAGAGTGCTAGGCAGTACATAATGCCAGTTTTTGTGTGAAATGACCAATAAGAATATCTTTAAAAATCGTTTAACCCTTTCCCTCATATAAAGCTGTTTTTATGCATTAGCAAACAGAGTAGATTCAGATCAGACGACTCCTACGGAAGCTGTCTGATCTGGGTCTTCTCTGTTTCTTTTGACACAATATAGATCGGATTCTACAGTTTTTGTCAAAGCAAAAACTTCTCTTCAGAGAAATAATGTGTTTTACACATTAAAAATAAGAGTAGACTAGATCAGACGGCTGCTATAGAAGCTGTCTGATCAGGGTCTGCTCTTTTTACATTTGACAAGATATAGATTTGATTTTACAGTTTTTTTCAAAGCTAAAACTTCTATTTATGGCAATAAATTTTTTTTAAGCATTAGCAAACAAGAGTGGTCCCAGATCAATTTTTGTCAAAGCAAACAGGTTAAGGGTTAATAGGTGTTTAGAAATAATTCTAGCTCTAGGTGTGAATATCTGAAGATAATTCAATTAAACGGGTCATTAGTATTTTTAACAATTGAAATTGAGAAGAGTTACCTCTACTGTTATAATGAAGTTATATTTACTTAGTTATTTCATTAATATCATACAAGATTCAGACATTTTAGAACTTTTTAATGTGTTGTCATCAAATTTTATGAAAAAGTAATATTTAAGATGCTTTTTGGGGCAGCAGACTTAATCCACAGTAGTAAGTTTAACCTATCATTGTTAAGGGGGGGGGGGGGGGGGGGCAAATGCATTATCATGTTTTCTTAAGAATTACCATGACTTATATCAGTTGGGCCATTGCATAATCATGTTTTCACAGTTTTCTTAAACATTACCATGACTTACATCAGTTGGGTTTGGACCCAGATCAAAAGTCTAGATGGTGATCATTTTCCTTGATTGCCTGAATTGTTACTTTCCTATATCTCTCACATCTAATTTGAGAGACATTGGAAGACACCATTTAACATCACTCACGCTACACACTGGGGTTAATGGGTCAAAATGCCTTTAATGTTTCGTCTGCAACAAAAAGTTATTGTCATCTGCTTCAATTCTTAAAATAAACTTACTTTCATTTTTTTGCAAAAATATGGTTAAGATGACAAACAGTTTGGATCCTGATGAGACGCCGCAGTATGCGGCCTCTCATCTGGATCCAAACTGTTTGCATAGGTAATCACAGTTTCACCACTAGCATGCAAAGAGTTAAGAGTCAGCATTGACCTGGAGAGATTTTACTGCCAAGCAGCTGTAACTTTGACCTGCTGCTGGTCTGCAGATCTGGAGTTGTTTATTTAACCCTTAATTTCTCTCATGTAAACTTGTTTTCATGCATCTGCAAACAGAGTAGACCCAGATAAGGTGGCTCCTATAGGATCAAGGTCTGTTATTTGCTAATGGAATTTGATAGATGTTTCTATGCCTTCTAAAACAGCTACACTGATTCACCTTCAACATTTTATTATAAATAGTTATAAATAGAATGATACTAGCAATCCAATGCAGTTATCTCCCTTTGTCCCTTATGGCTATGCTGATGGGACAAGGGAAATAACTGTGAGGAAATTACCTTTTAAGTGTTACAGATTCTGATGTTAAGTAGCATAAAACCCCAGGGTGAGACCATTTATGGCCCAGGGGTCATTATTTGAACACACCTTGTAGTGGTATATTAGGTGATGCTTCATACCAAATATCTTAGCTCTAGATTATGTGGTTTCAGACAAAAAGATTTTTAAAGGTTTCCCTATATAAGTCTATGTAAAAACTACAAGCCCCAGGGCAGGGCCATTTTTGGCCCGGGGGTCATCATTTTAACAAACTTGGTAAAGGACCATTAGATGATGCTATATACCAAATATCAAAGCTCTAGAAATTGTGGTTTCAGAGAAGAAGATTTTTAAAGATTTAAAAAAAAAACCTGTAAAAGTAGTGGGGCGGGGCCATTTTTTGCCCGGGGGTCATGATTTTAACAAAACTGATAGAGGACATCCTAAGGTACATTTCTGTGAAATTTGGTTGAAATCCTCCCAGTGGTTTAGGAGAAGAAGTCATTTGAAATAAAAGTGAACGGACAGACGGACGGACAGACGGACAGACGGACAGACGGACAGACGGACAGACGGACAGACGGACGACGGACGACAGGCGGTCACAATAGCTCACCTTGAGCCTTTGGCTCAGGTGAGCTAAAAAGGGGAATAACTCCAAAAATATTGATGCTAGAGTTATGGCCCTTGTGCATGACACTACCCCTCATCATGATTGTTCCATATGTGAAGTTTCAAATCAATTGAACCAGTAGATAAAGAGTTATTTTCCGGACAAAAAAATATGTAAAAGGTGAATAACTCCAAAAATATTGATGCTAGAGTTATGGCCCTTGTGCATGACACTAGCCCTCATCATGCTTCTTCTATGTGTGAAGTTATAATGAATTTGGCATAACTTTGTAGCAGATATGGCCCGGACAAGAAGCGTGACAGACGGACGGACAGACGGCCGGACAGACAGAATCGAGCAAACCTATAGTCCCCCAACCGGTAACCGGTGGGGGACTAATAACAACTCAATGTCACATGACGCTGGATCAACATTATTCTCTTTGATTTTATGGCTGAATGCATGTAACAAAAATGTGACGTGTATTTTGACATGATAATCTTTGAAATAGGCCCTTAGTGGTCGAAATATTAGATTAGAGCAATTCAAGTATTTATGAAAGATTATAGAAAAAAAATTACTCAAAGAAACAGGCAGAAAAAAACAACATGTGCACATTATTTGGCACATATTTGGCTCTTATCAACCACATTAAGCATTCTACATTTATCTGTATACCAAAACAGTGGTTAGTGCATAGCTTGTCCCTGGTTCCCTGTTTAACATTTATTCAAGATTGTGTCATCTCATTAATATTCATGGACAGAATCAATTAAATGGAACATAGAAAAGGAATTTTTAACAAGAGGGCCAGAATGGCCCTGAAGCGCTCACCAGACAATCAGAGGAGAAGATTTTCAAAGTTTTCACTATTTGTTTCTATTGAAAACTGCCCACCCCTGGGGCGGGCTAATTTTGACCCCTGGGCCATAATTTATATAACTTTTGTAGAGGACCTAAACATGATGCTCTGTGCAAAATATGAAAGCTGAGAGCCTTCCAGTTTCAGAGGAGAAGGTTTTCAAAGATTTCACTATTTGTTTCTACTGAAAACTGCCCACCCCTGGGGCGGGGCCAATTTTGACCCCAGGGTCATAATTTATATAACTTTTGTAGAGGACCTGAACATGATGTTATGTGCCAAATGTGAAAGCTGAGAGCCTCCCAGTTTCAGAGAAGAAGATTTTCAAAGATTTCACTATTTGTTTCTATTGAAAATGGCCCACCCCATGGGGTGGGGCTAATTTTGACCCCAGGGCCATAATTTATATAACTTCTGAACATGATGCTATGTGCCAAATATGAAAGCTAAGAACCTTCTGGTTTCAGACGAGAAGATTTTCAAAGTTTTACTATATGTTTTTGCCCTGAATTTTGACCCCAGGGCCATAATTTATATAACTTTTGTAGAGGACCTGAACATGATGCTCTGTGCCAAATATGAAAGCTGAGAGACTTCCAGTTTCAGAGAAGAAGATATACAAAGATTTCACTATTTGTTTCTATTAAAAACTGCCCACCCTGGCCAATTTTAACCCCAGGGCCATAATTTATATAACTTTTGTAGAGGACCTGAACATGATGCTATGTGCCAAATATGAAAGCTGAGAACCTTTTGGTTTCAGAGGAGAAGATTTTCAAAGTTTTACTATATGTTTCTATTGAAAACAAGGCACCCCTGGGGCGGGGCCAATTTTGACCCCAGGGCCATAATTTATATAACTTTTGTAGAGGACCTAAAGATGATACTATGTGCCAAAGATGAAAGCTGAGAACCCTGTAGATTCAGAGGAGAAGATTTTTAAAGGTTCAAATTGTTGACTGACGACGCACGACGGACGACGCACGCCGACGGACATCAGGCAATCACAAAAGCTCACCCTGAGCACTTTGTGCTCTGGTGAGCTAAAAATGGTAAAATTGTAAAATCAGATCTATGAAAATCCATAAGCAAACAGAGCAGACCTTAATCAAACAGCTCCTTCAGCTGTCTGATCTGGGTCTACTCTGTTTGCAAAAGGCGTGAAAAGGCGTTTCTATGAGGGAAATGGTTAAAACACGTACCAAGCTCCAACAGAGTGGCACAACGAATTTGTCTCTTGCACCAATATTCTTGTATTCAGTCATTGGCAACAAGTTAGGGTGTATTGAATATCACTAGTCACCCTTAGCTTAACTCTTTACTCCATGAATATTCTTGCTAGAAATTATGACATCATGAATATTAATTAGGTTAATTTTTAAACTGGCATATTAACACCTGAATTTTTACTGAAGTAGAAACTATAGAATCAGATCTTTATTATATCATAAACAAACAGAGCAGACCCTTAACAGACGGCTCCTATAGGAAAGGTGTATTTATGGAGTAAAGTGTTAAAATTTTATCAGCACTGGGTATCTCTGCATACTTGGTGTAACTGTACAGTGGAATGGCTCAACTCAACAATCTAGAGCAGCTCTTTTCAGCAGTGTCTAGCTAAGTGCCTTTCAGTATGTTTATAAGTTTACTACACAGAGAGAGAACTTGGCTGGAGTTGGTCTGACTACGACTGCTCTGCAGGCTTGCTGAAAGTGCACTGTTTGATCGTGGTGTTGCTGAAGATGGTCGAGGAGTGTATGATGTCAGCTCTGACAGTTTGTCAAGAGTCTTGGACGAGGACATCTCCTGAAAAAGTATGCTACAGCAATTAACTCTATGACCAATGAATATTCATGTAAGAAATAATGACATCATGAATTATTTGTTAGGTGGATTTTTCTAATGGCAAATAAATCAGGACTCTCTGTCCATTACAGAAACTGTAGAATCAGATCTATATAATTCCACAAGTATATAGAGCAGATCAAAAGCAGATGGCTGCTTCAGGAGTTGTCTGATCTGGGTCTACTCTGTATCGGGAAAAGAGTTAATGATCACATCTTGGTCCTATGGAGGTACAGGAATCTTACCATTACAGGTAAAATTATGATCAAGATTTGTTTGTGAAACACTATCCCCCCCCCCCCCCCCCCCCGATTATGTGCACATGCATGCCAAATTTGAAGTATATAATTATGTTGACAAAATTATTGTCAATGTTAAAGTTGGGGCCAAACTAACCAACAAACAGGCAGATAGACAGAGCAAAAACAATATTGGGGGGGGGGGGGGGGGGTAAGTAAAGTTAAACTGCTACATAATAAGGTCTATGAGAGGGTCTCAGAAAGCTAACCATTCATCACTTAATCTAGTGAATGAGCAGAGCTCTTAAAATCTTTTACTTTGATTTTTGTTTGTGTTACAAGACCAATTTTGTTTTATTCATTGCTTGTAATGGTATTGTTAACTCTTTGCATGCTAGAGGCAAAACCATGATTACCTATGGAAACAGTTTGGAGTCAGATGAAATGCTGCATAATGTGGAATCTCATCACGATCCAAACTGTTTGACCACATTTTGCACAAAAAAAATTGAGAAAAATCCCATCTCTCTTGAGTGGCATGTGCAATGTTAGTGAGCACAACCTCATACATGTATACTGTATAAACAATAATGATTACATTTTACAATGATTTGATTTATAAGGACTATTATTAAAACTCTGCAATTTGAAGAAATTCTGCAAATAGAAAGGTGATCTGTTAAAATGTCAGATGCCACTGAAGGCTCGTCAATGCATGATATTTCAAAACATATTGGTGTAAAATTTAGTACAATATGATGACACTGGCAATGTTCATGAAAGATCTCAGTCTGAGAGACGATGGAAAATGTCCGATCAATTAACCACTTAATCTGCTTAACATCTAGGCATAACTTACTTCTATAAAGTGCTTGTTTTTTACTTCTATAAAGTGCTTGTTTTTTACTTCTATAAAGTGCTTGTTTTTCATGAAAGTTTCAGCTCCAACGATGAGGCATTTATGATAGACATTGATAAAATGAAGTTCTGCTATCACCATGGGCTACATACAAAGACAAAGGAATAATGTACCGAATTAAGAGGGATGAACATGAAGATGTCAATAACATACCTGAATAAGATCATGAACTGTATGAGGAGTGACCCCTACAGTCTATCAACAAACTGGGCATGAGAACTAGCTACTAGATACTGACAGTTCTCAGTGAGACCTTAGTGCATTTTGATATGTCTCAATACATGATCTTGTCAGGAACTTTTCGATTATGTGTCAACAAACCTTTACCTCATCAACATCCATGTAAGAAACTAAGAAAAGCATTGATGTAAACATCAAAGGGCGCCATTATAAACAACAGCCATACTGGTTTTGTTTAAATCTATTGTCAAACAAAAATGCTTAGAATATGAGTGATCATGATACTTATGTGCTGCACTAACCCTTTCAATAAAGATATTTGTCTGCTATTGAAATAGTGTAAACATAAATAAAGACAAATGAAAGATTTTTACATGAAAATATACACTGGTATGCATTATTTTTAATATAATCGTGCAATCATTCAAAGGTTTAGTTCAGCATATTGCTGTTGGAATTACTACAGACACCCTATCAAACAATAAAATAATTATACTGGAACATAAGAAGATTTCTTAGTTTTTGTTCCAATTAATAAATGTGAAGGAGATTTATTTACCGAATTAACGTCATCGTTAATTCCTAAAACTTGTTCTTCAGTTGATACTACAATTTCATTATTATATCCGACAATAGTTCCTATTTGTAAAATCATATCACTCGGAGACATATAAAGGCCGAGTCCGTAACTGTAATTAACTTTACTTCTCGCATATTTTAAAACATTTTCGTATTTTGATATCTGACTCGGTAAATCTATCGGACTATTGATAGCATCCTGTATATTTGCGAGGAATTGTTTTTGAGCGTCAAAACCGGTTCCTACCTTTAAAATTTCTACTCTAGTTTGACTTTGAGATCCTAGTAAAGCCCATACGAATATTCTAATACTTTCGTTTATTCTAACTAATCCCGTATGAGTAAATCCGTTAGATTTATCTAATAAAAAAGTAGTCCAGGCATTACTAATATTTCTAGTGTGAGTTATCGAATCATTAACACTAAAGAATGGTCCATCGCTTAAATGACTAGCTCTGTATTTTCCGTCGGGTTTGACTGTACGAACCGAGACCGTGACAACCTCCTCTATCTAATTTCTGTCTCCAATCCGTACGAGGAGAAATATTAAACTCATTACATAATTTTTGATACGCGGCTTTATCATATTGATTTTTATAATAACAGAATGAAGGATCTGTAGGAATTGGGCATTGTAATTCTTTTAATATTCTCGCGATACCGTAATAAACGTGAAAAATATAAACTGTTTTTGTTAGTCCGGTCGTTTTTTGTAAGTGGTCTTCGTAACTTACGCCGCAACCGGAAGTTGCGCACCAAACGGCAAAATTTAATTGACATTGCCACCAATCGAAACAAGAATTTAACCAAGTATTCCACGGGTCGTTTGTATGTAGCGTAGGATTTTGATAATTTTGAAATATATTAGGAAAATTTACTGGAAAACTTTCATCTTTATTAACGTATATATCTTGTTTGATAAGGTTTATATTTTTCACTTTATAAGCGGCTCCTGATTTATAAGATACGTTCGGATTAAATTTAAATTCTTTTGGGATTGACATTTTTTTAACATAAAAAATGCATCATACAATTTCAAATATTGATAAAACTATTAACTTACAACAATATATCGATAATAGAAATGGGGATAAATGTATTGGATTGAAAAGTATTACGTACGGTGTAGGTTGGTATAATATGGTTAATGAATATGTACAAAAGGTGGGTTATTTTTTATAACTTCAGGCAATGGAAAATATGAAGAACCTTTGAGTGGTTCATATTGGCAACGTTTAAATATAATTTGATACAATGGTCAATCTCTAAACCGGAAGCTGTATTCGTAAACTTCTCGATCCACGATTGTAAATAAGAAGTTTGTTCATTATAACGTTCTTCAATATTTTCATCATTGAATACGGCAGCTTGTAGTCCATGATTTGAAGCATCAACAAATTTCTTTTTACCATTACGTTCATCATGAAAGAATTGAAGAGAAAGACCTACTGAAAACTTAACACCATTATATTCTTTTATATCATTCCCGATTTGGTCTAATATTTCAGATTTTTTATCATTAAACAATATGCTAGGGTCTTTATAAATATTAGCGTTAATTTCATACGCTTTGAAATAACTACATTTGGGGTTGTCTACTAATTTAATAGATGGCTTTTTAATGACATCAATCATTTTACTTAATTGATCATCATTAATAATTCCATCACGATGTAGTTTTTGAATAGAGTCTTTGGCGATTTCAGTTGACATTTTATAATGTTAGTTTTTTAATTAAGTATAAAAAATAATTATTTATATTTTAAATAAAATGGAATGCGAATTCTTAAAAGTTGGAAGTGATAAACGATGTTTTAAAAGACCCGTAAAATGTTCTATGTATTGCGCTATACATAAATTTCTAATGAAAAATGATAATGTGAAACCATGTTTATATTGTGGGAAAAGGACTTATTCAAAATTGCAAATCTGTAATAAATGTGGGGCTAATAATATAAGAGTGAACTGTAGATATCACGCGGTAATCAAACCATGTAATGAAGAAGTTAAAAGATTAATGAATATCGAAATTTACATAATTTAAATTATCCCACCCCATTTTTATTTATCACCACCTTGTAATTATTGCTGTTATTCTTCTTCTTCTTATTATTATTAGTATTATTAATTATTGTTATTATTATTATTAGTAGTATTATCATTATTATTATTATTATTATTATATATATATATATATATATATATATATAGGAGCGTTCTGTTTTACTTTCACGTTCGGTGTCCCTCATCTACGAACCCTTTTTATTTTTTCACCACCCTCCCCTCCCACGAAAGATACCCGGTGTTCGTCTTCACATTTCCATTTTTATTTATTACATCACGATGTTCGTCCCTCGAGCCCGACCGAGCCCCCTAAACCCCACGGATAACGTTCTTTTTATTTTACCCCTTCCCTCCCACGAAAGATACCCGGTGTTCGTCCTCATCTTTTTATTTTTATTTATTACCCCTCACTGTTCGTCCTCTCCTAACCCCCCATTTTATTTTTATACCCTTCCCCACCCACGAAAGACACTCGGTGTTCGTCCTCACTTTTTATTTTTATTTATTACATCACGCTGTTCGTCCCTCGAGCCCGACTGAACCCCAACAAACCCGACCGAACCCACGGATAACGTTCTTTTTTATTTTACCCCTTCCCTCCCACGAAAGATACCCCCTGTCCCTCTTCTATTTTCGTATTTATTTCCTTCATCCCCATTGTCCCTCCTTTTACCTCCCTTCTTTTTATTTTACCACCCTTCCCCTCCCACGAAAGATACCCCCCTGTCCCTCTTCTATTTTCGTATTTATTTTTACTACCCTCCCACGAAAGATACCCTCTGTCCCTCTTCTATTTTCGTTTTTATTTTCATCGTCTCACTGTACCTCCTTTTACCCTCGAGTACCATCTTTTTGGGTCTATCTGAATAATGAATACATTTTAAAATATTCCAAATGTAGATATAAATCCAGAATATGGAACCAATAAATCTTTTTTTTATTTACTTTATCCCAACCACCATTTTTATTTATCCAAGCAGACGACAATTTTAAGTAATAACATAATTTAAACCGGAAGTGGAAAAATCAATATCACAATGAGTTTAAACTTTATAGATTCTGAAGGGAGGTGATCCCCCGAAAGCAAAAATTGCAACACAAAAAGAGAAAATTGCAGACTCGGTTTTATTGAGTCTGTTCATGAGCTGTAATTGAGAGTGCAACACTGCTCACGCCCCCTAGCACCGGCTTAAGCGGTATTCAATTTTCAGAACAAGAAGTACCGAAATTCATGATCTCGAAGGATTATAAGCCTAATTTATAGGATTTATACTTGTGTACACAATTAATAACTAGGCATTGCGTGGTAGGACAAACTTCTAAGACTTTCTTCCCCCTGGAAGATTGTTCTTAACATAGGGGTTTGATCCTCCCGGTTGTAAGATCCGGAAGCTATTCCAGAAAGGGTAGCCCGGATCTCGGCTTGTCAGTGTGGGTCCAGAGGCAAAATAAATAAAAAAAAACCTTCCTCTCTATCTAAGTCCTCTGGACCCAGTGTACACAGAGAGGATTTTGCAAAAATTCGGCGTGGGTTCAAATCCCACCGTCGATGATTTTTTTTATTTTTTTATTATTTTTTTTTTTACCTCAATGATATATATACATAATGGGGAGTGAAACGTGTACTGGACCATCCGGGGGAGGTGAGCCGAGTCAGTATGGCGAGGTGAACCGGAGGAGGTGGTCCAGTACCCCCATTATGTATATATATATACTTAAAACAACTAAATAATGAGTTTGTCCAAAGCTTTTAAATACTGTGAATTTAAGAAATGAATCAGAGACCTAAGCTCTAGGATTTGTGGTTTCAGAGAAGATTTTTAAAGATTTTTACAAAAACAACCAATAAGCCACAGGGCGGGCCATTTTTGGCCCGGGGGTCATGATTTGAACAAACTTGATAGAGGACCACCCAAGGTACATTTCTGTGAAATTTAGTTGAAATCCTCCCAGTGGTTTAGAAGGAGAAGCCATTTGAAACTAGAACTAGAGGTTTGTTTTTGTCACAAAAACAGATGTCTCCCCCTCCCATCCTCTTTCCAATACACAAGTGTAATGTCTGTAAATTCAAACTTATCAGGGTCTAATTTTAAGTCATCAGGGGCAATAACTCCAACATTATCAGGGGGAGACAATTCAAAAATCCCGGGTACACAACAACACATACTGGTTAACATTCCTGTGAAGTTTGGTGACTCTAATACTAGTGGTTTCAGAGATACACACGACACAAAGTAAAGTTTCTCTGATTTTTAAGTCATAAGGGGCAGTAACTCCAAAGTTATCAGGGGAGACAATTAAAACAAGAGGGCCAGAATGCGCTCACCAGACAATCAGAGGAGAAGATATTCAAAATTTTCACTATATGTTTCTGTTGAAAACTGGCTACCCCTGGGACGGGGCCAATTTTGACCCCAGGGCCATAATTTATATAACTTTTGTAGAGGACCTGAACATGATGCTATGTGCAAAATATGAAAGCTGAGAACCACCCAGTTTCAGAGAAGAAGATATTCAAAGATTTCACTATTTGTTTCTATTGAAAACTGCCCACCCCTGGGGCGGGGCCAATTTTTACCCCAGGGCCATAATTTATATAAATATGTAGCAGACCTGAACATGATGCTCTGTGCCAAATATGAAAGCTGAGAGCCTTCCAGTTTCAGAGGAAAAGATTTTCAAAGATTCCACTATTTGTTTCTATTGAAAACTGCTCAACCCCTGGGGCGGGCCAATTTTGACCCCAGGGCCATAATTTATATCACTTGTGTAGAGGACCTGAACATGATGCTCTGTGCCAAATATGAAAGCTAAGAGCCTTCCAGCTTAAGAGGAGAAGATTTTCAAAGATTTCACTATTTGTTTCTATTGAAAACTGCCAAACCCCTGGGGCGGGCAAATTTTGACCCCAGGGCCATAATTTATATAACTTTTGTAGAGGACCTAAACAAGATGCTATGTGCCAAATATGAAAGCTGAGAGCCTTCCAGTTTTAGAGAAGAAGATTTTCAAAGATTTCACTATTTTTTTCTATTGAAAACTGCCCAACCCCTGGGGCAGGGCCAATTTTGACCCCAGGGCCATAATTTAAATAACTTTTGTAGAGGACCTGAACATGATGCTCGGTGCCAGATATGAAAGCTGAGAGCCTTCCAGTTTCAGAGGAGAAGATTTTCAAAGATTTCACTATTTGTTTCTATTGAAAACTGCCCAACCCCTGGGGCGGGGCCAATTTTGACCCCAGGGCCATAATTTATATAAGCTTTGTAGAGGACCTGAACATGATGCTCTGTGCCAGATATGAAAGCTGAGAGAATTCCAGTTTCAGAGAAGAAGATTTTCAAAAATTTCACTATTTGTTTCTATTGAAAACTGCCCACCCCTGGGGCGGGGTTAATTTTGACCCCAGGGACATAATTTATACAACTTTTGTAGAGGACCTGAACAAGATTATATGTGCCAAATATGAAAGCTGAGAGCCTTCCAGTTTCAGAGGAGAAGATTTTCAAAGATTTCACTATTTGTTCTATTGAAAACTGCCCACCCCTGGGGCGGGGCCAATTTTGACCCCAGGGCCATAATTTATATAACTTTTGTAGAGGACCTGAGCATGATGCTATATGCCAAATATGAAAGCTGAGAGCCACCCAGTTTCAGAGAAGAAGATTTTCAAAGATTTCACTATTTGTTTCTACTGAAAACTGCCCACCCCTGGGGCGGGGCCAATTTTGACCCCAGGGCCATAATTTATATAACTTTTGTAGAGGACCTGAACATGATGCTCTGTGCCAAATATGAAAGCTAAGAGCCTTCCAGTTTCAGAGGAGAAGATTTTCAAAGTTTTCACTATTTGCTTCTACTGAAAAATGCCCACCCCTGGGGCGGGGCCAATTTTAACCCCAGGGCCATAATTTATATAAGTTTTGTAGAGGACCTGAGCATGATGCTATATGCCAAATATGAAAGCTGAGAGCCTTCCAGTTTCAGAGAAGAAGATTTTCAAAGATTTCACTATTTGTTTCTACTGAAAACTGCCCACCCCTGGGGCGGGGCCAATTTTGACCCCAGGGCCATAATTTATATAACTTTTGTAGAGGACCTGAACATGATGCTCTGTGCCAAATATGAAAGCTAAAAGCCTTCCAGTTTCAGAGGAGAAGATTTTCAAAGTTTTCACTATTTGCTTCTACTGAAAAATGCCCACCCCTGGGGCGGGGCCAATTTTAACCCCAGGGCCATAATTTATATAACTTTTGTAGAGGACCTGAGCATGATGCTATATGCCAAATATAAAAGCTGAGAGCCTTCCAGTTTCAGAGAAGAAGATTTTCAAAGATTTCACTATTTGTTTCTACTGAAAACTGCCCACCCCTGGGGCGGGGCCAATTTTGACCCCAGGGCCATAATTTATATAACTTTTGTAGAGGACCTGAACATGATGCTCTGTGCCAAATATGAAAGCTGAGAGCCTTCCAGATTCAGAGGAGAAGATTTTCAAAGTTTTACTATATGTTTCTATTGAAAACTTCCCACCCCTGGGGCGGGGCCAATTTTGACCCCAGGGGCATAATTTATATAACTTTTGTAGAGGACCTAAGGATGATGCTATGTGCCAAAGATGAAAGCTGAGAACCCTGTAGATTCAGAGGAGAAGATTTTTAAAGGTTCAAATTGTTGACGACGAACGACGCACGACGCACGCCGACGGACGACGGACATCAGGCGATCACAAAAGCTCACCCTGAGCACTTTGTGCTCTGGTGAGCTAAAAACTCAGGTGCACAACAACTTATGCTGGTGAACATTCCTGTGAAGTTTGGTGACTCTAGCCCTACTGGTTTCAGAGATACGTGCAGCACAAAGTTTCTCTAATTTTAAGTTATCATATCAGGGGCAATAACTCAAGTATTATCAGGGGGAGACAATTAAAACAAGAGGGCCAGAATGGCCCTGAAGCGCTCACCAGACAATCAGAGTAGAAGATTTTCAAAGTTTTCACTATATGTTTCTATAGAAAACTAGCCGGTCCTGGGGCGGGACAGTTTTGACCCCAGGGCCATAATTTAGAAAACTTTTGTAGAGGACCTGAACATGATGCTATGTGCCAAATATGAAAGCTGAGAACCTTCCAGTTTCAGAGTAGAAGATTTTCAAAGATTTCACTATTGTTTCTATTCAAAACTGCCAACCCCTGGGGCGGGGCCAATTTTGACCCCAGGGCCATAATTTATAAAAAAAATTGTAGAGGACCTGAACATGATGCTCTGTGCCAATTATGAAAGCTGTGAACCTTCCAGTTTCAGAGCAGAAGATTTTCAAAGATTTCACTATTTGTTTCTATTCAAAACTGCCCACCCCTGGGGCGGGGCCAATTTTAACCTAAGGGCCATAATTTATATAACTTTTGTAGAGGACCTGAACATGATGCTATATGCCAAATATGAAAGCTGAGAACCTTCCAGTTTCAGAGAAGAAGATTTTCAAAGTTTTCACTATTTGTTTCTATTGAAAACTGCCCATCCCTGGGGCGGGGCCAATTTTGACCCCAGGGCCATAATTTATATAACTTTGTAGAGGACCTGAACATAATGCTCTGTGCCAAATATGAAAGCTGAGAGCCTTCCAGTTTCAGAGAAGATTTTCAAAAATTTCACTATTGGTTTCTATTGAAAACTGCCCACCCCTGGGGCGGGGCCAATTTTGACCCCAGGGCCATAATTTATATAACTTTTGTAGAGGACCTGAACATGATGCTCTGTGCCAAATATGAAAGCTGAGAGCCTTCCAGTTTCAGAGGAGAAGATTTTCAAAGATTTCACTATTAGTTTCTACTGAAAACTGCCCACCCCTGGGGCGGGGCAAATTTTAACCCCAGGGCCATAATTTATATAACTTTTGTAGAGGACCTGAACATGATGCTCTGTGCCAAATATGAAAGCTGAGAGCCTTCCAGTTTCAGAATGGAAGATTTTCAAAGTTTTACTATATGTTTCTATTGAAAACTTCCCACCCCTGGGGCGGGGCCAATTATGACCCCAGGGCCATAATTTATATAACTTTTGTAGAGGACCTAAGGGTGATGCTATGTGCCAAAGATGAAAGCTGAGAGCCTTCCAGTTTCAGAGAAGAAGATTTTCAAAGATTTCACTATTGGTTTCTATTGAAAACTGCCCACCCCTGGGGCGGGGCCAATTTTGACCCCAGGGCCATAATTTATATAACTTTTGTAGAGGACCTGAACATGATGCTATATGCCAAATATGAAAGCTGAGAACCTTCCAGTTTCAGAGAAGAAGATTTTCAAAGATTTCACTATTTGTTTCTATTGAAAACTGCCCATCCCTGGGGCGGGGCCAATTTTGACCCCAGGGCCATAATTTATATAACTTTGTAGAGGACCTGAACATAATGCTCTGTGCCAAATATGAAAGCTGAGAGCCTTCCAGTTTCAGAGAAGATTTTCAAAAATTTCACTATTGGTTTCTATTGAAAACTGCCCACCCCTGGGGCGGGGCCAATTTTGACCCCAGGGCCATAATTTATATAACTTTTGTAGAGGACCTGAACATGATGCTCTGTGCCAAATATGAAAGCTGTGAGCCTTCCAGTTTCAGAGGAGAAGATTTTCAAAGATTTCAATATTTATTTCTATTGAAAACTGCCCACCCCTGGGGCGGGGCCAATTTTAACCTCAGGGCCATAATTTATATAATTTTTGTAGAGGACCTGAACATGATGCTATATGCCAAATATGAAAGCTGAGAACCTTCCAGTTTCAGAGAAGAAGATTTTCAAAGTTTTCACTATTTGTTTCAATTGAAAACTGCCCACCCCTGGGGCGGGGCCAATTTTGACCCCAGGGCCATAATTTATATAATTTTGTAGAGGACCTGAACATAATGCTCTGTGCCAAATATGAAAGCTGAGAGCCTTCCAGTTTCAGAGAAGAAGATTTTCAAAGATTTCACTATTAGTTTCTACTGAAAACTGCCCACCCTTGGGGCGGGGCCAATTTTAACCCCAGGGCCATAATTTATATAACTTTTGTAGAGGACCTAAGGGTGATGCTATGTGCCAAAGATGAAAGCTGAGAGCCTTCCAGTTTCAGAGGAGAAGATTTTCAAAGTTTTACTATATGTTTCTATTGAAAACTTCCCACCCCTGGGGCGGGGCCAATTATGACCCCAGGGCCATAATTTATATAACTTTTGTAGAGGACCTAAGGGTGATGCTATGTGCCAAAGATGAAAGCTGAGAGCCTTCCAGTTTCAGAGAAGAAGATTTTCAAAGATTTCACTATTGGTTTCTATTCAAAACTGCCCACCCCTGGGGCGGGGCCAATTTTGACCCCAGGGCCATAATTTATATAACTTTTGTAGAGGACCTGAACATGATGCTCTGTGTCAAATATGAAAGCTGAGAGCCTTCCAGTTTCAGAGGAGAAAATTTTCAAAGATTTCACTATTAGTTTCTACTGAAAACTGCCCACCCATGGGGCGGGGCCAATTTTAACCCCAGGGCCATAATTTATATAACTTTTGTAGAGGACCTGAACATGATGCTATATGCCAAATATGAAAGCTGAGAACCTTCTAGTTTCAGAGAAGAAGATTTTCAAAGTTTTCACTATTTGTTTCTATTGAAAACTTCCCACCCCTGTGGCGGGGCCAATTTTGACCCCAGGGGCATAATTTATATAACTTTTGTAGAGGACCTGAACATGATGCTCTGTGCCAAATATGAAAGCTGAGAGCCTTCCAGTTTCAGAGGAGAAGATTTTCAAAGATTTCACTATTAGTTTCTACTGAAAACTGCCCACCCCTGGGGCGGGGCAAATTTTAACCCCAGGGCCATAATTTATATAACTTTTGTAGAGGACCTGAACATGATGCTCTGTGCCAAATATGAAAGCTGAGAGCCTTCCAGTTTCAGAGGAGAAGATTTTCAAAGTTTTACTATATGCTTCTATTGAAAACTTCCCACCCCTGGGGCGGGGCCAATTATGACCCCAGGGCCATAATTTATATAACTTTTGTAGAGGACCTAAGGGTGATGCTATGTGCCAAAGATGAAAGCTGAGAGCCTTCCAGTTTCAGAGAAGAAGATTTTCAAAGATTTCACTATTGGTTTCTATTGAAAACTGCCCACCCCTGGGGCGGGGCCAATTTTGACCCCCAGGGCCATAATTTATATAACTTTTGTAGAGGACCTGAACATGATGCTCTGTGTCAAATATGAAAGCTGAGAGCCTTCCAGTTTCTTCAGAGAAGATTTTCAAAGATTTCACTATTAGTTTCTACTGAAAACTGCCCACCCCAGGGGCGGGGCCAATTTTAACCCCAGGGCCATAATTTATATAACTTTTGTAGAGGACCTGAACATGATGGTCTGTGCCAAATATGAAAGCTGTGAGCCTTCCAGTTTCAGAGGTGAAGATTTTCAAAGATTTCAATATTTATTTCTATTGAAAACTGCCCACCCCTGGGGCGGGGCCAATTTTAACCTCAGGGCCATAATTTATATAATTTTTGTAGAGGACCTGAACATGATGCTATATGCCAAATATGAAAGCTGAGAACCTTCCAGTTTCAGAGAAGAAGATTTTCAAAGTTTTCACTATTTGTTTCTATTGAAAACTGCCCACCCCTGGGGTGGGGCCAATTTTGACCCCAGGGCCATAATTTATATAATTTTGTAGAGGACCCGAACATAATGCTCTGTGCCAAATATGAAAGCTGAGAGCCTTCCAGTTTCAGAGAAGAAGATTTTCAAAGATTTCACTATTAGTTTCTACTGAAAACTGCCCACCCCTGGGGCGGGGCCAATTTTAACCCCAGGGCCATAATTTATGTAACTTTTGTAGAGGACCTAAGGGTGATGCTATGTGCCAAAGATGAAAGCTGAGAGCCTTCCAGTTTCAGAGGAGAAGATTTTCAAAGTTTTACTATATGTTTCTATTGAAAACTTCCCACCCCTAGGGCGGGGCCAATTATGACCCCAGGGCCATAATTTATATAACTTTTGTAGAGGACCTAAGGGTGATGCTATGTGCCAAAGATGAAAGCTGAGAGCCTTCCAGTTTCAGAGAAGAAGATTTTCAAAGATTTCACTATTGGTTTCTATTCAAAACTGCCCACCCCTGGGGCGGGGCCAATTTTGACCCCAGGGCCATAATTTATATAACTTTTGTAGAGGACCTGAACATGATGCTCTGTGTCGAATATGAAAGCTAAGAGCCTTCCAGTTTCAGAGGAGAAGATTTTCAAAGATTTCACTATTAGTTTCTACTGAAAACTGCCCACCCATGGGGCGGGGCCAATTTTAACTCCAGGGCCATAATTTATATAACTTTTGTAGAGGACCTGAACATGATGCTCTGTGCCAAATATGAAAGCTGAGAGCCTTCCAGTTTCAGAGGAGAAGATTTTCAAAGATTTCACTATTAGTTTCTACTGAAAACTGCCCACCCCTGGGGCGGGGCAAATTTTAACCCCAGGGCCATAATTTATATAACTTTTGTAGAGGACCTGAACATGATGCTCTGTGCCAAATATGAAAGCTGAGAGCCTTCCAGTTTCAGAGGAGAAGATTTTCAAAGTTTTACTATATGTTTCTATTGAAAACTTCCCACCCCTGGGGCGGGGCCAATTATGACCCCAGGGCCATAATTTATATAACTTTTGTAGAGGACCTAAGGGTGATGCTATGTGCCAAAGATGAAAGCTGAGAGCCTTCCAGTTTCAGAGAAGAAGATTTTCAAAGATTTCACTATTGGTTTCTATTGAAAACTGCCCACCCCTGGGGCGGGGCCAATTTTGACCCCCAGGGCCATAATTTATATAACTTTTGTAGAGGACCTGAACATGATGCTCTGTGTCAAATATGAAAGCTGAGAGCCTTCCAGTTTCTTCAGAGAAGATTTTCAAAGATTTCACTATTAGTTTCTACTGAAAACTGCCCACCCCAGGGGCGGGGCCAATTTTAACCCCAGGGCCATAATTTATATAACTTTTGTAGAGGACCTGAACATGATGGTCTGTGCCAAATATGAAAGCTGTGAGCCTTCCAGTTTCAGAGGTGAAGATTTTCAAAGATTTCAATATTTATTTCTATTGAAAACTGCCCACCCCTGGGGCGGGGCCAATTTTAACCTCAGGGCCATAATTTATATAATTTTTGTAGAGGACCTGAACATGATGCTATATGCCAAATATGAAAGCTGAGAACCTTCCAGTTTCAGAGAAGAAGATTTTCAAAGTTTTCACTATTTGTTTCTATTGAAAACTGCCCACCCCTGGGGTGGGGCCAATTTTGACCCCAGGGCCATAATTTATATAATTTTGTAGAGGACCCGAACATAATGCTCTGTGCCAAATATGAAAGCTGAGAGCCTTCCAGTTTCAGAGAAGAAGATTTTCAAAGATTTCACTATTAGTTTCTACTGAAAACTGCCCACCCCTGGGGCGGGGCCAATTTTAACCCCAGGGCCATAATTTATGTAACTTTTGTAGAGGACCTAAGGGTGATGCTATGTGCCAAAGATGAAAGCTGAGAGCCTTCCAGTTTCAGAGGAGAAGATTTTCAAAGTTTTACTATATGTTTCTATTGAAAACTTCCCACCCCTAGGGCGGGGCCAATTATGACCCCAGGGCCATAATTTATATAACTTTTGTAGAGGACCTAAGGGTGATGCTATGTGCCAAAGATGAAAGCTGAGAGCCTTCCAGTTTCAGAGAAGAAGATTTTCAAAGATTTCACTATTGGTTTCTATTCAAAACTGCCCACCCCTGGGGCGGGGCCAATTTTGACCCCAGGGCCATAATTTATATAACTTTTGTAGAGGACCTGAACATGATGCTCTGTGTCGAATATGAAAGCTAAGAGCCTTCCAGTTTCAGAGGAGAAGATTTTCAAAGATTTCACTATTAGTTTCTACTGAAAACTGCCCACCCATGGGGCGGGGCCAATTTTAACTCCAGGGCCATAATTTATATAACTTTTGTAGAGGACCTGAACATGATGCTATATGCCAAATATGAAAGCTGAGAACCTTCTAGTTTCAGAGAAGAAGATTTTCAAAGTTTTCACTATTTGTTTCTATTGAAAACTTCCCACCCCTGTGGCGGGGCCAATTTTGACCCCAGGGGCATAATTTATATAACTTTTGTAGAGGACCTGAACATGATGCTCTGTGCCAAATATGAAAGCTGAGAGCCTTCCAGTTTCAGAGGAGAAGATTTTCAAAGATTTCACTATTAGTTTCTACTGAAAACTGCCCACCCCTGGGGCGGGGCAAATTTTAACCCCAGGGCCATAATTTATATAACTTTTGTAGAGGACCTGAACATAATGCTCTGTGCCAAATATGAAAGCTGAGAGCCTTCCAGTTTCAGAGGAGAAGATTTTCAAAGTTTTACTATATGTTTCTATTGAAAACTTCCCACCCCTGGGGCGGGGCCAATTATGACCCCAGGGCCATAATTTATATAACTTTTGTAGAGGACCTAAGGGTGATGCTATGTGCCAAAGATGAAAGCTGAGAGCCTTCCAGTTTCAGAGAAGAAGATTTTCAAAGATTTCACTATTGGTTTCTATTGAAAACTGCCCACCCCTGGGGCGGGGCCAATTTTGACCCCCAGGGCCATAATTTATATAACTTTTGTAGAGGACCTGAACATGATGCTCTGTGTCAAATATGAAAGCTGAGAGCCTTCCAGTTTCTTCAGAGAAGATTTTCAAAGATTTCACTATTAGTTTCTACTGAAAACTGCCCACCCCAGGGGCGGGGCCAATTTTAACCCCAGGGCCATAATTTATATAACTTTTGTAGAGGACCTGAACATGATGGTCTGTGCCAAATATGAAAGCTGTGAGCCTTCCAGTTTCAGAGGTGAAGATTTTCAAAGATTTCAATATTTATTTCTATTGAAAACTGCCCACCCCTGGGGCGGGGCCAATTTTAACCTCAGGGCCATAATTTATATAATTTTTGTAGAGGACCTGAACATGATGCTATATGCCAAATATGAAAGCTGAGAACCTTCCAGTTTCAGAGAAGAAGATTTTCAAAGTTTTCACTATTTGTTTCTATTGAAAACTGCCCACCCCTGGGGTGGGGCCAATTTTGACCCCAGGGCCATAATTTATATAATTTTGTAGAGGACCCGAACATAATGCTCTGTGCCAAATATGAAAGCTGAGAGCCTTCCAGTTTCAGAGAAGAAGATTTTCAAAGATTTCACTATTAGTTTCTACTGAAAACTGCCCACCCCTGGGGCGGGGCCAATTTTAACCCCAGGGCCATAATTTATGTAACTTTTGTAGAGGACCTAAGGGTGATGCTATGTGCCAAAGATGAAAGCTGAGAGCCTTCCAGTTTCAGAGGAGAAGATTTTCAAAGTTTTACTATATGTTTCTATTGAAAACTTCCCACCCCTGGGGCGGGGCCAATTATGACCCCAGGGCCATAATTTATATAACTTTTGTAGAGGACCTAAGGGTGATGCTATGTGCCAAAGATGAAAGCTGAGAGCCTTCCAGTTTCAGAGAAGAAGATTTTCAAAGATTTCACTATTGGTTTCTATTCAAAACTGCCCACCCCTGGGGCGGGGCCAATTTTGACCCCAGGGCCATAATTTATATAACTTTTGTAGAGGACCTGAACATGATGCTCTGTGTCGAATATGAAAGCTAAGAGCCTTCCAGTTTCAGAGGAGAAGATTTTCAAAGATTTCACTATTAGTTTCTACTGAAAACTGCCCACCCATGGGGCGGGGCCAATTTTAACTCCAGGGCCATAATTTATATAACTTTTGTAGAGGACCTGAACATGATGCTATATGCCAAATATGAAAGCTGAGAACCTTCTAGTTTCAGAGAAGAAGATTTTCAAAGTTTTCACTATTTGTTTCTATTGAAAACTTCCCACCCCTGTGGCGGGGCCAATTTTGACCCCAGGGGCATAATTTATATAACTTTTGTAGAGGACCTGAACATGATGCTATGTGCCAAATATGAAAGCTGAGAGCCTTCCAGTTTCAGAGGAGAAGATTTTCAAAGTTTTACTATATGTTTCTATTGAAAACTTCCCACCCCTGGGGCGGGGCCAATTTTGACCCCAGGGGCATAATTTATATAACTTTTGTAGAGGACCTAAGGGTGATGCTATGTGCCAAAGATGAAAGCTGAGAACCCTGTAGATTCAGAGGAGAAGATTTTTAAAGGTTCAAATTGTTGACGACGAACGACGCACGATGCACGCCGACGGACATCAGGCGATCCCAAAAGCTCACCCTGAGCACTTTGTGCTCTGGTGAGCTAAAAACAGGTGCACAATAACTCATGCTGGTGAACATTCCTATGAAGTTTGGTGACTCTAGTACTAGCGGTTTCAGAGATACGCGCGACACAAAGTTTTTCTAATTTTAAGTGATCAGGGGCAATAACTCCAAAGTTACCAAAGAGAGATAATTCAAAAACCCCAGCTGCACAACAACTCATGCTGGTGAACATTCCTGTGACGTTTGGTGACACTAGCCCAACTGGTTTCAGAGATACGCGCGACACAAGTTTGTGACGGACAGACAGACAGACAGATGGACGGACGGACGGACAGACCATAAATTGGGGAGACATAACTATCACTAAAGGTTATTAATACCCCCACTAGCAAATTTGACACAGATGGGGTCAATGCGGGACAACTTCAATCCGTAGCACTACCCATCAACTCAATGCAGGACAACTTCAATCCGTAGTACTACCCATCAACTGAGATTATTATTATTATTATATCTACCTCATGGTCTAAACTGTTACTAAATATAAGGGGAGATAATTCAATAATGATGTGATGAAGTAACAAGAGGGCCATTGGCCCTATATTGCTCACCTGAGTTACAATAATATATTGACAATGTTAATTTTTTAGTGGACAACATTTCTAGCAGATGATAGAAGCTTAATGCACTGCTTTCACCCTTTCACTGCTGAATAAACTTGAACTGAATTCAGAACTAATACCAAGTGACTGGTTGACCAAGATCTAAACTGTTTACAACTTGTGCCAATTTTGCCTTAGCTCAAAATGCCTAAAACTGGTCTTTGAGAAATTCAAATGACGTCAATAAAGCTATGCAATTATACCTTGATCCAGGTATATAAGCAAATAAAGTGCTAGGCAGTACATAATGCCAGTTTTTGTGTGAAATGACCAATAAAAATATATTTAAAAATCTTTTAACCCTTTCCCTCATATAAACCTGTTTTTATGCATTAGCAAACAGAGTAGACCCAGATCAGACGACTCCTACGGAATCTGTCTGATCAGGGTCTGCTCTGTTTCTTTTGACACAATATAGATCTGATTCTACAGTTTTTGTCAAAGCAAAAACTTTTCTTCACAGAAATAATGTGTTTTAAGCTGTCTGATCAGGGTCTGCTCTGTTTGCATTTGACAAAATATAGATTTGATTTTACAGTTTTTATCAAAGCTAAAACTTCTTTATGGAAATAGCATGTTTTTACGCATTAGCAAACAGAGTAGACCCAGATCAATTTTTGTCAAAGCAAACAGGTAATGGGTTAATAGGTGTTTAGAAATAATTCTAGCTCTAGGTGTGAATATCTGATGATAAGTCAATTAAACTGGTCATTAGTTTTTAGCTCACCAGAGCACAAAGTGCTCAAGGTGAGCTATTGTGATACCCCTGTGTCCGGCGTCCGTCGTCCGTCTGTCCGTCTGTCTGTCAACAATTTCAAACGACTTCTTCTCTGAAACCGACTGCCCAATTGTAACCAAACTTGGTCAGATACATACTGTGGGTGGATGCTTCAAAAGTTGTTAAAAGATAGTGGGCGGGGCCATCGGTCTTGTTGCCATGGCAACTGTACGCAATATCTAGAAAAATCTTCTTCTCCAGAATGACTTGTCCGATTTGAATATAGTTTTCACCAAAATGTTTCTCAGTTGATAGACTTTAAAAGTTGTTAAAAGAATTTTGATCCGGCAAAAAACATGGCCGCCAGAGGGCGTGGTCATTTTTTCCATATATGGTAATATATGAAAATCTTTAAAAATCTTCTTCTCTGAAACCATTCTGTCCTAGACCATTGATATTTGGTATGTAGCATGATCTTATGGTCCTCTACAAAGATTGTTCAAATTATGACCCCCGGGCCAAAATTGGCCCCGCCCAAGGGCTTATCAGTTTTTCATTGGAAAATCTTTAAAAATCTTCTTCTCTGAAACTGTAAGGCCTAGAACTTTGATATTTGGTATGTAGCATGATCTTATGGTCCTCTACAAAGAATGTTCAAATAATGACCCCTGGGCCAAAAATGGCCCCGCCCAAGGGCTTATCAGTTTTTCATAGGAAAATCTTTAAAAATCTTCTTCTCTGAAACTGTAAGGCCTAGACCTTTGATATTTCGTATGTAGCATGATCTTATGGTCCTCTACTAAAGTTGTTCAAATTATGACCCCGGGGCCAAAAATGGCCCCGCCCAAGGGCTTATCAGTTTTTCATAGGAAAATCTTTAAAAATCTTCTTTTCTGAAACTGTAAGGCCTAGACCTTTGATATTTCGTATGTAGCATGATCTTATGATCCTCTACAAATATTGTTCAAATTATGACCCCGGGCCAAAAATTGGCCCCGCCCAAGGGCTTATCAGTTTTTCATAGGAAAAGCTTTAAAAATCTTCTTCTCGGAAACTGTAAGGCCTAGACCTTTGATATTTAGTATGTAGCATGATCTTATGGTCCTCTACAAAAGTTGTTCAAATTATGATCCTCGGGCCAAAAATGGCCCCGCCCAAGGGCTTATCAGTTTTTCATAGGAAAATCTTTAAAAATCTTCTTCTCTGAAACTGTAAGGCCTAGACCTTTGATATTTAGTATGTAGCATGATCTTATGGTCCTCTACAAATATTGTTCAAATTATGACCCCCAAGCCAAAAATGGCCCCGCCCAAGGGCTTATCAGTTTTTCATTGGAAAATCTTTAAAAATCTACTGAAACTGTAAGGCCTAGACCTTTGATATTTGGTATGTAACATGATCTAATGATCCTCTACAAATATGTAGCTGTGGCTTGTGGTCCTCTGCCAAGAATGTTTAACTTACGACCCTGACCACTGGGCGAAACTTGGCCCTGCCTCAGGGCTTATCAGTTTTTCATGGGAAAAATATAAATATTATATTTCTCTGAAACCATAAGGCTTAGACCTTTAATTAATGGCATATTGCTTTGCCTTGTGGTTCTCTACCAAGGGTGTACACATGATTTCTTGTGGTCAAATATGGCCCGCCCCTGGGGTTATGTCTGGTGAGCGCTTCAGGGCCTCATGGCCCTCTTGTTTTAACAATTGAAATTGAGAAGAGTTTCTCATTTTTTGAGTAACATTAATTATTGATTGACAATAATTTTGATTAACTTAAGACATTATTTGTTTTAAAAATCAAATTAAAATAAATACAATTGGTAGCAAGAAGAAAAGACTTTATTAAACACCTAAATTTCAACTAAATGCAAATAATGAAGACTCGCATAATAAAATTTATTAAAATAAATGATCATAATGAAACTAAATATTTTTTTCCAACACCTAAATTTCAACTAAATGCAATTAATGAAGACTCGCATAATAAAATTTATTAAAATAAACGATCATAATGAAACTAAATTTTTTTTTTCCAATCACATAAATTAACTGCAGAAACAAACATAACATTGTGCAAAGACCTATGATAACATCTAGCTGTGAAATTCCCTTGTGTAGCACCACACATCACTCACACTACACACTATGGGGTTAATGGGTCAACATTCCTTTCAAAATGCCTTTAATTTTTCGTCTGCAACAAAAGGTTATTGTCATCTGCTTCAATTCTTAAAATAAACTTACTTTCATTTTTTTTGCAAAAATATGGTTAAGATGACAAACAGTTTGGATCCTGATGAGACGCAGCATTATAGGGCCTCTCATCTGGATCTGGATAAACCCTTAATTTCCCTCATATAAATTTGTTTTCACGCATCTGCAAACAGAGTAGACCCAGATAAGGTGGCTCCTATAGGATCAGGGTCTGCTGTTTGCTAATGGAATTTGATAGATCTGTTTATATGCCTTCTAAAACAGCTACACTGATCCACCTTCCATATCTTATTATAAATAGTTATAAATAGAATAACATTTCAGGAGGTACTAGAACTCCAATGCAGTTATCTCCCTTTGTCCCTTATGGCTATGCTGATGAGACAAGGGAAATAACTGTGAGGGAATTGCTAAGGGGAAAACTTTTTAACTGTAGTTTCTGATGTTAAGAAGTCTAAAGTCCCAGGGTGAGACTATTTTTGGCCCAGGGGTCATTATTTTAACGAACTTGGTAGTGGTATATTAGGTGATGCTTTATACCAAATATCTTAGCTCTAGATTATGTGGATTCAGACAAAAATATTTTTAAAGGTTTCCCTATATAAATCTATGTAAAAATTACAAGCCCCAGGGCAGGGCCATTTTTAGCCAGGGGGGCTATATACCAAATACCAAAGCTCTAGAAATTGTGGTTTCAGAGAAGAAGATTTTTAAAGATTTAAAACAAGAGGGCCAGAATGGCCCTGACATCGCTCACCAGGCAATAAGAGGAGAAGATGTTCAAAGTTTTCACTATATGTTTCTAGAGAAAACTAGCCACCCCGGGGGCGAGCCAATTTTGATCCAAGGGGCATAATTTATATAACTTTTGTAGAGGACCTGAACATGATGCTATGTGCCAAATATGAAAGCTGAGAACCTTTCAGTTTCAGAGAAGAATATAATCAAAGTTTTACCATATATTTCTATTGAAAACTGGCTACCCCTGGGGCAGGGCCAATTTTGACACCAGGGGCATAATTTATATAACTTTTGTAGAGGACCTGATGCTATGTGCCAAATATGAAAGCTGAGAATCTTTCAGTTTCAGAGAAGAATATATTCAAAGTTTTACCATATATTTCTATTGAAAACTGGCTACCCCTGGGGCGGGGCCAATTTTGACCCCAGGGGCATAATTTATATAACTTTTGTAGAGGACCTGAATATGATGATATGTGCCAAATATGAAAGCTGAGAACCCTGTAGATTCAGAAGAAAAGATTTTCAAAGTTTTCACTATATGTTTCTATTGAAAACTGGCTACCCCTGGGGAGGGGCCAATTTTGACCCCAGGGGCATAATTTATATAACTTTTGTAGAGGACCTGAACATGATGCTACGTGCCAAATATGAAAGCTGAGAACGCTGTAGATTCAGAGGAGAAGGTTTTCAAAGTTGTCACTATATGTTTCTATTGAAATCTGGCTACCCCTGGGGCGGGGCCAATTTTGACCCCAGGGCCATAATTTATATAACTTTTGTAGAGGACCTGAACATGATGCTATGTGCCAAATATGAAAGCTGAGAACCCTGTAGATTCAGAGGAGAAGATTTTCAAAGTTTTCACTATATGTTTCTATTCAAAACTGGCTACCCCTGGGGCGGGGCCAATTATGACCCCAGGGGCATAATTTATATAACTTTTGTAGAGGACCTGAACATGATGCTATGTGTCAAATATGAAAGCTGGGAACCCTGTAGATTCAGAGGAGAAGACTTTCAAAGTTTTACTATATATTTCAATAGAAAACAAGGCACCCCTGGGGCGGGGCCAATTTTGACCCCAGGGGCAAAATTTATATAACTTTTGTAGAGGACCTAAAGATGATGCTATGTACCAAAGATGAAAGCTGAGAACCCTGTAGATTCAGAGGAGAAGATTTTTAAAGGTTCAAATTGTTGACGCCCGACGACGGACGACGACGGACATCAAGCGATCACAAAAGCTCACCCTGAGCACAAAAGTGCTCTGGTGAGCTAAAAAACACCTTTAAAAGTAGTGGGGCGGGGCCATTTTTTGCCTGGGGCCATGATTTGAACAGACTTGATAGAGGACACACAGAGGTACATTTCTGTGAAATTTGGTAGAAATCCTCCCAGTGGTTGAGGAGAAGAAGTCATTTGAAATAAAAGTGAACGGACAGACAGACGGACAGGCAGACGACAGGCGGTCACAATAGCTCACCTTGAGCATTTGGCTCAGGTGAGCTAAAAACCAAAATCACAGGAGTACAATTTCAATAATTTTCCATTGAAGCAAAGACATGAAAACCTATGTGTGTGTATAGGTATTTGAAGTGTGTGTGTGGGTTTCACTTGTTTCGTTTTCATTTGTTAACTTATGAAAAGGGAGATAATTAACTGTAAGAAGAGACGAATCTAAACCCTTATCGCAGATGCACAACTTCAGATGGTGTTCAACAATACTTCAAAATTTAAAAAGGTTCTGTTGAAGCTAGACAGAGTAAAACTCCGGACCGCTAAATTTTCATTTGTTAAATTTAAAAAGGGAGATAATTCATGAATGAAGAATCAAATTAAAACCACAATTTCAGGTGCACAGTCTCAGATGGTGTTAATTTAAAACAAGAGGGCCAGAATGGCCCTGACATCGCTCACCAGACAATCAGAGGAGAAGATTTTCAAAGTTTTCACATATGTTTCTATTGAAAACTTAACACCCCAGGGGCGGTGCCAATTTTGACCCCACGGGGACACAATTTATATAACTTTTGTAGAGGACCAGAACATGATGCTGAAAGAATGTAGTGAAAGAATGGATAGAGCATAGACCACTGGAACTTGTATTAATTCTTTGGATGCTAGAGGCAGATTATCCCACCACTAATGACCTATGACAGTTTGGATCCAGATCAGGGCCCACATCATGTGGGGCCTGATCTGATATCCAAATTGTTTGTAAATGAGACTGAACTTCTGAAAAACTTAGAAAGAAAGTGTGTGGTGGGATTCTCCCACCACTAATGACCTATGCAAACAGTTTGGATCCAGATCAGGGCAAATATAATGTGGGGCCTGATCTGGTATCCAAACTGTTTGTCAATGAGTCTGAATTCTGAAAAACTTAGAAAGAAATTGTCTAGTACAGATAACTTTGAATATGCTGCAGACAACCATTTAGCAGATGACAAAATTACCCAGCATGCAAAGAGTTAAGCTGAAATTCACAACAGATATGCTCTATATTGATATCTGGTAGCTTAATGAAGGGCATAGGTATGAAAAAAAAGCTTTAAGGGTGTTCTGCATATTAAGAACTATCCACAATTTTCTCAATCTTAAATGAGAGTGTGTTATTTGTCTAAACACAATTTCTCCTCAACTGATCAGGCTAAGGGTGGTTATATAAGAAGGTCTGAGCTCTGCAGGCTGATATATTAAGGAGAAACCTTTAGGCTGTCGTTTCTGAAGTGAAGAAGACTGTACAAACAGGGCAGGGCCAATTTTAACCCAAGAACTATGACACTTATAAAACCCATAAAGTTATGCTAAGTAAATCTATACACCAAATATCTAAGCTCTGGGACATGTAGTTTCTGACAAGAATACTTTTAAAGTTTTTCCTATGCATAACTAGTGATCCTATGGGCTGTTTAAGTAGTCAGCTTAAAAAAACTGGCAATCCATGGGGTGAGACCAATTTTTACCCTAGGGGCATAATTTATATAACTTTTGTAGAAGCCCTGAAGTTGAAGCTATGTGCCAAATATGAAAGCTGAGGACCTTCTAGTTTTAGAGGAGATGATGTTCAAAGTTTTCACTATATGTTTCTATTGAAAACTGAAAACCCCTGGGGCAGGGCCAATTTTGACCCCAGGGGTATAATTTATATAACTTTTGTAGAGGACCAACAGATGATGCTATATGCCAAAGATGAAAGATGAGAACCCTGTAGATTCAGAGGAGAAGATTTTTAAAGGTTCAAATTGTTGACGACTGACGACGCACGACGGACGACGCACGCCGACGGACGACGGACATCAGGCAATCACAAAAGCTCACCCTGAGCACTTTGTGCTCTGGTGAGCTAAAAATCTGTTAAAAGAAGTTCTGCTGAGGTATGACAGAGTAAAACTCAGGACTAAATTTCATATATTAAATTTACGAAAAGGGAGATAATTCAATAACAAAATGACGAATCAAAACTGCCATCGCAGGTGCACAACTTCAGATGGTGATCAACAATACTGCATAATTTAAAAATGCTCCAATGAAGGATGGCAGAGCTAAAGTTCCGGACAAAATTTCGTCTATTAAAAGTATGAAAAGGGAGATAAATCAATAACGAAATGACGAATCAAAACTGCAGGTGCACAACTTCAGATGGTCATCAACAATACGGCATAATTTAACAAGAGGGCCAGAATGGCCATGAAGCGCTCACCAGACAATCAGAGGAGAACATTTTCAAAGTTTTAACTATATGTTTCTATAGACAAGAGGGCCAGAATGGCCCTGACATCGCTCACCAGACAATAAGAGGAGAAGATTTTCAAAGTTTTCACTATATGTTTCTATTGAAAACTTAAAACCCCAGGGGCGGTGTCAATTTTGACCCCAGGGACACAATTTATATAACTTTTGTAGAGGACTGAACATGATGCTAAAGAATGTAGTGAAATAATGGATAGAGCATTAGACCACTGGAACTTGTATTAATTCTTTGGATGCTAGAGGCGGATTCTCCCACCACTAATGACCTATGCATCCAGATCAGGCCCCACATAATGTGGGGCCTGATCTGATATCCAAATTGTTTGTAAATGAGACTGAACTTCTGAAAAACTTAGAAAGAAAGTGTGTAGTGGGATTCTCCCACCACTAATGACCTATGCAAACAGTTTGGATCCAGATCAGGGCCAACATAATGTGGTGCCTGATCTGATATCCAAACTGTTTGTAAATGAGACTGAACTTCTGAAAAACTTAGAAAGAAAGTGTGTAGTGGGATTCTCCCACCACTAATGACCTATGCAAACAGTTTGGATCCAGATCAGGGCCAACATAATGCGGTGCCTGATCTGATATCCAAACTGTTTGTCAATGAGACTGAAAAACTTAGAAAGAAAGTGTGTAGTTAGGATAACTTGTGAATATGCTGCAGACAACAATTTAGCAGATGACAAAATTACCCAGCATGCAAAAAATTAAGCTGAAATTCACAACAGATATGCTCTATATTGATAGCTGGTAGCTTAATGCAGGGCATAGGTATGAAAAAAAGCTTTAAGAGTGTTCTGCATTTTGAGAATTATCCACAGTTTTCTCAATCTTAAATGAGTGTGTTTTATTTGTCTAAACACAATTTCTACTCTACTGATAAGGCTAAGGGTGATTATATAAGAACTCACACTGGCTGGTCTCAGCTAAGAGTGATATCAAGGAGAAACATTTAGACTGTAGTTTCTGATGTAAAGAAGTCTATACACACAGGGCAGGGCCAATTTTAACCCCAGAACTATGATACTTATAAAACTCATAAAGTTATGCTAAGTAAATCTATACACCAAATATCTAAGCTCTGGCACATGTAGTTTCTGACAAGAATATTTTTAAAGTTTTTCCTATGCATAACTAGTGATCCCATAGGCTCTTTAAGCAGTCAGCTACAAAAAACTGGCAATCCCTGGGGTGGGACCAATTTTGACCCTAGGGGCGCAATCCCTGGGGTGGGACCAATTTTGACCCTAGGGGCATAATTTATATAACTTTTGTAGAAGTCCTAAAGTTGAAGCTATTTGCCAAATATGAAAGCTGAGGACCTTCTAGTTTTAGAGGAGATGATGTTCAAAGTTTTCACTATATGTTTCTATTGAAAACTGAAAACCCCTGGGGCAGGGCCAATTTTGACCCCAGGGGTATAATTTATATAACTTTTGTATGGGACCTACAGATGATGCTATTTGCCAAAGATGAAAGTTGAGACCCCTGTAGATTCAGAGGAGAAGAACTTTAAAGGTTCAAATTGTTGACGATGAACGACGCACGACAGACATCAGGCGATCAAAAAAGCTCACCCTGAGCACTTTGTGCTCTGGTGAGCTAAAAACTAGCCTGTCCAGGGGCTGGGCTAATTTTGACTCAAGAGGCACAATTTATATAACTTTTGTAGAGGACCTGGACATGATGCTATGTGCGAAATATGAAAGCTGAGAGCCTTCCAGTTTCAGAGAAGAAGATTTTCAAAGATTTCACTATTTGTTTCCATTGAAAACTGCCCACCCTGGTGCGGGGCCAATTTTGACCACAGGACCATAATTTATAAAACTTTTAAAAAGAGGACCTAAACATGATGCTCTGTGCCAAATATGAAAGCTGAGAGCCTTCCAGTTTCAGAGGAGAAGATTTTCAAAGATTTCACTATTTGTTTCTATTGAAAACTTCCCACCCCTGGGGCGGGGCCAATTTAGACCCCAGGGCCATAATTTATATAACTTTTGTAGAGCACCTGAACATGATGCTCTGTGCCAAATATGAAAGCTGAGAGCCTTCCAGTTTCAGAGAAGAAGATATTTCAAAGATTTCAATATTTGTTTCTATTGAAAACTGCCCACCCCTGGGGCGCGGCCAATTTTGACCCCGGGGCCATAATTTATACAACTTTTGTAGAGCACCTAAACATGATGCTCTGTGCAAAATATGAAAGCTGAGACCTATCAAGTTTAAGAGGAGAAGATTTTCAAATATTTCACTATTTGTTTCTATTGAAAACTGCCCAACCCTGGGGCGGGGCGAATTTTGACCCCAGGGCCATAATTTATATAACTTTTGTAGAGGATCTGAACATGATGCTATGTGCCAAATATGAAAACTGAGAACCTTCTGGTTTCAGAGGAGAAGATTTTCAAAGTTTTACTATATGTTTCTATTGAAAACAAGGCACCCCTGGGGGCGGGGCCAATTTTGATCTCAGGGACATAATTTATATAACTTTTGTAGAGGACCTAAAGATGATACTATGTGTCAAAGTTGATAGCTGAGAACCCTGTAGATACAGAGGAAAAGATTTTTAAGGGTTCAAATTGTTGACGACTGACAACGGACGACTGACGACGCACGCCGACGGACGACAGACATCAGGCAATCACAAAAGCTCACCCTGAGCACTTTGTGCTCTGGTGAGCTAAAAATGTTCCGTTGAAGGATGGCAGAGTAAAGCTCTGGACAAAATTCCGTCTACAGACGGACAGATGGACCGAGTGATTCCAATATACCCCCCCTACACTTCGTTGTGGGCTAGTAACAAACAAATGCTTATTTTTATTTCATTACTTCTGATATGTTATTCACACTCTTAATCGACCAGTACATACAATTTACATTGCTCAAACAAGTAACTTTCATTTTTTCAACATTACAGAAATAACTGCTCCTCCCATTAGCTGAAAATTTGGTAAGCCCATGTTATCGCCATACACAGTTTCATGAATATTGGTTTAAAATGGCTGACATAGCTGACAAGGGCAAAATAAGCCATTTTGGCTAATTCAAGGGCCATAACTCTGAAGTGCCTGGGGCTATTTAACTGCTTATCAGACTTTGCCAAGATAAACTGGCTGACATAGAGAGCTGACAAGGGCAAAATAAGTGATTTTGACTAATTAAAGGGCCATAACTTGATATTATCACAAACATTATCACCAAGTTTGGTGACAATCTGATAGAAACTGCTCAAGTTAGAGAGTGGACAAGGATAAAATAGGCATTTTTTTCTAATTAAAGGATCATATCTCTAAATTAATCTCTGAAAATAAGTTCCTTTTTTAAAATAACTAGAATCGTTTTTGTACAAAAAATGACGTCTCTCCCAGCCCGTGATCAAATTTTTCCAAAGTCCCATAAATCATCAAACTGGAACAGGAATAAGATATACAACCAAGCATGATGCTAATAAATTCTATGAAATTTAATGAATATCCAATAAAAGGTTTTGGAGAAACCCTGCAGAAAAAAATTCCATCTAAAAATTTCAAAGTCCCATAACTCTGCAGAAAATATGAGGCAATAACTCCAATATTGTTGAAGCCAGAGTTGTGAAACATGCACATAATACTTCCTTCCATCATGCTCTTTCCATACATGCAATGTCATTCAAATAGCATCAGTAGAGCAGGAGTTATTGATTGGACAAAAACATGTAACAAAGGGTCATAACTCTAAAAGTATTGAAGCCAGAGTTATGGACCTTATACATGACACTTTCTCTTATCATTCTCTGTCAATGTATGAAGTTTCAATCAAATGGCATTAGCCATGTAGGAGTTATTGTCCGGACAAGAAAGTGTGAACAATTGACCTTGAATTGTGACCATGACCTTGAATTGTGACCTTGACCTTTGAAGTATGTGCCTGAATCCTGCTGTCTGCACATCGCTTTGTGATGGAGAACATTTGTGCCACAGCATTTTGAAATCCTTCCAAGGGTTTAAGAGATATGGAGTGGACACTAACGGTGTGGCTAAAAACATTTGACCTTGAATTGTGACCTTGACCTTTGACCAACGTGCCTGAATCGAATGCTGTGCACATCGTCTTGTTGAGTTGAACATTTGTGCCAAGGCATTTTGAAATCCTTCCATATACGTGAGAGATATGGAGCAGACACGAGTGTGACAGACCGACGGACAGACAACTCGGCCAAAAACAATATGTCTCCCCATTACAAATGGGGGAGATATAATTGCTTTGTATGCTGCTATTTACCTATTTAACTGACTTCCGTTTACCTGCTTGAAATAAAGCCTTAAATTTCTTATCCATTCACTGTAAATGTGCATGGCAAGTCTGATCAGGATCACCACTGCTTGCCTCTTCTCAATAGCTCTCAAATAGATCTACTACTGTGGCAAACAGTACAAGTCAGCTGCCCCTTTTTAGGTTTCGGACTACTTTCCGAAACCTAATAGTAATGCATCCCCATGGCATGCCTCAAGCAAATTTATAAAGAAAATCATATCCCATAATGCGCAATCAGATCACTGTTATACTACGAAATATCGATTTATGCTTACAATGTATACGTTCATTAGCCCAAATGCAGAACTTTTGAATAGTTTAATGTCGACAGAATGTTTATCACGTAGCGCCGATTAAACGATTTAGTTGTATACGGGTGTATTTCACCCGTGTTTCTACTTTCATTTTGCCAAAAATGTGATTTTGTGTACACCCCTAGACAAAAATATAGTTCCAAGTGCAATGCGTTGGATAAACGACATCGACAATTCTTCATTTGATATGTGTGTCAATTATCAAAATACGGATGAAACTGTTTCAATTACCAATGATTTTGCCATGTAAAATGCTACGTAATATGATAAATTTGGTCGCGTACGAATATAGACCACAGAGCGACGGTAAAAGTGGCCCAGAAAGCAATCGACTTCTTAAAGTCGGGCGGATATTTTGAAATGTACAAGCATTTCTTGAATTTGTGGGATTGATACTGACAACGTTACGGAGAAAACTGTAATGAATAATGGTCGGAACATCGACAATCTCTACACCTTACACACGAATGAAGATAACGACTGGAAATTGCAAGATACAGTCTAAACACCCGATATGACGGGTATGACTCATATCCGCGGATATGAATTTCGCAGCCTAAAATCGGCCTCAATTTAAGCATTATTTTTTTATTAGAAAAAAACACTTTTATCGAGTTTATTGGCTAACATTGTCCATATTTATTATTTGAAAAACGTAAATTTAATATTCAGTGCATATTAAGTAGTTATAGTTGAAGTAGAAGAAATAAAAAAAAAAATCATAGTATTCGGCACCGACCCTTCGGCGCGAAGGAGCACGGACCGTAGAGAAACGTCCCGGAGATATATGGATAATCTTGAGTCTCAAAAGCATTTTGTTTTCTGAATGCATCAGAAGTATTTATGTTGAGTTTCGAAGATCATAATTATATTTTTACATGATGTGTGACAAGCATCGTAAACATTGATCATAGACTTTTCAGTTGTCTAAGATCCATGTTTATAATGTGTGTAATGTCTTAGGAGACTATAAGCATTTAAGGATAATTACTCCAATTATAGAGAGTTAGTAGTTATAATGGAGATATAATGGAATTATTTTATTGTATGTTTTACACAATGTTAATTATAACAAAATTATGCTGAACGTATATAATTCTTGACAAATTTTTGTTTGTAGTGTGTGTTTAAGCTTTTCCACACGCATTAATCTGTGTTAACATACAAGCATGCTGCCTTACCAGTTCTTTACTTGTACCATTTAAATATGCCCAGCAAGCCTAAATGTATCAAGAAGGAATTCAGAATTCCAGATGAGTTTTATTCATGTTGATATCTTGTTCTGGATAATCCATATTATTGAATATCCAATTTTTGAAAATCACCATAACCAAATGGTTGGCTATAATTGGTCGAAATTTAGATATTGTTTGGCGAAGTTATATATCATTCGATTTTTGCTGAAAATTGGTATCATGGGATATTTTAGTACTCAAAATTAATTGGAATGTGTTTCGAAAGTACATGTATTGGTTGATTTTGCTAAAAATTGGTATGCATACATGTGATAACTACCGACGGTAGGTGAATTCTACCGTTTTCAGAGGTGGTCTACCGTTCTACCGATTCAATGGACGTTTCTACCGTTTTACCGTTTCTGCTACGGCATCTTTTTTAGTGACCTATATTTTCCTCCCTGCATTAGATTATCTGTTTGTTCTCTACACACAAACCCCCTTTAGCATGCTGTGATCCACGATTGGCCTGTTTTGGTATGGTTTCCCCGCGGAGAACATCCGCATTATGTAATCACAAGTTGGTTCCCGTTTGCGCTGTACTGGAGTTAACAAAAAAAAAATCGGGAACCATTCGTGTCAACATGCAAACGGCGGCATGCGCCTTTGCGGGATGCACGCATACAAATCAGACAGAATTCCATTCTAAGGCAATGCTTCTGCACAAATCCCCTCCCTAAATAGATAATTTAATCTAAATTCAAATCGGGATGTCTTGTTTTCGTTTCACGGTCGCGAAAGAGAGTCGCTACTTGTTGCTTGGAGACTGCAAATTTATTTCCGGTAGTGACGTCCCCCAGATACAGCATCTGGTGTGAAGGTTTTTACGCGATTTGATTGGTTAATTTATATATCAAAATCACATAGTCTCTCGCGCGAGTCGAAAACGAAAGTGAAAAACATTTTGTTAACAAATGTGATTATCTGGACTTTCTACACGAAAACGAAGCAGTTATGTCCGAAAGAAAGACTGAAATCGAGGGCAGTACTTTATTACATTTCTTTACTAGCCCACCTGTCACTGAGTCCAGAATAAACTCTGATATAGGCGACGTTGTCCACAAATACACATGCGGCACGCATTATTATTACTCAAGCGAGGAGACAAATTAAGACGAGGGGAATGACGTTATCATAGCTTCAAAAAGCAGTATGCATTCCGACCGTTAACAACAAGTAAAGAATATCCGAATATTCTGAACGATAAACAGTTTAGTTTTATTCAGCAAACCGGCAATACCAAAAAGTACGAAAGATTCGTCCCCAGACCGATTGTACTGAATAAATCGAGGTTTATAACGTTTTTTTCATAGATTTTTTTGACTTGAGGTTGCGAATTTTCCTCAAAAAATTGGAGAAAACACACTTTTTTGCCATTGGGAATATAGCCGAATAAGGGCTAGAAAATAAGCCTATAAAGCACTGAAACTGTAAAAAAATAAGATAAAATGGAATATATTTATCATTATGATAAAACAGTAATAAGTCTCGATTTTTTCATGGCATTAATGATTATTTAATTATGGGAGCTGTCTGATCTGGGTCTATTCTGTTTGCAAATCAGTGAAACATGTTTATATGAAGGAAAGGGTTAATGGGGTTATTGATATCTAGGCATTGTAAGGGTTGGAGATGATGCCATGGCTGTGTATAGATGTAGTCTGTATAATGTATGGTTTGTAAAGGTAGATTTATTATTATAACAGCACATGGACATTTTATTTTGTTGGGCCAAGCCAGAAAGTGTGGAATCATTTCAATATCATAAGAAAACAGAGCAGACCCTGACAAGATAGCTCCTATGCATGAAAAGGCGTTGATATGAGGGAAAGTGTGTGTAAATGTTATGTGTGTAGTGTAAGGTTTATAATGGCATGGTATGTGGATAATACCGTAACAGTTTTTATGGTAAGGTATGAATGATTATGTGAAAAGGTATAAAAAACGTAAGTATCCAGAAGATAATTTTTTCATCTCCATATATTTCGTCGTGTCGGTAAAATCTACCTGACAAAAATCAAATCTACCTGACAAATTTCCAAAATCTACCTGACATGCTTCAACAGGTTATCACATGTATGGGTATGACGGTATATTTTGGCACTCAGGACTAATTTGTAGGTTTTTTTTAAAGAATTGGTTGCCATGGTAACTGAATGGTGGCTCTGATTTGTCGAAAAATTAGATCTTTTTAAACAAATTCAGATATTGTTCGATATTTCCGAAAATTGGTATGTCGGGATATTTTGACACTCCGAATTGATTGGTATGTCTTTCGAAAAAATGTGTTGCTATGGTAACTGAATGGTTGGATCTGACTGGTCAAAATTTTAGATATTCAAATTTGCTGAAAATTGGCATTTAGGGGTATTTGGGTACCCCAAACTCAGTCAAATTGTTTTGAAATACTTGGTTGCCATGTTAATGGAGTGGTGTCCTCTGAATGGGTCACAATTTACATATTAGATTTTTCGGAAAAACGGTCAGTAGGGGTATATATGCAGTTGTTTCAAAAGTGTTAATTGCTATGGTAACCAAGTGATCACTAATGACCTGTTATTTGTTGAAATTTAGATATTTTGCTCATCAATACCAGTTGTAAGTTTCGTTTAGGGGACATTCTGCAACATATTCTGTTACAATTAGATCTTGTTAACTGTATGATATTTAGATTCACATGGCATATATAATTTATCCAAACTTGGCTGTAGTGTGTATATGGATAAGTGATTGATGCAAGCCAAATACTGTTACAATCCACCAGTTAGTAGCAGAAATATGACCCTTAGTTGCTTTCAGATAGCAATTTATATAGGAAAGGTGACTGTTAGAAGTCATATATTGGAACAACTTGCTCAGATTTCATTTAAATTTGACAGGGGCATTTACATGGATAGGTGCACGAGGCACATTATATGACACCAACGTCGGCCAAATAATAATAGAGTAACGGCCCTTTACTACATGCAAATATCAATTTCAGCTAACTTCAGGCACACAGTGGCAAATTGAGCTATTGGAACTGCACAATGCACTACTAGTCATCAATTTATTTATTTAAACAATATCTAAAACACTGACAGGATTTTCAGAAAAGGTCACGGCAATTATGTTCAGTTGACTTGTCAGTTTTAACAAACAGTTCCATTAAACACCATTTTAGTCCTGGAAATAATGCTTTAGAGGTCATCTTACTATGTATCAATGGTACCAGTCCGTCCCTACCAAGCTGTATATTCACAATCGACATATATATGGTCCGAAACCTTCAGTACTGTCAGTACTTTGATTCTATGATATGGTTCATCTGTAAAGACTACAACATTCTTACCTTTTTCAGCTCATCCTGTTTAGATATAGAGCGAAGAGCAAGAAGGGCACTTGTTTGAACACTTGGCTGGCTGTCATGGCATGCTGTATATACCAAACTGTGAAAGAAAGCATGTTTGAATAACCTCTGTATAGGAACCACCTTCTTTAACCCTTTCACTCATATAAACATGTTTTCACACATTTGAAAACAGAGTAGCCTCAGATCTGACAGCTCCAACAGGAGCAGCTCTGTTTGCTAATGAAAATTTGATAGATCTGTTTATCTAAATGGCTACAATGTTCAACCTTCCATATTTTATTATAACTACAGTCCACTCTCGTTATGGCGAACTCGCTTGACACGGATTTCTCATTGACACGAAGTTTTTGTAAAGTCCCAACTTTTATTCCTATATAAATTTAAGTTTTTAAGATGAGTTTGAACTGATCACGTTTTTGTTAAGTCGAAGTCATTTTCCGTCCCCAAAGCGTTTGTTTGCATGTAATTATCGGTGTTAGTATCGAAGTCACACCTCTCAGTCTGATTGAGTTCAAGGTGTGAATTGGACCTTTTGATCCGACCCTGGCAAAGTATGCCAGGTGATCACGACACACGTAATTACAGTGTTTTGTGGGTAAACAATCACTGATGTCAGATAATTATTCAAACTGTGGAACAATGCCACATTGAGTGAACGTTATTTAGTAAAGTGACACATTACTGTTTCGTTCTCAGTGTCAATCATGACTACTGTAGTAAGAAAGATAACTGGGTGATTCCACAAAAATTGGTAATCTGCTGTCCCTCACCTTTCACATGATTTAAAAGTCATAAAAATTTAATTTTAAAACAATATTTTATCTTTGCCTAGTTAATATGACATACCTTAGTGAGAATATAGTGATAACCAGTGAGAATTTATGTTCATTTTCTTGGAATCGACTTTCAAGTATGAAAGGGGGTGCAAAATTCCCATGTCCCTCATCATACAGCACATAATAGAATGAGATATCTTGACCTTAAATCATCTTAAATTTGATAATTTTTCTCTATTGATAATGTCATTATATTATCATAGAATGAATGAAAACAAAATATAGCTGTTAGTTTAATCTTTAGTGGCTTTTTTTCAGCTGCTGATTTTTGTACCTCGTTTTCCTGTCAGTACCGAAACGGTATGGTGTTTTAGCCTGTACCTATTTTATCTTGAAATTGAGGGAAATCCCTTCTGACGTCATCAGAAGGTTTTCCCCATGCAGTCATTATAGGGTACACTTCGATTTAGCAATCCCGGTTCTATTATAAGAAATGGCCTCCCAAACATCTATTTCTATTGAGTATGTTTTAAGGCCGTCAGCACCGAAACGCCTTCAAACTAGGCAAGCTGAACTATAAATTCATGTTAACAGACCGTGTTGTATATGCTGTGTGTACACGATGCTTAAATGCATAAAATAATTGAAACATGTACTGGGTAAAATGCCTGAAATTATGAAAAATAAACAAAATTGTCATTACCGAAACGGTCATTACCGAAATGGCCTGTGTTTCGGTACTGACAGAACCCTTAATTATTTTGGTATCTGAACTATTTTGTGAAAATACGACTTTAACTTGCATCCAAAAACAAAATAAATAATATTTCTGAATAAATTCAGTACCATTTGGCTTTACTTTTTGCTGTCATTACCGCAACGTCATTACCGAAACGTCATTACCGAAATGTTTTTCATTCATTTTTTGCCATTTTTTAAAAGTTGAGCAATGGAAATGTTTGAACTGTATACTTTTATGATAAATTAGTCCTAAAGATAGTATAAATTCTGAAGGGTGGTGATCCCCCGAAAGCAAAAATTGCAACACGAAAAGAGAATATTGCAGTTTCGGTTTTATTGAGTCTGTTCATGAGCAGTAATTGAAAGTGCAACACTGCTCACGCCCCCTAGCACCGGCTTAAGCGGTATTCAATTTTCAGAACAAGAAGTACTGAAATTCATGATCTCGAAGGATCAGAAAGTATAACAACACTGAAGCATGCTTTTAGTTAATTAAAAGAAATGTAGCAACACTTTGGAGACAATTTCGATACATCAAAGTTGTAGTTTTGTCAGTTATAGTTTTGAATATATGTTTAATGTGTATACTATGTATACACTTCCTCATGGGCCGATGGCCTTATGGATTTGAATAAAGTTATTATTCTGCAGTTTCTGCCATTCTGCATCAAAATCTTAAAAATTAGCTGTTTCCATCACCTTAAGAGACAATTTTTGATTTTGCAAGATGTATTACTAAAAGAAACAGAATTACGTTATTCATATTCATAATTTACACACATCTTGAATGATAAACACCCTTTAACTAAATATTTAGATAAAACGAGCTCCAATTTTACATCGTTGCGGTAATGACATTTTCAGGTCATTGGCAATTTATAAAATGTAAAAAATATTTTTTCTATTGAACAATCAGCACGGACATTATTCTTTATAAGTCAAAGACAGTTCATAGTTATGGTATACGTGTTAAACAAACGGTTTTATAAGCAAAATGTTTTTGAAAATTTTGTAGGCAAAATTAACAATTTTTGTGGAATCACCAAACTCTCAAGCGTCCTCACTTCCGGACGATTTTGTAGAGTTTGGATAAAAAGTAAGGCCTGTTCTTTATTTTATTACCAATACATGCAGTTCAACATTGAATTTAATTTGTCACTTGAGTAATAGCGAAACACCTCACGGTGAAACATGTAAAATGGTGACTACATTTTAAAACGTCTGGTTTCCCGAATAAGGCTGTTCTCTTACATGTACCGGGTATACGCGAATCGGCAAACAGCTAGTTCACGTGTGATTGCGTATTTCCGGTGCCCCTTGAGGAAAAGGGATTTCCCATAGAAATGGCGTAAACAAACGATGCGCTTTGAAAATCGCCAAATAAACGGCGATTAATTCAATGATAAAGACAAAAGGGGTCTGAAAATTGGACAGGGCCTTGTAAATTAGGGCATGGTGTCATTAATGGAGGGTAGGAAAGACAGAAGTTTGTTTTCACAGTAATGGATCAACACGCACATGTACAATTTTATATACACAGAGTGCGATTCTTTTACACAAAGTGAAGACTAAACTGTACACGCCTATTAGTATGCTTGTAGTATGGCAGCTTGTTTAAGGTGAACGTAATGAAAGAAACTGGATTTGTTCGAAAAATGGCATGTGATTTTTAAGTCGAACTCTCGATGAGTGGAAGTTTTTAACAGGTCCCTACGAACTCGACATAACGAGAATCGACTGTATTTTGTCCATGAATATTCAGTAGGTGCTGAGCAGGGAAAGGGTTAATGGAAGCGAGTTTAAATTTTCAAGATATGACCTTAACATGGCACCAATAAAATGTTGCAGATTCAATAAGAAATCTTTGTTTAACAGTTCAAAAGCTATGGCCAAAGTGAAATTATAGAAAATCAATTCTAAAGAGAGGTGATCCTCCGAAAGCAATAATTGCAACACAAAAGGAGAAAATTGCACACTCGGTTTATTGAGTCTGTTCATGAGCAGTAATTGAAAGTGCTACACTGCTTACGCCCCCTAGCACCGGCTTAAGCGGTATTCAATTTTCAGAACAAAAAGTACTGAAATTCATGATCTTGAATGATCAGAAAGTATAACAACACTGAGAATGAAGTACGGGGTGACGTTTTACGGCCGCCACACAAGCACTTAACACCTGCTGTTGTGAAAATTATAAATTCTAAAGCGAGGTGACCTTAAACATGGCTACTTTCAAAGTTGCAGCCTCATTTGTTGAGTCTACATGGCAAGTATGAATTTTGTACACAATCAAAGTTATGGTCAAGGTTAAAGTTTTAGGACACTGTTTGTATTTCCACACATTGGTCAATCACATGGCACCAACAAGTTTTTTTTGAGATTGATAAGACCATGTTTTTTCAGCACCAGGCAATAGGTGTTAAACTTAATTGTCCCAGGTTGCATTTTTGGGATGCATTAAGCCTGATGTTGGGTATTTAGGAGTAATTTATAATTCATATCTTTCATGTACGGCAACATTTGTATGGCTAAAACTCTGCAGTGTATGATAATATTATGTGAATCATCAATCACAAATAAACCTCTCTATTAATTTTTGTATTCAAATTTTCTCACATACCTTCCCTTATTTCCGAGTTAGAACAACAGGTTAAGATTCCCTTATCTGTAACACGTGTAAGATTACTTTAGAACATTATATGACGTCATACGTCATATATGACGCCAAACCATGGAAACCTATGTTTACATGTCATTTAAACGGCAAAAATACATTTTTTTGATATGTGAGAAAAAGAATCTGATGCTCGTTGTCTTGTAAGATCACATGTTCCTAAACTCACCAAGAAAATGTTATTAAGTTCACCAAGGCTCGCTTAATGACATTTTCTAAGGCTCGTTTAGGAACATGTGATCTTAAAAGACAACTCGCAACAGATCCTCTATATCTCAAATAAAAGAGCAGTGAATTAATATCAAACAAGTAAAGGAAGCATTGAAAGCAATGCCACAGTCCCTTACCGGAAAGCAATGCCACAGTCCTTTACCGGAAAGCAATGCCACAGTCCCTTACCGGCTGGTTTTTAATTCTAACTGCTGTAATTCTGTGAGCGGACTAATAAACAGAATCATAGTATGCGTTAACTGCAAAAGCAGTTTGCAAAAGCCTCAAACTAAAAATATTAGAGTACAGCAACATTATCAAATTCAAGAGCTTTAGTGAGCAAGCTCATATACCACATGCCGCCACAGAGAAAACTAGAAAATTGTGTCTGAATGACACAGCGATGCCCCTGTGGTGGTGCTTGACAATGAAAAAACTGTGACAACCAACTGTACATATTTACAGATTTGGAGGAGAAGATATTTTAAAGATTTTCCTATGAAAAACTGTTAAGCCCCAGGGCGGGGCCATTTTTGATCCGGGGTTCCTAATTTGAAAATCTTGGTAGAGGACTATTAGATAATGCAACATACCAAATATCTAAGGTCTATGCCTTACAAGTTCAGAGAAGACTTTTAAAGATTTTTAAGAGAAGAAGATTTTTTAAAACTTTCCCATGAAAAACTGATATGCCCCTGGGCAGGGCCATTTTCAACCCAGGGGACATAATTTGAACAATCTTGGTAGAAAACTATTAGATAGCGCTACATACCAAATATTAAAGGTCTCTGCCTTACAGTTTTGGAGAAGAAGATTCTTCAAGCTTTTCATATGAAAAACTGATAAGCCCCAGGGTGGGCCATTTTTGACCCAGGGGTTATAATTTGAATAATCTTGGTAGAAAACCATTAGATGATGCTACATACCAAATATCAAGGGCCTAGACCTTACAGTTCTGGAGGAGAAGATTTTTAAAGATTTTCCTATGAAAAACTGATAAGCCCCGGGCGGAGCCATTTTTGGTCTGGGGGTCATAATTTGATTAATCTTGGTAGAGGACCATTAAATAATGCTACATACCAAATATCAAATGTCTAGTATACTTTATAATTTTAGAGAAGAAGATATTTAAAGATTTTCCTATGAAAAACTGATAAGCCCCGGGGCAGGGCAATTTTTGTCCTTGGGGTCATAATTTGAACAATCTTAGTAGAGGACCATTAGATGATGCTACATACCAAATACTAAAGGTCTATTCCTTACATTTTCAGAGAAGAAGATTTTTAAAGATTTTCCTATGAAAAACTGATAAGCCCCGGGGTGGGGCCATTTTTGGCCCAGGGGTCATAATTTGAACAATCTTAGTAGAGGATCATTAGATCATGCTACATACCAAACATCAAATGTCTATGCCTTACAGTTTCAGAGAAGAAGATTTTTAAAGATTTTCCTATAAAAAACTGATAAGCCCTGGGGCGGGGCCATTTTTGTTCTGGGGGTCATAATTTGAACAATCTTAGTAGAGGACCATTAGATGATGCTACATACCAAATACCAAAGGTCTATGCCTTACATTTTCAGAGAAGAAGATTTTTAAAGATTTTCCTATGAAAAACTGATAAGCCCCGGGGCAGGGCTATTTTTGGCCCAGGGGTCATAATTTGAACAGTCTTAGTAGAGGACCATTAGATCATGCTACATACCAAATATCAAAGGTCTAGGCCTTACAGTTTCAGAGAAGATGATTTTTAAAGATTTTCCTATGACAAACTGGAAAACCCTGGGGCGGGGCCATTTTTGTCCTGGGGGTCATAATTTGAACAATCTTAGTAGAGGACCATTAGATGATGCTACATACCAAATACCAAAGGTCTATGCCTTACAGTTTCAGAAAAGAAGATTTTTTAAAGATTTTCCTATGAAAAACTGATAAGCCCCAGGGCGGGGCCATTTTTGGCCCAGGGGTCATAATTTGAACAATCTTAGTAGAGGACCATTAGATCATGCTACATACCAAATATCAAAGGTCTATGCCTTACAGTTTCAGAGAAGAAGATTTTTAAAGATTTTCCTATGAAAAACTGATAAGCCCTGGGGCGGGGCCATTTTTGGCCCGGGGGACATAATTTGAACAATCTTTGTAGAGGACCATTACATCATGCTACATACCGAATATCAAAGCTCTTAGCTTTGTAGTTCCAGAGAAGAAGATGTTTAAGTAAATTGTTGACGCCCGCACGTACGCACGACGCACACCGCACATACGCACGACGCCGGACGCCGGACATAGGATCATCCCAATAGCTCACCTTGGCACTTTGTGCCAGGTGAGCTAATAACAAGAGGGCCATGATGGCCCTTAATCGCTCACCTGTTAGTAACAGATTAATGATTTCAATGACAGATTGCATAATTTGAAAAATCTTGGTAGAAAACCATCAGATGATGCTACATACTAAATATAAAGAGTCTAGACCTTACAGATTTGGAGGAGGAGATATTTTAAAGATTTTCCTATGAATCCGGGGTTCATAATTTGAAAATCTTGGTAGAGGACTATTAGATAATGCAACATACCAAATATCTAAGGTCTATGCCTTACAAGTTCAGAGAAGACTTTTAAGAGAAGATTTTTAAAAACTTTCCTATAAAAAACTGATATGCCCCTGGGCGGGGAAGTTTTCAACCCAGGGGACATACAGTCGAACTTCGGAAACTCGAACACTGAAAGCTGGAACACAGTCGATTTCTCGAACTCGTTCCTTGGTCCCGTTCTATTCTCTATATAATCCTTATTGTTCTACCTCTGTTTTCTCGAACACGGAAAGCTGGAATTCTCGAACTGATGTGCGGTCCCCGTGAAGCAGTTTGTTCTATATTTCACACCTTATGTTCGAACTGTCAACACGGTCAGTCGGCATGGCTTCATGTTATAATTACACCGGCGGCGCGCGGTATTTTCACACCTCGTCAGATTAGCACTGTTGTTACCTGTCTATTACCAATTAAAGCGTGCGTGTTTGCTTAAATAATTTGATACGTGTTCACCCTGATTGCTGTTTGGTCAAAGCTAATTAAAATAAGAGCCAAACAAAAATTCATTAAATTAATAACTGAGCAGATCGTGTCAATTTTCAAATTTTGTATAAATACACGGCTAGTTTGATTCATCCTCATTCTGATTCACAATGACTGACGATGATATAATCAGTGATATCATCACTATGAGAAATGCGAACGAGTGCCTGGCAGAAGAAGAAGACGAAGAAGAAAACGATATGCCAACACCGTCTGTAACCGAGGCACTTAAAGGATTCGACGCAGTCAGACGATATTTGGTAACACAGTCCGGTGCGGACAATGAACTGAATATAATGTGCAACGTGTACAAATTATTAGTGAAATGTGACATTAAGAGAAGAACGGCAGTGCAGTCCACCATAGACGATTATTTTAAGAAGTAGAAACTTGTTGGTGTACGTGTACATAGCCCAGATAACGAGAGATAACTGTGTTCAGAAATTGTAATGCACAATGTTGAAATATCTAAATTTTCATAAAAGTTTATTTTCAAGCGAAAACAATGCGTGCATTACGAATTCTAAACATCGTGAATACATGTGATCATCTGCTTTAGTGAAATAAGCAAGGATTTATTATTTATGTTTTATTCATGTGTAGATAATCATTGATTTATATGTTACTTGTGCATTAGGTATATGGTGAAAATGACAACAAAGGTAATTTCTTGCATGTGTATACATGTATTAGATATTCATGTACATGTATGTTACAAGTGTATAAAACACACAATTTGACAATAAACATTACGTATATGTAGATGTAAATAAAAAATAATGTTTAGAAGATCGAATTAGTTATCTATTCAATTCCCGTGTATAACACGTACAAATAAATCCGCTTCGCCCAACACATCAGTTGTGTTTTTGCACCACAGTACAAAGTCGAACTTGAAACTTCGAACTTCAAACAACCTGAAACTCGAACAACGCTTTTCTCGAACAAATTTTAATGTCCCCAGGGTGTTCGAGGTTTCGAAGTTCGACTGTAATTTGAACAATCTTGGTAGAAAACTATTAGATAGCGCTACATACCAAATATTAAAGGTCTCTGCCTTACAGTTTTGGAGAAGAAGATTCTTAAAGCTTTTCATATGAAAAACTGATAAGCCCCAGGGCGGGGCCATTTTTGACCCAGGGGTAATAATTTGAATAATCTTGGTAGAAAACCATAAGATGATGCTACATACCAAATATCAAGGGCCTAGAACTTACAGTTCTGGAGGAGAAGATTTTTAAAGATTTTCCTATGAAAAACTGATAAGCCCTTGGGCGGGGCCATTTTTGGTCCGGGGGTCATATTTTGATTAATCTTAGTAGAGGACGATTAAATAATGCTACATACCAAATATCAAAGGTCTATACCTTATAATTTTAGAGAAGAATATATTTAAAGATTTTCCTATGAAAAACTGATAAGCCCCGGGGCGGGGCCATATTTGGCCTAGGGGTCATAATTTGAACAATCTTAGTAGAGGACCATTAGATCATGCTACATACCAAATATCAAAGGTCTATGCCTTACAGTTTCAGAGAAGATGATTTCTTCAAGATTTTCCTATGACAAGAGGGCCAGAATGGCCCTGAAGCGCTCACCAGACAATCAGAGGAGAAGATTTTCAAAGTTTTCACTATATGTTTCTATAGAGAACTAGCCGGCCCTGGGGCGGGCCAATTTTGACCCCAGGGGAATAATTTAGAAAAACTTGATGGGGACCTGAACATGATGCTATGAGCCAAATATGAAAGCTGAGATTAACCTTCCAGTTTCAGAGAAGAAGATTTTCAAAGTTTTCTCAATATGTTTCTATTGAAAACTGTCTACTACCCCTGTGGCAGGGCCAATTTTGACCCCAGGGTCATAATTTATATAACTTTTGTAGAGGACCTGAACATGATGCTCTGTGCCAAATATGAAAGCTGAGAGCCTTCCAGTTTCAGAGAAGAAGATTTTCAAAGATTTCACTATTTGTTTCTATTGAAAACTGCCCACCCCTGGGGCGGGGCCAATTTTGACCCCAGGGCCCAATTATTTATATAACTTTTGTAGAGGACCTCAACATGATGCTATGTGCCAAATATGAAAGCTGAGAGCCTTCCAGTTTCAGAGAAGAAGATTTTCAAAGATTTCACTATTTGTTTCTATTGAAAACTGCCCACCCCTGGGGCGGGGCCAATTTTGACCCCGGGGCCATAATTTATATACTTTTTGAATAGGACCTGAACATGATGCTCTGTGCCAAATATGAAAGCTGAGAGCCTTCCAGTTTCAGAGAAGAAGATTTTCAAAGATTTCACTATTTGTTTCTATTGAAAACTGCCCACCCCTGGGGCGGGGCCAATTTTGACCCCGGGGCCATAAATAATATAACTTTTGTAGAGGACCGGAACATGATGCTATGTGCCAAATATGAAAGCTGAGAACCTTCCAGTTTCAGAGAAGAAGATTTTCAAAGATTTCACTATTTGTTTCTTTTGAAACCTGCCCATCCCTGGGGCGGGGCCAATTTTGACCCCGGGGCCATAATTTATATAACTTTTGTAGAGGACCTGAACATGATGCTATGAGCCAAATATGAAAGCTGAGATTAACCTTCCAGTTTCAGAGAAGAAGATTTTCAAAGTTTTCTCAATATGTTTCTATTGAAAACTGTCTACTACCCCTGTGGCAGGGCCAATTTTGACCCCAGGGTCATAATTTATATAACTTTTGTAGAGGACCTGAACATGATGCTCTGTGCCAAATATGAAAGCTGAGAGCCTTCCAGTTTCAGAGAAGAAGATTTTCAAAGATTTCACTATTTGTTTCTATTGAAAACTGCCCACCCCTGGGGTGGGGCCAATTTTGACCCCGGGGCCCAATTATTTATATAACTTTTGTAGAGGACCTGAACATGATGCTATGTGCCAAATATGAAAGCTGAGAGCCTTCCAGTTTCAGAGAAGAAGATTTTCAAAGATTTCACTATTTGTTTCTATTGAAAACTGCCCACCCCTGGGGCGGGGCCAATTTTGACCCCGGGGCCATAATTTATATACCTTTTGAATAGGACCTGAACATGATGCTCTGTGCCAAATATGAAAGCTGAGAGCCTTCCAGTTTCAGAATGGAAGATTTTCAAAGATTTCACTATTTGTTTCTATTGAAAACTGCCCACCCCTGGGGCGGGGCCAATTTTGACCCCGGGGCCATAAATAATATAACTTTTGTAGAGGACCGGAACATGATGCTATGTGCCAAATATGAAAGCTGAGAGCCTTCCAGTTTCAGAGAAGAAGATTTTCAAAGATTTCACTATTTGTTTCTTTTGAAACCTGCCCATCCCTGGGGCGGGGCCAATTTTGACCCCGGGGCCATAATTTATATAACTTTTGTAGAGGACCTGAACATGATGCTCTGTGCCAAATATGAAAGCTGAGAGCCTTCCAGTTTCAGAATGGAAAATTTTCAAAGATTTCACTATTTGTTTCTATTGAAAACTGCCCACCCCTGGGGCGGGGCCAATTTTGACCCCGGGGCCATAAATAATATAACTTTTGTAGAGGACCTGAACATGATGCTATGTGCCAAACATGAGAGCTAAGAGCCTTCCAGTTTCAGAGAAGAAGATTTTCAAAGATTTCACAATTTGTTTCTATTGAAAACTGCCCACCCCTGGGGCGGGGCCAATTTTGACCCCGGGGCCATAATTTATATAATTTTTGTAGAGGACCTGAACATGATGCTCTGTGCCAAATATGAAAGCTGAGAGCCTTCCAGTTTCAGAGGAGAAGATTTTCAAAGATTTCACTATTTGTTTCTATTGAAAACTGCCCACCCCTGGGGCGGGGCCAATTTTGACCCTGGGGCCATAATTTATATAACTTTTATAGAGGACCTGAACATGATGCTATGTGCCAAATATGAAAGCTGAGAGCCTTCCAGTTTCAGAGAAGAAGATTTTCAAAGATTGCACTATATGATTCTATTGAAAACTGCCCACCCCTGGGGCAGGGCCAATTTTGACCCTAGGGCCATAATTTATATAACTTTTGTAGAGGACCTGAACATGATGCTATGTGCCAAATATGAAAGCTGAGATCCCTGTAGATTCAGAGGAGAAGATTTTTAAAGGTTCAAATTGTTGACGACGGACGACGAACGACGAACGACGGACGACGGACGACGCACGCCGACGGGTGATCACAAAAGCTCACCCTGAGCACTTTGTGCTCTGGTGAGCTAAAAAACTGATAAGCCCTGGGGCGGGGCCATTTTTGTCCTGGGGGTCATAATTTGAACAATCTTAGTAGAGGACCATTAGATGATGCTACATACCAAATATCAAAGGTCTATGCCTTACAGTTTCAGAGAAGAAGATTTTTAAAGATTTTCCTATGAAAAACTGATAAGCCCCGGGGCCAGGCCATTTTTGTCCTGGGGGTCATAATTTGAACAATCTTAGTAGAGGACCATTAGATGATGCTACATACCAAATACCAAAGGTCTATGCCTTACATTTTCAGAGAAGATTTTTAAAGATTTTCCTATGAAAAACTGATAAGCCCTTGGGCGGGGCCATTTTTGGCCCAGGGGTCATAATTTGAACAATCTTAGTAGAGGACCATTAGATCATGCTACATACCAAATATCAAAGGTCTATGCCTTACAGTTTCAGAGAAGATGATTTTTAAAGATTTTCCTATGAAAAACTGATAAGCCCTGGGGCGGGGCCATTTTTGGCCCAGGGGTCATAATTTGAACAATCTTAGTAGAGGACCATTAGATGATGCTACATACCAAATACCAAAGGTCTATGCCTGACAGTTTCAGAGAAGAAGATTTTTAAAGATTTTCCTATGAAAAATTGATAAGCCCCGGGGCGGGGCCATTTTTGGCCCAGGGGTCATAATTTGAACAATCTTAGTAGAGGAACATTAGATTATGCTACATACCAAATATCAAAGGTCTATGCCTTACAGTTTCAGAGAAGAAGATTTTTAAAGATTTTCCTATGAAAAACTGATAAGCCCTGGGGCGGGGCCATTTTTGGCCCGGGGGACATAATTTGAAAAATCTTTGTAGAGGACCATTACATCATACTACATACCAAATATCAAAGCTCTTGGCTTTGTAGTTCCAGAGAAGAAGGTGTTTAAGTAAATTGTTGACGCCCGCACGTACGCACGACGCACATATGCACGACTCACGACGCCGGACATAGGATCATCCCAATAGCTCACCTTGGCACTTTGTGCCAGGTGAGCTAAAAACAAGATGATGCTATGTGCCAATATGAAAGCTGAGAAATTCCAGTTTATGAGGTGATTTCTAATTTGCACACAGTTTGGATTCTGATCTGGTGCATATGTGAACTTCATATGTGGTTTGTACAAGAGAGTTAATTGTAAGATTGATATGCACTAACCCTTTATTCCATAAATATACCTTTGTATGCCTCTGTAATAGTCAATTTATGAAACCATTGTGATAAATAGAGCATTTGCCCCATAGGAGCAAATGCTCTATTTATCACAATGGTTTCAAATTTACACAATTCTGAAATTTTCTCTAATTAATGCTCATTTTAGGTAGATTTATTGAAAGAGGTAAGATCTAAAAATAGCCTATGAGGGAATGGGTTAAAAACAGTGTGAACAGACAATAATTCTGAAGCAGACAACATAACAGTGAACAGGAACTTGACCTCTCTCCAGTAATTGCATAAGACTAACCCAGGCTATCTGCAGTCCAGAGGGAAACCCTTAGACTGTAGAAGTCTATTATAAAGTATAACCCACAGGGCAGGGCAGGGCCAAATTTAACCTCAGAACTATGATATTTACAAAATTTATAAAAATATACTAAGTAAATCTATACACCAAATATCTAAGCTCTTGGACTTGTAGTTTTTGACAAGTAGATTTTTAAAGCTTTCCTTATGCCTATAACTACTAAGTGAACCCAACACTCTGCTAGTGCTAAAGAAAACTTAAACAACAGTCTGCTTAAACAAGAGGGCCATTGGCCCTATATCGCTCACCTGAGTTACAGTAATATATTGACATTTTTCAGTGGACAACATTTCTAGCAGATGAAAGAAGCTTAGTCCACTGCTTTCACCCTTTCACTGCTGAATAAACTTGAACTGGATTCAGATCTAATACCAAGTGACTGGTTGACCAAGATCTAAACTGTTTACAACTTGTGCCATTTTTGCCTTAGCTCAAAATGCCTAAAACTGGTCTTTGAGAAATTCAAATGACGTCAATAAAGCTATGCAATTATACCTTGATCCAGGTATATAGGCAAATAAAGTGCTAGGCAGTACATAATGCCAGTTTTTGTGTGAAATGACCAATAAAAATATCTTTAAAAATCTTCTAACCCTTTCCCTCATATAAAGCTGTTTTTACGCATTAGCAAACAGAGTAGACCCAGATCAAACGACACCTATGGAATATAGATCTGATTCTACAGTTTTTATCAAAGCAAAAACTTCTCTTCACAAAAATAATGTGTTTTACGCATTAAAAATAAGAGTAGACTAGATTAGACGGCTGCTATAGAAGCTGTCTGATCAGGGTCTGCTCTGTTTGCATTTGACAAGATATAGATTTGATTTTACAGGTTTTATCAAAGCTAAAACTTCTCTTTATGGAAATAATTTTTTACGCATTAGCAAACAGAGTAGTCCCAGATAATTTTTTGTCAAAGCAAACAGGTAAGGGGTTAATAGGTGTTTAGAAATAATTCTAGCTCTAGGTGTGAATATCTGATGATAAGTCAATTAAAAGGGTCATTAGTTTTTTTAACAATTGAAATTGAGAAGAGTTACTAATTTTTTGAGTAACATTAATTATTGATCGACAATAATTTTGATTAACTTAAAGACATTATTTTTTTTAAAAATCAAATTAAAACAAATACAATTAGTAGCAAGGAGAAAAGACATTATTAAACACCTAAATTTCAACTAAATGCAATTAAACAAGAGTTGCATAATAAAATTTGTTAGAATAAATGATCATAATGAAACTATTTTTTTCCAATCACATAAATTAACTGCAGAAACAAACATAACATTGTGCAAAGACCTGTGAAACTAAAATGTTAACGGTTTATTCCAATGTCTCCCACATTTTGGTTGACAAAATTCCAATAAGTCCCACAATCAAGCCAGACAGGTAATTCAATGGAGCATGCATTAGACTATAGTCAGTATCAATTGATTGCTTTATAGGTTGCTTGAACTGGCCTACCTATAGAAAGAGAACAAATATATGCAGAAAACTGATAATTACAGTTAATGACAAGATGATGGAAAAAGTTGAGGGTTGAATGTAATTTAAGTATAACATGTAATTAAGTCAGATTGCTTAATTAATAGACACTTAGTATTGTTTGTAATTGTATAAATCACATAAATCACATAATCAAAGTCATATTAAAATATTGTCTTTGATGCAATCGAAAAAATAAATTCTATTAAAGTCTGTCTGATCTTGGTCTACTCTGGTAAACTTTGCAAATGCGTGAAAACCTGTTTATTGACTGTTTCCAGCAGTTTATATCTTAAAATCCGTCTATTCTTGATGAGATGTTGAGTAATGTTATGAAGGAAAAACATATCTATTAAATTCTGTTAAATTCCATCTGATCTTGGTCTACTGTTTGCAAATGCATGAAAACACGTTTATGTGAAGGAACTTGTTAAATTATGACTGTTTCAAGCAGTTTTGATCCCGATGAGATGCTTTGTGAAAGGTTTCAATACATATGTACACGAAATCCTGAACAGTTTGATGTATTTCACATTGCTAACAGTTTGGCTCCAGATCAGACACTGCATAAGGTGGTGTGTGATTTGGATTCAAACTGTTTGTTATGTATTTAAATTTAAGAAATACCTAATAGTTTCCTTAATATTTAATATTCTAAATATGGTAACTAGCATAATGCCTATTTTTTTCCTAAAATGACAATTTTTTAGTTAATTAAAAGTATTAAAATGAATCTATTGTTGGTATTATCTAATTTAAGAAATACCTATTATTTTCCTAAATATTTAACTCTTTGCACATAATGTGGCGTCTCATGATTCTCATCATAATCATCTTGATTACCTATGCAAACAGTGTGGATCCAGATGATAATGCAGCGTCTCATCAGGATGCAAACAAGGGGGGGGGGGGGGGCATATGCATGATCATGTTTTCTTAGCTTAGGATTTCCAATATCTCCCACATCTAATTTGAGAGACATTGGTAACATCTAGCTGTATAGCACTCACACTATGGGGTTAATAGGTCAACATTCCTTTCCAAATCCCTTTAATGTTTCGTCTGCAACAAAAAGTTATTGTCATCTGCTTCAATTCTTAAAATAAACTTACTTTCATTTTTTTTCAAAAATATGGTTAAGATGACAAACAGTTTGGATCCTGATGAGATGCTGCATTATGCAGCCTCTCATCTGGATCCAAACTGTTTGCATAGGTAATCACAGTTTCACCACTAGCGTGCAAAGGGTTAAGAGTCATGCATTGACCTGGAGAGATTTTACTGCCCAGAGCTATAACCCTTTAACTGCAGAAAAGCCTGTTTAACCCTTAATTTCCATCATATAAACTTGTTTTCATGCATCTGCAAACAGAGTAGACCCAGATAAGGTGGCTCCTATAGGATCAGGGTCTGCTGTTTGCAAATGGAATTTGATATATCTGTTTCTATGCCTTCTAAAACAGCTACACTGTTCCACCTTCCACATTTTATTATAAGTAGTTACAAATAGAATCACTATTCTGGAAGTACTAGAATTCCAATGCAGTTATCTCCCTTTGTCCATTATGGCTATGCTGATGGGACAAGGGAAATAACTGTGAGGAATTTTTTTTAACTAGCTTCCTGATGTTAAAGTAATATAAAACCCCAGGGTGAGGCCATTTTTGGCCCAGGGGTCATTATTTGAACATACTTGGTAGTGATACATTAGGTGATGCTTCATACCAAATATCTTAGCTCTAGATTATGTGGTTTCAGAAAAAAAATTGTTAAAGGTTTCCCTATATAAGTCTATGGAAAAACTACAAGCCCCAGGGCAGGGCCATTTTTAGCCCGGGGGTCATCATTTGAACAAACTTGGTAAAGGACCATTAGATGATGCTATATCCCAAATATCAAAGCTCTAGAAATTGTGGTTTCAGAGAAGAAGATTTTTAAAGATTTAAAAAAAACACCTTTAAAAGTAGTGGGGCGGGGCCATTTTTTGCCCGGGGGTCATGATTTTAACAAACTTGATAGAGGACACCCTAAGGTACATTTCTGTGAAATTTGGTTGAAATCCTCCCAGTGGTTTAGGAGAAGAAGTCATTTGAAATAAAAGTGAACGGACAGACGGACGGACAGACGGACAGACGGACAGACGGACGACGGACGACAGGCGGTCACAATAGCTCACCTTGAGCCTTCGGCTCAGGTGAGCTAAAAAACTGGCCACCCCTGGGACGGGGCCAATTTTGACCCCAGGGGTATAATTTATATAACTTTGTAGAGAATGTGAATATGATGCTATGTGCCAAATATGAAAGTTGAGAACCTTCCAGTTTCAGAGAAGAAGATTTTCAAAGTTTTCACTATATGTTTCTATTGAAAACTTGACACCCCCAGGGTGGGACCAATTTTGACACCAGGGGCATAATTTATATGACTTTTGTAGAGGACCTACAGATGATGCTATGCCAAAGATGAAAGCTGAGAACCCTGTAGATTCAGAGGAGAAGATTTTTAAAGGTTCAAATTGTTGACACGGGACGAAGGACGACACACGACCACAGACATCAGGCAATCACAAAAGCTCACCCTGAGCACTTTGTGCTCTGGTGAGCTAAAAACAAGAGGGCAAGAATGGCCCTGACATCGCTCACCAGGCAATCAGGAGAAGATTTTCAAAGTTTTCACTATATGTTTCTATAGAAAACTAGCCACCCCTGGGGCGGGGCCAATTTTGACCCAAGGGGCATAATTTATACAACTTTTGTAGAGGACCTGAACATGATGCTATGTGCCAAATATGAAAGCTGAGAACCTTCCAGTTTCAGGAGAATATTTTCAAAGTTGTCACTATATCTAATGAGAACTGGCTACCCCTGGGGCGGGCCAATTTTGACCCAAAGGGCATAATTTAGATAAATCTTGTAGAGAACCTGAACATGATGCTATGTGTCAACAAGAGGGTCATGATGGCCCTGATATTGCTCACCAGACAATCAGGAGAAGATTTTCAAAGTTTTCACTATGTTCTATAGAAAACTGGCCACCCCTGGGGTGGGGCTTTATTTCTTAGCATGACTTGACTGAAATTAGCACACAGTTTGGATTCTGATCTGACGCATACCTGTATGTAACTTCATATGTGGTTTGTACATGAGTTAATTGTAAGATTGATATGCATTAACCCTTTCCTCCATAAAAACGCCTTTCTACGCCTCTGTAATAGTCACTTTATGAAACCATTGTGATAAATAGAGCATTTGCTCCATAGGAGTAAATGCTCTATTTATCACAATGGTTTCAAATCTACACAATTCTGAAATTTTCCTTTTCTCCAATTAATGCTCCTTATCAGTAGATTTACTCAAAGAGGTAGGATCTGAAAATAGCCTATGAGGGAATGGGTTAAAAACAGTGTGAACAAACAGACACTAATTCTGAAGCAGACAACTTTATAGAGTTTTGACAAGGAACTTGACCTCTGATTGCGTAAGACAGACTGAGTATCTAGGGTCCTTCTAGCTCAGGGGAACCTTTATAGTGTAAAAGTCTATTTTAAAGTATAACCAACAGGGCAGGGCCAATTTTAACCTCAGAACTATGATATTAACCAATTTCAATAAGGTATACTAAGTAAATCTATACACCAAATATCTAAGCTATGTGACATGTAGTTTTTGACAAGAAGATTTTTAAAGTTTTCCCCATGCCTAACCTAAGTGAATCCAGCATTCTGCTACTTGTACAGAAAACAACAGTCAGCTAGAGAAAACTGGCCACCCCTGGGACCGTGGCGGGGCCAATTTTGACTCCAGGGACATAATTTATTAACTTTTGTAGAGGACCTATAGGTGATGCTATGTGCCAAAGATGAAAGCTGAGAACCCTGTAAATTCAGAGGAGAAGACTTTTAAAGGTTCAAATTGTTGACGACGCACGATGCACAACAAACACTGACAGACGACAGACATCAGGCGATCACAAAAGCTCACCCTGAGCACTTTGTGCTCTGGTGAGCTAAAAAAATAACTCCAAAAATACTGATGCTAGAGTAATGGCCCTTGTGCATGACACTTCCTCTCATCGTGCTTGTTCCATATGTGAAGTTTCAAATGAATTGCGCCAGTAAATAAAGAGTTATTGTCCAGACAAGAAAATATGACAAGAGGGCCATGATGGCCCTAAAACGCTCACCTGGTTACTATAGACTTATGCATACACTGTATTTCTATGTAACAAGAGGGCCAGAATGGCCCTGAAGCGCTCACCAGACAACCAGAGGAGAAGATTTTCAAAGTTTTCACTATATGTTTCTATAGAAAACTAGCCGGCCCTGGAAAAAACTTGTAGGGGACCTGAACATGATGCTATGTGCCAAATATGAAAGCTGAGACTAACCTTCAAGTTTCAGAGAAGAAGATTTTCAAAGTTTTCTCAATATGTTTCTATTGAAAACTGCCCACCCCTGTGGCAGGGCCAATTATGACCCTAGGGCCATAATTTATATAACTTTTAAAGAGGACCTAAACATGATGCTCTGTGCCAAATATGAAAGTTGAGAGCCTTCCAGTTTCAGAGAAGTAGATTTTCAAAGATTTCACTATTTGTTTTTATTGAAAACTGTCCACCCCTGGGGCGGGGACGATTTTGAACCGAGACCATAATTAATATAACTTTAGTAGACGACCTGAATATGATGCTATGTGCCAAATATACAAGAGGGCCAGAATGGCCCTGAAGCGCTCACCAGACAATCAGGAGAAGATTTTGAAAGTTTTCACTATATTTCTATAGAAAACTAGCCGGCCCTGGGGCAGGCAAATTTTGACCCCAGGGGCATAATTTATATAACTTTTGTAGAGGACTTGAACATGATGCTATGAGCCAAATATTAAAGCTGAGAACCTTTCAGTTTCAGAGGAGAAGATTTTCAAAGTTTTCTCTATATGTTTCTGCTGAAAACTACCCACCCCTTGGGCGGGGCCAATTTTGACCCCAGGGGCATAATTTATGTAACTTTTGTAGAGGACCTAAACATGATGCTATGTGCCAAATATGAAAGCTGAGAAACGTCTGATTTCAAAAGAGAAGATTTTCAAAGGTTTACTATATGTTTCTATTGAAAACTTCCCACCCCTGGGGCGGGGCCAATTTTGACCCCAGGGGCATAATTTATATAACTTTTGTAGAGGACCTGAACATGATGCTATATGCCAAATATGAAAGCTGAGAACCTTCCAGTTTCAGAGAAGATTTTCAAAGTGTTCACTATATATTTCTATTGGAAACTGCCCACCCCTGGGGCGGGGCCAATTTTTACCCCAGGGCCTTAATTTTTATAACTTTTGTAGAGGACCTGAACATGATGCTATGTGCCAAATATGAAAGATGAGAGCCTTTCAGTTTCAGAGGAGAAGATTTTCAAAGATTTCATTATTTGTTTCTATTGAAAACTGCCCACCCCTGGGGCGGGGCCAATTTTGACCCCAGGGTCATAATTCATATAACTTTTGTAGAGGACTGGAACATGATGCTATGTGCCAAACATGAAAGCTGAGCGCCTTCCAGTTTCAGAGGAGAAGATTTTCAAAGATTTCATTATTTGTTTCTATTGAAAACTGCCCACCCCTGGGGCGGGGACAATTTTGACACAAGGGCCATAATTTATATGACTTTTGTAGAGGACCTGAACATGATGCTATGTGCCAAATATGAAAGCTGAGAACCCTGTAGATTCAGAGGAGATGATTTTCAAAGTTGTCATTATATGTTTCTATTGAAAACTGGCTACCCCTGGGGCGGGGCCAATTTTAACCCCAGGGGCATAATTTATACAAATTTGGTAGAGGACCTGAACATGATGCTATGTGCCAAATATGAAAGCTGAGCACCTTCCAGTTTCAGAGAAGAAGATATTCAAAGTTTTACTATATACAGTAAAACTTATTTATAACGAACTCTGATAAAGCGAATTTCCGCTTATAGCGAACTAAATTTTGTTCCCCGGCCGATATCCTCATTAATTCTATACAGACTATAATGTTTAGTGCGAAGTTGGTTAGAGCGAATATTCGCTTATGGCGAACTGATTTTCCAGTACCATTATTCACAAAACACTTTAAAATTCCTTCTTTAAAGCGAAGTTTCACCGTCATACTACCTTCAATCTCCTGTGTATTTCGCACGATTAACACCATGTCGCATAGGTGTTAAAACACATACTAGTGTTGGGGCGAACTGTGAAGCGATCCGTAAACATTATTCTTCACGGTGGTGTATAATTTAAACACCTCTAGCCGCGGGGCATATATGCACTTAAAAGTACGGGTTATAGCTAAACATTGTTAGGATATGATGCTCGTTTTTTATTTTCAAAATATATACTTGAAGTCTTTTGGTTTTGTTATTCCCTCCCCGTTCGCATATTATTTCAGCAATTTCCGCTAAAAATAGAATCTACCGCTGACTCCGATGACGACACAGATCTATAAGGAATATTTGCCCCTGCCCACATACGCGGAGTCTTTGTCCGCTATACCCAATTTGCATCGGACATTGGAGCAACAACCAAATACTACTGATAATTATTTTTAAACACTGACATTTATGAAACAGTTATTTGGCAAGTGTCAAGCATCAACGTGTGTTCAAAAGCAAATGACCGATTTCTTCAACAAAGAGTAAGCTGTACGATGAATGATGTGCATTTTGGGAGTTTGATCGCTACGCATACATGTCCGAATTACGGTTTAATAAATATTGAACAGTCGTGTGTCAAAGTCATAATTTATAGCGAACTTCGTACTATCAATATAGCGAATAATGTTTATAGCGAAGTAAATCTTTCAGTCCTTTGGAATTCGTTATAACCGAGTTTTACTGTATTTCAATAGAAAACAAGGCACCCCTGGCCAATTTTGACCCCAGGGGCATAATTTATATAACTTTTGTAGAGGGCCTACAGATGATGCTATGTACCAAAGATGAAAGCTGAGAACCCTGTAGATTCAGAGGAGAAGATTTTTAAAGATTCAAATTGTTGACGCCCGACGACGGACGACAATGGACATCAGGCAATCACAAAAGCTCACCCTGAGCACAAAAGTGCTCTGGTGAGCTAAAAAGGGGAATAAAATCCACAAATATTGATGCTAGAGCTATGGCCCTTGTGCATGACACTTCCTCTCATCATGCTTACTCCATGTGTGAAATCTCTATGATTAGTTTAGAAATGACAGCCAAACAAGAGGGTCATGATGGCCCTGATATCGCTCACCAGACAATCAGAGGAGAAGATTTTCAAAGTTTTCACTATGTTCTATAGAAAACTGGCCACCCCTGGGGTGGGGCTTCATTTCTTAGCATGACTTGACTGAAATTAGCACACAGTTTGGATTCTGATCTGACGCATATCGGTATATAACTCCATATGTGGTTTGTGCATAAGTTAATTGTAAGATTGATATGCAGTAACCCTTTCCTCCATAAAAACGCCTTTCTACGCCTCTGTAATAGTCACTTTATGAAACCATTGTGATAAATAGATCATTTGCTCCATAGGAGTAAATGCTCTTTTTATCACAATGGTTTCAAATCTACACAATTCTGAAATTTTCCTTTTCTCTAATTAATGCTCCTTATCAGTAGATTTATTCAAAGAGGTAGGATCTGAAAATAGCCTATGAGGGAGTGGGTTAAAAACAGTGTGAACAAACAGACACTAATTCTGAAGCAGACAACTTTTATAGAGTTTTGACCAGGAACTTGACCCCTCCAATGATTGCATAACACAGATTGAGTATCTGGAGTCCTTCCAGCTAAGGGGAACCTTTATAGTGTAAAAGTCTATTTGAAAGGTATACTAAGTAAATCTATACACCAAATATCTAAGCTCTGTGACAGTAGTTTTTGACAAGGAGATTTTTAAAGTTTTCCCCATGCCTAACCTAAGTGAACCCTGCATTCTGCTACTTGTACAGAAAACAGAACAACAGTCAGCTAGAGAAAACTGGCATGCCCTGGGACGGGGCCAGTTATATGCTTCTTTTGAAAACTGGCTACCCCTGGGGCGGGGCCAATTTTAACCCCAGGGGCATAATTTATATAACTATTGTAGAGGACCTGAACATGATGCTATGTGTCAAATATGAAAGCTGAGAACCTTCCAGATTCAGAGAAGAAGATTTATCAAAGTTTGCACTATATGTTTCTATTGAAAACTGGCTACCTCTGGGGTGGGGCCAATTTTGACCCCAGGGGCATAATTTATATAACTTTTGTAGAGGACCTAAACATGATACTATGTGCTAAATATGAAAGCTGAGAACCTTCCAGTTTCAGAGGAGAAGATTTTCAAAGTTTTACTATAATTATGTTCCTATAGAAAACAATGTACCCCTGGGGCAGGGCCAATTTTGACCTCAGGGACATAATTTATAAAAGTTTTGTAGAGGACCTAAAGATGATGCTATGTGCCAAAGATGAAGGGCTGAGAACCCTGTAGATTCAGAAGAAGATTTTTAAGATTCAAATTGTTGACAACTGACAATGAACGACGGACATCAGGCGATCACAAAAGCTAACCCTGAGCACTTTGTGCTCTGGTGAGCTAAAAACTGGCTACCCTTTGGGCGGGGCCAATTTTGACTCCAGTGGCATAATTTATATAACTTTTGTAGAGGACCTGAACATGATGCTATATGCCAAATATGAAAGCTAAGAACCTTCCAGTTTCAGAGAAGAAGATTTTCAAAGTTTTCACTATATGTTTCTATTGAAAACTGGCATCCCCGGAGTGAGGCAATTTTGACCCCTGGGGAATAATTTATATAACTTTTGTAGAGGACCTAAACATGATGGTACGTGTCAAATATGAAAGCTGAGAACCTTCCAGTTTCAGGAGTAGATTCTTAAAGTTTTCACTATATGTTTCTATTGAAAACTGGCTACCCCGAGGGCGTGGCCAATTTTGACCCCAGGGCCATAATTAATATAATTTTTATAGAGGATCTGAACATGATGATCTGCGCCAAATATGAAAGCTGAGAGCCTTCCAGTTTCAGAGAAGATTTCAAAGAATTCACTATTTGTTTCTATTGAAAACTGCCCACTCCTAGGGCGGGTCCAATTTTGACCCTGGGGCCATAATTTATATAACTGTTGTAGAGGGCCTTAACATGATGCTATGTGCCAAATATGAAAGCTGAGAGACTTCCAGTTTCAGAGAAGAAAAAAATTCAAAGATTTACTATTGAAAACAAGGCACCCCTGGGGCAGGGCCAATTTTGACCCCAGGGCCATAATTTATATAACTTTTGTAGAGGACCTGAACATGATGCTCCTGAACATGATGCTCTGTGCCAAATATGAAAGCTGAGAAACTTCCAGTTTCAGAGGAGAAGATTTTCAAAGATTTTACAGTTTTTTTTTCAATTGAAAACTGCCCACCCCTGGGGCGGGGCCAATTTTGGCCCCGGGCCATAATTTGTATAGCTTTTGTAGAGGACCTGAACATGATGCTATGTGCCAAATATGAAAGCTTAGAACCTTCTGGTTTCAGAGGAGAAGATTTTCAAAGTTTTACTATATGTTTCTATTGAAAACAAGGCACTCCTTGGGCGGGGCCAATTTTGACCCCAGGGGCATAATTTAAATAACTTTTGAGGAGGAACTGAACATGATGCTATATGCCAAATATAAAAGCTGAGAACCTTCCAGTTTCAGAGAAGATTTTCTAAGTTTTACTATATGTTTCTATAGAAAACAAAGCACCCCTGGGGTGGGGCCAATTTTGACCCCAGGGGCATAATTCATATAACTTTTGTAGAGGACCTGAACATGATGCTATGTGCCAAAGATGAAAGCTGAGAACCCTGTAGATTAAGAGGAGAAGATTTTTAAAGTTCAAATAGTTAATGATGCAAGACGACGCACGACAGACATCAGGCGATCACAAAAGCTCAACCTGAGCACTTTGTTCTCTGGTGAGCTAAAAATGCACTTACCTTTGTACAACTTTACTTTTTTTCAATTGAGTACACAATGTACCGGAATGTAGACCTAAATTGCCAAGAGCACCTGAAGAACAAAGAGGCAACATGTTGGTAGATGATCTTCTACACTGTATTGGTAAATTAATGATAATCATTCCAGATGTGATGCTACCTTTGAACAGTAAAGCAGGCAATACTGTTTGCAGGCAGAGTGCTGAATGAACTAGAACTATCACTGAAGGTGATTAATACCCCAACAAATGTGACTGTCACATAAAAAAGCTTTGTACAATTCCAAGGGGCATAACTCTGTAAGGAAAAATATAAACTGGAAAACTATAATTGGACGTGCATGTCCTCTTTATGATAAAGCATCACGTCAAGTTTCATTGGAATCCAGTAAGCAAAGGGGTATAACTATGTAAGGAAACAGATCAACTGTAAAACTATTACAAGATGGGTATCTCCTCTTCATGATAAAGTATCATGTCAAGTTTCATATGAGTCCAGTCAGCAGTCGCTGAGAAACAGTGTGGAATAAAGGTCAACAGACAGACCAACCCAAAACTTTTAAACAAGTGGAATAAACTTGTAAGAAAATAAATCAACTGGTAAACTATTATTGGATGTGCATGTCCTCTTTATGATAAAGCATCATGTCAAGTTTCATTGGATTCCAGTCAGCAGTTACTTAGAAAGCCCGCAGAATAAAAATCAACAGACAAACCAACACAAAACTTTTAAACAAAGGGGCACAACTTTCAAAAAAAGAGTGCCAGTGGGCACAATATACGTGACCAATTGTGCGACCTTGACCTTGGATATACATACTGGGACGCACCCATGCTACTGTGGGATGTCCAGATAAACATTGTGGTGTGTGGTGTAATTTGAGAAGGATCCACCTAGCAGAATGTGAGTTAGAGATGTTACAGACAGACATACAGACAGACAAACAGACAGTACTATTCCATAATACATCCTGGTTTTTTCTCTCAAACAGATGAAGCTTCTGAACAAGTGCTCCACATTTCAAAGCTTTATCTCAAAGGGTTATGTAAATAAATAGACTTTAACAAAAAACCTTAACCAAAAATTCTAAGTTAAAAAGGGTTATAATTATGTCAAAATGCTGGACAGAGTTATGTACTGTTGCCTACAAATAAAGCTTGTGATGGTGAACAAGTGTTCCATGTTTCAAAGCTTTATCACAAAGGGTTAAGTAATTAAAAGGACTTACAACAAGAGCTGTCACAGGACAGCGCGCTTGACTATTCTCAGAATTGTTAGTGTAAAAATACTTGATAGTGGACTTAAATAGTGTCCAATGATACTAGAAGCAAGTAATCAGTCTCAGTAAAATATATTTAATAGTATTCAGGATGTAGGATCTCTTTGAACTTTTTAATAAAAGAGAAAAACTTAATCAAATAAGGCCAATCATTTTTGTTAAAATGCTTGACAGGGTAATGTACTACAGTGCTCCCTCCTTACAACGGCTCTGTCAATAACGATTCCCTCCTTACAACAACACATGTCTCTGTTTCCGAAACAACCTTTTTCCATCTTATTTTCTTTATGCCTTCATTAAACCCTATGTTGTGACCACTCTTTAAAATCGTCACTTTGTGATGATTCTAAAGAGTGGTCACAACATAGGGTTTGATTGAGGTATAACGGTTTTAGTTCTCGACATACACCCTATCTGGGGAACTGCAAATAAGCTAATTATGTTTGATTTTCCCTCCCTATAACAACTCCCTCTGAACAACACATACAATATTCGTATCGTTGTAGAGAGGGAGCACTGTATTGCCTACAGATAAAGCTTGTGGTGGCGAACAAGTGATCCAAATCTCAAAGCTTTATCCCAAAGGGTTATGTAAATAAATGGACTTTAACAAAAACCTTAACCAAAAATTCTAAGTTAAAAAGGGTCATAATTCTGTCAAAATGCTTGACAGAGTTATGTACGCTTGCCTACAGATGGAGATTGAGGTGGTGAACAAGTGTTCCAAGTTTCAAAGCTTTATTCCAAAGGTAAGAGGCAAAAAGTGGACTTTAACAAAACCGTAACCAAAAATTCTAAGTTAAAAAAGGGCCATACTTCTGTCAAAATGATTGACAGAGTGATTACAGATGAAGCTTGTGGCGGTGAACGAGTGTTCCAAGTTTGAAAGCTTTATTCCAAAGGGTAGAAGCAAAAAGTGGACTTAAACAAAAACCTTAACCAAGGTGTGACCCGGACGCAGACGCCTGGGTGAGTAGGATAGCTCCACTATTCTTCGTGTAGTCAAGCTAAAAATGTGTTCCACATAAATTGAGGTTGACATATTTGCTTAACACAAATGCTAAACGCAAAGTCCAATTGTGCAACCTTGACCTTGGATATACATACCGAAACTGGGCATGCTACTCTGGCATGTCCAGATACCCATTGTGGTTAAATTTGAGAAGGATCCACCAAGCAGAAATTTAGTTAGAGATGTTACAGACAAACAGACAGGTTAACGTTTTGCTAGACACAAATTCTAAGTCCAATTGTGCGACCTTGACCTTGGATATACATACCGGGATTGGGCATGCTACTGTGGCATGTCCAGATACACATTGTGGTTAAATTTGAGTAGGATCCACCAAGCAGAACTTGAGTTAGAGATGTTACAGACAGACAGACAGACAGCGCCATTCCAAATACGTCCCATTTTTTCAAACGGGCGTATAAAAAATCAATCAGCTGGAAAACTATAATTGGATACACAAAATCATGTCCTCTCTATATTCAAAAGTCAACAGACTGACCAAGAGACCAAAATTCAAAGGGGCATAACTCTGTAAGGAAATAAATAAACTGAAAAACTATTATTGGTTGCACATCTCCTTTTCATGATAAAGTATTATGCCAAGTTTTGTACGATTACAGTCAGTGGTTACTGAGAAACTGTGGAAAAATAAGTCAACAGACCAACCAACACAAAACAAAAAATTTGAACAAAGGGACATAACAAAGGGAAATCACTGAGCTAGAAAATTATAATTGGATGCACATCTCTTTATGAACAAGAGTACCGCATATGGTACATAATACGCCCACTTGCAAACTTTCTCTGATTCAACATGCCTAATAAGTGTTGACATTTTCTAATCTGTGCTTCAGATCTTGATTTCCATATTAAGGTGATACTATTTTTAAAACAAGATGTGTTTGTGAAACACTATGCCCCCTCGATATGATATTTGACCCTAAAGGATGACCTTGATCTTGACATGTCACCCCTCAAACTGTGCAGCTTCATGGGGTGCACATGCATACCACATATCAAGTCTGTATCTCTACTGGTTCAAAAGTTATGGCCAATGTTAAAGTTGGTGACCTTTGACCATGAAGGATGACCTTGACCTTGACATGTTACCCCTCAAACTGTGCAGCCAAATGAGAAACACACGTATACCAACTATCAAGTCTGTATCTCTACTGGTACAAAAGTTATGGCCAATGTTAAAGTCGGTGACCTTTGACCCTGAAAGATGACCTTGACCTTGAAAAGTCACCCCCAAAATGTGCAGCTTCATGTGATACACATGCATACCAAATATCAAGACTTTATCTCTATTGGTTCAAAAGTTATGGCCAATTTGAAGTTGGTGACCTTTGACCCTGAAGGATGACCTTGACATTTCACCCCTCACACTGTGCAGCTTCATGAGATACACAAGCATGCCACATATTAAGTCTCTATCTGTACTGGTTCAAAAGTTATGGCCAATGTTAAAGTCAGTGATTTGACCCATATGTTTGACCTCTGACCTTTAAGGATGACCTTGACCTTGACATGTCACCCCTCAAAATGTGCGGCTTTATGAGATACATATGCATGCCAAATATCAAGTCTCTATCTGTACTTGCTCAAAAGTTATGACCAATGTAAAATTTGGTGATTTGACCCATGTAATTGACCTCTGACCTTTAAAGATGACCTTGACCTTGACATGTCACCCCTCAAAATTTGCGGCTTTATGAGATACATGTGCATGCCAAATATCAAGTCACTAGCTGTACTGGCTCAAAAGTTATGACCAATGTTAAAGTTACAGACAAAGAAACGGACAATTTGACCTTTGACCCTAGAGGATGACCTTGACCTTGACATTTCACCTCTCAAAATGTGCAGCTTCCTGAGATACACACGCATGCCAAATATCAAGTCTCTATCTCTACTGGTCCAAAAGTTATGGCCAATGTTAATGTCGGTGATTTGACCCATATATTTGACCTCTGACCTTGAAGGATGACCTTGACCTTATCATGTCACCCCTCAAAATGTGCGGCTTTATGAGATACATATGCATGCCAAATATCAAGTCTCTATCTGTACTGGCTCAAAAGTTATGACCAATGTTAAAGTTGCGTTAAAGTTACAGACAAAAAACAGACAATTTGACCTTTGACCCTGAAGGATGACCTTGACCTTGACATGTCACCCCTCAAAATGTGCGGCTGCATGAGATACACAAGCATGCCAAATATCAAGTCTCTATCTCTACTGGTCCAAAAGTTATGGCCAATGTTAAAGTCGGTGATTTGACCCATATATTTGACCTCTGACCTTGAAGGATGACCTTGACATGTCACCCCTCAAAATGTGCGGCTTTATGAGATACATATGCATACCAAATATCAAGTCTCTATCTATACTGACTCAAAAGTTATGACCAATGTTAAAGTTGCTGACAAACAAACAGACAGACAGACAGACAGGGCAAAAACAATATGCCCCCCAGATCTGATCTGGGGGGGCATAAAAATTGAAGTGAATATCTTATTAAATAAACAAGAGGGCCATGATGGCCCTGATATCGCTCACCAGACAATCAGAGGAGAAGATTTTCAAAGTTTTCACTATGTTTCTATAGAAAACTTACCACCCCTGGGGCAGGGCTTCATTTGAACCCATGGGCATAATTCGTATATTTTTGTAGAGGACCTCAAGATGATGCTATGTGCCAATATGAAAGCTGAGAAATTCCAGTTTAAGAGGTGATTTCTAATTTGCACACAGTTTGGATTCTGATCTGGTGCATAATTATGTGAACTTCACATGTGGTTTGTACAAGAGAGTTAATTGTAAGATTGATATGCACTAACCCTTTATTCCATAAATGTACCTTTGTATGCCTCCGTAATAGTCAATTTATGAAACCATTGTGATAAATAGAGCATTTGCCCCATAGGAGCAAATGCTCTATTTATCACAATGGTTTAAAATTTAAACAATTCTGAAATTTTCCTTTTCTCTAATTAATGCTCATTTTAGGTAGATTTATTGAAAGAGGTAAGATCTAAAAATAGCCTATGAGGGAATGGGTTAAGAACAGTGTGAACAGACAGTAATTCTGAAGCAGACAACATAACAGTGAACAGGAACTTGACCTCTTGCATAAGACAAACCCAGGCAATCTGCAGTCCAAGATAGAGGGGGAAACCCTTAGACTGTAGAAGTCTATTATAAAGTATAACCCACAGGGCAGGGCAAGGCCAAATTTAACCTCAGAACTATGATATTTACAAAAGTTATACTAAGTAAATATATACACCAAATATCTAAGCTCTGGGACTTGTAGTTTTTGACAAGTAGATTTTTAAAGCTTTCCCTATGCCTATAACTACTAAGTGAACCCAACACTCTGCTAGTGCTAAAGAAAACTTAAACAACAGTCTTCTTAAAAAAACTGGCCACCCCTGGGACGGGGCCAATTTTGACCCCAGGGGCATAATTTATATAACTTTTGTAGAGAATGTGAATATGATGCTATGTGCCAAATATGAAAGTTGAGAACCTTCCAGTTTCAGAGGAGAAGATTTTCAAAGTTTTCACTATATGTTTCTATTGAAAACTTGACACCCCCAGGGTGGGGCCAATTTTGACTCCAGGGGCATAATTTATATAACTTTTGTAGAGGACCTACAGATGATGCTATGTGCCAAAGATGAAAGCTGAGAACCCTGTAGATTCAGAGGAGAAGATTTTTAAAGGTTCAAATTGTTGACGCGGGACGACGCACATCAGGCAATCACAAAAGCTCACCCTGAGCACTTTGTGCTCTTGTGAGCTAAAAAGCCTTTGTTCTACGCCTCTGTAATAGTCACTTTATGAAACCATTGTGATAAATAGAGCATTTGCTCCATAGGAGTAAATGCTCTATTTATCACAATGGTTTCAAATCTACACAATTCTGAAATTTTCCTTGTCTCTAATTAATGCTCCTTATCAGTAGATTGATTCAAAGCGGTAGGATCTGAAACAAGAGGGCCAGAATGGCCCTGACATCGCTCACCAGACAATCAGGAGAGAAGATTTTCAAAGATTTCACTATATGTTTCTATAGTAAACTAGTCGGCCCTGGGGTGGGGCAAATTTTAATTCAGAAAGAATAAATTAATCTATACTTATGTTCAAAATTTCAGATATTTTCATTACATCTTCATGAGTTCATATTATTATTCATATCTTATCTTAAGATTGATGTACTTTTAACCCTTTCCCTGTTCTATGTTTATTCAAAATTTCAATACCTAGTGAATATTCATGGACAAAATAGTTGTAATGAAATTTTAGAAAGTAAAGAAACATATTTCAAATTCCATTGACAAACAGATCAGACCCTGATCAGACAGCTGCTATAGGAGCCGTCTGATTTGGTCTGTTCTGTTTGCAAATGCATGAAAAGTCATTTATATGAGGGAAAGGCTTAAGTAAACATATTATAAGTGCATGTATATTGTACACAAAATAAAAATAATTTAATGCAATTTGCACTATATTATATCATAAGCAAATACAGTAGATTGATCAGATGGCTACTACATGAGCCATCTGATCTGGGTCTACTCTGTTTGCAAAGGTGTAGAAATGCATATTTATGGAGTAAAGGGTTAATTGTTCTATTTACATGTCAGATCTAATTTGCAACTGCCATTATCCAGAAGGGAGGCAATCCAGTTGTAATCAAAAAGTGTGAAAGGGAGATGTATGCTTAAAATAGCCAGCTAAAAATAGACACTGCTCTCCAAGATGCAATAGAACACTTGAATTTGTATTAAGCTGAACTTCACAGCAGATACAGTTATGGGATATATATTGATAGCTGGCAGCTTAATGCAGGGCATAGATATGGAAAAAAGCTTTAAGAGCTTTCTGCATTTTGAGTATTATCCACAAAGTTTTCTCAATCTAAAATGAGTGTGTGTAATTTGTCTAAACACAATTTCTACTCTACTGATCAGGCTAAGGGTGATTACCAATACACTCTGGCCAGCGAGTCCTATCAGAGCACTGGCTTATCTCTGAATACTTTAACCTGTAGAACCTTTAGACTGTAGATGTGAAAAAGTATATATACACAGGGCAGGGCCAATTTTAACCTCAGAACTATGATATTAACAAAACTCTATGCTAAGTTAATCTATACAACAAATATCTAAGCTCTGGGACATGTAGTTTTGACAAGAAGAGTTTCAAAGTTTTTCCTATGCATATATAGTGATCCCATGGGCTGTTTATGCAGTCAGCTACAAAAAACTGTCAATCCCTGGGGTGGGGCCAATTTTGACCCTAGGGGCATAATTTATATAACTTTTGTAGAAGACCTGAAGTTGAAGCTATGTGCCAAATATGAAAGCTGAGAACCTTCTAGTTTGAGAGGAGAAGAATTTCAAAGTTTTCACTATATGTTTCTATTGAAAACTGAAAACCCCTGGGGCAGGGCCAATTTTGACCCCAGGGGCATAATTTATATAACTTTTGTAGAGGACCTACAGATGATGCTATGTACCAAAGATGAAAGCTAAGAACCCTGTAGATTCAGAGGAGAAGATTTTTAAAGGTTGAAATTGTTGACGCCCAACGACGGACGACGGACTATGGACGACGGACATCAGGCGATCACAAAAGCTCACCCTGAGCACAAAAGTGCTCTGGTGAGCTAAAAAGCCTTTGTGATAAATAGAGCATTTGCTCCATAGGAGTAAATGCACTATTTATCACAATGGTTTCAAATCTACACAATTCTGAAATTTTCCTTTTCTCTAATTAACCCTTTCCCTCATATAAACATGTTTTCACGCATTTGCAAACAGAGTAGACCCAGATTTACCTCTTTGAATAAGCAGACAACATTACTAACAGATGACAACCCAATCACTGCTTAGCATGACTTGACCAAAATTAGCACACAGTTTGGATTCTGATCTGACGCATACCGGTATGTAACTTTATATGTGGTTTGTATATGAGTTAATTTACTCCTATGGAGCAAATGCTCTATTTATCACAATGGTTTGAAATCTACACAATTCTGAAATTTTCCTTTTCTCTAATTAATGCTCCTTATCAGTAGATTTATTCAAGAGGTATAATAGTCACTTTATGAAACCATTGTGATAAATAGAGCATTTGCTCCATAGGAGTAAATGCTCTATTTATCACAATAGTTTCAAATCTACACAATTCTGAAATTTTCCAAGAGGTAGGATCTGAAAATAGCCTATGAGGGAATGGGTTAAAAACAGTGTGAACAAACAGACACTAATTCTGAAGCAGACACCTTTATAGAGTTTTGACCAGGAACTTGCCCTCCCCAGTGATTACATAACACAGATGGAGTATTTGCAGTCCTTCTAGCTCAGAGGAACCTTTATAGTATAAAAGTCTATTTTAAAGTATAACCAACAGGGCAGGGCCAATTTTAACCTCAGAACTATGATATTAACCAATGTCAATAAGGTATACTAAGTAAATCTATACACCAAATATCTAAGCTCTGTGACATGTAGTTTTTGACAAGAAGATTTTTGAAGTTTTCCCCATGCCTTACCTAAGTGAGCCCAGCATTCAGCTACTTGTACAGAAAACAACAGTCAGCTAGAGAAAATTGGCCACCCCTGGGACCGTGGAGGGGCCAATTTTGACTCCAGGGACATAATTTATATAACTTTTGTAGAGGACCTATAGGTGATGCTATGTGCCAAAGATGAAAGCTGAGAACCCTGTAGATTCAGAGAAGACTTTTAAAGGTTCAAATTGTTGACGACGCACGACGCACAACAAACGCCGACAGACGACAGACATCAGGCAATCACAAAAGCTCACCCTGAGCACTTTGTGCTCTGGTGAGCTAAAAAGTTACAGCTAATCCTCATATTTGCAGATTTTTGTAAAGTGCAACGACCAGACCTCTGTAAATACAAACTGAATGAACCTCAAAATAAACTCAGCTGCAGATTTTGTTGCTTAAAACACTTGTGTTAAGTTTCATTTATATCATTTTAATAGTTTTCCCACAAAACAACAGACAAACTAAAAGTTGACAGAGAAACAAAGCAACAAACACACAAAGTTCAAGGACCATAACTTTAGAATAAAATGACATATCAAAACCCCCGCAATATATGTGAAAATTCGTATTAAGGTTTAACCATATACAAAAATTGAAGTAAATATCATTTCAAATGAAAAAGTTATGGCCATCCTCATACCGTATAATGGGTAATTTTTACTGCTGTAAAAGTTTACGGATTTGGGGTAAAAACACATGATTTGATTTTATATTACTTTCATTTTTACGAATCCATGAAGACAGGTAAAAAATTAGCTCATCTAAAGTTTACATCATTAAAAATTCACAATAAATAGTTTGGTTAATACAAAGGCAACTGTATGTCGCAGTTTGACAAGTGTTCAAACCTATCACGGTAACCGTGCAGCAAACACATGTACCGGCTATCGCCCTGGGCATCAAACAAAATAATTAAGGTGTACAAATTTATCCCAATGTTTGTTATGGTCCAGTGTTCTGCCAACGACGACCACTGCAGCAGAAATAAAGTTGGTAAATAAAATATATGTTATGAGCGCAATGAAAAAAAGTCGGATGAGTCCAAAAGCAATAGGGACGAAACTGATGCAGGAATGGTACCCAGCTTTATCTGACAAATTCAGTAAGTGACTGAAACCAGCTACAATATCGTAATCAGTAACCATGCATCTGATTGGATGATTGTCTCATTTCCTCTCGTATGTTTTTATTTCGGCCAATAGAAACGTTTGTCAGATAATGTGTTGATTCTTCATATTTTGTGTTGATACTGATAGCCTTTTACACAATACACTGAAACACCTCTACACTACATGCATAGATATTAACAATAACACGTCGCTCTAGTGTATCGGAATATTGGGATGACTTTGATAAGATTACCCTGCTTACGGTTAAATTCAAATGCTAGATACTAGATCTTTTTACCGGAGTTTACGCGGCGAAAATATATGAGGAATATTTTTACGAAAATGACTTTGGTCGTAAAAATAAGTAAAAATTAGCAGCAGGTAAAAAATAACCCGTTATACGGTATTTGCATAGATTTGCATTTTTTTTTTTAGTGCAAGGGCTATAACTCCAAAACGACAAATCAAATGAACCTCAGAATTGACCCAGCTTCAGGTCTTGATGCATTAAACATGTGTGTGAAGTTTCATTAATATCTGTCAAAGTTTTCCCAGAAAACAGCGGACAAACTATATGCATATATTTGCATTATTTTTTAAGTAAAAGGGTCATAACTCCGAAACGACAAATCAAATGAACCTCAGAATCGACTCAGCTTCAGATCTTGATGCATTAAACATTTGCATGAAGTTTCATTAATATCTCTCAAATAGTTTTCCCAGAAAACAGCGGACAAACTATTTGCATGTATTTGCACTACTTTTTAAGTAAAAGGGCCATAACCCCGAAACGACAAATCAAATGAACCTCAGAATCGACTCAGCATCAGATCTTGATGCATTTAACATTTGCGTGAAGTTTAATTAATATCTCTCAAATAGTTTTCCCAGAAAACAGCGGACAAACTATTTGCATGTATTTGCATTATTTCTTAAGGACAAGGGCCATAACTCTGAAATGAAAAATCAAATGAATCTCAGAATCAACTCAGCTTCAGATATTGATGCATTAAACATTTGTGTGAACTTGCATTAATATCTGTCTGATAGTTTTCCGAGAAAACTGCGGACAGACAAAATGTTGACGGACGAACGAACGAACGAACGAACGGACGGACGGACAGGGCCACGCCAATATACGACCACCTTTATTAGGTGGGCGTATAAAAAGCATCATGTCAAGTTTCATTGAATTCAAGTCAGCGGTTACTGAGAAACTGTGTGGAAACAAAAGTCAACAGACAGACCAACACAAAAAAATTAAACAAGAGGGCCATGAGATAACCCCAGGGGCAGGGCCATTTTTGACCAAAAAGTCATCATTTGTACAATCTTGGTAGAGAACCACAAGGCAAAGCAGTATGCCATTAATTAAAGGTCTAAGCCTTATGATTTCAGAGAAAAATAATATTTTTATATTTTTCAAAAACAACAACAACTGATAAGCCCCAAGGCTGGGCCAAGTTTTGCCCAGAGGTCAGAATTGTTAAGTTTAACATTCTTGGCAGAGGACCACAAGCCAAAGCTACATATTTGTAGAGGACCAATAGATCATGTTACATACCAAACATCAAAGGTCTAGGCCTTAGGGTTTTAGAAGATTTTTAAAGATTTTCCTATGAAAAACTGATAAGCCCTTGGGCAGGGTCATTTTTGGTCGGGGTCATAATTTGAACAATCTTTGTAGAGGGCCATTAGATGATGATACATACCAAATATCAAAGGTCTAGGCCTTACAGTTTAAGAGAAGACTTTCAAAGATGTTCCTATGAAAAACTGATAAGCCCTTGGGCAGGGCCATTTTTGGTCCCAGGGTCATAATTTAAACAATATTTGTAGAGGATCATTAGATGATGCTTCTTACCAAATATCAAAGGTCTAGGCTTTAAAGTTTCAGAGAAGAAGATTTCTAAAGATTTTTCTATGAAAAATTGATAAGCCCTTGGGCGGGGCCATTTTTGGCCCGGGGGTCATAATTTGAACAATCTCTGTAGAGGACCATAAGATCATGCAACATATCAAATATCAAAGGTCTAGGCCTTACAGTTTCTGAGAAGAAGATAAGCCCTTGGGCAGGGCTATTTTTGGTCTGGGGGTCATAATGTGAACGTTTCATTCCCTCAGCTACTGATGCCTCTGACAAAATTTGGTTAAAATCGGGTCAGCAGTTTCAGAGGAGATGTGGTTTGAAAATGTGGAGGGACGCTGGACGAAGGACGGATCGCGGTCACAATAGCTCAGCCTTAGCCTTTGGCTCAGGTGAGCTAACAAAGGGGCATAACTCTGTAAGGAAATCACTGAGCTAAAAAATTATAATTGGATGCACATGTCCTCTTTATGATAAAGCATCATGTCAAGTTTCATTGAATTCCTGTCAGCAGTTACTGAGAAACCCTGTGGAAACAAAGAAACAGACCAACCAACACAAAAAAAATTAACAAAGGGGCATAACTCTGTAAGAAAATCACTGAGCTGAAAAAATTATAATTGGATGCACATGTCCTTCTTATGATAAAGTATCATGTCAAGTTTCATTGAATTCTAGTCAGAGGATACTGAGAAACTGCACGGAAAGACAAGTCAACAGACCATCCAACTCCTATTTAACCCCCCACAAACTTTGTTTGTGGGTGTGTGGGGGTATAATAACTGCTCTGTTAAATTACCTTGCCTTAAGCTCTCAAAAGTCAAACCTCTTTATATCCTTTGCAAATATTTTGATCCAGATAACCCTCAAGGACTGGTAAAACATACTGAAAACTGTCAGGCAATATTGTTTCAGAGGACCAGATATGCAGAAAGCATGTTACTTAAAGTCACTACATTCGACACGTTTCAAAAGTGTCTAAAATATACAAAACTTGTTTGTTTATATGCCGAAAAGAAGTATATCGCAAGAAAACAAATTGAATAAACACCGGAGATAGACTTTGCCCCACAACTGTATTTCGCAGTGACAATGAAATGACCATTACCCATTAACCCCCCCCCCCAGCTTTGTCTTCATGCAAACCATCTGTACATCAAGTCTGCTAACAAAATACAGTGATGCCAGACTGCCTGCCTGACACATCCCAATATATATATAATGCTGAATTTTTCTCTGAAAAATATGGTTAAAATGTATTAACCCTTTACCTGATAAAGATGCATTTAGATGCCTTTGCAAACAGAGCAGACCCAAATCATAGTGCTCCAGTAGAAACGTCTGATTAGGGTCTGCATCATAGGGCTCCAGTAGAAACGTCTGATTAGGGTCTGCATCATAGGGCTCCAGTAGAAACGCCTGATTAGGGTCTGCTTTGTTTGCTTATGGAATTACATGTACAGATGCTGATAAAGCCAATACACTAATTACAAACATTCAGCCAATCAATTTTCACTTTATTCCTTATTTGAATATTTATCATGTAAAGGATCAAAGAAAGACCTATTACTTCAAGCTGATTAAAACTAGAACTATCACTAAAGGTGATGAATATCCCCGCACGACAGCTTGTATTGCAAAGCCAAGTTTGTGACACCAACTACCCATGTAACAGGACCAAAACACAAAAATACTCAAAGTTCAAGGGGAGATAATTCGGTAATGCCTGCAACTGAATATATGAAAATTGCATCTTGCATATCTGCTATTTGTGGTTATGGCAAGAATCAATTCAATAACTTTCAAATTGAAGGAGGAGTTTGCGACACAAACTCCCCAAATTTCATGCCAAAATTACAAAAAAAATATCAAAGTTCAAGGGAAGATAAGTCTGCAATGCCCAGTGCTAAGCACATGAAAATTGCATCTTGCACATTAACTATTCATGCTTATTATGTACATGTATACTATATACACTGAATAACTTTAAAACTGAAGGAGGAGTTCACAACACCAATCCATGTATTATGCAAGACTTACAAAACTAAAACTATCTCTAAAGGTGATTAATACCCCCACTAGCACATTTGACACAGAGATGGGGTTATAGAAATAAAGCTCCTGACCACTAAATTTTCATTTGTTAAATTACCATACACCAAGAAATGTCGACACAACATCAAACCGGGTTTTCCTTCACTATTAACTGGTGATTTCTAAGTTCAAAGAGGCATAACTCCCAGAACAAAAAATGTGTCACAGTACGTGACAAATGCTCCAAAGCAAAGCACTGACAATATGCGTTTTGTAAGCAGGCCTGCAATATGCAACTGCAAAATGAAATTAAGTTTGCATAGTAAGACCACAATTTGAACTCAAGTTACCCTAAATGACAATCTTTTTTTCATATTTGAGGTCAAAGGTCAAGGTCATGGCCACATGACCTACAAAAAGTATGCAATATTCCAGCATCCGAAAATGAATTCATACACCATATTCAGTGATCCTAGCTGATTCGGTGTAGGGATGACAAGCTTTTTTGTAAATGAAGTCAAAGGTCGAGGTCATGGTCACACTGATCTTTAAATAGTATGCGACACTGCTATCCCAGGATCTACTCACAAACCATATTTGGTGATCCTAGCTGAAGTAGTGTAGAAGATATGCTCCGGACAAGCCTTTTTTTAAAATGAGGTCAAAGGTCAAGGTCATGGTCACATTAACCTATAACTAGTATGTGATCCCAAGACGAACTCACACACCACATTTGGTGAACCTAGCTGATTCAGTGTAGGAGGTAAGCTCAAGACAATTTTTTTTGTAAATGAAGCCCAAGGTCAAGGTCACATTGACCTACAAATAGTATGCGACACTCTGCCATCCTAAGATGTACTCACACACATCATATTTGGTGATCTGAGCTGAATAATGCAGGAGATATGCTCAGGACAGGCTTTTTTTGTAAATGAGGTCAAAGTCACATTAACCTAAAATCAGTATGCAACACTCAGCCATCCCAAGACAAACTCACATGCTATATTTGGCGATCCTAGCTAATTCGGTAAAGGAGGTGCATGCTTCGGACGAAATTTCTTTTGTAAATAAAGCCCAAGGTCAAGGTCACATTGACCTATAAATAGTATGCGACACTCTGCCATCCCAAGATGTACTCACACACAATATTTGGTGATCATAGTTGAAATGATGTAGGAGACATTTTCTGGACAAGCTTCTTTGTAAATGAGGTCAAAGGTCAAGGTCACCTTGACCTATAAATAGTATGTGACACTCCGCCGTCCCATTATGTACTCACAGACCATATTTGGTGATCTTAGCTGAAGTAGTGTAGGAGATATGCTGAGGACAAGCTTTTTTTGTAACTGAGGTCAAAGGTCAAAGTCACATTGACCTAAAAATATTATGCAACATCCGCCATCCCAAGATGAACTCGCACACCATATTTGGTGTTCCTAGCTGATTCCGTATAGGAGGTATTCTCCGGACAAGTGTTTTTGTAAATAAAGCCCAAGGTCAAGGTCAGATTGACCTATAAAATGTATGCAACACTCAGCCATCCCAAAAAGCAGTGTAGGAGATATGCTCCGGACAAGCTTTTTTTGTAAATGAGGTCAAAGTTCAAGGTCAAGGTCACATTGACCTAAAAATAGTATGCGACACTCCGCCAACCCAAGATGAACTCACACACCATATTTTGTGATCCTAGCTGATTCCGTATAGGAGTTACGCTCTGGACAAGTTTTTCTTGTAAATGAAGCCCAAGGTCAAGGTCAAGGTCACATAAACCTATAAATAGTATGTGACACTCCGCCATCCCAAGATGTACTCACACACCATATTTGGTGATCCTAGCCAAAGTAGTGCAGGAGATATGCTTCGGACAAGCAAAATCTGTTAATCCAGTTAAAAATATACATGATTTTGACCTTTGACCTCCAAGTATGACCTTGACCTTTCAGCTATTGACATGGTTTTTTCATGCGACACGCAGTACCGTCTAGAGGAACATTTATGCCAAGTGATTTCACAATCCATCCATGGAATTCTAAGTTACAGCCTGGACAAGACCGGACGGACGCAAATATGGACTGACACATTTTTAAGTTCAAAGGGGCATAATTCCAATATTAGTGAAGCCAGAGTTATGGACCTTGTGCATGACACTTCCTCTTATCATGATCTTTCTATGTATGAAGTTTCAATCCAATGGCATGAGCCATATAGGAGTTATCGTCCGGACATAACTGGCTGCTGCCCACCCGCCCGCCGTACATCACCATTTCAATACCGGAGTTTTCCGTGGAAAACCCGGTAAAAAGGGAGATCATTCATTCAAAACCTTTATCGCAGGTGCAGAATTTCAGATGGTGTTCAACAATACTGCAAAATATTGACATCAGGCGATCACAAAAGCTCACCCTGAGCACAAAAGTGCTCTGGTGAACTAAACAAGAGGGCCAGAATGGCCCTGAAGCGCTCACCAGACAATCAGAGGAGAAGATTTTCAAAGTTTTCACTATATGTTTCTATAGAAAACTAGCCTCCCCTGGGGCGGAGCTAATTTTGACCCAAGAGGCACAATTTATATAACTTTTGTAGAGGACCTGAACATGATGCTATATGCCAAATATGAAAGCTGAGAACATTCCAGTTTCAGACGAGAAGATTTTCAAAGTTTTCACTATATGTTTCTATTGAAAACTGCCCACCCCTGGGGCGGGGCCAATTTTGACCCCCGGGCCATAACTTATATAACTTTTGTAGAAGACCTGAACATGATGCTATGTGCAAAATATGAAGCTGAGTACCTTCCAGTTTCAGAGAGGAAGATTTTCAAAGATTTCACTATTTGTTTCTATTGGAAACTGCCCACCCCTGGGGCGGGGCCAATTTTGACCCCGGGGCCATAATTTATACAAATTTTGTAGAGGACCTGAACATGATGCTATGTGCCAAATATGAAAGCTGAGAGCCTTCCAGTTTCAGAAGAAGATTTTCAAAGATTTCACTATTTGTTTCCATTGAAAACTGCCCACCCCTGGGGCGGGGCCAATTTTGACCCTGGGGCCATAATTTATATAACTTTTGTAGAGGACCTGAACATGATGCTATGTGCCAAATATGAAAGCTGAGAGCCTTCCAGTTTCAGACGAGAAGATTTTCAAAGATTTCACTATTTGTTTCTATTGAAAACTGCCCACCCCTGGGGCGGGGCCAATTTTGACCCCGGGGCCATAATTTATAAAAAATTTGTAGAGGACCTGAACATGATGCTCTGTGCCAAATATGAAAGCTGAGAGCCTTCCAGTATCAGAGAAGAAGATTTTCAAAGATTTCACTATTTGTTTCCATTGAAAAATGCCCACCCCTGGGGCGGGGCCAATTTTGACCCCAGGGCCATAATTTATACAATTTTGTAGAGGACCTGAACATGATGCTATGTGCCAAATATGAAAGCTGAGAACCTTCCAGTTTCAGAGGAGAAGATTTTCAAAGTTTTACTATATGTTTCTTTTGAAAACTGCCCACCCCTGGGGCGGGGCCAATTTTGACCCCAGGGCCATAATTTATATAACTTTTGTAGAGGACCTGAACATGATGCTCTGTGCCAAATATGAAAGCTGAGGACCTTCTAGTTTCAGAGAAGAAGATTTTCAAAGATTTCACTATTTTTTTCTATTGAAAACTGCCCACCCCTGGGGTGGGGCCAATTTTGACCCCTGGGCCATAATTTATATAACTTTTGTAGAGGACCTGGACATGATGCTCTGTGCCAAATATGAAAGCTGAGAGCCTTCCAGTTTCAGAGAAGAAGATTTTCAAAGATTTCACTATTTGTTTCTATTGAAAACTGCCCACCCCTGGGGCGGGGCCAATTTTGACCCCGGGGCCATAATTTATATAACTTTGTAGAGGACCTGAACATGATGCTCTGTGCCAAATATGAAAGCTGAGAGCCTTCCAGTATCAGAGAAGAAGATTTTCAAAGATTTCACTATTTGTTTCCATTGAAAACTGCCCACCCCTGGGGCGGGGCCAATTTTGACCCCAGGGCCATAATTTATATAAATTTTGTAGAGGACCTGAACATGATGCTATGTGCCAAATATGAAAGCTGAGAACCTTCAAGTTTCAGAGGAGAAGATTTTCAAAGTTTTACTATATGTTTCTATTGAAAACTGCCCACCCCTGGGGCGGGGCCAATTTTGACCCCAGGGGCTTAATTTATATAACTTTTGTAGAGGACCTACAGATGATGCTATGTACTAAAGATGAAAGCTGAGAACCCTGTAGATTCAGAGGAGAAGATTTTTAAAGGTTGAAATTGTTGACGCCCGACGACGGACGACGCACGCCGACGGACATCAGGCGATCACAAAAGCTCACCCTGAGCACTTTGTGCTCTGGTGAGCTAAAAAGGGCATCGCGCCTGGGTTTCTCAGTATCCTCTCCCTTCTCTCTGGGGCGTCCAGTTAGCCCATAGTGAGCAGAAACGGACGTTAATTAACACAAACAAAACAAACAAACATGAATAGACTTTATTCCTACTTTGAAGGTGAAATTGAGATGAAAATTCTGTAAATACTCACATGCAGCATTGATTCTTGTTTTTGTCACTGGATCTTTGAGTAGCTCTACCAGTTGTGGTACACAGGGTTTTAGTTTCAAGTAGAGATTATCATTATGAAACGCCGCATTGCCAACTGCATAACTGGCTCCCTGGAAGTACATCATTTCAACATTAAGTGATACAGCCTGTTACAATTCATTTTGTTTGGAAATAAATCTTCCATATAAGTATTAACTAGAACTGTTTTTGATACAAAAACTGATGTCTCCCCCAGCACGTGGACCAAATTTTGCAAAATCCCATAACTCTGCAGAAAATCATCGAACCGGAAAAGGAATAAACTATGCACAATTGGGCATGGCACTGATCAATCCTATGAAGTTTCATGAAAATCCAATAAAAGATTTTTGGGGAAACCCCATGGACAAAATTTTCCATGTAAAAATTTCAAAAAAGGTTTTTTGTGCATTTGCAAACAGAGTAGACCCAGATCAGACGGCTCCTAGAGAAGCCGACTGATCAGGGTCTACTCTGTTTGCTAATAGAATTTGATAGAACTGATTCTTTGCTTTCTAAAATGTCTACAATGTTCCACCTTCTATATTTCTTTATAACTATTTTGTTAATGAATATTCAGTAGGTATTGAAATTAGGCCTCAATACAAAATAGGGATAGGGTTAAGAGATATGGTGCGGACACGAAGGGGTGGCTTAAAACAGTTGACCTTGAATTGTGCCTGAATCAAATGCTCTGCAATCGTCTTGTTGAGTCGAACATTTGTGCAAAAGCATTTTGAAATCCTTCCATATTTGTGAGAGATATGGAGCCGACACGAATGTGACAGACAGACAGATGGACGGACAGACAGACGGACTTTCTTAAGGAATGAGCCTTATGGGACTTTTCTTTTTTTAAAAAAGTCACACAAGACCAGAAAATAAATAGCCCCACAAGTACAGGAACAACAAAAGACCTTCTGTTCTTATAGTCCCACAAGGTATCATTTTTGAGGGCGGACAGAGGGACAACTCGACCAAAAACAATTATAAATGGGGGAGACATAATTATCATTTTAAATATTTTCTATTTAAGGCTGACTGTTTAAATTAATATAATCCATTCCTGTAAAAACTTACAGTACAGTAAGGGGGTAAATTTTGTTAAAAATTGCCAAACAACATCACATCAGTCCTGATCAAGGGGCTCATGGAGGAGCCATCTAATCTGTTGCAAACTGTTTGCACAAATCGTTTAAATATCACATACATACTTAATACTTCGAACAGGCCTTTTTCAAATATATCAAAATGTTCTCTCTTTTTATGGTTGATTGCATGTAACAACAAGAGGGCCATGATGGCTCTGATATCGCTCATCAGACAAACAGAGGAGAAGATTTTCAAAGTTTTCACTATATGATTAAATAGAAAACTGGCCACCCCTGGGGTGGGCCAATTTTGACCCTAGGGGAATAATTTATATAACTTTTGTAGAGGATCTGAACATGATGCTATGTGCCAAATATAAAAGCTGAGAACCTTCAAGTTTCAGGAGAAGATTTTCAAAGTTTTCACTATATATTTCTATAGAAAACTGGACACCCCTGGGGCTGGGCCAATTTTGACCCAAGGGGCATAATTTATATAACTTTTATTGAGGACCTGAACATGATGCTATGTGCCAAATATAAAAGCTGAGAACCTTCCAGTTTCAGGAGAAGATTTTCAAAGTTTTCACTATATGTTTCTATTGAAAACTGGCCACCCTTGGGGAGGGGGCAATTTTAACCCCATGGGACAGAACTTATGTAACTTTTGTAGAGGAACTAAACGTGATACTATGTGCCAAATATGAAAGCTGAGAACTTTCCAGTTTTAGGGGAAGGTTTTTAAAGTTTTCACTATATGCTTCTATTGAAAACTGGCCATCCTTGAGGAGGGGCCAATTTTACCCCCAGGGGCAGAACTTATACAACTTTTGTAGAGGAATTAAACATGATAATATGTGCCAAATATGAAAGCTGAGAACCTTCCAGATTTTCTAAGTTTTCACTATATGTTTCTATAGAAAATTGGACACCCCTGGGGCTGGGCCAATTTTGACCCAAGGGGCATAATTTATACAACTTTTGTAGAGGATCTGAACATGATGCTATGTGCCAAATATGAAAGCTGAGAACCTTCCAGTTTCAGGAGAAGATTTTCAAAGTTTTCACTATATATTTCTATAGAAAACTGGACACCCCTGGGGCTGGGCCAATTTTGACCCAAGGGGCATAATTTATATAACTTTTATGGAGGACCTGAACATGATGCTATGTGCCAAATATAAAAGCTGAGAACCTTCCAGTTTCAGGAGAAGATTTTCAAAGTTTTCACTATATGTTTCTATTGAAAACTGGCCACCCTTGGGGAGGGGGCAATTTTAACCCCATGGGACAGAACTTATGTAACTTTTGTAGAGGAACTAAACATGATACTATGTGCCAAATATGAAAGCTGAGAACTTTCCAGTTTTAGGGGAAGGTTTTTAAGGTTTTCACTATATGCTTCTATTGAAAACTGGCCATCCTTGAGGAGGGGCCAATTTTACCCCCAGGGGCAGAACTTATACAACTTTTGTAGAGGAATTAAACATGATACTATGTGCCAAATATGAAAGCTGAGAACCTTCCAGATTTTCAAAGTTTTCACTATATGTTTCTATAGAAAATTGGCCACCCCTGGGGCTGGGCCAATTTTGACCCAAGGGGCATAATTTATACAACTTTTGTAGAGGACCTGAACATGATGCTATGTGCCAAATATAAAAGCTAAGAACCTTCCAGTTTCAGGAGAAGATTTTCAAAGTTTTCACTATATGTTTCTATTGAAAACTGGCCACCTTTGGGGAGGGGGCAATTTTAACCCCATGGGGCAGAACTTATATAACTTTTGTAGAGGAACTAAACATGATACTATGTGCCAAATATGAAAGCTGAGAACTTTCCAGTTTTAGGGGAAGATTTTCAAAGTTTTCACTATATGTTTCTATTGAAAACTGGCCACCCTTGAGGAGGGGCCAATTTTAACCTCAGGGGCAGAACTTATACAAGTTTTGTAGAGGAATTAAACATGATACTATGTGCCAAATATGAAAGCTGAGAACTTTACAGATTTTCAAAGTTTTCACTATATGTTTCTATAGAAAATTGGTTACCCCTGGGGCTGGGCCAATTTTGACCCAAGGGGCATAATTTATACAACTTTTGTAGAGGACCTGAACATGAAGCTATGTGCCAAATATGAAAGCTGAGAACCTTCCAGTTTCAGGAGAAGATTTTCAAAGTCTTCACTATATGTTTCTATTGAAAACTGGCCAGGGGTAGGGGCTAATTTTGACCCCTAGGGGCATAATTTGTATAATTTTGTAGAGGACCTGAGTAGGATGTAATGTGCCAAATATGAAAGTCGAGAAACTCACAGTTTCAGGAGAGATGATTTTCAAAGTTTTCACTATATGTTTCAATTGAAAGAGGCATAATTTATACAACTTTTGTAGAGGACCTGAACTTGATGCTATGTGCAAAATATGAAAGCTAACAAGAGTGCCAGTGGGCACAATATACACCCGTCGAGGTCTTGTTCAACATAAACTGGGGTTAACGTATTTGCTAAACTCAAATTCTAAGTCCAATTTTGTGACCAAGTTCCAAGGTTGTAAATAGGCATACTTTAACAAAAAACCTTAACCAAAAATTCTAAATTAAAAAGTGCCATAATTGTGTCTAAATACTTGACAGAGTTACATTGTATTTACTCTTGCCTACAGATGAAGCTTCTGATGGTGAACAAATGTTTCAACTTTAAAAGCTTTATCTCAAAGGGTGATGTAAATAAATGGACTTTAACCAAAACCTTAACCAAAAATTCTAAGTTAACAAGAGGGCCAGAATGGCCCTGACATCGCTCACCAGACAATCAGAGGAGAAGATTTTCAAAGTTTTCACTATTATGTTTCTATAGAAAACTAGCCGGCCCTGAGGTGTGCCAATTTTGACCCCAAGGGCATAATTTATATAGCTTTTGTAGAGGACCTCAAGTGAATAGAAATTAAAGAAAAATGTAAATGTAAACATATTATAACAATGTAAATCTAAAGAAGGTCATATAAAAAAGTATGTATAGCATCTCCCTGGGCAAAATGGTTGAATTTCAGAAAGAATAAATTAATCTATACTTATGTTCAAAATTTCAGATATTTTCATTATACCTTCTACATGAGTTCATATTATTATTCATATCTTAACTTATTTTTAACCCTTCCCCTGTTCGATGTTTATTCAAAATTTCAATACCTACTGAATATTCATGGACAAAATAGTTATAATGACAAATAGAAAGTGTAGCCATTTTAGAAAGTAATGAAAAACATCTTTCAAATTCCATTAACAAACAGAGTAGGCCCTAATCAGACAGCTGCTAAAGGAGCCGCCTGATCTGGGTCTGCTCTGCTTGCAAATGCATGAAAAGGCATTTATATGAGGGAAAGGGTTAAGTAAACATATTATAAGTACATCGTATATTGTACACAAAATGGAAATAATTTAATGCAATTTGCACTATACTCATAAGTAAACAGAGCAGACTGATCATATGGCTACTAAATGAGCCATCTAATCTGGGTCTACTCTGTTTGCAATGGTGTAGAAATGCATAATTATGGAGTAAAGGGTTAATTGTCTGTGCAATAGGCCAGATCTAAAAATATCAGTTGTCTACCCAGAAGGGAGGCAATCCAGTTGTTATCAAAAGTGCAAAGGGAGACCTAGCACAGTTTGGACTCTGATCTGATGCATATGTAACTTCAAGTTACATATGTGTCAGATCAGAATCCAATATTGTACTTCATAATTGTTTTGTACAAGAGAGTTAATTGTAAGATTGACATGTATTAAAAAACAATGTGAACAATCTTAGACAAGCAGACAACAATTCTGAAGCAGACAACTATAATACTGATAAAGAATGCTACAGCATAGAACACTTGACTTGCATTCAGCTGAACTTCACAAAAGATATACTGATAAGACTCTATATTGATATCTGAGAGCTTAATGCAGGACATAGATATGCAAAGAGCATTTTGAGAATTATCCACTTAGTTTTCTCAATCTAAAATGAGTGTTTGTTATTTATTTGGCTAAACACAATTTCTACTCTACTGATCAGACTAAGGGTAAAACTTGCATAAACACTGGAACTGGCTATACTAGGTCAGTCTCCCCTCTCTACTGCTTGACCTGATGGCCTTTATGAGTAAAGATAAGATGCTTAAAAGTGCAGTCAGCTTCAAGTCTGCTAGAAAACTGGCCACCCTGGGGTGTAGCCAATTTTGACCCCAGGGGCATAATTTATATAACTTTTGTAGAGGACCTGAACATGATGTTATGTGCCAAATATTAAAGCTGAGAATCTTCCAGTTTCAGAGAAGAAGATTTTCAAAGTTTTACTATATATTTCAATAGAAAACAAGGCACCCCTGGGGCGGGGCCAATTTTGACTCTAGGGGCATAATTTATATAACTTTTGTAGGGGACCTACAGATGATGCTATGTACCAAAGATGAAAGCTGAGAACCCTGTAGATTCAGAGGAGAAGATTTTTAAAGGTTCAAATTGTTGACGCCCGACGACGGACACCAGGCGATCACAAAAGCTCACCCTGAGCACAAAAGTGCTCTGGTGAGCTAAAAAGGGACATAATTCTGTCAAAATGTTGGACAGAGTTATGCACTGTTGTCTACAGGCGAAGCTTGTGACAGTGAACAAGTGTTCCAAGTTTCAAAGCTTTATCGCAAAGTGTTATGCAAATAATTGGACTTACAAAAATGTGTTCCACATAAATTGAGGTTAACATTTTTGCTGAACGCAAATGCTAAACACAAATTCTAAGTCCAATTAAGCGACCTTGACCTTGGATAAACAAACCGGGACTTAGCAGACTACTGTAGCATGTCTAGATAAACATTGTGGTTAAATTTGGGAAGGAACCACCAAGCGGAACTTGAGTTAGAGATGCAGACAGGTAGGTTAACATTTTTGCTAAACGAAATTCGAAGTCCAATTGTGTGCCCTTGACCTTGGATATACAAACCAGGACTTGGCAGGCTACTGTAGCATGTCTAGATAAATATTGTGGTTAAATTTGAAAAGGATCTACCAAGCAGAACTTGAGTTAGAGATGTTACAGACATAAATTGAGGTTAACATTTTTGCTTAACGCAAATGCTAAATGCAAATTCTAAGTCCAATTGTGTGACCTTGACCTTGGATAGACGAACCGGGACTTGGCAGGCTACTCTAGCATGTCTAGATAAACATTGTGGTTAAATTTGGTAAGCATCCACTAAGCGGAACTTGAGTTAGAGATGTTACAGACAGACAGGTAGGTTAACATTTTTGCTAAACGCTAATTCAAAGTCCAACTAGAGGTTTGTTTTTGTCACAGATGTCTCCCCCTCCCATCCTCTTTCCAATACACAAGTGTAATGTCTGTAACTCCAAACTTATCAGGGTTTAATTTTAAGTCATCAGGGGCAATAACTCCAATATTATCAAGGGGAGACATTTAAAAAAAACGGGTACACAACAACTCATGCTGGTCAACATTCCTGTGAAGTTTGGTGACTCTAGTACTAGAGGTTTCAGAGATACACACAACACAAAGTAAAGTTTCTCTTATTTTAAGTCATAAGGGGCAGTAACTCCAAAGTTATCAGGGGGAGACAATTAAAAAACCCAGATGCACAACAACTTATGCTGGTGAACATTCCTGTGAAGTTTTGTGACTAGCCCTACTGGTTTCAGAGATACGTGCCGCACAAAGTTTTTCTAATTTTAAGTTATCATATCAGGGGCAATAACTCAAGAATTATCAGGGGGAGACAATTTAAAAAAAACCCAGGTGCATAACAACGCATGCTGGTCAACATTCCTGTGAAGTTTGGTGACTCTAGCCCTAGTGATTTTAAAGATATGCATGACACAAAGTTTCTCTAATTCTAAGTAATCATATCAGGGGCAATAACTCCAAAGTTATAAAGGGGAGACAATTCAAAATCCCAGGTGCACAACAACTCATGCTGGTCAACATTCCTGTGAAGTTTGGTGACTCTAGCCCTAGTGGTTTCAGAGATATGCACGACACTAAGTAAAGTTTGTCTAATTTTAAGTCATCAGGGGCAGTAACTCCAAAGTTAACTGGGGGAGACAATTAAAAAAACAAGAGGGCCAGAATGGCCCTGACATCGCTCACCAGACAATCAGAGGAGAAGATTTTTAAAGATTTCACTATATGTTTCTATAGAAAACTAGCCGGCCCTGGGGTGGGGCCAATTTTAATTCAGAAAGAATGAATTAATCTATATATACTAATATGTTCAAAATTTCAGATGTTTTTAATACATCTTCATGAGTTCATATTATTATTCATATCTTATCTTAAGATTGATGCACTTTTAACCCTTCCCCTGTTCTACCTTTATTCAAAATTTCAATACCTAGTGAATATTCACGGACAAAATAGTTATAATGAAATATGGAAAGTGGGACAGTGTAGCCATTTTAGAAAGTAAAGAAACATGTTTCAAATTCCATTGACAAAACAGATCAGACCCCCTGATCAGACAGCTGCTATAGGAGCCGTCTGATTTGGGTATGTTCTGTTTGCAAATGCATGAAAAGGCATTTATATGAGAGAAAGGCTTAAGTAAACATATACTTGTATATTGTACAAAATGAAAAAAATTTAATGCAATTTGCACTATATTTTATCATAAGCAAATAGAGCAGATTGATCAGATGACTACTACATGAGCCATCTCATCTGGGTCTACTCTGTTTGCAAAGGTGTAGAAATGCATATTTATGGAGTAAAGGGTTAATTGTTCTATTTACAGGTCAGATCTAATTTGCTACTGCCATTATCCAGAAGGGAGGCAATCCAGTTGTAATATCAAAACGTGTGAAAGGGAGATAACCTACCTTTTACGTATGCTAAAAATAGCCAGCTAAAAATAGACACTGCTCGCCAAGAAGCAATAGAACACTGTCTTGAATTTGTATTAAGCTGAACTTCAAAACAGAAACAATGATAGGATCCATATTGATAGCTAGCAGCTTAATGCAGCGCATAGATATGGAAAAAAGCTTTAAGAGCTTTCTGCATTTTGATAATTATCCACATAAATTTCTCAATCTAAAATGAGTGTGTGTAATTTGTCTAAACACAATTTCTACTCTACTGATCAGGCTAAGGGTGATTACCAATACACTGGCTAGTCCTATCAGAGCACTGGTTTATCTCTGATTAACCCTATCCCTCATACAAACGTGTTTTCACGCATCTGCAAACAGAGTAGACCCAGATCAGACGGCTCCTAGGATCTGCTGTTTGCTAATAGAATTTGATAGATCTGTTTCTTTGCTTTCTAAACAATCTACAATGTTCCACCTTCCATATTTTTTTATAACTATTTTATTCATGAATATTCATTAGGTATTGAAATTTGTCTTAAATACAGAACAGGGAAAGGGTTAATGGAAAAACCTTTAAACTGTAGTTTCTGATGTGAAGAAGTCTATATACACAGGGTAGGGCCAATTTTAACCTCAGAACTATGATATTAACAAAACTGATAAAGGTATGCTAAGTAAATCTATACAACAAATATCTAAGCTCTGGGACATGTAGTTTTGACAAGAAGAGTTTCAAAGTTTTCCCTATGCATATATAGTGATCCCATGGGCTGTTTAAGCAGTCAGCTACAAAAAACTGGCAATCCCTGGGGTGGGGCCAATTTTGACCCTAGGGGCATAATTTATATAACTTTTGTAGAAGACCTGAAGTTGAAGCTATATGCCAAATATGAAAGTTGAGAACCTTCTAGTTTGGGAGGAGAAGAGTTTCAAAGTGTTCACTATATGTTTCTATTGAAAACTGAACACCCCTGGGGCAGGGCCAATTTTGACCCCAGGGGCATAATTTATATAACTTTTGTAGAGGACCTACAGATGATGCTATGTACCAAAGATGAAAGCTGAGAACCCTGTAGATTCAGAGGAGAAGATTTTTTAAGGTTGAAATTGTTGACGCCCGACGACAGACGACGCACGCCGACGGACATCAGGCAATCAGACAAAAGTGCTCTGGTGAGCTAAAAACAAGAGCAAAACAGCTAATGCTAGTGAACAATCCTGTGAAGTTTGGTGACTCTAGCCCAACTGGTTTCAGAGATACGCGCGACACAAGTTTGTGACGGACGGACGGACAGACAGACAGACAGACAGACAGACTGACAGACGGACAGACAGATAACTCTGGCAAAAACAATATGTCTCCCCATAAATGGGGAGACATAATTAAGTGACCTTGACCTTGGATATACGAACCGGGACTTGGCAGGCTACTGTAGCATTTCTAGATAAACATTGTGGTTAAATTTGAGAAGGATCCACCAAGCAGAACTTGAGTTAGACATGTTACAGACGGACAGACGGACGGACAGCGCCATTCCATAATACATCCCGTTTTTTCAAACGGGCGTATAAAAACTTTTCAGCTTCAGAGGACCTGAACATGATGCTATGTGTGAAATATGAAAGCTGAGAACCTTCCAGTTTCAGGAGAAGATTTAACTAAATGTTTACTATAGACAAGAGGGCCAGAATGGCCCTAAAGCGCTCACCAGACAATCAGAGGAGAAGATTTTCAAAGTTTTCACTATATGTTTCTATAAAAAACTAGCTTGCCCTTGGGCGGGGCTAATTTTGACCCAAGAGGCACAATTTATATAACTTTTGTAGAGGACCTGAACATGATACTATGTGCCAAATATGAAAGCTAAGAACCTTCCAGTTTCAGATGAGAAGATTTTCAAAGATTTCACTATATGCTTCTATTGAAAACAAGGCACCCCTGAGAGGACCTGAACATGATGCTCTGTGCAAAATATGAAAGCTGAGAGCCTCCCAGTTTTAGAAAAGTAGATTTTCAAAGATTTCACTATTTGTTTCTATTGGAAATGGCCCACCCCTGGTGCGGGGCCAATTCTGACCCCAGGGCCATAATTTATATAACTTTTGTAGAAGACCTGTACATAATGCTATGTGCCAAATATGAAAGCTGAGAACCTTCTGGTTTCAGAGAAGATTTTCAAAGTTTTACTTTATGTTTCTATTGAAAACTGTCCACCCCTGGGGCGGGGCCAATTTTGCCCCTAGGGCCATAATTTATATAACTTTTGTAGAGGACCTGAAAATGATGCTCTGTGCCATATATGAAAGCTGAGAGACTTCCAGTTTCAGAGGAGAAGATTTTCAAAGATTTCACCATATGTTTCTGTTGAAAACAAGGCACCCCTGGGGCGGGCCAATTTTGACCCCAGGGGCATAATTAATATAACTTTTGTAGAGGACCTAAAGATGATACAATGTGCCAAAGATGAAAGCTGAGAACCCTGTAGATTCAGAGGAGAAGAGTTTTAAAGGTTCAAATTGTTGACGACTGACGACGCACGCCGATGGACATCAGGCAATCACAAAAGCTCACCCTGAGCACTTTGTGCTCTGGTGAGCTAAAAACTGGCCAACCCTGGGGCGGTGTCAATTTTTACCCCAGGGGCATAATTTAAATAACTTTTGTAGAGGACCTGAACATAATGCTATGTGCCAAGTATGAAAGCAGAGAACTTTCCAGTATCAGGATGTTTGGCAGGATGCCAGTAAGGCGAGGCTTGCTGGTTCCAAGAGCTGAGAGCTGCTAGTGAGTGCAACCAGCCGGTGGCTCAAACGAGGAAGATCTGCATCTACGTTAAGAGAGGAGACAGGACCTATAGATCTGCACCTGACAGTGCTGAATCTCAACAGAAGTGTAAGAAGGGCTATTACACCTTCTATGTGAGGCTGGGGAGCCCGAACTGTACTGACAAAGACGAATAACAGCGCCATCTAGACGAGCTGGAAAGTGCCTAGAAAGGGTCGGATAAACTTCCTGACAACTTGACGGCCAGGAAGCCTTTAGTGTCTATGGGCTGTCTGAAATAAGAGATTGCCCAGTGGAAATCAAAGCTCTGGGCGAAGATGTGTGGAGAAAACTCTTGAGATGGACCACAGTCAGAGGGGCTATTCTGTGGCCGAACAGAGAACCTCGGCCCGGGGTAGAAGTAGGTAGCCGACTGTGCTGGCGCATTGACAGAGAGCTGGATGAAGACTCTTATCTGGTTACAAATTTCTTCTGACCTGTTTTGGTCTTCACAGAGTTAGATTTTTGAAACCTAGAAGGGGTGGCCAAGCGCTGAGCGGAATGTTTCCGTCTGTGGGCAGCTAACCCCAGGTGTCAGCAGTCCATAGAGATGAATGGTATGGGGCTGAGAAGCAGAGCACCCGCAGCAATTGAGACATGTAGAGTGCTTGCCTAAATCTGCAGCAAAGTGCCTGCAGGTAGCTTTACGCTGTCCAGACATGCAATTTTAACAGAGACACAGAAAAAGAGCAATAAAAGACAAGCATGCTATGTTTCCATTAATCAATGTATACAATAAAATACGAAGTCTGGTGGTGACTGAAAAACACTAAAGCTGCAAGCAGGCAAAGTTGATTTAAGTCAGTTAGGCAAAAACCTGAGAGGCTAAATTTGATATCACCAAAATGGCCAACCGGAAATAAGTAATGATTATAACATGCAGGGCATGGGCTAAGTAGCATGTGGCTATGCGGGCTAGCTGTGCAGTACATACTTCTCGGAACTTCTTTTTATTCCGGTTTCGATGTAAACAATAATAGTCTATGGCAGATTTCACTGCAGGTAATGTATTTTGCTGCTACAAGGGGTGTTCAAATATGAATGCAACTTAGTCAATTTTCCGAGGTGCTTAACAAACAATGGCAAAATAATTATCTCAGTCCTTCAAAATATTCACCACCATGTGATACACAAAGTTCCAGTCTTTTAATCCAATTTTTAAATGCATTTTCATAATCTTTTTGAGGTTTACTGTTCAGACACTGGAAAATGGCGAACTGAGATTTTCTTCAAGCAATGTTTTTTTTGAGTCTCGGAAATAGGAAAAAGTCACAAGGGGCAAAATCAGGCCAATAAGGAGGGGTGAGGAAGCTCAACAACCTTTTCCTGTTTCAGATATTCGCGTACAATGGCCGATTTGTGTGATGAAGCATTGTCATGCAACAGCCTGACACAACGGAAACCAGTTGCTGGTTGACACTTTGCAAAATATTTCTTTAATTTATGAAGGACGTTGCCTTTGTAAAACTTAGCATTTACAGATTTACCCTTTGGTACGGCAATTTGAAAAGCAGGACCTTGATTTGTAAAGAAAATTGCATATCTTCTGGACACTCATGGTGCGTATTGCTATGCAAGGTCTTTGACTTCCTTTGGTTGTCCATATTCTATTCTGTATCTTTCGCCTGGGCTCATGAAAGTGAACTCATGTCTCATCGCCAGTAATGATATTTGCAAAAGATTGATTGTTGTATTTAGGGAACTTTTTCAACAATTGTTTGGCGATTCTTACCCGAGCAAGTTTTTGCTCTTTTGGAAGATGGGGTATTCACCTGGCGCTTATCCTTCTCATTTTTAAATCATGTCAGAATTGTATGGGCAGCTCCTACTGAGATACCAATGCATTTAGCTATATGCCTGGTTGTAAATCTTGCATTGGTTGCAATCAAATCTTTTACTTTTTCAAATATTTTTGGTGAAGTTGCAGTTTTTGGATGGTGTGCATGAGGTGCATCTTTCACTGAATCTATGCCGCTTTTAAATTTCTTACAACACCGTGTGACAGATGAAAAAGGAAGTTCATTGTTCCTATAAACACAGCATAATTTCATTGAATATGTCTTTCGCCTGCATACAAAGAATAAAGTGGTTTTTGATATAGGACAGTACTTGGTCAGTGAAAGGAGACCTTTTCCCAACCATTTTAGCTTTAGTGTACACCAGTAGAGTGTTTATCGAGCTATTGTCAAAGCTATACTGAACGGATTAAAACATATAGTGTATCAATGGAGAGCTTACACATTCCTCTATACAATACATATGTACCTATTTCGCGCAAATCGTGGTTAAATGCAAGATATCAGCTTGGCTGCATTCATATTTGAACACCCCTTGTAAAACAAAGCCCTGGTCCCGACCATTTCATTAAATCGAGTCTACACAGTAATATAGGAGATATGCTCTGGACAATGTTTTTCTACAGCTCAGGTCAGTGGTCAAGGTTAAAGTCACAGAGACCTGAAAATAGTTTGCACACTCTGCTGTCCCAAGATGTACTCACATAAAATAAATGTCAAATAAATTTGGCATTCCTACCTCAGGTAATGTAGGAGACATGGTTTTACTTCACTTGAGGCCAGCAGTCAAGGTCATGGAACATAGATCTGAAAACTGTAAGCGACACACCACCATCCCAAGATGTGGTCACATTCCAAATTTGGTATTCCTACCTCAAATAATATAAGAGATACACTCCTGACAAGGTTACAAAAGGCTTTTCTATAGCTCAGGTCAGTGGTCAAGGGCACAGAGACTAGACAAGAGGGCCATTATGGCCCTTAATCGCTCACCTGGTTATAAAAGATTTATGTATACAATGAATTCATTTAACATGGGACAGGCTCATTTATTTGCCAGGGTGTCATAATTTGGAAAATCTTCGAAGAGAACCATTAAAGGATGCTACATACCAAATATCAAAGGCTTAGGTCTTACGGTTTCAGAGAACATTTTTTAAAGATTTACCTATGAAAAACTGATAAGCACTGGGATGGGGTCATTTTTGGTCCGGGGGGCATAATTTGAACAATCTTGGTAGAGGACCTTAGATCATGCTACATACTAAATATCATAGGTCTAGACCTTTCAGTTTCAGAGAAGAAGGTTTTCAAAGATGTTCCTATGAAAAACTGATATGCCCTGGGGCGGGGCCATTTTCAACCCAGGGGTAAAAGATTTTTAAAGTTTTCAGTAAAATTTGTGACCCGCAAGGTGAGGACAATTTAGACCCCAGTGGCATAATTTGAACAATCTTAGTAAAGGTTCACCAGATGATGCTTCATACCGAATATCACAGCTCTAATAGGCCTTTCAGGTTTGAGACGAGCAGATTTTTTAAAGTGTTTACTATATAATCCAATGTAAAACATGTGACCCCCAGGGTGTGGCTGTGCGTGACCCCAGGGGCATAATTTGAACAGTCTTAGTAAAGTTTCACCAGATGATGCTACATATCAAATATCACAGCTCTAAGCTTTTCAGTTTCAGACAAGAAGATCTTTAAAATGTTTACTATATAATCCAATGTAAAACATTTGACCGCCAGGGTGTGGCCGTGTTTGACCCCAGGGGCATCATTTGAAGAATCTTAGTAAAGGTTCACCAGATGATTATAAAAATAAAATATCACAGCTCTAAGCTTTTCGGTTTCAGACAAGAAGATCTTTAAAGTTTTTACTATATAATCCTCTTTTCGGCTTCAGACAAGAAGATCTTTAAAGTTTTTACTATATAATCCTATGTAAAACTTGTGACCACTGGGGTTGGGCCAAATTTGACCCCAGGGGTAAAATTTGAACATCTATGTAGAGGTCCACTAGATGATTCTACATACCAAATTTGGTAGCCCTAGGCCCTACAGTTTTTGACAAGAATATTTTTAAAGTTTTTACTTGTTTTTGGACAATGGTTGCCATAGCAATCAGAGTTTTGCATGGATTCAAAATCTTTGAACAACTTTGTGGAAGAAGTTGACCCGCGGATCATTTCTGTCAAGTTTGGTAAAAATCCAGCAAGTAGTTTAGGAGGAGATGGCATTTTAAGAAAAAGTTGACAACAGACGACGCACGACGATGGACACATGGTGATCACAATAGCTCACCTTGGCACTTAGTGCCAGGTGAGCTAAAAACTGGTAAGCGCCAGGGCGGGCCACTTTGGACCCAGGATTCATAATTTGAACAATCTTGGTAGAAAACCATTAGATGATGCTACATACCAAATATCAAATATCTATGCCTTACGGTTTCTGAGAAGAAGATTTTTTAAAGATTTTCCTATGAAAGATTGATCAGTCCCAGAGTGAATCATGCTAAATACCAAATATAAGAGGTCTAGGCTTTACAGTTTGTAGAGTACCATTAAATTATGCTACATTCCAAATATCAAAGGTCTAGGCCTTACATTTTCCGAGAAGATTTTTAAAGATCTTTGACCAATCTTTGTAGAGGACCATCAGATCATGCTACATACCAAATATCAAAGGTCTAGGCCTTATAGTTTCAGAAGATTTTTTAAAGATTTTCCTATTAAAAACTGATAAGCCCCAGGGCCGGGCCATTTTTGGCCCGGGGGTCATTATTTGATCAATCTTGGTAGAAAACCAATAGATGATGCTACATACCAAATATCAAAGACCTAGGCCTTACAGTTTCTGAGAAGAAGATTTTCCTATGAAAAACTGATTAGTCCCAGGGTGGGGCCACTTTTGGCCCAGGGGTCATAATCTTTACAATTTTGGTAGATGACCATTAAATCATGCTACATACCAAATATCAGAGGTCTAGGCTTTACAGTTTCAGAGAAGAAGATTTTTGAAGATTTTCCTATGAAAAACTGATAAGCCCCACAGCGGGCCATTTTTGGTCCAGGGTCATAATTTGAACAATCTTTGTAGAGGACCAATAGATCATGCTACATACCAAATATCAAAGGTCTAGGCCTTATAGTTTCAGAGAAGAAGATTTTTAAAGATTTTCCTATGAAAAACTGATATGCCTCGGGGCAGGGCCATTTTTGGTCCGGGGTGATAATTTGAACAACCTTTGTAAAGGACCATTAGATGATGCTACATACCAAATATCAAAGGTCTAGGCTGTGTGGTTTCAGAGAAGAAGATGTTCAAGTAAATTGTTGACGATGCACATACGCACGACGCCAGAGACAGCCCCCTCACAAGGCACTTTGTGCCAGGTGAGCTTAAAATGCTATGCGACATTCCAACATCTGAAGATGTACTCACACACCAAATTTGGCATTCCTAACATAGGAGATATGCTCTTGACAAGGTTTTTCTATACCCGAGGTCAGTGGTCAAGGTCACAGAGACCTGAAAATGGTAGGTAACACTCTGCCATCCCAAGATGTACTTACAAAAATTTGGCATTCCTACCTCAAGTAATATAGGAGACAAAAGCATGAGACGAAAATTTTCTATATTTGAAATCAGGTCATGGTCAAGGTCAAAGAGACCTGAAAATGGTATGTGACACTTCATTATCCTAAGATGTACTCAAACACCAAATTTGGCATTCCAACCTCAGGTAATATAGGAGATATGCTCCAGAAAAGCTGCAAATTGACACACAGATACATGGAGTCAAGATCAAGGTCATAGAGACCTGAAAATGGTACACCAAATTTGGCATTCCTACTTCACGTAACACAGGAGATATGCTCTTGACAAGATGTTTCCATCTCAGTGGTCAAAGTCAAGGTCACAGTAACATGAAAAATGGTACTTAACACTCTGTTGTCTCAAGATGTACTTACACACCAAATTTGGCATTCCTACATCAAGTAATATGGGAGGCAAAAGCTCCAGACAAGGTTTTTTATAACTGAGGTCAGAGGTCAAGGTCAAAGAGACCTGAAAATGGTATCCCAAGATGTACTCAAACACCAAATTTGGCATTCCTACCTCATGTAACATAGGATATGCTCCAGACAAGCTGCACAAGGACACACAGATACATGGAGGCAAGGTCAAGGTCATACAGACCTGAAAATGGTATGTGACATTCCGCTATCCCAAGATGTACTCACACACTGAATTCCTACCTCAAGTGATATGTGAGATATGCTCTGTACAAGGTTTTTCAATAGCTGGTCAGCGATCACGATCACAGAGATCTGAAAATGGCATGTGACACTACACCATTCCAAGATGTACTCACACAGATAATTTGGCATTCCTACCTCAAGTAATATAGGAAATACGCTCCGGACAAAGTGTACAGGGACACACAGACACACACAAAAACAGACACAGACACACAAAAACAGACACAGACACAACAAAAACAGACACACACAAAAACACACACACACAGAGTTTGATTACTATATGCCTCCAAAGCAAGCAAGCATTCAATTATGTCATAAAACAGTCTGTTATTTCATATAAGGTTCATAAATTGACTATTTATTCCTATTGACTGACAATGCATATGAACTGCAAGAAGGTAAAACTTGTCTACTTGTCAGAGTAAATAAAGACAGGTGACTACTGCTAAGTAATCATAGCCAGTTATCCACTCTCAGCATGAGTTATTTCACCTGCATCTAAACTGTGCACTAAGGTAACTTAATAAATGTGTTACGGATTAATTAGCCATTTCAGTAACAGAAATGAGGATAGTTTATCAGCAGACCTCAAGTATTCAATACACAACACATTGAACAGCTATGATCTATAACATAAGCAATACAACAAACTTGTTTTGGATAGATATTGGACCTCTACCTTTCTGACGTTTTGATCTTCATCTTTGAGACAGTTAAGCAGCCCGTCCAGCAGCTTGTCACGCTGCTTTAGGAATGTGTACATCTGAGCATTGTGCTTCATGAGGTTACCCAACAAACTGCAGGTCCGTGATTTCACAGATGAAGACTGATGCCGAATTAACGCACTTAGTTTGTCTGTGTCCGCTGTGAAAATGAATAACTCTATGATACTAACATTACTATCTTGCATTATTACACTCTTTGCACAGTAACAAAATGTAAACAATTTTAACACAATGTCAAACAATTTGGATTTAGATGAGATGTGTTAGCAAAAGTTATCACAAATTTACAGTTATCATGTAAACGCTTAAAATGTCTCCTGTTGAGAATATTACCCATGCAGCTTCATGTAATTCTGGAATTGCTTCTTCATATTCAGTCATATAATATTGTCAGAGTATCTGTATGTAAAGACTTGGGATGTCAACCAATATTCATTTTAATATCAGAATATTCGAATACTTTATCATTATTTGAATACATGTATTCGCAAGGGCTATGTGTATATATTTAAAAAAATTTTTTATTGTTTTTCCCAATAATATTGCCTGTCTATCTTATATCTAAAGCATATGTAACTGTTACAGAAAGCTAAAACAACTTTTGACAAGAGTGCCAGTGGGCACAATATACGCCCATCGAGGCCTTGTTCAACATAAACAATATACAGTAAAACCCTGCTAATGCGACCACCTAAAAGAGGTAGAATTCTGGGTGCTATATGCAGGTGGTAGCTTAATGCAGGAGAAAAGTAATGCAGAAAGCTCCTCTAGGAGCTTTCTGCATTACTTTTCTCCTGCATTAAGCAACCACCCGCTTATAAAGACACCCATGTTTATTTATTAAGTGGTTGCATTAGAGGGGTTCTACTGTATTTGCTAAACGCAAATTTTAAGTCCAATTGTGCGACCTAGACTTTGGATATAAATACTGAGACACACCCATACTACTGTGGCATGTCCAGATAAACATTGTGGTGGAATTTGAGAAGGATCCACAAAGCATAATTTGAGTTAGAGATGATACAGATAGACAGCGCCATTCCATAATACGTGCTGTTTTTTCCAACAGATGAAGCTTATGATGGTAGACAAGTGTTTCAAGTTTCAAGGCTTTATTTCAAAGGGTTAAGTAAATACATGTAGGTGCACTTTAACAAAAAACCGAACCGAAAATTCTACATTAAAAAGGGCCAAATTCTGTCTAAATGCTTGACAGAGTTTTTTCTCTTTCCTACAGATAAAGCTTGTGATGCTAAACAATTGTTCAAAGTTTCAAAGCTTTATCTCAAAGGGTTATGTAAATAAGTGAACTTTAACAAAAACCTTAACCAAAGATTCTAAGTTAAAAAGGATCATAATTATGTCAAAATTCTAGTCAGAGTTATTTACTCTTTTCTACAGGTGGAGATTGTGATGGTGAACAAGTGTTCCAAGTTTCAAAGCTTTATCTCAAAAGGTAATGTAAGTAAGTGGACTTCAACAAAAGCCTTTACCAAAATTCTAAGTTAAAAAGGGTCATAATTCTGTCAAAATGATTGACAGAGTTATGTACTTTTGCCTACAGGTGAATGAACAAGTGTTCCAAGTTTCAAAGCTTTATCTCAAAGGGTTATGTAAATAAAGGGACTTACAAAAATGTGTTCTGCATAAATTGAGGTTAACATAATTGCTTAATGCAAATACTAAAGGCAAATTCTAAGACCAATTGTGCGACCTTGACCTTGGAAATACATACCGGAACACATCCATGCTACTGTAGCATGTCCAGATAAACATTGTGTTGAAATTTGAGAAGGATCCACCAAGTAGAACTTGAGTTAGAGATGTTACAGACAGGTGGATGGACAGACAGACAGCACCATTCCATAATACATCCCGTTTTTTTCAAACGGGCGTATAAAAATAATTCAACCACTTAGTTTTTCAGCGGCTAGCTGTCTATTTTCACTTTTGTTCTAGTTTTCCACCAATGAGAAACTATGTTACATTGTAATTTGCATATGACCTACGAGTATTTAGTAGTAAACTGTATTTTCATTAGTTAATACCTTGACTGGCATACAACCTTTTTATATGCCTCTACACATTGCCAAACTATGTAAAATTCTGATATACAGTCTGCTAACGTGTCGAATCTTACGACATTGTAGTTATTTCAAAACACCATGTTTTATGATGATTAGCTGCTTCGGCCTCGCAAATTGAATTCAATGCAATAATTAACATTATCACAACACATGTAAGGCATCATGTTACACAGACATGTTCTATAAACTTCTTAGAGTTCAATCAAAACGCCATATAGTACAGAAAATCATTATTTACGCAGATATTTAGCATGGGACCGAAGACTGTCGACTGTCGAATGTTCTGTTCTTAAAATAGATTTTAAGACCTGGAAATTCCCACTTTGACGAACAGGTAGTTTGCCGAAACCACCATAATTCACAGGCAGTACTATAGGAAATAAAGAATAAGGGTTGTTTAGTATATTAGAGTAGTGGTATTAATAGTATTAATTACTATCCCCGACCACAGCACCGATGCTCTGGTTGTTGGCTCTCTTTGATATAAAGCTACTTACTTAAGGCTATTGCTACGGCTCTATCACATGGGGCTTGGGCTCATAGACGTAGGTTGAAGTTGCTAACTTTATATTGTTTTAAAAATACATGTAGATTCAGTTAATGATGTCATTAATGATGATGCACACAAGTCGATTAAAGCGTTGATCTAGGATAAATAAATACCGTTCTTTAAGGAATTACAGACTCTGCACAAACAAAAACTTTATGCTTTAAAGTGTATTCAATTTCTTATCTTCATATCAATACAAATATAAGCGCTTTCATGTACATTTTATAATAGGTAAACTAAAGAACTAACTTGAGATAGTTTTAAAACATTACTTTGACATCGTACATTTTAAAAGTGATTTTCTATAAAAGCAACTTGAAATATTTCAATAACTGCTTCTTCTACTCCAAGTCATTTTCATTGCATGCTTCTCTGCTAGTATAATAACAAGCAACCCTTCATAGATCTAGTTCTCTGTACTAGTAGACTCTCCAAACATTGAAATCAATATTGCAGAGATTGTTTTGTACATTGTGTCAATATTTGAATGCTGCTGAATATCTTTTTTAAAAGATATTTCTTGTTCGAATATAAAATGAATGTTGGTTACTTGTTTCTCTAAACATAATTCTACTGTACCGAGGTTAGGGGTCAATAACATAACACCCACTGCCCAGTTTGCTGCTGGCTGTGACCTCTGTCTTAGAGGGGAAACCTTTAAACTGTAGTTAGTGAAAAAGTCTATTTCAAAGTATAACCCACAGGGCAGGGCTAATTTTTAACTCAGAACAATAATATTAACAAACTTCATAGAGGTATACTAAGTAAATCTATACACTAAATATCTAAGCTCTGGGACATGTGGATTTTAACAAGAAGACTTTTAAAGATTTTCCTATGAAAAACCGTTAAGCCCCAGGGCGGGACCATTTTTGGCCATGGGGTCATAATTTGAACAATCTTTCTAGAGGCCCATTAGATAATGATACATAGCAAATATCAAAGGTCTATGCCTTACAGTTTCAGAGAAGAAGTTTTATTAGATCATGTTACATATCAAATACATAATGTTTCATACCAAATATCACAGCTCTAAGCTTTTCATTTTGAGACAAGAAGTTTTTACTCTAGTAAATCCTATGTAAAACATGTGACCCCCAGGGCGTGGCCACCTTTGACCCCAGGGGCATAATTTGAACAATCTTGGTAAAGGTTCATCAGATGATGCTACATAACAAATATCACAGCTCTAAGCTTTTTGGTTTCAGACAAGAATATTTTTAAAGTTTTCACTATATCATCCAATGTAAAACTTAAAACCCCCAGGGTTGGGCCAATTTTGACCCCAGGGACAAAATTTGAAGAATCTAAGTAGAGGTCCATTACATGATTCTACACATCACATTTGGCAGTCCTAGGCCTTATGGTTTTTGACAAGAAGATTTTTAAAGTTTTTATTTCTTTTTGGACATGAGTTCTGCATAGAATCAAATTCTTTGAACAAGTTTGGAAGAGGTTGACCCAAGGAACATTCCTGCCAAGTTTGGTAAAAATCCAGCCAGTAGTTTAGGAGGAGATGTCATTTTAAGAAAACAGTTGACGACGGACGACTGACGACGGACATAGGGCAATCACAATAGCTCACCTTGGCACTTAATCAATTTATCATTTGGCTTGATGCTGTGGGGTACTGTATACATGAGCTTGAATGTGAACCAGTTAGTTTACTAGTTGCGGTAGTTAAGTTGGATATTGAAATGCCTTAAATAAGTCAGATCTGAGCATGAAATTCTTTGTTAACAATGATTAACTAGAACACTGACCAAGTCAGAAAGGGCCCCACATGATGATCAAACTTGGCCAAGACTGTTTACCTATAAACATTCTCAGCTCTTATGGTGTATAGCAGATGAGAAATGTTTGAGTTAAAGAGCAGACAAGGCTTTAATGGCAAAATTTGACAAATTCAAGGGCCATAACTCAGGCGTCACATGCAATTTAGCAGATAATCGAACTTGGCCAAGATGCTATAGCTATGAACATTCTCTGCAGGTTTGGTGAAGATCAGATAAAAACTATTTGAGTTAGAGAGCAGACAAGGCTAAAATGGCCAATTTTGACTGAATCAAGGACTATAACTCAGACGTGTGTTATATACGATTTGACTAGTAATGGAACTTGGTCAAGAATTTGCAACTATAAACATGGAAGCTCTCTACTGCTGATCCTTAGGATGGACAAAATGGAGATCAGGGGTGAAGTCTGCCATGTGTGCAGCTAGCCAGCTGTCTGGAGGGGGTCCACTAGTGCGGACCGTGCTCCTGACCCTGCATGTTAATAAAAAGGCACCGATGATGATGAAACATCCTCTGCAAGTTTGGTGAAGATAAAATGACAAGAGGGCCATGATGGTCCTAATATTGCTCACCAGACAATCAGAGAAGAAGATTTTCAAAGTTTTCATAATGTTTCCATAGAAAACTGGCCACCCCTGGGCGGAGCTTCATTATAACCCAGGGGTGTAATTCCTAATTTTTTGTAGAGGACTTCAACATGATGCTATGTGCCAAATATAAAAGCTGAGAAACTTCCAGTTTCAGAGGAGAAGATTTCTAAAGGTTTCACAATATGTTTCTATATAAAACAAGGGCATGTTGTATTGCTATGCAAGACATGAGTCCCCCACCGGACTGAAAAAAAACTCCACTCTCCCCACCCCACCCACCCATGGTGTGGTTGACCATGGTATATACATGACCACCTGAATGGTATTAGTACCTACTTTCATACATTGAATCAGTAAATAAAAAGTTATTTTCCCGACAAGAAAACATGAAAAAGGGGAGTAACTCCAAAAATATTGATGCTAGAGTTATTGCCCTTGTGCATGACACTACATCTCATCATGCTTGTTCCATATGAGAAGTTTCAAATCAATTGAACCAGTACATAAAGAGTTATTAACTGGACACGAAAATATGAAAAGGGCAATAACTCCAACAATATAGATGCTAGAGTTATGGCCCTTGTGCATGACACTACCCCTCATCATGTGTGTTCCATATGTGAAGTTTCAAATCAATTGAACCAGTAGATAAAAAGTTATTGCCCGGACAAACAAATATGACAAGAGCACCGCAAGACGGGGCAATATACGCCCGAAGGCTGTTCTATAAAATTATGTTGAAAAATAAAGGAGGAGTTAGTTGCACAAGAAATTGCTACCTGAAACTATCAAAGGGCAATAACTCCAGAATGAACAAGTTTGAAATAAGTGAATAAATATCCAAGATATGAGCATGGTAAGAACAGTGTACATAGCAATCATTTTCAGACTTTCAGACTTTTTTGAACTTTGGAAAAAAAGTCGAGAAAGTTTAAACCGAACGTGACATAAGTGCGTTTAACCTTTCACCTTCAAATATGACTGACCTTAAAGGTAATGATGTAGGTCTAGTTAGCTACAGCCAGGACACAAAATTTGCTAACGCTCTATTTGTGACCTTGACCTTGAAAGTTCACAATTGGGTTTTGTATGCAACACACCTTCAAGTGATACTGAAGCCCTATTTGTGACCTTGACCTTGAAAGTTCACAATTGGGTTTTGTACGCGACACACCTTCAAGTGATACTGAACATATGTGTGAAAGAATTTTGAAAATCGGAGAAAAAATGAGTAAGTTATAGCCAGGACACGAATTTGCTAACGGACGGACAGAATTGCTAACGCCCTATTTGTGACCTTGACCTTGAAAGTTCACCATTGGGTTTTGTACGCGACACACCTTCAAGTGATACTGAACATACGTGTGAAAGAATTTTGAAAATTGGTGAAAAGATGAGTAAGTTTTAGCAAGGACACGAAAATTGCTAACGCCCTATTTGTGACCTTGACCTTGAAAGTTCACAATTGGGTTTTGTACGCGACACACCTTCAAGTGATACTGAACATTTGTGTGAAAGAATTTTGAAAATCGGAGAAAAAATGAGTAAGTTATAGCCAGGACACGAATTTGCTAACGGACGGACGGACGGACAGACTAACAAATGGGTAGTTGTGTGACTTTTTCCTTTGATCTTTTCTTGTGGGACTAGTCCCACAAGAAAAACTATTTTTGGCTCTAACTTTGGAAAAGAATGATCTGGAAGCTAACCCTAACCCTAACCCTATGTCCCACAACTGGCCAGGTTAATGTCACAAGAAATGGCCAGGTTAATGTCACAAGAGATGGCCAGGTTAATGATTTTACTTGTGTGACTAGTTAGAAAAAGTCACACAACTACCCATTGGTGAGTGCGGACAGACAGACGGACGGACAGACAGACGGACGTACTAACAAATGGGTAGTTGTGTGACTTTTTCCTTTGATCTTTTCTTGTGTGACTAGTCCCACAAGAAAAACTATTTTTGGCTCTAACTTTGGAAAAGAATGATCTGGAAGCTAACCCTAACCCTAACCCTATGTCCCACAACTGGCCAGGTTAATGTCACAAGAAATGGCCAGGTTAATGTCACAAGAGATGGCCAGGTTAATGATTTTACTTGTGGGACTAGTTAGAAAAAGTCACACAACTACCCTTTGGTGAGTGCGGACAGACAGACAGACGGACAGACGGACACCCAGCCAGACGGCCAGACGATGGAGACCATAACATAATACGACCCTTCGGGCGTATAAAAAAGGGGAATAACTCCAAAAATATTGATGCTTGAATTATGGCCCTTGTGCATGACACTACTCCTGATCATGCTTCTTCAATGTGTGAAGTTATAATGAATTTGGCCTAACTTTGTAGGAGATATTGCCCGGACACGAAGCGTGACAGACGGACTGACAAGAAAATATGAAAAAGGGGAAGAACTCCAAAAATATTGATGCTAGAGTTATGGCCCGTGTGTATGACACTACCCCTCATCATGATTGTTCCATATGTGAAGTTTCAAATCAATTGAACCAGTACATAAAGAGTTATTAACTGGACACGAAAATATGAAAAGGGCAATAACTCCAACAATATAGATGCTAGAGTTATGGCCCTTGTGCATGACACTACCCCTCATCATGTGTGTTCCATATGTGAAGTTTCTAATCAATTGAACCAGTAGATAAATAGTTATTGTCCGGACAAAAAAATATGAAAAAGGGGAATAACTCCAAAAATATTGATGCTAGAGTTATGGCCCTTGTGCATGACACTACTCCTGATCATGCTTCTTCAATGTGTGAAGTTATAATGAATTTGGCCTAACTTTGTAGGAGATAATGCCCGGACACGAAGCGTGACAGACGGACTGACAAGAAAATATGAAAAAGGGGAAGAACTCCAAAAATATTGAGAAGTTTCAAATCAATTGAACCAGTACATAAAGAGTTATTAACTGGACAAGAAAATATGAAAAGGGGAATAACTCCAACAATATAGATGCTATGCTATCGCCCTTGTGCATGACACTACCCCTCATCATGATTGTTCCATATGTGAAGTTTCAAATCAATTGAACCAGTAGATAAAGAGTTATTGTCCGGACAAAAAAATATGTAAAAGGGGAATAACTCCAAAAATATTGATGCTAGAGTTATGACCCTTGTGCATGACACTAGCCCTCATCATGCTTCTTCAATGTGTGAAGTTATAATGAATTTGGCATAACTTTGTAGGAGATATGGCCCGGACACGAAGCATGACAGACAGACGGACAGACAGACGGACGGAATCGAGCAAACCTATAGTCCCCCAACCGGTTACCGGTGGGGGACTAACAAGAGCACCGCAAGCGGGTCCCACGCTTGTCTGTCGTCATTGTCAAGATGAACATGCATACCAAAAATGAAGGTTGTAAATGAACAAGAGATGTTTGTAAAACATGTATACCCCCCAGACCCCCTGACCTTTGAACTACTTACTAGTAACCTCAACTATCATAGAGGTCATCTAGTGGTCATGAATAATCATCACAGCAACTTTGAAGATCTTAAGCCAAACCACTGATCATTTATTGATCTGAAAACATTTCACAAGTTAAGGTCATGGTGACCTTGACCTTTGACCTAATAACCTCAACAACTATACGGGTCATCTATTGGTCACGACCATTTCATCAGTTAAGCTCATGGTGACCTTGATCTTGGACCTAGTGACCTAAAAAACAATAGGGGTCATCTAGTTGTCATGACCAACCGCCACAGCAAGTAAGATCCTAAGCCAAACCCTTGAGCAGTTATTGATTGGAAACCATTTCACCAGTTAATGTCATGGTGACCTTGAACTTTGATCTAGTGACCTCATAAACAATAGGGGTCATCTAGTGGTCATGACCAACCACCACAGCAAGTTTGAAGATCCTAAGCCAAACCCTTGAGCAGTTATTGATTGGAAACCATTTCACCAGTTAAGGTCATGTTGACCTTGACCTTTGACCTAGTGACCTAAAAAACAATGGGGCTCATCTAGTTGTCATGACCAACCACCTAAGCAAATTGAAGGTCCTAAGCCAAACCCGTGAGCAGTTATTGATCAGAAACCATTTTATCAGTTAAGGTCATGGTGACCTTGACCTTTGACCTAGTGACCTAAAAACAATAGGGGTCATACAGTGGTCATGACCAACTACCACAGCAAGTTTGAAGATTCTAAGCAAAACCCTTGAGCAGTTATTGATCGGAAACCATTTTACCAGTTAAGGTCATGGTGACCTTGACATTTGACCTAGTGACCTCAAAAACAATAGGGGTCATCTAGTGGTCATGACCAACCACCACAGCAAGTTTTAAGATCCCAAGCCAAACCCTTGAGCAGTTATTGATCAGAAACGATGTCATGGTGACCTTGACCTTTGACCTAGTGACCTCAAAAACAATAGGGGTCATCTACTTGTCATGACCAACCACCACAGCAAGTTTGAAGATTCTATGCCAGGTCGTTTATTAGTTATCGTTCGGAAACCATCGATCTACCGACCGACCGACATGTGCAAAACAATATACCCCCATTTTTTCAAGAGGGGGGTATAAAAATTGAAGAAGTTATTATCAATGTTTAGATTTCGGACGACGATGACAACGCGGACGCCAGAGTTACGACAATAGCTCGTGATTTCTTCGAAAAGTGCCATCGACAGTGTTAATTTATCAGCAGACAACATTTCTAACAGATGACACTGCTGAGCATGACTTGACTGAAATTAGCACACAGTTTGGATTCTGATCTAACGCATATGTAACTTCCAATGTGGTTTGTAAAAGAGAGTTAATTGTAAGATTGATATGTATTAACAAGAGGGCCATGAGGCCCTGAAGCGCTCACCTGAGATAACCCCAGGGGCGGTGCCATTTTTTACCAAGAAGTCATCATTTGTACAACCTTGGTAGAGAACCACAAGGCAAAGCAGTATGCCATTAATTAAAGGTCTAAGCCGAATGGTTTCAGAGAAAAATAAAATTTCATATTTTTCCATGAAAAACTGATAAGCCCCAAGGCAGGGCCAAGTTTTGCCCAGAGGTCAGGGTTGTAAGTTGAACATTCTTGGCAGAGGACCACAAGCCAAGATACATATTTGTAGAGGACCATTAGATCATGTTACATACCAAACATCAAAGGTCTAGGCCTTACAGTTTCAGAAGATTTTTAAAGATTTTCTTACGAAAAACTGATAAGCCCTTGGGCGGGGCCATTTTTGGCCCAGGGGTCATAATTTGAACAATCTTTGTAGAGGACCATTACATCATGCTACATGCCAAATATCAAAGGTCTAGGCCTTACAATTTCAGACAAGAAGATTTTTAAAGATTTTCCTATGAAAAACTGATAAACCCTAGGGCCGGGCCATTTTCGGTCCAGGGTCATAATTTGAACAATCTTTCTAGAGGACCATTAGACCATGCTACATGCTAAATATCAAAGGTTTAGGCCTTACAGTTTCAGAGAATAAGATTTGTAAAGATTTTCCTAAGAAAAACCGATAAGCCCAAGGGGGTCATAATTTGAACAATCTTTGTAGAGGACCATTAGATGATGCTACATACCAAATATCAAAGGTCTAGGCCTTATGGTTCAAGAGAAAAAGTTTTTTAAAGATGTTCCTAAGAAAAACTGATACGCCCCCAGGGTAGGGCCATTTTTGGTCCGGGGGACATAATTTGAACAATCTTTGTAGAGGACCATTAGATGATTCCACATACCAAATATCAAAGCTCTAGGCTTTGTGGTTTCAGAGAAGATGATGTTTAAATAAATTGTTGACGACGCACGACGCACATACGCACAACGCATGACGCCGGAGCCTGCCCCCTCACAATACCTCACCTGGCACTTTGTGCCAGGTGAGCTAATAAAACACGTTTGATTTTTATTCATTATTCAGTAATCCGCGCCTTTGGTTTTCAATGGTTTTCTTGTACATACTACTAACATCACCAGCATAAATTTCTTTTGCACACACTACTAACAAGACCTGTATACCTTTTATATTTGACACAAAGTTACTAAAAACTTAGAACAATGTATAATGAATGATTCTAATCATGGACGAAATTCATTCAAATGTTTTGGTCTTCACAGTTGAAATGGGTTTCTGACTTCACATTAGATGGCTATGAAATAGTTTGGATTTTCCTGCTAGATTGTACTGAATAACTACATTATATAATAAAGAAAGGCATGTTCAGGGTTTGGATCAGACACCACAACTGTTTACCCTGATCTGGTACCTCAAATGTGTCTCATCTGGTTCTACTTATCCATCATGAAAACAGTGTTGACCCATATCGGGTATTGTGCAAGATTATGTGGCATACCTTTGTTAGATTGGACAACAGACTTGACCAGTGTTATATGTTGAGCAGAGGTTCGTACTAGATGATTCAACAATGAAATGGTATCACACACAACTGAAACAGGACTGCTTGGAGACACACAGCTGCACAAAAATGGAATGGCCTGTGAAAAAATAATTCAGTACATCAAAACAGGACTTTTCAAAGTATACATGTGTCACCTGCTGAAATGAAGGCATGACAAACAAGAGGGTCAGAATGGCCCTAATATCGCTCACCAGACAATCGGAGGAGAAGATTTTCACAGTTTTCACTATATGTTTCTATAGAAAACTAGCCGGCCCTAGGGCGGTGCCAAATTTGACCCCAGGGACATAATTTATATAACTTTAGTAGATAACCTTAACATGATGCTATGTGCCAAATATGGAAGCTTAAATAGCCTTCCAGTTTCAGAGAAGAAGATATTCAAAGTTTTACAATATGTTTCTATAGAAAACAAGGCACCCCTAGGGCGGGGTCAATTCTGACCCCAGGGGTATAATTTATATAACTTTTGTAGAGGACCTGAACATGATGCTATGTGCCAAATATGAAAGTTTACAATCTTCCAGTTTCAGAGGAGAAGATTTGCAAAGTTTTCACTATTTGTTTCTATTCAAAACTGACCACCCCTGGGGCGGGGCCAATTTTGAACCCAGGGGCATAATTTATATAACTTTTTTAGAGGACCTGAACATTATGCTATGTGCCAAATATGAAAGCTGAGAACTTTCCAGTTTCAGAGGAGAAGATTTTCAAAGTTTTACTATATGTTTCTATATAAAACAAGACACCCCTGGGGCGGAGCCAATTTTGACCCCAGGGGCATAATTTATATAACTGTTGTAGAGGACCTACAGATGATGCTATGTACAAAAGATGAAAGCTGAGAACCTTGTTGATTCAGAGGAGAAGATTTTTAAAGGTTGAAATTGATGATGCAGGACGACGCACAATGCACGCTAACGGACGACAGACATCAGGTGATCACAAAAGATCACCTTGAGCACAAAAGTGCTCTAGTAAACTAAAAAGTTTGATAAACTAGAACTCTCACTAAAGGTGATGAATACCCCCGCACCACAGTCTTCATTGCAAATCCAAGTTTGTGACACCAACTACAGATGTAAAAAGACGAAAATACCCAAAATGGAGACAATTCTGTTATGGCTGCCACTAAATATAGTAAAATTGCGTCTTGCACACGGTACTATTCCTGTTTAGTATGTATAGCAAGTATCAATTCAAGTTTCAAATTGAAGGAGGAGGTTGTGACACAAACTCCCCATGTTTCATGCCAAAATGACAAAAATATACTCAAAGTTCAGGGGGGGGGGGGGGGGGAATTCTGCAATGCCCAGTGTTAAACACAGGAAAATTATGTCTTGCACATCTACCATTCATGGTAATATTATGTATACCAAATATAAACTGAATAACTTTCAGACTTAAGGAGGAGTTCGCGACACCAATTACACATGCTTCATGCAAAAATGACAAAAAAATCAAAAGTTCAGGGGGAGATAATTCTGCAATGGCCAACAGTTAACACGTGAAAATAGCGTTTTGCATATCTACCAGTCATGGTTATTATGTATACCAAATATAAGTTCCGCAATTTTAAAACTGAAAGAGGAGTTCGCGACACCAACTACCAATGTTCAAATGCGGACGGACCAACCGCCAGACCGACCGCCGACCCGACAGGGTGATTCCAGTATACCCCCTCAAACAAGTTTGCGGGGTATAAAAATGTAATGTACAGAGAGATGGATGGGCAGAGAGATGCAGATAGATTGATGGAGAGATACAGGGAGTTGGATGGACAGAGAGATGGATGGACAGAGATACAGGAAGATGGATGGGCAGAGACACAGGTAGGTAGAGGTATATGGACAGAGAGATTTCTAACAGGTGACAACCCTATCACTGCTTAGCATGACTTGACTGAAATTAGCACAGTTTGGATTATGATCTGATGCATACCGGTATGTAACTTCATATGTGGTTTGTACATTGGTTAATTGTAAGATTGATATGCATTAACCCTTTCCTCCATAAAAATGCCTTTCTACACCTCTGTAATAGTCACTTTATGAAACCATTGTGATAAATAGAGCATTTGCTCCATAGGAATAAATGCTCTATTTATCACAATGGTTTCAAATCTACACAATTCTGAAATTTTCCTTTTCTCTAATTAATGCTCCTTATCAGTAGATTTATTCAAAGAGGTAGGATCTGAAAATAGCCTTTGAGGGAATGGGTTAAAAAACAGTGTGAACAAACAGACAATAATTCTGAAGCAGACAACATTATAGAGTTTTGACCAGGAACTTGACCTCTCCAATGATAACAATGACAACACAGACTGAGTATCTGGAGTCATTCTAGCTAAGGGGAAACTTTATACTGTAAAAGTCTATTTTAAAGTATAACCAACAGGGCAGGGCCAATTTTAACCTCAGAACTATGATATTAAAAAATTTCATTAAGGTTTACTAAGTAAATCTATACACCAAATATCTAAGCTCTGTGACATGTAGTTTTTGACAAGAAGATTTTTAAAGTTTTCCCCATGCCTAACCTAAGTGAACCCAGCATTCTGCTACATGTATAGAAAACAGAACAACAGTCAGCTAGAGAAAACTGGCCACCCCTGGGACAGAGCCAATTTTGACCCCAGGGGCATAATTCATATAACTTTTGTAGAGGACCTGAAAATGATGCTATGTGCCAAATATGAAAGTTAAGAACATTACAGTTTCAGAGGAGAAGATTTTCAAAGTTTTCACTATATATTTCTATTGAAAACTTGACACCCACGGGGCCAATTTTGATTCCAGGGACATAATTTATATATCTTTTGTAGAGGACCTACAGGTGATGCTATGTGCCAAAGATGAAAGCTGAGAACCCTGTAGATTCAGAGGAGAAGACTTTTAAGGTTCAAATTGTTGACGATGCACGACGCACAACTCACGACAAACGCCAACAGACGAGGGACATCAGGCGATCATAAAAACTCAGCCTGAGCAACTAAATTGACAGTTTCTAAAGGCACGGAAATGAAGAGCGTTTGTTGGTTACTATGGCAATCCGACTGAAATAGCAGCTTTTTAATAATAATAATAAAGTATACACAACATGGCAATTTAATACAAAATTATGCAAAACTATACAGTCAAACCTGTTTTTAGAGACATAGTTTGGGAGAAAGCCAAAAGTGTCGTATCCCACAGGGTGTCTTTAAATTCAGGTAGAAAAAAATATGGGCCAATACCAATCGTTCCAAAGTCCATGTCGTATATTGATCAACATTTTTCGCGAAAACCAATGACATTTTAAATTTATATAGGTATTACCTTTTCAGTGTTAGAAATGGAATAAAAAAATATGATGTTATTAGTTGCTTCTTTAGTGTCCTTATCATTAATTTTATCAATAAAAAGTAAGTTTGTGCATAAAACAAATTCATGAAAATCATAAGCCCTCGTAGTTTTTTCGAAGCGTTTCGGTCCATTGCCATAACGAGGACAAGCACAGCTGTCTTTGACAGGGAAGCAGAGGCACATATCTATATGTCTGTATCTTAATTGTAAGAATAAAATTTCTGTAATAATGAAATAAACATTTTGAAGTGGTGTGGTTAACTTCTTGTCAAGAAATTGACACAATTATGAGGGCAATTAGGAAGTGCAAACACAATGATACAGTGAACGATCATGTAACTGCTTCTGATGTCTGCTCAAGATTTACGGACTCAATGTCGCTAAAAAAAGTGTCATTTGCCGAGTTGGGAGTACAAAATGAGCGTCGTATGTCGCATCTGCCAGTGTGTCGCTAAATACAGGTGAAATATAGAGAGAAACACATCGGGAGGAGGGAAATACTGTCGCATCTGACAGGAAGTCGCTGAAAACAGTGTGTCGCTAGGACAGGTTTGACTGTATGTACAATACAACTGTGAAATTCATCCATCTAAAATGATTTATTTCGTTATTCGAATAACGAACTGCGAAATGGCTCCGGATTTAATATAGAAATCATTGATTCCACTATGACTTGGATCTAGGGTATCTAAAATATAATCTTTGCGCATTTAAAACTGGTTTTGGCCATTTCGTTATTCGGAGGTTGAACTGCGAAATATTTCGTTGTTCAAATAACCATCTGCGAAATGGCTCCGGATTTTATATAGAAATCTTTTATTCAACTATGACTTGGGTCTAGGGTATCTAAAATATCATCTTTGCGCTTTTACAGCTGGTTTTGGCCATTTCGTTATTCGGAGGTTGAACTGCAAAATATTTCGTTATTCGAATAACGAACTGTGAAATGGCTCTGGATTTTATATAGAAATAACTGATTCAACTATGACTTGGGTCTAGTGTGTCTAAAATATAATTATTAAGCATTTAAAACTTATTTTGGCCATTTCGTTATTCGGAGGTTGAACTGCGAAATATCTCGTTATTCAAATAACAAACTGTGAAATGGTTCCGGATTTTCAATCGAAATCATTGATTCCACCCATGACTGGTGTCTAGGGTATATAAAATATCATTATTACGCTTTTAAAACTTAGTTTGGCCATTTCGTTATTCGTAGGTTGAACTGCGAAATATTTCGTTATTCAAATAACGAACTGCGAAATGGCTCCGGATTTTATATAGAAATCATTGATTCAACTATGACTTGGGTCTAGTGTGTCTAAAATGTCATCTTTGCGCTTTTACAGCTGGTTTTGGCCATTTCGTTATTCAGAGGTTGAACTGCGAAATATTTCGTTATTCAAATAATGAACTCCAAAATGGCTCCAGATTTTATAAAGAAATAACTGATTCCACTATGACTTGGGTCTAGTGTGTCTAAAATATCATTATTAAGCATTTAAAACTTATTTTGGCCATTTCGTTATTCGCAGGTTGAACTGCGAAATATTTCGTTATTCGAATAACAAACTGCGAAATGGCTCCGGATTTTAAATAGAAATCATTGATTGCACCCATGACCAGTGTCTAGGGTATATAAAATATCATTATTACGCATTTAAAACTTAGTTTGGCCATTTCGTTATTCGAAGGTTGAACTGCGAAATATTTCGTTATTCGAATAACGAACTGCCAAATGGTCCTGGATTTTATATATAAATCATTAATTCCACTATGACTTGGTTCTAGGGTATCTAAAATATCATTTTTGCTCATTTATAGCTGGTTTTGGCCATTTAGTTATTCCGTTATTCGGAGGTTGAACTGCGAAATATTTCGTTATTCGAATAACGAACTGTAAAATGGCTCTGGATTTTATATAGAAATCATTGATTCCACTATGACTTGGGTCTAGGGTATCTAAAATATCATCTTTGTGCATTTATAGCTGGTTTTGGCCATTTCGTTATTCGGAGGTTGAACTACGAAATATTTCGTTATTCGAATAACGAACTGCAAAATGGCTCCGGATTTTTATATAGAAATCATTGATTCCACTATTAGGCTGGGTCCTAGTCATGGTTACCGTAGCATCCCCCCATGACTTTTTTTCATGGGTACCAAATTGTTCGTTGGGGTCCTCAGAACACGTTTTGAGCATGCCCCCAAAAATAAGTTTGTCCCAGCTATGTTTTATTTAACGGTTTCCATGGTAACCCAAGGTAATTTTCGAAACTACCTTGGTTCAGAAAATGCGTCATAACTTTGCTTTTAGAGGCAAAAGAAGGTCAAAATAAGTACCAAAGTAAAGCAGAGACATATAGCTTGAACATGATATATAATTTAATTAATATTCATAAATGCATTCTTATGAATATTAATGAGGAAGTAAAAAAAATGAGTTTTTTTTAAAAAACGAAGAGGCATATTAATGCTAAAAAATTATTGAATTTAGGTTAAATTGTTCGTTTGGGTCTTCAGAGGCAATAGAAGGACAAAACAAGAACCAAAGTAAAGCAGATACATATAGCTTGAATATGATATATAATTTTGATAATATTCATAATGTATACTTATGAATATTAATGAGAAGTAATGAAATTCGTTGTTTTTAGAAAAAGGAGTCTGTTGTTTAGTCTAAGAGGCCAATTAATGCACAAAAATTATTGAATTCAGGTTTAAATTGTTTGCTGGAGTCCTCAGAACACAGTTTGAGCATTCCGCCAAAATAATTGTGTCCCAGCTATGTTTTATTCAACGGTTTCCGTGGTAACCGGAGGTAAATTTCGGAACTACCTTAGTTAAGAAAATGCGTCATAAATTTGCTTTTAGAAGCAATAGAAGGACAAAACAAGAACCAAAGTAAAGTTAAGAAAATGCGTCATAAATTTGCTTTTAGAAGCAATAGAAGGACAAAACAAAGTAAAGTTAAGAAAATGCGTCATAAATTTGCTTTTAGAAGCAATAGAAGGACAAAAAAAGAACCAAAGTAAAGCAGGGGCATATAACTTGAATATGATATGTAATTCTATTAATATTCATAAATGTATTCCTATGAATATTAATGAGGAAGTAAAAATCCGTTTTGTAGTAAAACAAGTTTGTTGTTTAGTCTGAGAGGCCTATTAATATACAAGAGTTATTGAATTCAGGTTTAAATGTTTTGATATGATCATGCAAAGAAAACAAAAGGGCCATGATGGCCCTGAAATCGCTCACCAGAGGGAAAGATTTTTAAAGTTTTAACTACATGTATGTTTCTAAACAAAACTGGACACCTGTTTTGTGGGGTGTCATTTGACCCTTTGTGGATCCAAACTCTGTGCCATACCTGTTGGTCTTAATTCTGTTGAAAAGGGCCAGGAAGCAGTCGATCTTTAATAAACTTTTGGACCTTTAAAACCCTTTCCTTCATATAAATGTGATTTGATGCATTTGCAAACAGAACAGACCCGTATCAGATGGTTTCTATAGGAGCTGTCTGACCAGGTTGTGCTCTGTCGGCTAATAGAATACTCTTTCCTCCATAAAAACGCCTTTCTACGCCTCTGTAATAGTCACTTTATTAAACCATTGTGATAAATAGAGCATTTGCTCCATAGGAGTAAATGCTCTATTTATCACAATGGTTTCAAATCTACACAATTCTGAATTTTTCCTTTTCTCTAATTAACCCTTTCCCTCATATAAACGTGTTTTCACGCATTTGCAAACAAAGTAGACCCAGATTTACCTCTTTGAATAAGAGATAAAATTTCTAACAGATGACAACCCTATCACTGCTTAGCATGACTTGACTGAAATTAGCACAGTTTGGATTCTGATCTGATGCATACCAGTATGTAACTTTATATGTAGTTTGTATATGAGTAAATTTACTCCTATGGAGCAAATGCTCTATTTATTACAATGGTTTCAAATCTACACAATTCTGAAATTTTCCTTTTCTCTAATTAATGCTCCTTATCAGAAGATTTATTCAAAAAGGTAGGATCTGAAAAAAGCCTTTGTTCTACGCCTCTGTAACAGTCACTTTATGAAACCATTGTGATAAATAGAGCATTTGCTCCATAGGAGTAAATGCTCTATTTATCACAATGGTTTCAAATCTACACCATTCTGAAATTTTCCTTGTCTCTAATTAATTCTCCTTATCAGTAGATTGATTCAAAGAGGTAGGATCTGAAAAAAGCCTTTGTGATAAATAGAGCATTTGCTCCATAGGAGTAAATGCACTATTTATCACAATGGTTTCAAATCTACACAATTCTGAAATTTTCCTTTCCTCTAATTAACCCTTTCCCTCATATAAACATGTTTTCACGCATTTGCAAACAGAGTAGACTCAGATTTACCTCTTTGAATAAGCATACAACATTTCTAACAGATGACAACCCTATCACTGCTTAGCATGACTTGACCGAAATTAGCACACAGTATGGATTCTGATCTGACGCATATCGGTATGTAACTTTATATGTGGTTTGTATATGAGTTAATTTACTCCTATAGAGCAAATGCTCTATTTATCACAATGGTTTCAAATCTACACAATTCTGAAATTTTCCTTTTCTCTAATAAATGCTCCTTATCAGTAGATTTATTCAAAGAGGTATAATAGTCACTTTATGAAACCATTGTGATAAATAGAGCATTTGCCTTTGTGATAAATAGAGCATTTGCTCCATAGGAGTAAATGCACTATTTATCACAATGGTTTCAAATTTACACAATTCTGAAATTTTCCTTTTCTCTAATTAACCCTTTCCCTCATATAAACATGTTTTCACGCATTTGCAAACAGAGTAGACCCAGATTTACCTCTTTGAATAAGCAGACAACATTTCTAACAGATGACAACCCTATCACTGCTTAGCACGACTTGACCGAAATTAGCACACGGTTTGGATTCTGATCTGACGCATACCGGTATGTAACTTTATATGTGGTTTGTATATGAGTTAATTTACTCCTATGGAGCAAATGCTCTATTTATCACAATGGTTTGAAATCTACATAATTCTGAAATTTTCCTTTTCTCTAATTAATGCTCCTTATCAGTAGATTTATTCAAAGAGGTAGGGATCTGAAAAAAGCCTTTGTGATAAATAGAGCATTTGCTAACCATTGTGATAAATAAAAGCTCCATAGGAGTAAATGTTCTATTTATCACAATGGTTTCAAATCTACACAATTCTGAAATTTTCCTTTTCTATAATTAATGCTCCTTATCAGTAGATTTATTCAAAGAGGTATAATAGTCACTTTATGAAACCATTGTGATAAATAGAGCATTTGCTCCATAGGAGTAAATGCTCTATTTATCACAATGGTTTCAAATCTACACAATTCTGAAATTTTCCAAGAAACAGGATCTGAAAATAGGCTATGAGGGAATGGGTTAAAAACAGTGTGAACAAACAGACACTAATTCTGAAGCAGACAACTTCATAGAGTTTTGACCAGGAACTTGCCCTCTCAAGTGATTACGTAACACAGATGGAGTGTTTACAGTCCTTCTAGCTCAGAGGAACCTTTATAGTGTAAAAGTCAATTTTAAAGTATAACCAACAGGGCAGGGCCAATTTTAACCTCAGAACTATGATATTAACCACTGTCAATAAGGTATACTAAGTAAATCTATACACCAAATATCTAAGCTCTGTGACATGAAGTTTTTGACAAGAAGATTTTTGAAGTTTTCCCCATGCCTAACCTAAGTGAGCCCAGCATTCTGCAACTTGTACAGAAAACAACAGTCAGCTAGAGAAAACTGGCCACCCCTGGGACCGTGGCGGGGCCAATTTTGACTCCAGGGACATAATTTATATAACTTTTGTAGAGGACCTATAGGTGATGCTATGTGCCAAAGATGAAAGCTGAGAACCCTGTAGATTCAGAGGAGAAGACTTTTAAAGGTTCCAATTGTTGACGACGCACGCCGACAGACGACAGTCATCAGGCGATCACAAAAGCTCACCCTGAGCACTTTGTGCTCTGGTGAGCTAAAAAACCATCTTTGGTTCATGTAATATTTCTATAAAGCATGTATATTTTAAGTTAATTTGCATATAATGTGTGTAAATGAATTAGCAATTTTACATGAGCATTGTATTCAGTGTTATTTGGGGTATACTGTCTTTTCTGTGATTTATTTTACGTAAATTAACAGATATATTGTACCAAAAAAGACGAGAGCATAGGGTCATTACTTTGTATACATAAGTGACTTGTTCATGACTATAAATGTCATATTTATGAATATTAATGAGATGTAAAAAAGCATACACTTAAATGAGCTGTTCTTATCTATTATTTTTTAAATCTGTCTGGATCTTGATACAGATGTGAGCCCTTGACCCAAGACCAGTTTGGCAAAATGGCCCAGATGGTATGAAAGGCACTTAGTAACTTCGGATTCAAGTTCCACAGAGAAGGCTACAGATAGGAGGTCGATGTTTGAAACGACCCCCATCTGTTGGTGCTGATGCAACTCCCGACGCTAAAGATGTGAGAGAGAGGGACATTGGGAGAGGAAGGGCTAATGCCCACCTTGGGGCTGTCGGAATTCAGTGAGGGGATCTGATCAAACATCCCAGGACGATTGTCAATTGAAGCCAGAGGCCTTAGAGAGACCAAGGGAGCCCATGTCCGTAAGAGTTTAGCGGACATGGTCCACCCAATTGCCGGGCTGGCACAAAAATCTTTATCCAGGTCAGGCAAACGGGAAAGAAGTCCCCTGGAGGGGGAGAGACTCCCTAGACTTAGCTAGGTTAGGGAGGTCCACTTTTCCAACTAACACTAGCTAGGAAGATGATATAGGACCCCTGTGAATCGGATTCGGGGGTCTAGGGCAGACATAGGGTGGGAGGATTCTAAAACAATCTTCACACGCCTTCTCAATAGAAAACTAGAACTATCACTAAAGGTGATGAATACCCCCACATGGCAGCTTTGATTGCGAATCCATGTTTGTGACACCAACTATCCATGTAACAGGACTAAAACACATAAATACTCAAAGTTAAAGGAGAGATAATTCTGTAATGCTTGCAACAAACATATGAAAACTTTAAAAATGAAGGAGGATTTGTGACACGAAATCCCCATGTTTCATGCCAAAATGAAAATGTTCGCGCTGGTCCGATTTTGCAGAATGACACTGGTTCTTTTTCCATTTCAAGGCCAGATATTAAGATCAAGGTCACAGAGACCTGAATATCTACTACCCAATATGTATTGACACAACAGGTTTGGTAATGCTAGATAATAGAGTATAGGATATATGCTCCGGACAAGACCTGAAATTTGTGTCTTGCACATCTACTACTCCTGAGTAACATTTATGCCAAGTATCACGTAAATCAGGTTGAAAGTGAAGGAGGAGTTCCCCGTACAAGATTTTGCCTGTCAATTTTTAGACCAATTTCAAGGACAAAGGTCAAGGTCACAGAGACTTGAAATTTGTAATTCAATAATAAAGGCAAAAGGGATCTGAAAATTGGATAGGGCCTTGTAAATTATGGCATAGTGTCATTAATGGAGGCTAGGAAAGACAGAATTTTGTTCTCGCAGTAATGGATCAACACGCACATGTACAATTTTATATACACAGAGTGCGATTCTTTTACACAATGTGAAGACTAAACTGTACAAGCACATTAGTATTCTTGTAATATGGCAGCTTGTTTAAGGTGAACGTAATGGAAGAAACTGGATTTTTTTGAAAAATGGCATTTGATTTTTGAGTCGAACTCTCGATGAGTCGAAGTTTTTAACAGGTCCCTACGAACTCGACATAACGAGAGTCGACTGTATCAAGTGAATCAGGTTGAAAGTGAAGGAGGAGTTCCCCGTACAAGATTTTGCCTCCCAATTTTAAGACCAATTTCAATGCCAAAAGTCAAGGTCACAGAGATTTGAAATTTGTGTCTTGCACATCTACTACTCCTGAGTAACATTTATGCCAAGTATCAAGTGAATCAGGTTGAAAGTGAAGGAGGAGTTCAAAGTACAAGATTTTGCCTGCCAATTTCAAGACCAATTTCAAGGACAAAGGTCAAGGTCAAGGTCACAGAGACCTGAAATTTGTGTCTTACATATCTACTACTCCTGAGTAACATTTATGCCAAGTATCAAGTGAATCAGGTTGAAAGTGAAGGAGGAGTTCAAAGTACAAGATTTTGCCTGCCAATTTCAAGACCAATCTCAAGGCCAAAGGTCAAGGTCACAGAGATCTGAAATGTGTGTCTTGCACATTTACTACACCTGAATAACATTTATGCCAAGTATCAAATGAATCAGGTTGAAACTGAAGGAGGAGTTGAAAGTACAAGATTTTGCGGACAGACCAACGACCGACCGACCAACTGACAGGCTGATTGCAGTATACCCCCCTCAAACTCTGTTACTCTGTGGGGGTATAAATATTGATGTTCAGAATCATCTAAAGTAGAAGAAGACTGAGTCCCATCTAAATCTGAGTGAGAGGTCTCAACAGAGTCCGATTCCCTAACAATAGGATCATCCCTAGGAGCCATAATGGACAAAGTGTCTTCCTGCTCTCCCTCAGAATCCGCCCTGGTGACCGCCATAGATGGCAGCACCCGGGAGGAGTGGGACCCGCCACAGACATAGAAGTGTGGACTGTGGATGGGTTCACATGAGAGCTATCCCCCTCCAGAGATGAACTCACAACAGCCCTGACTGGGGTGTAAGACAGACGGGTTGGGGGGGGGGGGGTTTAGAAGCCGAGAGGAAAGGGGAATGGGCGTCAATGAGGGGGGAGTCCCATGGCAAGAGCGACCAGCCGACGAATCTTAAGAGGAAGAGCCGTGTTTTCACATAGAAGAGTAATGGTAAGACCTCGATCTGCGCCTGTGATGACAGCAGCGCGAGTGCCGATTCCCATCAGAAGAATAAGAAGAGTTTTTACGCTTCCTACCCGGTTGGGTGGGATGGAGGCTTGGGAGTCCGGACTGTACTCAGAAGACGAAGAGTAATGACAGGGTCTAGACAACCAATAACGTCTATACTTTGCTAGAGCTGATGCCTGTTGACTTTCACCACTGTAATGCGATGTAGGAGACAGAATGCCCAGTAGAAAAGATTGGACCTGTAGATTTACCAGTCCACTTCGATATCTCGGTCCAAAGGACCGAACCGGCGGAGAGCAAACTTGGGATACCGGACCAAAGAATTCCCGGTGACACCATCGGGCCGGATCCCATTAGACCAGTGTGCCGGTGAAGTCGTGAATGGAAGCACGGACACCAGGACACCATGGACCAGTGCCGGATCCGGGACCAGGCAAAACTCTCCAGGCAACAAGCTGACCCGGACACCCGGCAACAAGAGAACCTGAGACCAGAACAAAGCCTTTAAGGGACCATTCAAGAGGTAAACGGGGAACCCGCACATGGGTCAGCAGTTGGGTGCCGAGCGGCAACTAACAACTGGGGAATCGACTGCACCACATGGGCTGTTGACGAAAGAGATTTAGAAGAAGAAGCAGGCTTCTCCTGAGCTTTAGAGGACACTAATTTGTCCGTGATGAGGGAATCGCTGACCAAAGAGAATACTTCTTCCGGCGGACAGCAAGCTCCCACGTCTCCCCTGTCCAGAGGGATGAAACTGGACAGGGAGCTGAAGCGGAGCATCCGCAGCAGGCCAGAAACACTTTATGTGTGTCCCAGTCTGCCGCGAAATGCCCGCAAGAAGCCTTGCGTTGGCCTGGCATGCAGTGGTAAACTAGAGGTTTTTGTCAAAAAAACGGATGTCTCCCCTCTAATAAAAACAATATGTAAAGGGAAATCACTAAAAATGTTATGGTCTTGATGAATGATACTTCCCCTCATTATGCGTTTTCCACACTACATTTTTCAAGAAGAAAATGATAACAGCTAATAACTCCAAAAATACTGATACCAGATTTATGGCCCTTGTGCATGACACTTACTTTCATCATGCTCTTTCCAAAAATAAAATGTCATTCCAATAGCATCAGTCGAACAGGAGTTATTGATCGGCCAAAAAATGTAACAAAGGGCAATAACTCCAAAAGTATTGAAGCCAGAATTATGGCCCTTGTTCATGACACTTTCTCTCATCATGCTCTTTCCATGTATGAAGTTTCAATACGATGGCAAGAGCCATGTAGGAGTTATCGTTCGGACAAGAAAGAATTAAACAAATGTACAAGGGGCAATAGCTCTAAATTTATTGAAGCTCGAGTTAAGGATCTTATGCATGACACTTTCTCTGATTATGATCGTTCCATGTATGAAGTTTCACTCCAATGGCATGTGTCACATAGGAGTAATCATCTGGACAAAAAATTGTGATTGTTTTTACAAAGGGCAATAACTCCAATATTAGTGAAGCCAGAGTTATGGACCTTGTGCATGACACTTCCTCTCGTTATGATCTTTCCATATATGAAGTTTCAATCCAATGGCATGAGCCATATAGAAGTTATCGTCCGGACAAAAAAGTGTGATTTTTTTTACACAGGGCAATAACTCCAATATTAGTGAAGCCAGAGTTATGGACCTTGTGCATGACACTTCCTCTCGTTATGATCTTTCCATATATGAAGTTTCAATCCAATGGCATGAGCCATATAGAAGTTATTGTCCGGACAAAAAATTATGATATTTTTTACAAAGGGCAATAACTCCAATATTAGTGAAGCCAGAGTTATGGACCTTGTGCATGACACTTCCTCTCATTATGCTCTTTCCATATATGAAGTTTCAATCAACTGGCATCAGGCATATTGAAGTTATTGTCCGGACAAAAAATTATGATATTTTTTACAAAGGGCAATAACTCCAATATTAGTGAAGCCAGAGTTATGGACCCTGTGCATGACACTTCCTCTCGTCATGATATTTCCATATATGAAGTTTCAATCCAATGGCATGAGCCATATAGGAGTTATCGTCCGGACAAAAAAGTGTGATTTTTTTTACAAAGGGCAATAACTCCAATATTAGTGAAGCCAGAGTTATGGACCTTGTGCATGACACTTCCTCTCATTATGCTCTTTCCATATATGAAGTTTCAATCAACTGGCATCAGGCATATTGAAGTTATCGTCCGGACAAAAAGTGTGACAGACAGACGGACAGACGGACAGACAGACAACTCTCACGAAAACAATATGTCTCCCCCATATAAATATGGGGGGAGACATAATAATCAAGCAAATACATAAAACATCGCAAGTAATTTCAAAGTCACGCAATGTTAATATGGGTAAACATAAGCTGATGATTGCAGCTGAGATGCTATATATTTTCTATTGTATTACAAAACACTCATTAATATTCATGAGTATAAAATTAGTATTCTTCATGAAAACATGCATGAGGCTCAATTCCTCCGCTGCATTTTCTTACAAGAAATGTGTTGTCACATACATGTATATTGCAACATAATAGAAATACTTACTATTGAACAACTGTTTACATTCTCATTAATATTCATGATTTTGAAAATAATATTCATTATCTACATATTTATATACATGAATATCAATATCTCTGTTTCAGTCAGTATCAAGTTCTGTACTGGTTTACTAAAATAATCTCAGATAAGAAGAACAACTCATTCAAGTGTATTTATTCTTAACATCTCATTAATATTCATAAATATGCATTAATATTCATGAACAAATTAAACATGAACCCAAAGTAATGATCCTCTGCTCTTTACATTTTTGTTCAATATCTGGTATTTTACACAAAACAAATAATAGAAAAGATAGTACACAAGAAACAATGCTAAATATAGTGCTCATGTAAAGTTTCTTATCTATTTACACATGTTATATGCAAATTAGCTTAAATATACATGCTTTATAGAAATATTACATGAACCAACTAGAACTATCACTAAAGGTGATGAATACCCCCACACGGCAGCCTTGATTGCAAATCCAAGTTTTGAACATGTAACAGGACCAAATAACAAAAATACCCAAAGTTCAAATAGAGAAAATTCTGTAATTTATGCCAAGTATCAAGTGAATCAGGTTGAAATTGAAGGAGGAGTTCAAAGTACAAGATTTTGCCTGCCAATTTCAAGGCCAAAGGTCAAGGTCAAGGTCACAGAGACCTGAAATTTGTGTCTTGCACATCTACTACTCCTGAGTAACATTTATGCCAAGTATCAAGTAAATCAGGTTGAAAGTGAAGGAGGAGTTCGCCGTACAAGATTTTGCCTCCCAATTTTAAGACCAATTTCAAGGCCAAAGGTCAAGGTCACAGAGATTTTAAATTTGTGTCTTGCACATCTACTACTCCTGAGTAACATTTATGCCAAGTATCAAGTGAATCAGGTTGAAAGTGAAGGAGGAGTTCAAAGTACAAGATTTTGCCTGCCAATTTTAAGACCAATTTCAAGGCCAACGGTCAAGGTCAACGTCACAGAGACCTGAAATTTGTGTCTTGCACATATACTACTCCTGAGTAACATTTATGCAAAGTATCAAGTGAATCAGGTTGAAATTGAAGGAGGAGTTCAAAGTACAAGATTTTGCCTGCCAATATCATGACCAATTTCAAGGCCAAAGGTCAAGGTCAAGGTCACAGAGACCTGAAATTTGTGTCTTGCACATCTACTACTCCTGAGTAACATTTATGCCAAGTATCAAATGAATCAGGTTGAAAGTGAAGGAGGAGTTTGCCGTACAAGATTTTGCTTGCCAATTTTAAGACCAATTTCAAGGCCAAAGGTCAAGGTCAAAGAGATTTTAAATTTGTGTCTTGCACATCTACTACTCCTGAGTAACAGTTATGCCAAGTATCAAGTGAATCAGGTTGAAATTGAAGGAGGAGTTCAAAGTACAAGATTTTGCCTGCCAATTTCAAGACCAAAGGTCAAGGTCAAGGTCACAGAGACCTGAAATTTGTGTCTTGCACATCTACTACTCCTGAGTAACATTTATGCCAAGTATCAAGTGAATCAGGTTGAATGTGAAGGAGGAGTTCAAAGTACAAGCTTTTGCCTGCCAATTTCAAGACCAATTTCAAGGCCAAAGGTCAAGGTCAAGGAGACCTGAAATTTGTGTCTTGCACATCTACTACTCCTGATTAACAATTATGCCAAGTGTCAAGTGAATCGGGTTGAAACTGAAGGAGGAGTTCGCCGTACAAGATTTTGCAGACAGACCGACCGACCGCCCGCCCGACCGACCGACCACCCGACAGGCTGATTCCAGTATACCCCCCTCAAACTCTGTTTGTGGGGGTATAAAGATGGTTTATTTTCTTTGCATGATCATATCAAATCATTTAAACCTGAATTCAATACCTCTTGTATATTAATAGGCCTCTCAGACTAAACAACAAACTCGTTTTACTACAAAACGGATTTTTACTGTTAATATTCATAAGAATGCATTTATGAATATTAATAGAATTGCATATCATATTCAAGTTATTTGTCTCTGCTTTACTTTGGTTCTTGTTTTGCCCTTCTATTGCCTTTTAATAGCAAATTTATGACGCATTTTCTTATCAAGGTAGTTCCAAAATTTACCTTCTGATTACCATGGAAACCGTTGAATAAAATATAGCTGGGGCACAATTATTTTGGGGGAATGCTCAAAATGTGGTTTGAGGACTCCAGCAAACAATTTTAAACTAAATTCAATAATTTTGGTGCATTAATAGGCCTCTCAGACTAAACAACAGACTCCTTTTTCTAAAAACAACGCATTTCATTACTTCCTCATTAATATTCATATATTCATTATGAATATTATTAAAATTATATATCATATTCAAGCTATATGTCACTGCTTTACTTTGGTTCATGCGTCAAACTGCGAAATGGCTCCGGATTTAATATATAATAATTGATTCCAATATGACTTGAGTCTAGTGTGTCTAAAATATCATTTTACAAACTTCAAACTATTTTGTTATTCGAATGAAAACTGCATAAACTTTCACGATACTTTTATATGTACCAACGATAATTCGGTTCTACTGTATCTAGAATATAATTAGAGTAAAACCCCTTTAATGCGAACACCAAAAAGAGGCAGTCGTCTGGCAGAGACAAGTGGTAGCTTAATGCAGAACGAAAATTATGCAGAAAACTTCTATAGTAGCTTTCTGCATTACTTTCACCCTGCTTTAAGCTACTAGCTGCTTATAAAGACACCTATGTTTATTCTTTTAATGGTCGCATTAGAGGGGTTCTACTGTACTGTTAATTTATAGCTTAAATGACTATTTCGTTATTCGTAAATTGAATTGCAAACTATTTCGTTATTCACATTCGAATAACGAACTGCGAAATATTTCGTTGTTCGTTATTCGAATAACTGCAAACTGGCAGCCAACTTAACGCAACTGCCAGATTTGGACTAAAAATACAAAGGGCAATAACTCCAAAAATACTGAAGACAGAGTTACGAGTCTTGTGTACTGTATTGCACTTGTGGTCAATGTGATCTATCTGTATATGAAGTTTAAAGTCAACAGCTTTTATACTTTGAAAGTTATGATGGAGACAATCCAGATTTTGGGAACAAGAGGGCCAGAATGGCCCTGACATCGCTCACCAGGCAATCAGAGGAGAAGATGTTCAAAGTTTTCACTACATGTTTCTAGAGAAAACTAGCAACCCCTGGGGCGGGCCAATTTGGATCCAAGGGGTATAATTTATACAACTTTTGTAGAGGACCTGAACATGATGCTATGTGCCAAATATGAAAGCTGAGAACCTTCCAGTTTCTGAGGAAAATATTTTCAAATTTGACACTATATGTTTCTATTGCACACTGGCTACCCCTGGGGCGGGGCCAATTTTGACCCCGGGGGCATAATTTATATAACTCTTGTAGAGGACCTAAACATGATGTTATGTGTCAAATATGAAAGCTGAGAACCTTCCAGTTTCTGAGGAGAAGATTTTCAAAGTTGTCACTATATGTTTCTATTGAGACATGGCTACCCCTGGGGCGGGGCCAATTTTGACCCCTGGGGCACAATTTATATAAATTTTGTAGAGGACCTGACTATGATCCTATGTGCCAAATATGAAAGCTAAGAACACTGTAGATTTAGAGGAGAAGATTTTTAAAGTTGTCACTATATGTTTCTATTGAAAACTGGCCACCCCTGGGGCGGGGTCAATTTTGACCCCAGGGGCATAATATATATAACTTTTGTAGAGGACCTGAACATGATGCTATGTGCCAAATATGAACGCTATGAACCTTTCAGTTTCAGAGAAGAATATATTCAAAGTTTTACCATATATTTGTATTGAAAACTGGCTACCCCTGGGGCGGGGCCAATTTTGATCCCAGGGGCATAATTTATACAAAAATTGTAGAGAACCTGAACATGATGCTTTGTGCCAAATATGAAAGCTAAGAACCCTGTAGATTCAGAAGAAAAGATTTTCAAAGTTGTCACTATATGTTTCTATTCAAAACTGGCTACCCCTGGGGCGGGGCCAATTTTGACCCCAGGGGCATAATTTATATAACTTTTGTAGAGCACCTGAACATGATGCTATGTGCCAAATATGAAAGCTGAGAACACTGAAGATTCAGAGGAGAAGATTTTCAAAGTTATCACTATATGTTTCTAATGAAATCTGGCTACCCCTGGGGCGGGGCCAATTTTGACCCCAGGGCCATAATTTATATAACTTGTGTAGAGGACCTGAACATGATGCTATGTGCCAAATATGAAAGCTGAGAACCCTGTAGATTCAGAGGAGAAGATTTTCAAAATTGTCACTATATGTTTCTATTCAAAACTGGCTACCACTTGATGATTTTCAAAGTTTTACTATATATTTCAATAGAAAACAAGGCACTCCTGGGGCGGGGCCAATTTTGACCCCAGGGGCAAAATTTATATAACTTTTGTAGAGGACCTAAAGATGATGCTATGTACCAAAGATGAAAGCTGAGAACCCTGTAGATTCAGAGGAGAAGATTTTTAAAGGTTCAAATTGTTGACGCCCGACGACGCACGACGCACACCGCACGACGGACGACGGACATCAAGTGATCACAAAAGCTCACCCTGAGCACAAAAGTGCTCTGGTGAGCTAAAAATAACAAAGGGCAATAACTACAAATATACTGAAGACAGAGTTATGGACCTTGTGCACTGCACTGTCTTGTGGTCAATGTGTTCTATCTGTACATGAAGTTTGAGGTCAATAGTTTTTATACTTTGAAAGTTATGATCCGGACAAACAAGATTTTGAGAAAAATAAAGGGTAATAACCCCAAAAATACTGAAGATAGAGTTACGAACCTTGTGCATTGCAATTGTGGTCAATGTGATCTATCCTGTATATGAAGTTTGAAGTCAATAGCTTTTATACATTGGAAGTTATGATTCGGACAAGTCGGACGGACTGACCAACGTACGGGGGACCAACAGACAGACGGACACGGTGACTCCAGTATATCCCCAAAAAACTTTGTTTGTGGGGGTATAAAAATAAGGCCTTTTTAAGGCCATATCCGCCAATTTAAGGTCTGACAAGATTGGTGAATTTGCCTTAAAATTTTACAGTCTTGTTCAGACTCTCATCAAAAAGTACTTTTTTATAATTATGTCCTCCTATATAAAGGCAATATGTTTCTCTCTCCACAAGAATATTTCTCAGCAATCTGGTGTGCGGTGGTCTAGTGGTAACGCGTTTGACTGCTCCGGGTTCAAATCCTGATACCTCCTGGAATTTCAGAGAGCCTTTTCTGTCTCTGCCACCCAGTAGCCAGTACTGCGGCTGCATGATTGCGGCTCAATATTGTTAGCAGTGCTCAATATTGTAGGCGAATGACTCAATGACCAGGGGAGTAACTGTAGTCAGCTGAGCGGTACTTCAGACAGAAAGTAGACTATAACTAGGTACTTTACATTTTTTACAATCTAGACTGTCTGAAAACTTTACCTTGAACAGTTTTGATATTTTTTCATTGATTTATAAGAATTATGAGAAACTATGGTTTGAATTGTCAATAATATTTCTGCTCTTACTACATCATTTGTTAGGACAAAACTTGACACGGAGCTACATGGCTTGCTCGTAGATTTCAAAAACGGTGCTGGAGGTGGGTAGGGTACAGTCATTTCAGCAGTCGACGGAGAAGGAATCATGGATCCGATCTCCAATTTTGGAATTGGGGTACTTGAAAAAAGTTTACCTTACTATTTATTGATTTTATCTGTTCCCTGTATTTTTTGGGGTCGCAGACTTTTCGCATGTGACTTTACCATGAGTTTACCCATTTTACACAAGTCAATGTCATTCTTACAAGTCGAGCAGAGTGCTTTGTACTTACAATCCTTACACTCTCTGATCCATGGATACTGCTTAACCCAATCTTGATTGAACACACACTTTCCCAGCATGATTATGTTTATCATGCGCATCCTGTAGTTTTTAAATGTGCTCTGCAGCATCCGATAAGGAGATAAGCGGATAACCAAGGACGCTTTTTAATGCCGAAAAAAGATGTGCTCAATTGCTTTGTTTTATATTTTTGCTTGTTGGTTCTCTTTTTTCTGCTAACGCAATTTTAAAGGCCCATACGGCTGTTTTTATGGTCATTTTAAAAAAATATAGGGACTTTTTAAGGTCTTTTCCAGTAAAAGTCGGACTTAAGATCTTTTTAAGGCCAACCCTCTGAATTTATAGACTTTTTAAGGTTGTGCGAACCTTGTTTGTAAAAGAAGATTTTTAAAGATTTTCCTGTGAAAAACCGATAAGCCCCGGGGCGAGGTCATATTTGGTCCGGGGGTTATAATATGAACAAGAGGGCTAGAATGGCCCTGAAGCGCTCACCAGACAATCAGAGGAGAAGATTTTCAAAGTTTTCACTATAGGTTTCTATAGAAAACTAGCCTGCCCTGGGGTGTGGCTAATTTTGACCCAAGCGGCACAATTTATATAACTTTTGTAGAGGACCTGAACATGATGCTATGTGCCAAATATGAAAGCTGAGAACCTTCCAGTTTCAGACGAGAAGATTTTCAAAGTTTTCACTATATGTTTCTATTGAAAACTGGATACCCCTGGGGCTGGGCCAATTTTGACCCCAGGGCCATAATTTATATAATTTTTGTAGAGGACCTGAACATAATGCTATGTGCAAAATATGAAAGCTAAGAACCTTCCAGTTTCAGAGAAGAAGATTTTCAAAGATTTCACTATTTGTTTCTATTGAAAACTGCCCATCACTGGGGAGGGGCCAATTTTGACCCCAGGGTCATAATTTATATAGAATTTGTAGAGGACCTGAACATGATGCTATGCGCAAAATATGAAAGCTAAGAACCTTCCAGTTTCAGAGGAGAAGGTTTTCAAAGTTTCCACTATTTGTTTCTATTGAAAACTGCCCACCCCTGGGGCGGGGCCAATTTTGACCCCAGGGCCATAATTTATATAACTTTTGTAGAAGACCTGAACATGATGCTCTGTGCTAAATATGAAAGCTGAGAGCCTTCCAGTTTCAGAGGAGAAGGTTTACAAAGATTTCACTATTTGTTTCTATTGAAAACTGCCCACCCCTGGGGCGGGGCCAATTTTGACCCTGGGGCCATAATTTATATAACTTTCGTAGAGGACCTGAACATGATGCTATGTGCCAAATATGACAGCTGGGAGCCTTCCAGTTTTAGTGAAGAAGACTTTCAAAGATTTCACTATTTGTTTCTATTGAAAACTGCCCACCCCTGGGGTGGGGCCAATTTTGACTCCAGGGCCATAATTTATATAACTTTTGTAGAGGACCTGAACATGATACTCTGTGCCAAATATGAAAGCTGGGAGCTTCCCAGTTTCAGAGAAGAAGATTTTCAAAGATTTCACTATTTGTTTCTATTGAAAATGGCCCACCCATGGGGCGGGACTAATTTTGATCCCAGGGCCATAATTTATATAACTTTTGTAGAGGACCTGAACATGATGCTATGTGCCAAATATGAAAGCTGAGAACCTTCTGGTTTCAGAGGAGAAGATTTTCAAAGTTTTACTATATGTTTCTATTGAAAACAAGGCACCCCTGGGGCAGGGTCAAGGGCCAAAATTTATATAACTTTTGTAGGAGGACCTGAACATGATACTTTGTGCCAAAGATAAAAGCTGAGAACCCTGTAGATTCAGAGGAGAAGATTTTCAAAGATTTCACTATTTGTTTCTATTGAAAACTGCCCACCCCTGGGGTGGGGCCAATTTTGACTCCAGGGCCATAATTTATATAACTTTTGTAGAGGACCTGAACATGATACTCTGTGCCAAATATGAAAGCTGGGAGCCTCCCAGTTTCAGAGAAGAAGATTTTCAAAGATTTCACTATTTGTTTCTATTGAAAATGGCCCACCCATGGGGCGGGGCTAATTTTGATCCCAGGGCCATAATTTATATAACTTTTGTAGAGGACCTGAACATGATGCTATGTGCCAAATATGAAAGCTGAGAACCTTCTGGTTTCAGAGGAGAAGATTTTCAAAGTTTTACTATATGTTTCTATTGAAAACAAGGCACCCCTGGGGCAGGGTCAAGGGCCAAAATTTATATAACTTTTGTAGGAGGACCTGAACATGATACTTTGTGCCAAAGATAAAAGCTGAGAACCCTGTAGATTCAGAGGAGAAGATGTTTAAAGGTTCAAATTGTTGATGACTGACAACGCACGACGGATGACGCACGCCAATGGACGACGGACATCAGGCAATCACAAAAGCTCACCCTGAGCACTTTGTGCTCTGGTGAGCTTAAAAATCTTGGTAGAGGACCATTAGATGATGCTACATATCAAACACCAAAGGTGTATACCTTACAGTTTCAGAAGAAGACTTTTATGCCCATATTCCACACTGACCACGAATCCCACGAATTGCCGCGAATTGACAACTTTTAGGATTCGTAGTGGAATCGTAATCAGTTCGTGCAGTTCTTAACTGATTCGTATATATTCGTAATCAGTTCTTGCAATTCTTGAGCAATCGAGAATTCGTGACAAAAGTTTTGAGCTGTTCAAAACTTTGGCTACGAACTCCCGAATCCAAAAGATCGTAGTTAATTCGTAACAAGTTTGTAGTGCTTTCTTCGGAATCGCAGTTGAATCGTATTTGATTCGTAGGCATTCGTGGATGTTCTTAACTCATTCGGGGAATCGGGAATTCGCGGCTTGACCAAGAATCGGCTACGAATCAGTCACGAACCCCACGAATACACGCCGAAGCAGGTACAAAGCAAGTAGGAACTGTCTACGACTCCCACGATAGCGTACGAATCGGCTACACATTTCACGAACCAATCACAATTCAGCTCCGACTGCCGGATAATTTGGTATATAAGGAGTTTAACATTGACCATATGTCATTAGTTCTTGACGATTGTGCACGAAATCCACGAATCGGCAAGATGCCAAGAAAAAATGCGGGCAAGGGAAGAGGGAAGACAAGCAAGCTAACAATGGAAGAGAGAGAAGAAGGCAGCCCCCTTAGAGTAACTTCCCCTCCACCTGCAGATGAATCAGCTCCAGTTGTGGAGAAAGATGTTCCCAATTCAGCAGCAGAGTCAGTGGCTGGTGATGTTGGTGATGATGAACTAGCAGCTTTTTCCCGGCCAAACAGTAAGAAGGCAAGGATCCTGTCCAACCTCACAGAGAACGAACAGGAGGATGTGGCTCTCTTCCTTGAGAGGAATGATTTTATCTACAACAAGAGGCGGACAGACCATACCTTTGTCTCTAAAAAAAAATAAGGCGTGGGAAGATCTGGCCAAGGAGATGGGGAAGGAAGTGAAGGCACTGACTACATTCTTTGAGAGTATATGTACCCAGATTGGAAAACTCAGGAGAAAGAAGAGTGGACAGGCAGCTGTTGAGATGACAGACCGCCAACAGTGGATATGGACCAGATTCCAGTTCCTGATGCCCCACATCAGACAAGTTACAAACCGTACAGTGCAGAGCTTCCGGAGCGGTGCCACCATCAGTCAGGGTGAAGATGTCCTGGAAGAGGTGTCCCAGTCTGCAGTGACCACCACACCGTCCGCCACCGCTCCCGGGAGTTCGACTGCCATGGTGTCCAGCACCAGGGGAGGGAGATTAATGGGGGCCGAAACGCTAGACCAGGAGCTGTATACCTGCAAGGACCGTCAGGAGAAACTATTACAGATCTTGCAAGCCCCTTCTGTGCCCGAGGTCCTCCACCCAGAGAGGTTAAAGTTCGCGGAGTACCTTGGGCATGCTTTCCAGAACCTGCCCCAGTCCATCTACCGCGACTTGCAGAAGTCCATGTTTGATCTTCTGTACAACGCTGAGAAGTAGGCGGATTTGGAAGCAGGAAGATCAGCACCAGTACCTCCTCAACAGTACCAGAGGTGGCAGCCGGGCCCTTTGCAGTGGCAGTCCAGACCGGTGGCTCCAGCTCGATCGGTGTGGCACTCACAGGAGGCAGCATGGGTCGACAGGCAATTCCCAGGCTACACCCAGTCCCCCAGCCATGAGGATCTGGCCCGCCAGACATCTACTTACACCGTCATGGCGCCTCCTGTCGAGAGCCAGCAGCCCTTGAGGACCTCCAGTGCTCCTGTGTCCCAGGAGGAAGCGCCATTCTGCCTGTCTGAGATGCTGATGGACGTGGGTCCTACAGCAGCTACCACTCCGGTCACAGACACCTTGACGGAAACCACCCAGATTGGCAGGTCTACATTCTCGACCCCTTAGACTTTGTGCTGAGCTGTTTGCTACTTCGACTGTGTGCTTTAAGCTGTATGTATTTAGTGATATGTTTATGTTTTTGTTCATATGATATGATTACGACAATCATGGCTATAATAAACATGTATTTTTTCTTTCAGTTTTATGATACAAATAAAACTTGAAAAAAACACCAAAAAATAAAACAAAAAGAAAAGAAAAAAAAACAAATAAAATCCAAACCTGAAAATCCAAAGTCCAACCGAAGGCCAGCAGAAGCCCACCCGGTTAGCTCACCCAGCAAAGCGTTGGACTGCAAATCCGACAACCTGGGTTCGATTCCCGGGCGGAGCTGATCACTTCTGTTGTGATTTGTTCCGGTGTCCGTCGTCTGTCCGTCCGTCTGTCCGTTACCCTTTCACTTGTTCGACTTCTTCTCCAGAACCACTACTAGGTACAAGCTAAAATTTAACCGAATGATAGGGGCACCAGGAAGATTGTTAAAGTGGAGATAATCCGAAATCGAAGACCATTATGTTGGTAAAAACGAGTATTTATTAACACTAATAATATATGTCGTAAAACAGTTTAACATCAATCGTCATTATTTAATTAATATTCACTCCTGCTAGTCTCTCTTGCCACCGAACTGAACCGGCTTCACTGTTAAAATAGGCCTTAAGATAGTCCCTCATTACTTTGCCCTCACGATTGTCTCTGTTGGGTGCCTGGGGCTGGGGTATTTCCTCCACCTGTTGGTCTGCCCTCCATGCACCAGGGATGTTGTTGTGATCCTCACTCTCTCGGTCCACGTCTGCATTTCCAATGGCAGGGAACCTGATCCTTAGTAAGTTGTGGAGGATAACTCCTGTCTCCACCAGTAACCGTGCCACATCAGGTCCTTGTTCCAAGGTGCCCAGGAAGCATCTCCATCTGTTTGCCAGTATTCCGAAACTATTCTTCACCACACGCCTGCCCCTGGAAAACCTGTAGTTGGCAACCAGCATGTCATTGTCCAGACCCCTTCTACCATAGGGTTTCATGAGGAATGTCCTCAGGGGAAAGGCATCATCCCCCAGGATGTAGTAGGGTGTGCGTCTGTCATCATTGGGCCTGGGATCGCTGTCCGGGAAGTTTATGGTGTTGTCATCAATACACTCTTTCAGTTCTGAAGCACCAAACAGCTGCGCGTCGGATTGATGACCTTCTCCACCAGTGTCTATCCAGATGAACTTATAATCCGCATCCACCAGCGCTAACAGCACCACGGAGAAGAAGCGTTTGTGGTTGTAGAACACACTGCCTGAGTTATGTGGTTTCCTGATGGCTATGTGCTTGCCATCCAGGGCCCCCAGTACATGAGGAACATTCCATCCGTCTTGGAACTGTTGGGAAATGGCCTTCCAGTCCTCCTGGGTCCTTGGGAGTGGCATGACTTCATCCTTCAGTTCCTGTATGATGGCCTGACAGACTTCCTTCACACTCCATACCACAGTGCTGTAGCCACATCGAAAGTCATACTGGAGGGTGTGATACCCGTCTCCTGTAGCCAGGTGTCTAAGAGTCATAGCCAGTTTCAACCCGGCTTCTAGGGCTGGTCTCATGTGCGTGTCCCTCCTCTGAATGGCTGGGCTAATCCTGTTAAGTAGCTCATCAAACATGTTGGGTGGCATTCTCACAGTTTGCAAAACCATTTTCATCTTCGACCCTGAGCTCCTGCATTAGTCTGTTATAGTGACCGTGTTCTAGCCTTCTAGCTGGTGTCAGCCACGGTGTAACCCACCACCTGGGGGCTCTTCTCCTTCTTCTTTGCAGGAGTCTCCTAGCTATCAGCAGCTGGTACTGATATTCCATGTCCAGGGCCAAAATTACAGCTGCTCTGCGATAGTCATCCATTGTAGAACTGATGCCTTGCAAGCAGGGCTACGGCCTTTTTATACATATACTGGGGGAAATCAAACGAATTATCAAGAATTCATTTTTTTTCGTACCTAATTCGTATATGCATTCGGCGTCTTCTTAACTGATTCGTAACTGATTCCTAATGTTCGTGTAGTATTCGTAGTAGATTCGTGTAAATCGTAATGAATTCTTTACAATATTCGAGCGATTCCAGCCGAATTCCACGAATATTCTTAACACTATCGTACCAGTATCGTAACTGAATCATAGAGCGTCACTAATTGGACCAGAACATTTACAAAATTCCATGAATCACCACGAATCATGAAATTTGTCAATTCGCGGCGAATCGTGGGATTCATGGTCGGTGTGGAATAGGGGTATTAAAGATTATCGTATGAAAAACTGAGCCACTGGTGGGGCCATTTTTGGTCCGGGTGTCAGAATCTTCGTAGAAGACCATTAGATCATTCTACATACCCAATATTTAAGCTCTAGGCCTTATAGTTTCAGAGTAGAAGATTTTTAAAAAATTTCATATGAAAAATTGATAAGCCCCAGGGCGGGCCACTTTTGGCTTGGGGTCATAATTTGAACAATCTTGGTAGAAAACCATTAGATAATGCTAAATACCAAATATCAAAGGTCTAGGCCTTACAGTTTCCGAGAAGAAGATTTTTAAAGATTTTCCTGTGGAAAACTGAAAAGCCCCATTTTTGGCCAAGGGTCATAATATGAACAATCTTTGTAGAGGACCATTAGATCATGCTACATACCAAATATCAAAGCTCTAGGCTTTGTGGTTTCAGATAAGAAGATGTTTAACCCATTCCCACTTAGGCTACTTTTAGACCTAACTTCTTTCATTAAATCTACCAAAAAGGAGCATTAACTAGAGAACATTTTCAGAATTGTGTTGTTTTGAAACCATTGTGATAAAAAGAGCATTTGCTCCTGTGGAACAAATGCTCTATTTATCACAATGGTTTCACAAAATGACTTTTACAGAAGCGTCAAAAGGCGTCAATATGTGGGAATGGGTTAAGTAATTGTTGACGTCCGCATGATGCACATACTCATGACACACGACGAGGGACGACGGACACAGGATCATCACATTAGCTCACCTTGGCACTTTGTGCCAGGTGAGCTAAAAAACTAACAAGAAAATTATTTTATTTGAACATTTTACAAAAATTCAGAAATTCCAGTAGTATATTATTGACATATTGACAAATTTCGTTTTCCAAGGAGTTTTCCAGGACCAGATGAAAATTCCAGGAGTTCTCCAGGCCCGTGTAGATCTAGGTCAAAAGTTTGGCCTGCACAAGGCTTGTATGAGAATAACTGGCAGAAAGAGAATGAAAAGAATTCAAACTAACACAATATGTCTCCCTACTCAGCAACAATCAAGCAATCCTCACATCTTACCTTTAAATCTTTGACAACTGAACAGAACTGGTCTACAAATATTCTGTTGCTGAGGACTAGACGTGTTATCAGGCCTACTGGGGTCTCCAGCTGGTCATCTTTGAGGTAACGTTGGCATGCATGCATGAGACGAGACATGAGTTGATGAGAATGGAGGCAACTGGAAGACAAAAATAAATATGTGTATAGGACTGCACTTATTTGTTATACATTGTTACATAGTCCCAATATTACCTAACACACAATGAGTACATTATACCCTGCAAATATTTTCACTTACTTACAGTTTTCAAAGAACCTTTTTCTGTTTTTTTTGCTCATCTGCAAAATCACTAAGTAGAGATGAACTAGTCACAACCATTGCCATAAAGAGAAGATAAAAGGGTCATAGTAATTTTCATCATTTTTCAACTGAAGATTATTCAAAATGTTTAAAATGCATGGTAGTTATAATTAATTCTAATGATGGCCACCAGAGGACTACTCTTACCAAATATCAATCCGCCAGAGGACTACTCTTACCAAATATCAATCAAATTGGACAACTGGTTTTAGAGAAGAATATTTTTTTGGCCGGATTGCTCGCAATCCAGGCTTATGGATTGGCGAATGCCGTCCGGCCGTCCGTCTGTCCGGCCAGTTGACCTTTTTGTTTAAGTTAGTTATAGCCAAACAGTAACCAAACTTGGCATGTGGGTTCAGAATGAGGGTCCCATTACATGTCATAGGTTAGCAGGTTACTATGACCCCTTTTTGACCTAGTTTTTACGCTTCATTGACTTAGAGAATTTCCAGGTTGACCTTTTTGTTTGTGTTAGTTATAGCCAAAGTATAACACCTACAGTAACCAAACTTGGCATGTGGGTTCATAATGAGGGTCACATTACATGTCATAGGTTAGTAGGTTATTATGACCCTTTTTTGACCTAGTTTTTACACTTCATTGACTTAGAGAATTTCCAGGTTGACCTTTTTGTTTCCGATCGATAACTAATAAAGGACTTGGCCTAGAATCTTCAAACTTGCTGTGGTGGTTGGTCATGACAACTGGATGACCCCTATTGTTTTTGAGGTCACTAGGTCAAAGGTCAAGGTCACAATGACCTTAACTGGTGAATTAGTTTCTGATCAATAACTGCTCAAGGGTTTGGCTTGGAAGCTTCAAACTTGCTGTGATGGTTCGTCATGACCACTAGATAACCCCTATAGTTTTTGAGGTCAAAGGTCAAGGTCACCATGACCTTAGCTAGTAAAATGGTTTTTGATCAATAACTGCTCAAGGGTTTGGCTTAGGATCTTCAAATTTGCTGTGGTGGTTGGTCATGAGAACTAGATGAACCCTCTTGTTTTTTAGGTCACTAGGTCAAAGGTCAAGGTCACCATGACCGTAACTAGTGAAATGGTTTCCGATCAATAACTGCTCAAGGGTTTGGCTTAGGATCTTCAAACTTGCTGTGGTGGTTGGTCATGACCACTAGATGACCCCTAATGTTTTTGAGGTCACTAGGTCAAAGGCCAAGGTCACCATGACCTTAACTAGTGAAATGGTTTCCGATCAATAACTGCTCAAGGGTTTGGCTTAGGATCTTCAAACTTGCTGTGGTGGTTGGTCATGACCACTAGATGACCCCTAATGTTTTTGAGGTCACTAGGTCAAAGGCTAAGGTCACCATGACCTTAACTGGTGAAATGGTTTCCGATCAATAACTGCTCAAGGGTTTGGCTTAGAATCTTCAAACTTGCTGTGGTAGTTGGTCATGACCACTGGATGACTCCTATTGTTTTTGAAATCACTAGGTCAAAGGTCAAGGTCACCATGACCGTAACTGATAAAATTGTTTCTGATCAATAACTGCTCAAGGGTTTGGCTTAGGATCTTCAAATTTGCTGTGGTGGTTGGTCATGACAACTAGATGAGCCCTCTTGTTTTTGAGGTCACTAGGTCTAAGGTCAAGGTCACCATGACCTTAACTGGTGAAATGGTTTCCAGTCAATAACTGCTCAAGGGTTTGGCTTAGGATCTTCAAACTTGCTGTGGTGGTTGGTCATGACCACTAGATGGCCCCTAATGTTTTTAGGTCACTAGGTCAAAGGTCAAGGTCATCATGACATTAACAGGTGAACTGGTTCCCAATCAATAACTGCTCAAGGGTTTGACTTAGGATCTTCAAACTTACTGTGGTGGTTGGTCATGACAACTAGATGACCCCTATTGTTTTTGAGGTCACTAGGTCAAAGATTAAGGTCACCATGACCTTAACTGATGAAATGGTTTCCGATTAATAACTGCTCAATGGTTTGGTTGGGGATCTTCAAACTTGCTGTGGTGGTTGGTCGCAACCACTAGATGATCCCTATAGTTGTGGAGGTCACTAGGTCAAAGGTCAAGGTCACCATTACCTTAACTTGTGAAATGTTTTCAGATCAATAAATGATTAGTGGTTTGGCTTAGGATCGTCAAAGTTGCTGTGGTGATTAGTCATGACCAGTAGATGACCTCTATAGTTGAGGTCACTAGATCAAAGGTCAGGGGGTCTGGGGGTATACATGCTTTACAAATATCTCTTGTTTTTTATGCTTCAATGAATTTCTAGATTGACCTTTTTAACATGTGGAGTCATAATGAGGACCTCATTACATGCAATTGGAATATGTTTAACTATTTATTATGCCTTCAGCATCTGCTGATGTAGAAATGTATAATGAATGACTGTTCATCTATATCACTTTAATCGGCAATCCGGCCATACCGACATTGGCGGTTTCTTGTTAAATTTTCCTTATGGTCTAATAAGAAAATTTTAGCCCAATCCCGGACAACCATTTTTTTTCAGCGTGGTTTTAGCAATTTTGATAAGAGAAGATTGTAAAAGTTTTCCATATGGATATATACAGAAATTTAGTCCCACCCCTAGCAGCCATTCTCTTTTTGCATATCAACTTGATTTTATCAATTTTGGTAGAAAGTCACTAGAGGATTACTCCTGCCAAATACCATTCAAATTGGATTATTGGTTTTTCTGATAGTGATATAAGGTAATTTAATCTCGCACATGGCTGTCATGTTTTTCAGATAACAGCACGGTTTAAGAAACTTTGATAAATAGTTACCAGGGAACTATTCTTACCAAATGCCATTCAAGTTGGATAATTCATTTTGGAGAAGATTTTTAAAGCTTTCCATGCAGACGTACAAGGAAATTTAGCCCCACCACTGGGGGCCATGTTTTTTGCATATCAACTTGGTTTTAGCAATTTAATTGGTAGAAGGCCACCAGGAAACTATTCCTACCAAATACTAGGGTCGTCATCGTAACTTGTGATATCGACGAATCGTCGATTTCAAAGTTCCGATGATATATCGATACAGAATTTCCAAGTACAATGTATCTATACATTTTTAACGAAAATCTGATTAAATGTGTGTTTAGTTGTACCAATCTGTTTGTTATTATTGCTCCAGTTCACTTTTTATTTAAGGTGTTTTATGATATTAAATACTAAGACTTGAGTTTGCACTAACTCTGGGTCAATTTCATGAAATAAACCAGTATGCAGCCCAAATAAAAAATCCTGTGTTACTAGGAGTGATCTTTAGAAAAGCTTGTATTCATTTAAATAAAGTCGGATGGATCAAAATGAAATGAAAGTAATGCTACATGAACATTAATTATCGTAGATAACACCGCACCACGAACTTGTGGCAGTGAATTTGCTCTTTCCCCTTCCAGTTAAAATGGCAACAAACTTTCCAGAGTTTGAGGAGTTCAGCTCAAAAACGTCAAAAAACGGAGTGACATTTGAACTTAAATCATGTTGATACAAGTGTGTTTTTATCAAATCAGAGCTTGATGCTTAGAAGCTCTTATTAACCTTTAATCAGCCAATTTTTTTCCAAATGAATTTGGACCAGTTAACTCTGAATATTCAACAAGTGTTTTCAAAATCTTGTAGAAAATGGCAAACAGTGCAGATACTGATCAGAGGGCTCCTTGATGAGCCCTCTGATCTAGGTATACATTGTTTGCAAGGAGTAAACAGGTGGTTTCAAATTCTTGTAAAAGATGGCAAACAGTACAACCCGAATCAGAGAACTCCTTTAGAAGCCCTCTATTCTAGCTCTACATTGTTTGCAAAGATCCAGAGCTGTAAGGGTTAATGTATATAATAATCATTATGCAGAGTCACACATACTTACTCTGATTATTAAACCTATTGGTTGATTGTTAAATTTGTATAAAGTAATATCTCTCAAAGTTCGAAATCATACATATTATTTCTGCTCATGTACTCAAAAGTGTTTTCTGGAAAGATGTTTGCAAAATGCAGCAGAATAAATTACATGAGAGCTTTCTGTGATTAATATTAGTGCATTAAGCAGTCATTTGTTTTAAACTGTATGTACATTATTAGTTTATTTACCCAAAACAAAAGTTCTATAATTTAATCTACTAATCATTTTATTATTGCTTTCGAAGAATGCAATATAGCAGTCGGACGCTTTTCTTTTTACGGCAAAGAGTTCACTATTTCTTGTAAACATGCGCAAGAAAAAATAGTTCTCTTCAATTCTGAACTAGTTTTGTTGTAAAATGTTCATGTATTTATTTACTTTTCATGCATTTAATAATACTTCGCTTTTTAAGATAACTTCTGCTAGTCTACACAAGATCAACCTTTTAAAAGTTTGAATTATTGAATATACTCCAAGGAAAACGCGAAAGAATATCGGTATTACTAAACACCGGATTTGACCAGATATGAAGTTCATATCCGCGAACATGAGTTGCGCAAGCCTAAAAATCGGCCACAAAAGCATTAACTCGTATTCGCGGATATTAACCTCATTCTCGGTGTTTAGTCAAACATTGTTTTCCCAACACATTGGCGTTTCTACAGCAGCAATAGCTTGTCTATAAATTATAAATTTCTTCTCCGCCGATAGGGAGGGAGAGGGTAATTTTTATATCGACACCGTGTACGGGATAAAATGCGAAACGCATTTCTATACACCCGTCTTACCTAGAGATCCGAGTAATCCGTATAGCATTTAGCATGACTCGCAGTGGCTGTACTTTCGTTTTCATACCAGCCGTACCGCAACAATTTCTTTTCTATATTAGCGTAATTTTACTGATGAAACACGATAGAAATGCCAAATTCTCTTGCAGTGTTAACAGGCTAGTATGCGTATTACTCTCTACCATGGATTTAATTAGTTTTTCCACAAACCGAGGTGGAACTTGCCATTGTCAGGCCTCTTCATGTACAAAAAATGCCGATGATATCTTTATCTACTAAAATTCCGATCATATTTGTCTCGGTTAACCCTTTCCCTCATATAAACGTGTTTTCACGCATTTGCAAACAGAGTAGACCCAGATCAGACGGCTCCTAGAGGAGCCGTCTGATCAGGGTCTGTTCTGTTTGCCAGTGGAATTTAAATAGTTCTGTTTCTTTGCTTTCTAAAATGGCTACAATGTTCCACCTTCAAGGTTTCATTTTAACTATTTTGTTCATGAATGTTCAGTAGGTATTGAAATTTGAAACAAACATAGAACAGGGAAAGGGTTAATAGAATAGTTGAGATTTACTGTGATTTCTGATTTATAATGGGGTTTTATGGAAACTCAGATGACATGTTTACAGATTTTAGTAATAGCCAAGAGTTATGCAGTTGTAGACAAAACACACAAGAAAGCACAATTAAACTATCAGAACTGCATGAAATGCACTGAATTGTACTGTCATTTGATAGAGAAAATATGAACATGATAAATGTTATGTTGATATTTTCTGACTTTTCCCCCTAAGGCATTCTTTTCGCGCTTATTTTTCCCCTTCGATAAGCTCAGGCCCTTTCCCCAAAATCAAAGAAAAAACCCTGGAGATGTCACAGCAAAGTACATTTGACAACAAATTTGATATGAAATAGCCACAGATGATGTCCTTCTTGGCCATCAACATCCTGATGGAAATGAAGTTTGTTTTAAAAAGGTGCAAAACAGTGTTTATTCCGATCATAATGTGGTTGTTCATTATGAATCAACCAAGATTTTGCATTAATATGTGTGTGTTTGCATATATATCCCCGAACAAATTTAGCTAAAAATTCATCCATCATTGTCAAAATAACAATTAAAATTCTAGGCTTTGGAATTAATAACGAGGGTAGTACTTTAAAATACACAACAGCATTTGATATTGCTTTGATATGAATTGAAAGATAAACACTGTCGCTCAGCATTGCATTTCTGACTTGTTGAGGTCAAGGACTGTCTGGGTGTCACTAATAAACACTTTGCTTATGGTTTGACTGTTGCTGCAGTCTGTCATATTTTTAGAATTACATTAAACAACTAGAGGTTTTTGTCACAAAAACGGATGTCTCCCCTCTAATAAAAACAATACGTAAAGGGAAATCACTAAAAATGTTATGGACTTGATGATTGATACTTCCCCTCATTATGTGCTTTCCACACCACGTTTTTCAAGAAGAAAATGATAACAGCTAATAACTCCAAATATATTGACACCAGAGTTATGGCCTTTGTGCACGACACTTACTTTCATCATGCTCTTTCCATAAATGAAATGTCATTCCAATAGCATCAGTCGAACAGGAGTTATTGATTGGACAAAAAATGTAACAAAGGGCAATAACTCCAAAAGTATTGAAGCCAGAGTTATGGCCCTTGTTCATGACACTTTCTCTCATCATGCTCTTTCCATGTATGAAGTTTCAATACAATGGCAAGAGCCATGTAGGAGTTATCATCCGGACAAGAAAGCGTTAAACAAATGTACAAGGGGCAATAACTCAGAGTTGAGGACCTTATTCATGACACTTTCTCTTATCATGATCTTTCCATGTATGAAGTTTCACTCCAATGGCATGTGCCATATAGGAGTTATCATCCTGACAAAAAATTGTGATTTTTTTTTACAAAGGGCAATAACTCCAATATTAGTAAAACAAGAGTTATGGACCTTAAGCATGACACTTTCTCTTATCATGATCTTTCCATATATGAAGTTTCAATCCAATGGCATGAGCCATATAGGAGTTATCGTCCGGACAAAAAATTGTGAAAAAAAATTACAAGGGCAATAACTCCATTATTAGTGAAGCCAGAGTTATGGACCTTGTGTATGACACTTCCTCTCGTCATGATCTTTCCATATATGAAGTTTCATTCCAATGGCATGAGCCATATAGGAGTTATCGTCCGGACAAAAAAGTGCTATTTTTTTTTACAAGGGGCAATAACTCCTATATTAGTGAAGCCAGAGTTATGGACCTTGTGCATGACACTTCCTCTCATTATGCTCTTTCCATATACAGTAAAACCCCGAACTCTCGAACCCCGGAAAACTCGTTCACTACCCTTAATTCAAACTAATTCTGCTGTCCCAACTCATTCCTTCTTAAATTCTATATGTTCGACCTCGGATAATTAGACCATGCGAAACTCGAACTCTCGAACTCATCTCCCGGTCCGCTGATTAATAAAACAGTGCAAAGTACCTTTGATAAGTCGAACCGTTGTCTTACCTGTATGGCTGCGCGTCGAACCGAAGATTCACACCTCTAAGGTGACTATCTCAGCTCGCCGATAATTACGTGATTGGTAGACAATGGGTGAATGTGTGATGTTTTATCAAGGTGTTAAAATTTAAATGTGTGTGTTTGTGAAGGTTGTTTTGAGCTAATATTGACTGTCATATCGTAGGGCTATAACACGATCGAAATGTTCAAACTTCATCGTCCACAATGGCAAAAATAACAGTTGAACGAATATATTTGTTCTCCTCTGTTTTTATCCGTGAATGCTAATTGTTGGCCCTATATGCGAATCCACTTACGAAAACACAAGGATATCAATACTGATCTGTTGCAACCATCTAAATAACGGAATTTTACCAATTTTGTGTGTTCTCATAGATATTTAAATGGGTTGTAGACCGTTGTACATAAACCGAGACGATGATGACAGGTCGTTCAGTCCCGGTTTTTAACGAGACCAAAATGGCGAGATATATACAAAGCATAGATACGTTCGTGGCAGAAACACGAAATTTGGAATAATGGGACGATGTTTTTATAGAATTATGGGTTGCATTAGTATTTTCATTGTATTGCAAAGGCAGCAAAAACAGTGAGTTTTGTTATAGAAGTTTGTTTATTCATTTTCGACATGAAAAAACTCACGTTCGAACAAATTCTGTACCATTTGCTACCAAACGAATATGAGACTCGGATCTTTCGAACCACCCTTAATTCGAACTAGAATTTATGGTCCCCAAGGTGTTCGAGAGATCGGGTTTTACTGTATGAAGTTTCAATCAACTGGCATCAGGCATATTGAAGTTATCGTCCGGACAAAAAGTGTGACGGACAGACGGACGGATAGACAGACGGAAAGACGGACGGACAGACAGACAGACAACTCTCATGAAAACAATATGTCTCCCCCATATAAATATGGGGGGAGACATAATTCCAAGACGTCAAAAATGGTGATTAACACGTACAGCAACTTCTTTCCTTACACTTAACATCCATATCAAACCCGAAAGCAATTATGGCTCTTCAGGCCTTTGATTTGCCTTTAGGGCTCATGCAGCTGAATATGTTGGCATTTATATTACACCATATAAATGAAGCTTTCAAAACTCAGCACTGAACCACGATACTCGAGCTATGACCAATGCAAGAAAGAAATCATTCTCTTGTGAGCAGGCTGAGGGCAAGTAAACTTGCCTATATGAAACATGATCACTAGCACCTTGTAATGCAAGACTTAGTAATGCTTGCCTATATGAGTCATGTCCACTAGAACCTGTGAGCAGAGTATTTCTAACAGACGTGTGAATCCCGCATCCTATTCGGGCAAGAAATGCTTGCATAGGAGAGGATTGGTGACTTCATCGGTCCCTTGATCACAGTACGAGCATCCAAGAACACTGCTAGGCGACAGATGACACTATCCCATGCTTTGGGGAAAAAGTAAATGGTAAATATACCATTGACAAAATACCAAATTATGCAGATATGTAAACAGCTGCATAAACCCCAAGGATGGATTTTTGAATATTGATTGAAGTCTTTTGCTATGGTACGACATGCCTTTTCGGATACTTAAACATGGATACATTATATTATAAACAAATACATGCTATGTAAAGTTTGGCCACAATTCTGCAATTGTGAAAAGATTCTGACTACGGTACATGTCTTGAAGACATGTATTTCAGTATTTCAAAGGTTACATACATGAAATTCTATTTGTTCACTTATTATTTGCAGTCACAGCATATGTGGCCAAACTACATTGCGCATCTTTTAACACAGTCTGTGGTGTTCGTATACCGTGTATAACCTTCCCAAAGTTTTAATTAAATGATCCTCAATGCGTGCTGATGCTGCAGATGTTGCTGCACCAATGCGGAAAAGTGACCATTGTATTTGCTCGAGTCAAAGCCAATACATTGTAAAACTTCTTTTAGATACTGTATGAAGTAACTTCTAGTGACAGGTAGACTGTAACTGTTGAGGAAAAATGGCTCTGTTGGTAGAGCCTTAGAAAACTCTCGAATCTGCATATAGTCTAATCGTGATAACTCGGATGCTTGCCGGACCGCATATAAAAACCCGAATTATGGCATGTTCCGAATATTTGCATTTTCACTTCACAGGTCGGCCATGACTTGTCTATCGTAATTTTCGATGTATCATAAAAAATACTCAATGTACAGTGTTAAGGGTACAACTGCATGAAATAGTACTAGTCAAACCTTACCTGCACTTATCTTGGAACAAAATACGACATTAAACTCCTTTTCATTTCAGTTTCTTAACACTTACAATGCTGACACACACAAAAATCATCTGCTCATATATTTTGAAATATTGTCCAAATTTGCCACAACTCAGGTGAATGATTGTTAAAAGCTATGTGCATAAATAACAGTCACACTTTAAGTGATAAGGGTTAAAGATAAAACGAGTGATGTCCGATGGTTGTTGACACCCTCACTGACCTTGAGTAACATCCTGTAACCCTTTGCCTGTTATGAAAATTTGCACATGTGAAGAAATCCTTCTGCTTCTAATGCTTTTATTAAAACTTCACAAATTCGCTTTTATTCCTTGTAAAAATGTTGACTGAGTGTCAAATATCTTAGATCTGGATCAGACACTGAGTTACTCGGTCTCTCATCCGGATTTAATCTGTTTGCATACATGCCATGACGCTTGCGGACCAGCAGATTAAGGGTTAAAGGTGTCATTTAGCCATGGTGAAATAAACATAACACAAATGAAACAAGGGCATGTTGTATTGCTATGCAAGACATGAGTCCCCCACCGGACTGAAAAAAAACTCCACTCTCCCCACCCCACACACCCATGGTGTGGTTGACCATGGTATATACATGACCACCTGAATGGTATTAGTACCTACTTTCATACATTGAATCAGTAAATAAAAAGTTATTGTCCCGACAAGAAAATATGAAAATGGGGAGTAACTCCAATAATATTGATGCTAGAGTTATTGCCCTTGTGCATGACACTACATCTCATCATGCTTGTTCCATATGAGAAGTTTCAAATCAATTGAACCAGTAGATAAAGAGTTATTGTCCGGACAAACAAATATGAAAAAGGGGAATAACTCCAAAAATATTCATGCTAGAGTTATGGCCCTTGTGCATGACACTACTCCTGATCATGCTTCTTCAATGTGTGAAGTTATAATGAATTTGGCCTAACTTTGTAGGAGATATTACCCGGACACGAAGTGTGACAGACGGACTGACAAGAAAATATGAACAAGAGCACCGCAAGACGGGGCAATATACGCCCGAAGGCTGTTCTATAAAATTATGTTGAAAATAAAGGAGGAGTTAGTTGCACAAGAAATTGCTACCCGAAACTATCAAAGGGTAATAACTCCAGAATGAAAAATTATATGAGAGTTATCTCACTGATATGCACAACTACACATCAATATCTATCATTCCTGAAAGTTTGAAGAAATTATGTTGAACAAGTTTGAAATAAGTGAATAAATATCCAAGATATGAGCATGGTAAGAACAGTGTACATAGCAATCATTTTCAGACTTTCAGACTTTTTTGAACTTTGGAAAAAAAGTCGAGAAAGTTTAAACCGAACGTGACATAAGTGCGTTTAACCTTTCACCTTCAAATATGACTGACCTTAAAGGTAATGATGTAGGTCTAGTTAGCTACAGCCAGGACACAAAATTTGCTAACGCTCTATTTGTGACCTTGACCTTGAAAGTTCACAATTGGGTTTTGTATGCAACACACCTTCAAGTGATACTGAAGCCCTATTTGTGACCTTGACCTTGAAAGTTCACAATTGGGTTTTGTACGCGACACACCTTCAAGTGATACTGAACATATGTGTGAAAGAATTTTGAAAATCAGAGAAAAAATGAGTAAGTTATAGCCAGGACACGAATTTGCTAACGGACGGACAGAATTGCTAACGCCCTATTTGTGACCTTGACCTTGAAAGTTCACCATTGGGTTTTGTACGCGACACACCTTCAAGTGATACTGAACATATGTGTGAAAGAATTTTGAAAATTGGTGAAAAGATGAGTAAGTTTTAGCAAGGACACGAAAATTGCTAACGCCCTATTTGTGACCTTGACCTTGAAAGTTCACAATTGGGTTTTGTACGCGACACACCTTCAAGTGATACTGAACATTTGTGTGAAAGAATTTTGAAAATCGGAGAAAAAATGAGTAAGTTATAGCCAGGACACGAATTTGCTAACGGACGGACGGACAGAATTGCTAACGCCCTATTTGTGACCTTGACCTTGAAAGTTCACCATTGGGTTTTGTACGCGACACACCTTCAAGTGATACTGAACATACGTGTGAAAGAATTTTGAAAATTGGTGAAAAGATGAGTAAGTTTTAGCAAGGACACGAAAATTGCTAACGCCCTATTTGTGACCTTGACCTTGAAAGTTCACAATTGGGTTTTGTACGCGACACACCTTCAAGTGATACTGAACATTTGTGTGAAAGAATTTTGAAAATCGGAGAAAAAATGAGTAAGTTATAGCCAGGACACGAATTTGCTAACGGACGGACGGACAGAATTGCTAACGCCCTATTTGTGACCTTGACCTTGAAAGTTCACCATTGGGTTTTGTACGCGACACACCTTCAAGTGATACTGAACATACGTGTGAAAGAATTTTGAAAATTGGTGAAAAGATGAGTAAGTTTTAGCAAGGACACGAAAATTGCTAACGCCCTATTTGTGACCTTGACCTTGAAAGTTCACAATTGGGTTTTGTACGCGACACACCTTCAAGTGATACTGAACATTTGTGTGAAAGAATTTTGAAAATCGGAGAAAAAATGAGTAAGTTATAGCCAGGACACGAATTTGCTAACGGACGGACGGACAGAATTGCTAACGCCCTATTTGTGACCTTGACCTTGAAAGTTCACCATTGGGTTTTGTACGCGACACACCTTCAAGTGATACTGAACATACGTGTGAAAGAATTTTGAAAATTGGTGAAAAGATGAGTAAGTTTTAGCAAGGACACGAAAATTGCTAACGCCCTATTTGTGACCTTGACCTTGAAAGTTCACAATTGGGTTTTGTACGCGACACACCTTCAAGTGATACTGAACATTTGTGTGAAAGAATTTTGAAAATCGGAGAAAAAATGAGTAAGTTATAGCCAGGACACGAATTTGCTAACGGACGGACGGACGGACGGACGGACGGACAGACAGACAGACGGACACCCAGCCAGACGGCCAGACGATGGAGACCATAACATAATACGACCCTTCGGGCGTATAAAAAGGGGAAGAACTCCAAAAATATTGATGCTAGAGTTATGGCCCTTGTGTATGACACTACCCCTCATCATGATTGTTCCATATGTGAAATTTCAAATCAATCGAACCAGTAGATAAAGAGTTATTGTCTGGACAAAAAAATATGTAAAAGGGGAATAACTCCAAAAATATTGATGCTAGAGTTATGACCCTTGTGCATGAAACTAGCCCTCATCATGCTTCTTCAATGTGTGAAGTTATAATGAATTTGGCATAACTTTGTAGGAGATATGGCCCGGACACGAAGCGTGACAGACGGACGGACACAGACGGACGGACGGACAACCTGATTCCAGTATATCCCCCCAAACTTTGTTGTGGGGGGTATAATAAATATGGGGGGAGACATAATTACCAAGAATTGTGTAAAGAAAGTTCTTGGCAAAACGTTGGTCAGCCTAGAGATATTACAAACAATAATTACAGAGGTTGAATTCATCGTAAATGATCGCCCCCTGACACATGTTTCATCTGATCCGTGTGATGAAGATCCATTAACTCCTTCACATCTATTGTACGGACATAGAATTACCTCCCTTATCTATCTAGAAGACAGAGACGAGTGAGCCGCAGACAACCTGTTAAATGATTCGGCAAATAAACTGTGCAGGTTATGGTCTGCCGCTATCGAACGATTCTGGTCCAACTGGAAACATGAATATTTAACATCACTTCGAGAGTTCCACAGACAAAGCGGACGCGATGGGTGATTCTGTCCAGGAAGGCGATGTAGGTGGTCACTGGGCGTCATCGACGATGTCATCAGAGGAACAGATGGACGGATTCGTGCAGTATGGGTCAGGTGCAGGAGAGGGGTTACTACGCGACCGATAGCCAAGCTATACCCGTTAGAGATTGTAGCATAGACATTTACACATAAGATACAGCTACCGTGATACAAGTTCAGTGACAGAAAGACTTTCGCAAGAATTTATGTGACATACACGAGTTTTTTTTTAAAAAATTAAATTGTTTTATCCTACAGTATTTAAATTCTTAGACAGATGTTAATTTATCAGATGTTAATTTAAGGTTTAATTAATCTACACATTTTACTTCTGAATTTCTTTTAGTTCATTTGCTCATTTAACTCGCTGCCCCGGAGTATTACGGAGACAGAGTTGTGGGCAGTAGAATGCACAATATTGTATGTTAGCTAAACGTACGTCAACGACGGCGCCAACTATCACCCACATCGTCGCCAACTTCATTGTCATCAACGTAACCATGTTATGTATACATTACAGTTAAAATGAATGTCAGTCAATAAGCAGTCAACGAATCGGTCGTAAATCTTATCTAGTTATTGTCTACCAGACAGCCTGCAGGTCTAATCATTAAATTTTCATTGTGCAAAAGTTCATAAAAAGCCTCTTTCTCATCTTTCGATATATTCAGCTGACATTTACTATTTACTATGTCTTTCTTAACTAATTCTATATATAGGTCAAGATACCTATCCCTACCTGAACTTGGTGTGAAATTTCTGTCTTTCCTCACCTTGAAATTATCACTAATTTGATCATTACCATCATCATGTACGCTATCATTTTCAAAGAAATACTCTATCAGTCTCATTTGTCTTTCCCATTCAGAAAGATCTGATGGCAGTTTTACCTTGTCTATTTTAGTCCTAGATGGTATGAATTTTAAGCCCTTTTAAGTAATTTTTGTGCCAAGTGAAGCAGTTAATTATAGACATTTTACTTGAGAATTTGTAGTGGTTTTGAGTTTATTCCCTTAAACAGTAAGGGATATCGATGTAAAAAATGCCTTGACCCTGGCAGCCATGTTTTATCAGATATCGGCATGGTTTTAGCAATTTTGATAAAGAGCCACAAGGGGATAATTCCCACCAATATCTACTCAAATACGACCACTGGTTTAGGAAAACTAGATTTTCAAAGTTTTCTATGTACAGTAAAACTCCGTTATAACGAATTCCAAAGGACTGAAGGATTTACTTCGCTATAAACATTATTCGCTATATTGATAGTATGAAGTTCGCTATACAGTATGACTCTGGCACATGACTGTTCAAAACTTTATTAAACCGTAATTCAGATAAGACAACGAATATGCGTAACGATCAAACTCCCAAAATGTACATCATACATCGTACAGCTTACTCATTTATGGAAAAAATCAGTCATTTGCTTTTGAACACACGTTGATGCTCGACACTTGCCAAACAATTGTTTCATAGATGTCAACGTTTTAAAAAAAATCCTCAGGAGTATTTGATTGTTACTCCAATGCCTGGTGCAAATTGTACATAGCGGACAAAGACTCCGCGTATATGGGCACGGGCAAATATTCCTTATCTGTGTTGTGATCAGTCAGCGGTATTTTTAGCGGAAAATGCTGAAATAATATGCGAACGGGGAGGGAATAACAAAACCAAATGACTTCAAGTATTTATTTTGAAAATATAAAAAAACGAGCATCATATCTTAACGATGTTTAGCTATAACCCATACTTTTAAGAGCATGTATGCCCCACGGCTAGCAGTGTTTAATTAACCTTACCGCTACACAATGTAAAAATATACCAAACCATACCACCGTGAAGAATACATGTTTATGGATCGCTTCACAGTTCGCCCCAACATTAGTGTGTGTTTTAACACTTATGCAACATGGTGTTATTCATGCGAAATACACAGGTGATTGAAGATAGAAGCAAGGTGACAAAATTCGCTCTAACCAACTTCGTACTAAACATTATAGTCTGTATAAAATTAATGAAGATATCGGTCGGGAACGAAATTTAGTTCGCTTTAAGCGGAAATTTGCTTTATCAAAGTTCGTTATAAACAAGGGCATGTTGTATTGCTATGCAAGACATGAGTCCCCCAAAGGACTGAAAAAAAACCTCCACTCTCCCCACCCCACCCACCCATGGTGTGGTTGACCATGGTATATACATGACCACCTGAATGGTATAAGTACCTACTTTCATACATTGAATCAGTACATAAAAAGTTATTGTCCCGACAAGAAAATATGAAAAAGGGAGTAACTCCAAAAATATTGATGCTAGAGTTATTGCCCTTGTGCATGACACTACACATCATCATGCTTGTTCCATATGAGAAGTTTCAAATCAATTGAACCAGTACATAAAGAGTTAACTGGCCAAGAAAATATGAAAAGGGGAATAACTCCAAAAATATAGATGCTAGAGTTATGCCCCTTCTGCATGACACTACCCCTCATCATGCTTGTTCCATATGTGAAGTTTCAAATCAATTGAACCAGTAGATAAAGAGTTATTGTCCGGAAAAATAAATATGAAAAAGGGGAATAACTCCAAAAATATTTATGCTAGAGTTATGGCCCTTGTGCATGACACTACTCCTGATCATGCTTCTTCAATGTGTGAAGTTATAATGAATTTGGCCTAACTTTGTAGGAGATATTGCCTGGACACGAAGCGTGACAGACGGACTGACAAGAAAATATGAACAAGAGGGCCAGAATGGCCCTGACATCGCTCACCAGGCAATCAGAGGAGAAGATGTTCAAAGTTTTCACTATATGTTTCTAGAGAAAACTAGCCACCCCTGGGGCGGGCCAATTTTGATCCAAGGGGCATAATTTATACAACTTTTGTAGAGGACCTGAACATGATGCTATGTGCCAAATATGAAAGCTGAGAACCTTCCAGTTTCTGAGGAAAATATTTTCAAATTTGACACTATATGTTTCTATTGCGAACTGGCTACCCCTGGGGCGGGCCAATTTTGACCCCGGGGGCATAATTTATATAACTCTTGTAGAGGATCTGAACATGATGTTGTGTGTCAAATATGAAAGCTGAGAACCTTCTGGTTTCAAAGGAGAAGATTTTCAAAGTAGTCACTATATGTTTCTATTGAGACATGGCTACCCCTGGGGCGGGGCAAATTTTGACCCCTGGGGCATAATTTATATAACTTTTGTAGAGGACCTGAATATGATCCTATGTTCCAAATATGAAAGCTAAGAACCCTGTAGATTTAGAGGAGAAGATTTTCAAAGTTTTCACTATATGTTTCTATTGAAAACTGGCCACCCCTGGGGCGGGGTCAATTTTGACCCCAGGGGCATAATGTATATAACTTTTGTAGAGGACCTGAACATGATGCTATGTGCCAAATATGAAAGCTGAGAACCCTGTAGATTCAGAGGAGAATATTTTCAAAGTTGTTACTATATTTTTCTAATGAAATCTGGCTACCCCTGGGGCGGGGCCAATTTTGACCCCAGGGCCATAATTTATATAACTTTTGTAGAGGACCTGAACATGATGCTATGTGCCACATATGAAAGCTGAGAACCCTGTAGATTCAGGAGAAGATTTTCAAAGTTGTCACTATATGTTTCTATTCAAAACTGGCTACCCCTGGGGCGGGGCCAATTTTGACCCCAGGGGCATAATTTATATAACTTTTGTAGAGGACCTGAACATGATGCTATGTGCCAAATATGAAAGCTGAGAACCTTGTAGATTCAGAGGAGAAGATTTTCAAAGTTTTACTATATATTTCAATAGAAAACAAGGCACCCCTGGGGCGGGGCCAATTTTGACCCCAGGGGCAAAATTTATATAACTTTTGTAGAGGACCTAAAGATGATGCTATGTACCAAAGATGAAAGCTGAGAACCCTGTAGATTCAGAGGAGAAGATTTTTAAAGTTTCAAATTGTTGACGCCCGACGACGGACGACGGACATCAAGTGATCACAAAAGCTCACCCTGAGCACAAAAGTGCTCTGGTGAGCTAAAAAGGGGAAGAACTCCAAAAATATCGATGCTAGAGTTATGGCCCTTGCGTATGACACTACCCCTCATCATGATTGTTCCATATGTGAAGTTTCAAATCAATTGAACCAGTAGATAAAAGAGTTATTGTCCGGACAAAAAAATATGTAAAAGGGGAATAACTCCAAAAATATTGATGCTAGAGTTATGGCCCTTGTGCATGACACTAGCCCTCATCATGCTTCTTCAATGTGTGAAGTTATAATGACTTTGTAGGAGATATGGCCTGGACACGAAGCGTGACAGACGGACGGACGGACAGACAGACGGACGTAATTGAGCAAACCTATAGTCTCCCAACCAGTAACCGGTGGGGGACTAATAAGTTTTACTGTAGATATGTATGGAAACCTAGCCATGCCCCATGGCGGACATGATTTTTGTGATATCAAAATTATTTTACCAATTTTGGTAAACGGTCACAAGAAAACCACCATCATATATTTAATTCTGACCACCAGTTTTGGATAAGAAAATGTTTAAAGAATTCTATATGGATCCAGATTCTTTTAGCAAACATGACAGAGCATGATACCAAGGTGATTTATGTAAAGTTTGGTTACATTTGGACTTGTGGTTTCAGAGATGTAGTTTAAAATAATTGTTGATGTACAGCAGATAGACGGATGGACCATTGGACGGAGCAACATCTATTGTGGATGGATGGACGGACACTGTGAAAACTTATATCCCTCTGCCTTGGCATGGAATAATAACCCTCTCGAAGACATTCCTGGAAAAGCATTTACAACCAGTTTTCCCTTGGTATACAAGAGGGCCATGAGGCCCTGAAGCACTCACCTGAGACAACCCAGGGGCGGGCCATTTTTGACCAAGAAGTCATCATTAGTACAACCTTGGTAGAGAACCACAAGGCAAAGCAATATGCCATTAATTAAAGGTCTAAGCCTTTTGGTTTCAGAGAAAATCAATATTTTATATTTTTCCCATAAAAAACTGATAAGCCCTAAGTTTCGCCCAGAGGTCAAGGTCGTAAGTTGAACATTCTTGGCAGAGGACCACAAGCCAAAGCTACATATCTGTAGAGGACCATTAGATCAAGTTACATACCAAACATCAAAGGTCTAGGCCTTACAGTTTCAGAAGATTTTTAAAGATTATCCTATGAAAAACTGATTATCCCTTGGGCGGGGCCATTTTTGGTCCGGGGTCATAATTTGAAAATCTTTGTAGAGGACCATTAGATCATGCTACATACCAAACATCAAAGGTCTAGACCTTACAGTTTCAGAGAGGAAGATTTTTTAAGATTTTCCTATGAAAAACTGATAAGCCCTTGGGTGGGGCCATTTTTGGCCCGGGTCATAATTTGAACAATCTTTGTAGAGGACCATTAGATCATGTTACAAACCAAATATAAAAGGTCTAGGCCTTACAGTTTCAGAAGAAGATTTTTAAAGATTTTCCTATGGGCGGGGCCATTTTTGGGCCCGGGTGGTCATAATTTGAACAATCTTCGTAGAGAACCATAAGATCATGCTACATGCCAAATATCAAAGGTCTAGGCCTTACACTTTCAGAGAAGAAGATTTTTTAAAGAGTTTCCTATGAAAAACTGATTATCCCTTGGGCGGGGCCATTTTTGGGCCCGGGGATCATAATTTGAAAATCTTTATAGAGGACCATTAGATCATGCTACATGTCAAATATCAAAGGTCTAGGCCTTACTGTTTCAGAGAAGAAGATTTTTAAAGAGTTTCCTATGAAAAACTGATAAGCCCTTGGGCGGGGCCATTTTTGGCCCCAGGGTCATAATTTGAACAATTTTTGTAAGGGACCATTAGATCATGCTACATGCCAAATATCAAAAGTCTAGGCCTTACAGTTTCAGAGAAGAAGATTTTTAAAGATTTTCCTATGAAAAACTGATAAGCCCTTGGGCGGGACCATTTTTGGCCCGGGGTCAATTTGAAATTTTTTGTAGAGGACCATAAGATCATGCTACATACTAAATATCAAAGGTCTAGGCCTTACATTTTCAGAGAAGAAGATTTTTAAAGATTTTCCTATGAAAAACTGATAAGCCCTTGAGTGGGGCCATTTTTGGCCCGGGGTCATAATTTGAACAATTTCTGTAGAGGACCATAAGATCATGCTACATACTAAATATCTAAAGGTCTAGGCTTACAGTTTCAGAGAAGAAGATTTTTAAAGATTTTCCTATGAAAAACTGATAAGCCCTTGAGCGGGGCCATTTTTGGCCCAGGAGTCATAATTTGAACAATTTTTGTAGAGGACCATAAGATCATGCTACATACTAAATATCAAAGGTCTGGGCCTTACAGTTTGAGAGAAGAAGATTTTTAAAGATTTTCCTATGAAAAACTGATAAGCCCTTGGGCTGGGCCATTTTTGGTCCGGGGGTCATAATGTGAAAAACATTTAATTCCCCCTAGCCACTGATGCTTCTGATAAAATTTGGTTAAACTCGGGTCAGCAGTTTCAGAGGAGATGTCGTTTGAAAATGTGGACGGACGACGGACGGATTGCGATCACAATAGCTCATCCTGAGCCTTTGGCTCAGGTGAGCTAAAAAACAAATGGCATTCTACGGTCCTCTACTAAAGTAACATACGCTTGTATCTCTGCTAACAAATCTTCGCTGGTGTCCACTGCAAATGGGAAGCAGCAGATCTGAGTTATCTCCAGAATTAAGTCCACAGTCAGCTGGGGACCCTCCATGTTGAAGCTAGAAAACAAATAGAGACACTGTAAACTATGTGTGGAGTTAAGAAAATGAGATTGCAAACTATGTGTTGCGCTAAGAAAATTAGACACTTTTAACTATGGGTGGAGTTAAGAAAATTAGACAATGCAAACTATGGGCGGAGTTAAGAAAATGAGATTGCAAACAATGGCGAATGCGTTGCGCTAAGAAAATTAGATACTGTAAACTATGAGTGGAGCTAAGACAAGAGTGCCAAAATGTCACAATATACGCCCTTCAAATGTCTGGAACTTGAAAGGCCATTACTCCATATCAGGTGGCATAAAGTAAGGGGAGATAATTGTGGAGTGTCAAGGACGTTCTTGCTATTTATTGAACCTGACTGAGACATTATGGTAATATACATGCTGACCAAATTCCAAAAGGATTGGATTACAATTCTTTGAGTAAGAGAGTGGACAAGCAAAAGTTCACTGAAATTCATAAAGTAAGGGGAGATAATTCTTGAGTGTCAGAGACAATCTTGTTGGTTATTGAACTTGACAGAGACATTATAGTAACATACATGCTGACCAAATCTGAAAAGGATTGGATTACATTTGTTTGAGTTAGAGAAAGGACAAATAAAATTTCACGGAAATTTATAAAGTAAGGGGAGATAATTCTGGAGTGTCTGGGGCAATCTTGCAGGTTATCGAACATGGCTGAGACATTATGTAAATATACATGCTGACAAAATTTGAAAAGGATTGGATTACATTTGTTTGAGTTAAAAAGTGGGCAAACAAAAATGTACGGAAATTCATTAAGTAAATGGAGATAATTCTGGAGTTTTGGGGGCAATCTTGCTGTTTATCAAACTTGACTTAGACATTATGGTAATATACTTGCTGACAAAATTTGAAGCGGATTGGATTACATTTGTTTGAATTAGAGAGCAGACAAGCTAAACATGATGCTATGTGCCAAATATTAAAGCTCAAAACGTTCCAGTTTCAGAGGAGAAGATTTTCAAAGTTTTACAATATGTTTCTATTGAAAACAAGGCACCCCTGGGGCAGGGCCAATTTTGACCCCAGAGGCATAATTTATATAAATTTTGTAGAAGACATAAAGAGGATGCTATGTGCCAAAGATGAAAGCTAAGAACCCTGTAGATTCAGAGAAGAAGATTTTTTTAAGGTTCAAATTGTTGACAACTGACAACGGACGATGGACATCAGGCGATCACGAAAGCTCACCCTGAGCACTTTGTGCTTTGGTGAGCTAAAAAAGGGCCATAACTATAGCAACTAGAACTATCACTAAAGGTGATTAATACCCCCCCCCCCCCCCCCCCACTAGCACATTTGACACAGATGGGGTCAATGCAGGGCAACTTCAATCCGTAGCACTACCCATCAACTCAATTCAGGAAAACTTCAATCCGTAGTACTACCCATCAACTGAGATATTATTATTATATCTATCTCATGGTCTAAACTGTAACTAAATATAAGGGGAGATAATTCAATGATGATGTGATGAAGTAAAAGCCAAAATCACAGGAGTACAATTTCAATAATGTTCCACTGAAGCAAAGACCTATGAAAACCTATGTATGTGTATAGGTATTTGAAGTGTGTGTGTGTGTTTCACTTGTTTGGTTTTCATTTGTTAACTTATGAAAAGGGATATAATTAACGAAAAGAAGAGACGAATCTAAACCCTTATCACAGATGCACAACTTCAGATGGTGTTCAACAATACTTCAAAATTTAAAAAGGTTCTGTTGAAGTATGACAGAGTAAAGCTCCGGACCGCTAAATTTTCATTTGTTAAATTTAAACAAGAGGGCCATGATGGCCCTAAATCGCTCACCTGATTACTATAGACATATGCATACACTACTATGTAACAAGAGGGCCAGAATGGCCCTGAAGCGCTCACCAGACAATCAGAGGAGAAGATCTTCAAAGTTTTCACTATATGTTTCTATTGAAAACTGGCTACCCCTGGGACGGGGCCAATTTTGACCCCAGGGGCATAATTTATACAAATTTTGTAGAGGACCTGAACATGATGCTATGTGCAAAATATGAAAGCTGAGAACCTTCCAGTTTCAGAGAAGAAGATATTCAAAGATTTCACTATTTGTTTCTATTGAAAACTGCCCACCCCTGGGGGGCCAATTTTGACCCCGGGGCCATAATTTATATCAAATTTGTAGAGGACCTGAACATGATGCTATGCGCCAAATATGAAAGCTGAGAGCCTTCCAGTTTCAGAGAAGAAGGTTTTCAAAGTTTTCACTATTGCTTCTATTGAAAACTGCCCACCCCTGAAGCGGGGCCAATTTTTACCCCAGGGCCATAATTTATATAACTTTTGTACAGGACCTGAACATGATGCTGTGTGCCAAATATGAAAGCTGACAACCTTCCAGTTTCAGTGAAGAAGATTTTCAAAGATTTCACTATTTGTTTCTATTGAAAATTGCCCACTCCTGGGGCGGAGCCAATTTTGACCCCAGGGCTATAATTTATATAACTTTTGTACATGACCTGAACATGATGCTCTGTGCCAAATATGAAAGCTGAGAGCCTCCCAGTTTCAGAGAAGAAGATTTTCAAAGATTTCGCAATTTGTTTCTATTGAAAATGGCCCACCCGTGGGGTGGGGCTAATTTTGACCCCAAGGCCATAATTTATATAACTTTTGTAGAGGACCTGAACATGCTAAGTACCAAATATGAAAGCTGAGAACCTTCTGGTTTCAAAGGAGAAGATTTTCAAAGTTTTACTATATGTTTCTATTGACAAGAGGGCCAGAATGGCCCTGAAGCGCTCACCAGACAATCAGGAGAAGATTTTCAAAGTTTTCACTATATGTTTCTATAGAAAACTAGCCTGCTCTGGGGCAGGGCTAATTTTGACCCAAGTGGCACAATTTATATAACTTTTGTAGAGGACCTGAGCATGATGCTATTTGCCAAATATGAAAGCTGAGAACCTTCCAGTTTCAGAGGAGAAGATTTTCAAAGATTTCACTATATGTTTCTATTGAAAACTGGCTACCCCTGGGGCGGGGCCAATTTTGACCCCAGGGCCATAATTTATATAACTTTTGTAGAGGACCTGAACATGATGCTATGTGGGTTCAAATATATAGGTTCAAATTGTTGACGACAGACGACGCACGCTGACGGAAGACGGACATCAGGCAATCACAAAAGCTCACCCTGAACACTTTGTGCTCTGGTGAGCTAAAAATGTTCTGTTGAAGGATGGCAGAGTTAAGCTCAGGACAAAATTCCGTCTACAGACAGACGGACGGACAGATGGAGTGATTCCAGTATACCCCCACTACACTTCGTTGTGGTGGGTATAAAAATAATTTAAGGGTTACCTGGCCTTGTGAAATGGGTTCCCCTTGTGAAAGTAAACATGCATACCAAATTTTAACCAAATATCTTTGACAGTTTCTGAGAAATGGACCTTAACAAAATGATGTTCCATGAAAATCCGACAAAAGAATTTTGAGAAAATTTGCCATGACGTTTCAAAGTCTCATAACTCTGTAGAAAATCATCAAACCGGGACAGGAATAAGATATGCACAACAAGGCATAGTTCTGATCAATCGTTTGAAGTTTCATGAAATCCGACCAAAGAAACCGCGCAGACAAGTTAAAATCTGACAGACGGATGGACAGACGGAATTCTTGTATATGGGCACTTGTTGGGTATTTATTTCCTTCAAAATTACCCAAAAAGGGTACAAAAATACAAAAAAATTCAAACATAATGAATAGAATTTACCGTTATATATTGTTCTTCATACCCAACAAGTGTCCATATGTTCATCTGGACAGACAGACAAATGGATGCCACACACAAAAACAAAATGTCTTCCCAGTACACTGGGGGAGACATAATAATAAGAGGGCCAGAATGGCCCTGAAGCGCTCACTAGACAATCAGAGGAAAAGATTTTCAAAGTTTTCACTATATGTTTCTATTGAAAACTTGTTACCCCTTGGGCGGGCCAATTTTGACCCCAGGGGCACAATTTAAATGACTTTTGTAGAGGACCTGAACATGATGCTATGTGCCAAATATAAAAGCTGAGATCCCTGTAGATTCAGAGAAGAAGATTTTCAAAGTTTTCACTATATGTTTCAATAGAAAACTAACCGGCCCTGGGGCAGGGTCAATTTTGACCCCAGGGGCATAATTTATATAACTTTTGTAGAAGAGCTGAACATGATGCTATGTGCCAAATATGATAGCCAAGAACCATCCAGTTTCAGGAGATGATTTTCAAAGTTTTCACAATATGTTTCTATTGAAAACTGACCATCCCTGGGCCAGAGCAAATTTGGACCCCAGGGGCATAATTTAACTTTTGTAGAGGACCTGAACATGATGCATTGTGCCAAATATGAAAGCTGAGAACCTTCAAGTTTCGGAGGAGAAGATTTTCAAAGTTTTCACTATATGGTTCTATTGAAAACTGCTCACCCTTGGGCAGGGCCAATTTTTACCCCTGGGACATAATTTATATAACTTTTGTAGAGGACCTGAACATGATGCTATGTGCCAAATATGAAAGCTGAAAACCTTCTGGTTTCAGAGGAGAAGATTTTCAAAGTCTTACTATATGTTTCCATTGAAAACAAGGTACCCCTGGGAGGGGCCAATTTTGACCCACGGGACATAATTTATATAACTTTTGTAGAGGACCTAAAGATGATGCTTTGTGCTAAAGATGAAAGCTAAGAACCCTGTAGATTCAGTGAAGAAGATTTTTAAAGGTTCAAATTGTTGACAACCGACAACGTACGACGCTAGTTTTATCTCAAAGGGTTATGTAAATAAGTGGACTTTAACAAAAAAGGTTAAAAAGGGCCATAATTCTGTAAAAATGCTTGACAGAGTTATGTTCTCTTGCCTAGAGATGAAACTTGTTATGGTGTACAAGTGCTCCAAGTTTCAAAGCTTTATCTCAAAAGGTTATGTAAATAAGTGGACTTTAACAAAAACCTTAATCAAACATTCTAAGTTAAAAAGGGCCATAAGTCTGTCAAAATGCTTGACAGAGTTATATCCTCTTACCTACTGATGAAGCTGGTGAACAAGTTTTCCAAGTTTCAAAGCTTTATTCCAAAAGTGAAAGGCAAAAAATGCACTTTAACAAAAACCTTAACGAGGATGCGGACGGCGACGTCGGGGCAAGTAGGAAAGCTCCACTATTCTTTGAATAGTCGAGCTAAAAAACTGCTGTAATTCTTGCAATTATTTTAAATAATTTATTTCTATCATAAAACTGCCATTAACATAAGTAGGAAATCATGGAACTAAATGTATCAAATGAATCTGAACAAGGGCATGTTGTATTGCTATGCAAGACATGAGTCCCCCACCGGACTGAAAAAAAACTCCACTCTCCCCACCCCACCCACCCATGGTGTGGTTGACCATGGTATTATACATGACCTACTGAATGGTATTAGTACCTACTTTCATACATTGAATAAGTAAATAAAAAGTTATTGTCCTGACAAGAAAATATGAAAAAGGGGAGGAACTCCAAAAATATTGATGCTAGATTTATGGCCCTTCTGCATGACACTACACCTCATCATGCTTGTTCCATATGTGAAGTTTCAAATCAATTGAACCAGTAGATAAAGAGTTATTAACTAGACAAAAAAATATGAAAAAGGGGAATAACTCCAAAAAATATTGATGCTAGAGTTATGGCCCTTGTGCATGACACTACTCCTCATAATGCTTCTTCAATGTGTGAAGTTATAATGAATTTGGCGGCAGCGTTAAGTTGGCTGCCAGTTCGCAGTTCGTTATTCAAATAATGAACTGCGAAATATTTCGCAGTTCGTTATTCGAATAACGAACAACGAAATATTTCGCAGTTCGTTATTCGCATGTGAATAACGAAATAGTTTGCAATTCAATTTACGAATAATGAAATGGTCAATTAAGCTATAAATTAACAGTACAGTAGAACCCCTCTAATGTGAACACTAACATAATAACCATAGGTGTCTGTATTAGCAGGTGGTAGCTTAATGCAGGATGAAAGTAATGCAGAAAGTTCCTATAGGAGTTTTCTGCATAACTTTCGTTCTGCATTAAGCTACCACCTGTCTCTGCCAGACAGAATTATGCCCCATTTTGGTGTTCGCATTAGAGGGGTTTTACTGTAATTATATTCTAGATACTGCAGAACCGGATTATCGCGGGTACATATAAAAGTCAGGCCACTTTGCAGTTTTCATTCGAATAACAAATTAGGTCCTAGTTCAATATCCGAATATATTCAAGACACTGTAGACCTAACTCATATGTAAATCAAATCATATATATACAATCCGGAGCCATTTGAATAACGAAATATTTCGTAGTTCTACCTCTGAATAACGACATGGTCAAAGTAAGTTATTAATGTTCAATGATGATATTTTAGACACTGTACACCCCAGTCATAGTGAAATCAAAGATTAATATATTAATTCCAGAGCCATTTTGCAGATCATTATTTCAATAACGAAATATTTCGCAGTTCGTTATTCGAATAACGAAATATTTCGCAGTTCGTTATTCGAATAACGAAATGATACAAATTAATTATAAATTATCAGAGATAATATTATAGACACTGTAGGCCCCAGTCATATATAGTGGAATCAATGATTTATATATTAAATACAGAGTCATTTCGCAGTTCGTTATTCGAATAACGAAATATTTCGCAGTTCAACCTCCAAATAACGAAATGGCCAAATTAAGTTTTAAATGGGTAAAGATGATATTTTAAACACACTAGACCCCCTTCATAGTGGAAGCAATGATTTATATATAATAAATACGGGATCATTTCGCATTTCGTTATTCGAATAACAAAATATTTCGCAATTCAACCTCCGAATAACGAAATGGCCAAAACCAGCTATATATGCGCAAAGATGATATTTTAGATACCCTAGACACAAGTCATAGTTGAATTAATGATTTCTATATAAAATCCGGAGCCATTTCGCAGTTCGTTACTCGAAAAACGAAATATTTCGCAGTTCAACCTCCGAATAACGAAATGGCCAGAATAAGTTTTAAATGCGTAATAATGATATTTTAGACACACTAGACCCGAGTCATAGTGGAATCAATGATTTCTATACAAAATCCGGGACCATTTCGCAGTTCGTTATTCGAATAACGAAATATTTCGCAGTTCAACCTCCGAATAACGAAATGGCTAAAACCAGCTATAAATGCGCAAAGTTGATATTTTAGATACACTAGACCCAAGCCATAGTGGAATCAATGATTTCTATATAAAATCCGGAGCCATTTCGCAGTTTGTTATTCGAATAACGAAATATTTCGCAGTTCAACCTCCGGATAACGAAATGGCCAAAACCAGTTATAAATGCGTAATGATGATATTTTAGATACCCTAGACCCAAATCATAGTGGAATCAAAGATTTCTATATAAAATCCAGTTCAACCTCCGAATAACGAAATGGCCAGAATAAGTTTTAAATGCGTAATAATTATATTTTAGACACACTAGACCCATGTCATAGTGGAATCAATGATTTCTATATACAATCCGGAGCCATTTCGCAGTTCGTTATTCGAATAACGAAATATTTCGTAGTTCAACGTCCGAATAACGAAATGGCCAAAACCAGCTATAAATGCGCAAGGATCATATTTTAGATACCCTAGACCCAAGTCATAGTGGAATCAATGATTTCTATATAAAATCCGGAGCCATTTCGCAGTTTGTTATTCGAATAACGAAATATTTCGCAGTTCAACCTCCGAATAACGAAATGGCCAAAACCAGTTATAAATGCGTAATGATGATATTTAAGATACCCTAGACCCAAGCAATAGTGGAATCAATGGTTTCTATATAAAATCCGGAGCCATTTCGCAGTTCGTTATTCGAATAACGAAATATTTCGCAGTTCAACCTCCGAATAACGAAATGGCCAAAACCAGTTATAAATGCGCAAAGCTGATATATTAGATACCCTAGACCCAAGTCATAGTGGAATCAATGGTTTCTATATAAAATCCGGAGCCATTTCGCAGTTCGTTATTCGAATAATGAAATATTTCGCAGTTCAACCTCCGAATAACGAAATGGCCAAAAGCAGTTATAAATGCGCAAAGATGATATTTTAGATACCCTAGACACAAGTCATAGTTGAATTAATGATTTCTATATAAAATCCGGAGCCATTTCGCAGTTCGCTCCTCGAAAAACGAAATATTTCGCAGTTCAACCTCTGAATAACGAGATGGCCAGAATAAGTTTTAAATGCGTAATAATGATATTTTAGACACACTAGACCCATGTCATAGTGGAATCAATGATTTCTATATAAAATCCGGAGCCATTTCGCAGTTTGTTATTCGAATAACGAAATATTTCGCAGTTCAATATTTCGCAGTTCAACCTCCGAATAACGAAATGGCCAAAAGCAGTTATAAATGCGCAAAGATGATATTTTAGATACCCTAGACACAAGTCATAGTTGAATTAATGATTTCTATATAAAATCCGGAGCCATTTCGCAGTTCGTTCCTCGAAAAACGAAATATTTCGCAGTTCAACCTTCGAATAACGAGATGGCCAGAATAAGTTTTAAATACGTAATAATGATATTTTAGACACACTAGACCCGAGTCATAGTGGAATCAATGATTTCTATATAAAATCCGGAGCCATTTCGCAGTTCGTTATTCGAATAACGAAATATTTCGCAGTTCAACCTCCGAATAACGAAATGGCCAAAGGCAGTTATAAATGCGCAAAGATGATATTTTAGATACCCTAGACACAAGTCATAGTTGAATTAATGATTTCTATATTAACTCCGGAGCCATTTCGCAGTTCGTTACTCGAAAAACGAAATCTTTCGCAGTTCAACCTCCGAATAACGAAATGGCCAGAATAAGTTTTAAATGCGTAATAATGATATTTTAGATACCCTAGACACAAGTCATAGTTGAATTAAAGATTTCTATATAAAATCCGGAGCTATTTTGCAGTTTGTTATTCGAATAACGAAATATTTCGCAGTTCAACCTCCGAATAACGAAATGGCCAAAACCAGTTATAAATCCGCAAAGATGATATTTTAGATACCCTAGACCCCAGTCATAGTGGAATCAATGATTTCTATATAAAATCCGGAGCCATTTCGCAGTTCATTAATCGAGTAACGAAATATTTCGCAGTTCAACCTCCGAATAACGAAATGGCCAAAATAAGTTTTAAATGCGTAATAATGATATTTTAGACACACTAGACCCATGTCATAGTAGAATCAATGATTTCTATATAAAATCCGGAGCCATTTCGCAGTTCGTTATTCGAATAACGAAATATTTCGCAGTTCAACCTGCGAATAACGAAATGGCCAAAATAAGTTTTAAATGCGTAATAATGATATTTTAGACACACTAGACCCATGTCATAGTGGAATCAATGATTTCTATATAAAACCCGGAGCCATTTTGCAGTTCGTTATTCGAATAACGAAATATTTCGCAGTTCAACCTCCGAATAACGAAATGGCCAAAACCAGCTATAAATGCGCAAAGATGATATTTTAGATACCCTAGACCCAAATCATAGTGGAATCAAAGATTTCTATATAAAGTCCGGAGCCATTTTGCAGTTCGTTATTCGAATAACGAAATATTTCGCAGTTCAACCTCCGAATAACGAAATGGCCAAAATAAGTTTTAAATGCGTAATAATAATATTTTAGACACACTAGACCCATGTCATAGTGGAATCAATGATTTCTATATAAAATCCGGAGCCATTTCGCAGTTCGTTATTCGAATAACGAAATATTTCGCAGTTCAACCTCCGAATAACGAAATGGCCAAAATAAGTTTTAAATGCGTAATAATGATATTTTAGACACACTAGACCCATGTCATGGTGAAATCAATGATTTCTATATAAAATCCGGAGCCATTTCGCAGTTCGTTATTCGAATAACGAAATATTTCACAGTTCAACCTGCGAATAACGAAATGGCTAAAATAAGTTTTAAATGCGTAATAATGATATTTTAGACACACTAGACCCATGCCATAGTGGAGCAATGATTTCTATACAAAATCCGGAGCCATTTCGCAGTTCGTTATTCGAATAACGAAATATTTCACAGTTCAACCTCCGAATAACGAAATGGCCAAAAACCAGTTATAAATCCGCGAAGATGATATTTTAGATACCCTAGACCCCAGTCATAGTGGAATCAATGATTTCTATATAAAATCCGGAGTCATTTCGCAGTTCGTTAATCGAGTAACGAAATATTTCGCAGTTCAACCTCCGAATAACGAAATGGCCAAAACCAGTTTTAAATGCGCAAAGATGATATTTAAGAAACGCTAGACCCAGGTCATAGTGGATGCAATGATTTCTATATAAAATCCGGAGCCATTTCGCAGTTCGTTATTCGAATAACGAAATATTTCGCAGTTCAACCTCCGAATAACAAAATGGCCAAAATAAGTTTTAAATGTGTAATAATTATATTTTAGACCCACTAGACCCGAGTCATAGTGGAATCTATGACTTATATATAAAATTCGGAGCCATTTTGCAATTCGTTATTCGAATAACGAAATATTTCGAAGTTCAACCTCAGAATTTCGAATGGCAAAAATAAGCTATAAAAGCGCAATGATGATATTTTAGACACACAAGACCCAAGCCATAGTTTAACCAATGAATTCTATATTAAATCTGGCGCCATTTCGCATTTCGTTATTCGAATAACGAAATATTTCGCAGTTCGTTATTCGAATAACGAAATATTTCGCAGTTCGTTATTCGAAATATTTCGCAGGTCGTTATTCGAATAATGAAATATTTCGCAGTTCGTTATTCGAAGAACGAAATATTTTGCAGTTCGTTATTTGAATAACGAAATGATCAAAATAAACTATAAATGAGCAGAGATAATAATTATGCTAGACACTATAGACCCTAGTCATAGTGAACTCAATGATTTATATATTAAATCCTGCCATTTGGCAGTTCGTTTTTCGAATAACGAAATATTACGTAGTTCAACCTCCGAATAACAAAATGGCAATAAAAGTTATAATTGCGCAATGATGATATTTCACTCACACTGGATGTATCTCATAGTTGAATCAATGATTTATATATTAAATATGGAGCCATTTTGGAGTTTATTATTCAATTAACTATATACATCGCAGTTCAAAGTCCAAATTATCAATAACGAAATGGTCCAAATATGTTATATATCCGCGAGCATAGGCGTTGAACGTGCCTAAATGCTATGGAGGGGTCGGTCAATCGAGTGGCAAATATACCGTTAACCCTTTCTTCATATGAACGCCTTTTCATGCATTTGCAAACAGAATAGACCCAGATCAGACAGCTCCTATGATCAGGGTCTGCTCTGTTAGATTTTTACATGATATAGATCTGAAACTATAGTTTTTCTCACAGAAAAACATTTTTTTGTAAAGTTCAGTAAATAAATATTCATGATATCATTATTTTGAATAGCGGAAGGGTTAAACAAGTTTGCCGAAATTGACTGCCGGTGTCGGCAACCGAAATTGTCTTTATGAAAATGGGAAATATAGTGCATATAGGCACATACTCGAAGAGATCTTTCGCCTTATGTCGAATATTACGAAGTAACAAGTGCCGGTATGAAGCGGGTTTTATGTATCATTTATTTAAAGTTCTGTATTTCCATTTATTTTACATTTTGACACTGATGGTTCGCAGTCCCATATTCTATAAAATAGCCTTATACTCCTATTTACAACTATCAAGTGTTCTGATTTAAACATAAATTTATGGTTAAAATATTATTACATTGCAAATTAGACGTATAAGAGTACCGCGAATTTAATTCTGGCATTCGAATATCGCGGTAGCGCGTACAGCCATGTTTGAATGGGTAATGTTTTTTCTTCTTTTTTTTTCAAATGGGCATGGACTTACTAATTTACTGAGACAACAATTCTGTTCCTAGTCCGCAATCTTTCGTTTGCATTGTTCACCAGAAACCGTGGTTGCAAAGTTCAGAATCGCATGGATCATTATTCATTAACCCTTTACCTGATAGGGATGCTATTGACGCCTTTGCAAATAATGGTAGACGTATATGAGACGCTTTTTGTAGTAGTCGTCTGATCAGGATATGTTCTCTTTGCTAATGAGTAATATCGATCCGGTTCTACAGTTTCTGCTATGACCAAATTTGGTATATGCATAGGCCAGAAATAAATATCTAATTAATATTCACGATGTTAAACATTATTTCATGAATATCCATCAGATAAAGCCTTAATTTTGGTAGTAAGACTACTGGCGTTAATTTGAAACTGTCATATTTTTCTACAAAATCGAGAAACGCCGAAATAATTTGCTAACTCATCAAGATTTGATCTAGTGCGACCGCTCCTTTGATGACGGCGAAGTTAACCGTCATGTCCTTCATTGTGTAGAAAACATGAACGCTGCGGATTTTACCTTTTCTGTGCAAGGGTGACTCGTAGGGCTTGCTGTATTGTGAAAATATGTGGTCACCTTGGCAAAAAGATTAGATCCTGGTGAGATGTCGAATAGCTTGATATGTATCTAGATTCAAACTGTTTGACCTCAATTATGACTTGAGAAACATCGACGATAACTAGTTGGCTCCTAAAGGGTAGATGTCTTTTTTTACACACCCCGTCATACATATTTATACGTAAAAACACTTCTGACGTATATAACTCTTTCACCGTCATAGGCGAATCCATGATGACCTGTGAAACAGTTCGGATCAACGTCGCCCAGTAACTAGACGTCTACTCAGGATCCAAACTGTTTGACACTGAGTATAATTTTGTAAAAACTAGAACTGTAAGCCAAAGGCTAACGAATACCCCCCCACCTGTCTGCTTGTCAGAACACCTATCATCAATCTGAACATATGTACATACAGAAACGTGAAGAGATTTAAAAACAATACATGCCCCAACCCAATTTATGTAATAAAAATGAAGAATAATTCTTAGAAATAAGACCCTTTCATGAGGTTTTTGTCAAATCCAAAGTTCTAAAGCTAGGTACCTTTTCAGAAAAACATTAAGTTCAAGGACCATAACTCTGACAAAAATTATTCAACCAGACCGATATTTGAACTTAAGCTGTACCTCATCTAGATTTATTTTTATGTCAAATATGAAGTTAATATCTGCAACCACTTCCAAAGAAAGACCGGAAAACTGAAAATTTGACAAAAAAATAAAGTTCAAGGGCCATAAATCTGGCAAAAATTATTCAACCAGACTGAGATTGGAAATTAAGCTGTAAATCATGTAGAGTTAGCTTTATGCCAAATATAAAGTTAATATCTGCAACCACATCCAAGAAAAGTCCGGAAAACTGAAAATTTGACAAAAAATTAAAGTTCAAGGGCCATAACTCTGGCAAAAATTATTCAACCAGACTGAGATTGGGAATTAAGCTGTAAATCATGTAGAGTTAGCTTTATGCCAAATATAAAGTTAATATCTGCAACCACTTCCAAGAAAAGCCCGGAAAATCCCAAATTTGAAGAAAAAAATTAAAGTACAAGGGCAATAACTCTGGAAATAATTATTCAACCGGACTGAGATTGTAACATAAGCTGTAACTTATACAGATTTAGCTTTGTACTAAATATAGAGTTGATATCTGGAGTCACTTCCATAAAAAGTCCAGAAAACCGGAAAACATTGGTACGGGACTAAAAAGGGGAGATAACTCCTGAAGTAGTGGTCCGATCATAACGGAAATATGCGGTGCACAGGTTTATATGGTCATATGGCTATATATGAACTTTCAAAAAAATTGAAGCAAAACTGTAGAAGAAGAAGGCCGGACAAAATTGTGTCCACGGACGGACAGACGGACATACTAACAAATGGGTAGTTGTGTGACTTTTTCCTTTGATCTTTTCTTGTGTGACTAGTCCCACAAGAAAAACTATTTTTGGCTCTAACTTTGGAAAAGAATGATCTGGAAGCTAACCCTAACCCTAACCCTATGTCCCACAACTGGCCAGGTTAATGTCACAAGAAATGGCCAGGTTAATGTCACAAGAGATGGCCAGGTTAATGATTTTACTTGTGGGACTAGTTAGAACAAGAGGGTCGTCACGGGTGACAAATGCCCCCAAAGTGTTTGACACCGAAATGCATTTTGGTGGAAAAACAATACAATGTAATGCAGGTGTAACATGAAATTTTGATGCTGTTAAAAATGACACAGGAGTCAGTTCTTAACATTAGAAACAGAACCTTTGACGATTATGATAGCTAAGAAAAGAGCCAAGCGTCAAAACTTAGTTAAAAAGGACCCTAAGTCATTCTCAACGTTAAAAAGGACCCTGGGTTGATTGTCAACGTTTAAGGTATAGGAGATATGCTCTGGACAAGCTTTTTGTATCTGGTAAGATATAGGAGATATGCTCCGGACTGTAAAATTGAGGTCAAAGGTCAAGGTCAAGGTCAGTGATCTGAAAATGGTACATGACTCTCCCCCATCCCAAGATGAACTCACAAACCAAATTTGGATTCCGTAGCTGGTAAGGTATAGGAGAAATGCTCCAGACAAGCTTTGTGTAAAATCTAGGTCAAAGGTCAAGGTCACAGTGACCTGAAAATGGTACGCGACACTCCGCCATCCCAAGATAAACTCACACATTAAATTTGGAATCCGTAGCTGGTAAGGTATAAGAGATATTCTCTGGACAACCTTTTTTGTAAAATCGAGGTCGAAGGTCAAGGTCAAGGTCACAGTGACCTGAAAATGGTACGCGACACTCCGCCATATGAAGGTGATCTCACAAACCAAATTTGGAATCCGTATCTGGTAAGGTATAGGAGATATGCTCTGGACAAGCTTTTTGTAAAATCGGTCAAGGTCAAGGTTAAGGTCATAGTGACCTGGAAATGGTACGCGACACTCAGCCATCCCAAGATGAACTCACACACCAAATTTGGAATCTGTAGCTGGTAAGGTAAAGGAGATATGCTCCGGACAAGCTTTTTGTAAAATCGGTCAAAGGTCATGTTCAAGGTCACAGTGATCTGAAAATGGTACGCGACACTCCTCCATCCCAAGATGAACTAACACACCAAATTTGGAATCCTTAGCTGGTAAGGTATAGGAGATATACTCCGGACAAGCTTTTTGTAGCTGGTAAGGCATAAGCTTTTTTTAAAATCGAGGTCAAAGGTCAAGGTCAAGGTCACAGTGACCTGGAAATGGTACGCGACACTCCGCCATCCTAAGATGAACTCACACACCAAATTTGGAATCTGTAGCTGGTAAGGTAAAGGAGATATGCTCCGGACAAGCTTTTTGTAAAATCAAGGTCAAAGGTCAAGGTCAAGGTCACAGTGACATGAAAATGGTACGCGACACTCCCCCATCCCAAGATGAACTCACACACCAAATTTGGTATCCGTAGCTGATGTGACAAAGGAAATATACTCCGGACAAAAGGTACACACACCCACACACACACACACCCACCCACCCACACACCCACACACACACACACCCACCCACACACGCACGGTGCGATCACTATATGCCGCCAAAGCCTAGCTTTGGGGGCATAAAAAGTCACACAACTACCCTTTGGTGAGTGCGGACGGACGGACGGACGGACAGACGGACAACCTGATTCCAGTATACCCCCCCCAAACTTCGTTGTGGGGGGTATAAAAATGAAAATAACCCACCCCACATTATAACCTGTAGCAGACAATTATCTACGCAGATAAATTCTGAAAGTGGGAGATCCTTCGAAAGTTTATGTTGGCACCGAAAGGGTTAAGCATGGTCCATGTTTGCATTTTTCCACCTATGTTGCGATAAATTTATTAGACCAACAATCACCGTCAGATGCAACGTTTAAAGGCAATTGCTATGGCAGACCATTGCCACTTGCCATTATGAAGGCAATGTCAATAATTCGATTTTGTTTCTTCGAGGATTTACAGAAAATAAGCAAAGTCTTTTATCTAGTACATGAATTTTAGTTTACCCTTTTACATTGGACAACCTTCATTTAGTTTGAGGTGTAGATGGAATCAGCTAACATTTGATGAGGAATGAAACCTCAATAATCAAAAAGGGCATGAATGTCTTATGAACTTTACCAGACAATACTAATAGGTATTGACTTTTTAAATTCTCAGAGATTTTTTTCCAACAAAAACTTTACAATTGAATAATTTAGGGATCGCTCAGAATAGACAAGTGAGCCTTCTTTAGACTTTGGGGGAGCTATTTGTGGTATGTAGAAAAGAAAGTGGTCTAAATAATACTTTTCTGCTCCCCTAAGGGCCCAGTCCTACTAGGCCTTACGACCCCTTAAGACCTGTCTACGATTGCTACCGACCTCTGGTCGCTGATATTCGTACGAAAGTCACTGATAATCGCCCGTGGTCTTCAGTAATCGTTGGTAATCGTTTACAATCGTGCGACCAATTTCAGTCGCATTTCAGTCGTAGAGTGGTCGTTGACCATGTTGACCAACCTCAGGACCCAGTCCCACTAGGCAGACGACCGCTTATGCCCTGTTTACTATTTCTAGCGACTTCTTGTAGCCGATATTCGTGCGAAGGTCGCACGACAAGTCGCTGACAATCGCGGGTAGTCTTCAGTAATCGTTGGTAATCGTTTCTTGTCGTGCGACCGATTTCAGTTGCAGAGAGGTTGTTGATCATGCACAACAACCTCCTTACGATCGAACTGGCCGCCGGTATTCTTTAAGATGTAACATTAGAGAGTTCAGGTAATCGTGCAATCGTCGTACGAAGGTCTCCAATAATATTCCAAGAATATTCCAAGCGCTAGTGGAACTGTAGCCTAAGTAATTCACCGATGATGATTCTCTATTAATGAAAAATATATTATTAAACGAATAATTATTTAAGCCCTGGTCACAACCCGCGGTACTTGCAGGTGCGCGTTGTCTACTTGAAAAAACGTGGGCATATTTTGGGGATTCGTACGTGGTGAGTACCGCCTCCGTGTGGATTTGGGGGCACGCAGACACGTCGTAGAGCTTTTAGTGCATGCATGAGGAACGTTTCATGCGTTCAGGCTGCATTCGGGCTACGGATAATCCCAAGTACGGGTGACGCAAGTACAGCCAATCAGCGCACAACACACTGGTTCTAGCACATAGAACGCACGTGGACCGTACCGAATAAGCACGAGCTCCGCAGTTACAGCGCACGTTGTGCGCACTGATTTCTGCAGTACAGTACAACCTCTCTATTACGACCACATAAAAGAATGCTGATTGATTGTATCAAAGACAGGTGACAGCTAAAACAAAATGCAAGTAAAACAGGAAGCCCCTGAAGAGTTTTCTGCTTTACTTTCACCTTGCTTTAAGCAACCACCTGACTTAAACACAAAATAATTAACATAATATAGTGGTCGTAATAGAGTGGCTTTACTGTATATATAAAAGCTGAACCCACGGATGAGTCCTAACATTTCGTCTCCAAGATGCCTAATAAGGGGACACAGAAGAAGGGTCAGCTGCATCTGCAGCTAAAAAGGCAGCGGATTTATGCTCGACCCAAACATAAACTTCCATAATTTAAAAAAAATCAGGACCCATAACCAAGTCAATGTTAATCAAAATTCGTTAAATGAAAATACCCAGGTGCACATGTGCGAACCCTGAAAATATATTCATGAAGTTTCATGTCTGTAAGACAAGTGTTTTAAGAGTTATACACTATATATACAAAAAATCGGAACGGACCTACGTACGTACGTACAAACTGACGGACGGACAACGGCAAATTTACCCCCTTGACACGTATAAGTAGAGGGGCATAAAAAGTAGCCAAAAACACTGCATATTAAGTATTGTAACAGATGTCAGTTTAAAAATGCCGCATGAAAATGGAAAATATGAATCCAGATGGGGTGGGGGCTAAAGGCCCGGTCACAACACACTATGCGTTTTTAAGTCCGTGCGTATTTTTGGGGTGGCCACAGCCGCGACGTTTTTCTGTAAACGTTGAGAGGGAGTTGCAAGAGCAGGGAGGGAGTACGTCAAAGCACGTTACTCCCACTGTTGCGCAAAGTGTAAGGTACGTGGTCCGCACCCCACACCTGACCGTCAGCAGTTGCATGCATCGAACGATGAACACGTGGTACATGCAACGTGCTTACAACATACCGTCTCTGTGCGATTTTCTAATTATCGTACGGAGGCCGTACTTACACCTGCTGCTCACATACGGTGTCCTTACTCGCTCGCATATTGTAAGTGCATGCAAGTGCGATGAACGTGAGCTTTTCCGCCCGATGTCTGGGTGGTATATATAGGACGACTTTCCGAGGTTCTTCTCTCGGAGAAGTCCCAGCAGCACTTTCCTTATAATCAGACTCTTTGTCGTCACTATCTGAGTCTTCTTCGGTCCTTCTCTCGTCTTCTTCTCTGGCTCTCTCAACTTTCAATGCCCGTTTACGTCTCTAAAAGCAGGTGGCCTACAGTCCACCATCCTCATGATTATATTATTCAGGGTATGTACTTGTGCATCGGATTATTTTTGTTTTACCACAATTAGGGGCGATTTCGAAGTTTGAACTGCGAACTAGTTCGTTATTTAGATGGCGAACTGCGAAATATGTCCTTATTCGAATAACGAACTGTGAAATGGCTCAGGATTTTATATATCAAACATTGATTCCTCTATGACTGGGTTCTAGTATGTCTAAAATATCATCATTGCGCATTTCCAGAGCTACAGATAAAGGTGCGTACCCCATTACTTAAATCGCCATTCTCCACCAAATCCTATACTTTGACCACTCTTTAGAAATCTCTTCGAGAAGATTCTAAAGAGTGGACATAATATAAGGTTTGGTGGAGAAAAATGGCAGCTGTTGTTGAAAATATTTAAATTTACTCATCTTTTTTTAACCTCTGCATCACCAACTTATTTTGGTCATTTGGTATCTAAAATGTAATCTTTGCGCATTTATAGCTGGTTTTGGCCATTTCGTTATTCGGAGGTTGAACTGCGAAATATTTCGTTATTCGAATAACGAACTGCGAAATGGTCCCGGATTTTGTATAGAAATCATTGATTCCGATATGGCTTGGGTCTAGTGTGTCTAAAATATCATCATTACCTATTTAAGACTTATTTTGGCCATTTCGTTATTCGGAGGTTGAATTGCGAAATATTTCGTTATTCGAATAACGAACTGCGAAATGGTCCCGGATTTTATATATAAATCATGAATTCCACTGTAACTTGGGTCTAGTGTGTCTAAAATATCAGTATTACGCATTTAAAACTTATTTTAGCCATTTCGTTATTCGGAGGTTGAACTGCGAAATATTTCGTTATTCGAATAACGAAATGCGAAATGGTCCCGGATTTTGTATAGAAATCATTGATTCCGATATGGCTTGGGTCTAGTGTGTCTAAAATATCATTATTACGCATTTAAAACTTATTTTGGCCATTTCGTTATTCGCAGGTTGAACTGCGAAATATTTCGTTATTCGAATAACGAACTGCGAAATGGCTCCGGATTTTATATAGAAATCATTGATTCCACTATGACTTGGGTCTAGGGTATCTAAAATATCAACTTTGCGCATTTATAGCTGGTTTTGGCCATTTCGTTATTCGGAGGTTGAACTGCGAAATATTTCGTTATTCGAATAACGAACTGCGAAATGGTCCCGGATTTTGTATAGAAATCATTGATTCCGATATGGCTTGGGTCTAGTGTGTCTAAAATATCATTATTACGCATTTAAAACTTATTTTGGCCATTTCGTTATTCGGAGGTTGAACTGCGAAATATTTCGTTATTTGAATAACGAACTGCGAAATGGCTCCGGATTTTATATAGAAATCATTGATCCCACTATGACTTGGGTCTAGGGTATCTAAAATATCAACTTTGCGCATTTATAGCTGGTTTTAGCCATTTCGTTATCGGAGGTTGAACTGCGAAATATTTCGTTATTCGAATAACGAACTGCGAAATGGTCCCGGATTTTGTATAGAAATCATTGATTCCGATATGGCTTGGGTCTAGTGTGTCTAAAATATCATCATTACCTATTTAAAACTTATTTTGGCCATTTCGTTATTCGGAGGTTGAACTGCGAAATATTTCGTTATTCGAATAACGAACTGCGAAATGGCTCCGGATTTTATATAGAAATCATTGATTCCACTATGACTTGAGTCTAGTGTGTCTAAAATATCATTATTACGCATTTAAAACGTATTTTGGCCATTTCGTTATTCGGAGGTTGAACTGCAAAATATTTCGTTATTCGAATAACGAACTGCGAAATGGTCCCGGATTTTATATATAAATAATTAATTCCACTATAACTTGGTTCTAGTGTGTCTAAAATATCATTATTACGCATTTAAAACTTATTTTAGCCATTTCGTTATTCGGAGGTTGAACTGCGAAATATTTCGTTATTCGAATAACGAACTGCGAAATGGTCCCGGATTTTATATATAAATCATGAATTCCACTACAACTTGGGTCTAGTGTGTCTAAAATATCAGTATTACGCATTTAAAACTTATTTTAGCCATTTCGTTATTCGGAGGTTAAACTGCGAAATATTTCGTTATTCGAATAACCAACTGCGAAATGGTCCCGGATTTTGTATAGAAATCATTGATTCCGATATGGCTTGGGTCTAGTGTGTCTAAAATATCATCATTACCTATTTAAAACTTAGTTTTGCTATTTCGTTATTCGGATGTTGAACTGCGAAATATTCCGTTATTCGAATAACGAACTGCGAAATGGTCCCGTATTTTGTATAGAAATCATTTATTCCGATATGGCTTGGGTCTAGTGTGTCTAAAATATCATCATTACCTATTTAAAACTTATTTTGGCCATTTCGTTATTCGGAGGTTGAACTGCGAAATATTTCGTTATTCGAATAACGAACTGCGAAATGGCTCCGGATTTTATATAGAAATCATTGATCACCACTAAGACTTGGGTCTAGTGTGTCTAAAATATCAGTATTACGCATTTAAAACTTATTTTAGCCATTTCGTTATTCGGAGGTTGAACTGCGAAATATTTTGTTATTCGAATAACGAACTGCGAAATGGCTCCGGATTTTATATAGAAATCATTGATTCCACTATGACTTGGGTCTAGTGTGTCTAAAATATCATTATTACGCATTTAAAACTCATTTTGGCCATTTCGTTATTCGGAGGTTGAACTGCGAAATATTTCGTTATTCGAATAACGAACTGCGAAATGGTCCCGGATTTTATATATAAATCATGAATTCCACTACAACTTGGGTCTAGTGTGTCTAAAATATCAGTATTACGCATTTAAAACTTATTTTAGCCATTTCGTTATTCGGAGGTTGAACTGCGAAATATTTCGTTATTCGAATAACGAACTGCGAAATGGTCCCGGATTTTGTATAGAAATCATTGATTCCGATATGGCTTGGGTCTAGTGTGTCTAAAATATCATCATTACCTATTTAAAACTTAGTTTTGCCATTTCGTTATTCGGATGTTGAACTGCGAAATATTCCGTTATTCGAATAACGAACTGCGAAATGGTCCCGGATTTTGTATAGAAATCATTGATTCCGATATGGCTTGGGTCTAGTGTGTCTAAAATATCATCATTACCTATTTAAAACTTATTTTGGCCATTTCGTTATTCGGAGGTTGAACTGCGAAATATTTCGTTATTCGAATAACGAACTGCGAAATGGCTCCGGATTTTATATAGTAATCATTGATTCCACTATGACTTGGATCTAGTGTGTCTAAAATATCATTATTACGCATTTAAAACTCATTTTGGCCATTTCGTTATTCGGAGGTTGAACTGCGAAATATTTCGTTATTCGAATAACGAACTGCGAAATGGTCCCGGATTTTATATATAAATCATGAATTCCACTATATCTTGGGTCTAGTGTGTCTAAAATATCAGTATTACGCATTTAAAACTTATTTTAGCCATTTCGTTATTCGGAGGTTGAACTGCGAAATATTTCGTTATTCGAATAACGAACTGCGAAATGGTCCCGGATTTTGTATAGAAATCATTGATTCCGATATGGCTTGGGTCTAGTGTGTCTAAAATATCATTATTACCTATTTAAAACTTAGTTTTGCCATTTCGTTATTCGGATGTTGAACTGCGAAATATTTCGTTATTCGAATAACGAACTGCGAAATGGTCCCGGATTTTATATATAAATCATGAATTCCACTATATCTTGGGTCTAGTGTGTCTAAAATATCATTATTACGCATTTAAAACTTATTTTAGCCATTTCGTTATTCGGAGGTTGAACTGCAAAATATTTCGTTATTCGAATAACGAACTGCGAAATGGTCCCGGATTTTGAATAGAAATCATTGATTCCAATATGGCTTGGGTCTAGTGTGTCTAAAATATCATCCATACCTATTTAAAACTAAGTTTTGCCATTTCGTTATTCGGAGGTTGAACTGCGAAATATTTCGTTATTCGAATAACGAACTGCGAAATGGTCCCGGATTTATATAGAAATCATTGATTCCCCTATGACCTGGGTCTAGTGTGTCTAAAATATCATTATTACGCATTTAAAACTTATTTTAGCCATTTCGTTATTCGGAGGTTGAACTGCGAAATATTTCGTTATTCGAATAACCAACTGCGAAATGGTCCCGGATTTTGTATAGAAATCATTGATTCCGATATGGCTTGGGTCTAGTGTGTCTAAAATATCATCATTACCTATTTAAAACTTAGTTTTGCTATTTCGTTATTCGGATGTTGAACTGCGAAATATTCCGTTATTCGAATAACGAACTGCGAAATGGTCCCGTATTTTGTATAGAAATCATTTATTCCGATATGGCTTGGGTCTAGTGTGTCTAAAATATCATCATTACCTATTTAAAACTTATTTTGGCCATTTCGTTATTCGGAGGTTGAACTGCGAAATATTTCGTTATTCGAATAACGAACTGCGAAATGGCTCCGGATTTTATATAGAAATCATTGATCACCACTAAGACTTGGGTCTAGTGTGTCTAAAATATCAGTATTACGCATTTAAAACTTATTTTAGCCATTTCGTTATTCGGAGGTTGAACTGCGAAATATTTTGTTATTCGAATAACGAACTGCGAAATGGTCCCGGATTTGATATATAAATCATGAATTCCACTACAACTTGGGTCTAGTGTGTCTAAAATATCAGTATTACGCATTTAAAACTTATTTTAGCCATTTCGTTATTCGGAGGTTGAACTGCGAAATATTTCGTTATTCGAATAACGAACTGCGAAATGGTCCCGGATTTGGTATAGAAATCATTGATTCCGATATGGCTTGGGTCTAGTGTGTCTAAAATATCATCATTACCTATTTAAAACTTATTTTGGCCATTTCGTTATTCGGAGGTTGAACTGCGAAATATTTCGTTATTCGAATAACGAACTGCGAAATGGCTCCGGATTTTATATAGAAATCATTGATTCCACTATGACTTGGATCTAGTGTGTCTAAAATATCATTATTACGCATTTAAAACTCATTTTGGCCATTTCGTTATTCGGAGGTTGAACTGCGAAATATTTCGTTATTCGAATAACGAACTGCGAAATGGTCCCGGATTTTATATATAAATCATGAATTCCACTACAACTTGGGTCTAGTGTGTCTAAAATATCAGTATTACGCATTTAAAACTTATTTTAGCCATTTCGTTATTCGGAGGTTGAACTGCGAAATATTTCGTTATTCGAATAACGAACTGCGAAATGGTCCCGGATTTTGTATAGAAATCATTGATTCCGATATGGCTTGGGTCTAGTGTGTCTAAAATATCATCATTACCTATTTAAAACTTAGTTTTGCCATTTCGTTATTCGGATGTTGAACTGCGAAATATTCCGTTATTCGAATAACGAACTGCGAAATGGTCCCGGATTTTGTATAGAAATCATTGATTCCGATATGGCTTGGGTCTAGTGTGTCTAAAATATCATCATTACCTATTTAAAACTTATTTTGGCCATTTCGTTATTCGGAGGTTGAACTGCGAAATATTTCGTTATTCGAATAACGAACTGCGAAATGGCTCCGGATTTTATATAGTAATCATTGATTCCACTATGACTTGGATCTAGTGTGTCTAAAATATCATTATTACGCATTTAAAACTCATTTTGGCCATTTCGTTATTCGGAGGTTGAACTGCGAAATATTTCGTTATTCGAATAACGAACTGCGAAATGGTCCCGGATTTTATATATAAATCATGAATTCCACTATATCTTGGGTCTAGTGTGTCTAAAATATCAGTATTACGCATTTAAAACTTATTTTAGCCATTTCGTTATTCGGAGGTTGAACTGCGAAATATTTCGTTATTCGAATAACGAACTGCGAAATGGTCCCGGATTTTGTATAGAAATCATTGATTCCGATATGGCTTGGGTCTAGTGTGTCTAAAATATCATTATTACCTATTTAAAACTTAGTTTTGCCATTTCGTTATTCGGATGTTGAACTGCGAAATATTTCGTTATTCGAATAACGAACTGCGAAATGGTCCCGGATTTTATATATAAATCATGAATTCCACTATATCTTGGGTCTAGTGTGTCTAAAATATCATTATTACGCATTTAAAACTTATTTTAGCCATTTCGTTATTCGGAGGTTGAACTGCAAAATATTTCGTTATTCGAATAACGAACTGCGAAATGGTCCCGGATTTTGAATAGAAATCATTGATTCCAATATGGCTTGGGTCTAGTGTGTCTAAAATATCATCCATACCTATTTAAAACTAAGTTTTGCCATTTCGTTATTCGGAGGTTGAACTGCGAAATATTTCGTTATTCGAATAACGAACTGCGAAATGGTCCCGGATTTATATAGAAATCATTGATTCCCCTATGACCTGGGTCTAGTGTGTCTAAAATATCATTATTACGCATTTAAAACTTATTTTAGCCATTTCGTTATTCGGAGGTTGAACTGCGAAATATTTCGTTATTCGAATAACCAACTGCGAAATGGTCCCGGATTTTGTATAGAAATCATTGATTCCGATATGGCTTGGGTCTAGTGTGTCTAAAATATCATCATTACCTATTTAAAACTTAGTTTTGCTATTTCGTTATTCGGATGTTGAACTGCGAAATATTCCGTTATTCGAATAACGAACTGCGAAATGGTCCCGTATTTTGTATAGAAATCATTTATTCCGATATGGCTTGGGTCTAGTGTGTCTAAAATATCATCATTACCTATTTAAAACTTATTTTGGCCATTTCGTTATTCGGAGGTTGAACTGCGAAATATTTCGTTATTCGAATAACGAACTGCGAAATGGCTCCGGATTTTATATAGAAATCATTGATCACCACTAAGACTTGGGTCTAGTGTGTCTAAAATATCAGTATTACGCATTTAAAACTTATTTTAGCCATTTCGTTATTCGGAGGTTGAACTGCGAAATATTTCGTTATTCGAATAACGAACTGCGAAATGGTCCCGGATTTGATATATAAATCATGAATTCCACTACAACTTGGGTCTAGTGTGTCTAAAATATCAGTATTACGCATTTAAAACTTATTTTAGCCATTTCGTTATTCGGAGGTTGAACTGCGAAATATTTCGTTATTCGAATAACGAACTGCGAAATGGTCCCGGATTTGGTATAGAAATCATTGATTCCGATATGGCTTGGGTCTAGTGTGTCTAAAATATCATCATTACCTATTTAAAACTTATTTTGGCCATTTCGTTATTCGGAGGTTGAACTGCGAAATATTTCGTTATTCGAATAACGAACTGCGAAATGGCTCCGGATTTTATATAGAAATCATTGATTCCACTATGACTTGGATCTAGTGTGTCTAAAATATCATTATTACGCATTTAAAACTCATTTTGGCCATTTCGTTATTCGGAGGTTGAACTGCGAAATATTTCGTTATTCGAATAACGAACTGCGAAATGGTCCCGGATTTTATATATAAATCATGAATTCCACTATATCTTGGGTCTAGTGTGTCTAAAATATCAGTATTACGCATTTAAAACTTATTTTAGCCATTTCGTTATTCGGAGGTTGAACTGCGAAATATTTCGTTATTCGAATAACGAACTGCGAAATGGTCCCGGATTTTGTATAGAAATCATTGATTCCGATATGGCTTGGGTCTAGTGTGTCTAAAATATCATTATTACCTATTTAAAACTTAGTTTTGCCATTTCGTTATTCGGATGTTGAACTGCGAAATATTTCGTTATTCGAATAACGAACTGCGAAATGGTCCCGGATTTTATATATAAATCATTGATTCCACTATATCTTGGGTCTAGTGTGTCTAAAATATCATTATTACGCATTTAAAACTTATTTTAGCCATTTCGTTATTCGGAGGTTGAACTGCGAAATATTTTGTTATTCGAATAACGAACTGCGAAATGGTCCCGGATTTTGAATAGAAATCATTGATTCCAATATGGCTTGGGTCTAGTGTGTCTAAAATATCATCCATACCTATTTAAAACTAAGTTTTGCCATTTCGTTATTCGGAGGTTGAACTGCGAAATATTTCGTTATTCGAATAACGAACTGCGAAATGGTCCCGGATTTTATATAGAAATCATTGATTCCACTATGACCTGGGTCTAGTGTGTCTAAAATATCATTATTACGCATTTAAAACTTATTTTGGCCATTTCGTTATTCGGAGGTTGAACTGCGAAATATTTCGTTATTCGTATAACGAACTGCGAAATGGCTCCGGATTTTATATTGAAATCATTGATTCAACTATGACTTGGGTCTAGTGTGTCTAAAATATCATTTTACAAAATACAAACTATATTTTGTGATTCGAATGAAAACTGCATAAAATTTCACGATACTTTTATATGTACCAACGATAATTCGGTTCTATTTTATCTAGAATATAATTTGAGTAAAACCCCTTTAATGCGAACACAAAAAAGGGGCATAAATCTGGCAGAGACAGGTGGTAGCTTAATGCAGAACGAAAATTATGCAGAAAACTTCTATAGGAGCTTTCTGCATTACTTTCACCCTGCTTTAAGCTACTAGCTGCTTATAAAGACACCTATGTGTATTCTGTTAGTGGTCGCATTAGAGGGGTTCTACTGTACTGTTAATTTATAGCTTAAATGACTATTTCGTTATTCGTAAATTGAATGGCAAACTATTTCGTTATTCACATTCGAATAACGAACTGCGAAATATTTCGTTGTTCGTTATTCGAATAACGAACTGCGAAACATTTCGCAGTTCGTTATTCGAATAACGAACTGCGAACTGGCAGCCAACTTAACGCTGCCGAATTTGGCATAACTTTGTATGAGATATGGCCTGGAAACGAAGCGTGACAGACGGACTGACAAGAAAATATGAAAAAGGGGAATAACTCCAAAAATATTGATGCTAGAGTTATGACCCTTGTGCATGACACTACCCCTCATCATGACTGTTCCATATGTGAAGTTTCAAATCAATTGAACCAGTAGATAAAGAGTTATTGTCCGGACAAAAAAATATGAAAAGGGGATTAACTCCAAAAATATTGATGCTAGAGTTATGGCCCTTGTGCATGACACTAGCCCTCATCATGCTTCTTCAATGTGTGAAGTTATAATGAATTTGGCATAACTTTGTAGGAGATATGGCCCGGACAAGAAGCGTGACAGACGGACGGACGGAATCGAGTAAACCTATAGTCCCCCAACCGGTAACCGGTGAGGGACTAATAAGTTGTCTACTGGATACAATGATGTTAGGCTGTAAGTAATATCTAACCTTTTGCTGAGACACAGCAGGAATTCCTTGCGCAGCAGGTGAACCAGAGTTAACATGATGATACTGTCAGGGACGGCCAGATTTGGAATGCATTGCTGTGTTTCCTGCATTACAAAATTACATGCATCACACTTTCTGATAGTTACAAGGATGTGGTATTCCCTGCAAGTTACCATCTGTAGATTAAGAATCTCTGACAAAACAAGAGGGCCAGAATGGCCCTGAAGCGCTCACCAGACAATCAGGAGAAGATTTTTCACTATATGTTTCTATTGAAAACTAGCCCACCCTGGGGCAGGGCAGGGCAGGGCAAATTTTGACCCAATGTTTCTTTTATGTTTCTATTGAAAACTGGCTACCCCTGGGGCAGGCCAATTTTGTCCCGAGGGGCATAATTTATACACCTTTTGTAGAGGACCTGAACATGATGCTATGTGCTAAATATGAAAGCTGAGAACCTTGTAGATTCAGAGGAGAAGATTTCCAAAGTTTGCACTATATGTTTCCATTGAAAACAGGCTATCCCTGGGGCGAGGCCAATTTTGACCACAGGGGCATAATTTATATAACTTTTATAGTGGACCTGAACATGATGGTACGTGCAAAATATGGAAGCTGAGAACCTTCCAGTTTCAGAGGAGAAGATTTTCAAAGTTTTCCCTATATGTTTCTATTGAAAACTGGCTACCCCTGGGGCGTGGCCTATTTTGACCCAAGGAGCATAATTTATATAACTTTTGTAGAAGACCTAAAAATGATGATATGTGGCAAATGTGAAAGCTTTGAACCTTCCAGTTTCAGAGGAGAAAATTTACAAAGTTTTCCCTATGTGTTTCTATTGAAAACTAGCCACCCCTGGGGCGGGGCCAATTTTGACCCCAGGGGCATAATTTATTATCTTTTGTAGAGGACCTGAACATGATGCTATGTGCCAAATATGAAAGCTGAGAACCTTCCAAAGTTTTCACTATGTGTTTCTATAGAAAACTAGCAAGCCCTAGCGAGGGCCAATTTTGACCCAAGGGGCATAATTTATGTAACTTTTGTATGTTTATTCAAAATTTAAATACCTACTGAATATTCATGGACAAAATAGTTATAATGAAATATGGAAGGTCGGACAGTGTAGCCATTTCAAATTCCATTGACAAACAGAACCCTGATCAGACAGCTGCTATAGGAGCCGTCTGATCTGGGTCTGCTCTGTTTGCAAATGTGTGAAAAGGTGTTAACATGAGGGAAAGGGTTAGGTGTTAACATGAGGGAAAGGGTTAGTAAACATATTATAAGTATATTGTATACAAAATGAAATAATGTAATGCAATTTGCACCATATTATATCATAAGCAAACAGCAGATTGATCAGATGGCTACTACATGAGCCATCTGATCTGGGTCTACTCTGTTTGCAAGGGTGTAGAAAGGCATATTTATGGAGTAAAGGGTTAATCGTCTGATTTACTGTGCAACAGGCCAGAACTAACTATAACAATTTTCTTTGTTTGGGTCTGCAATATTACTGCAGATTTACTACCAACAAGGGAGGCAATCCAGTTGTTATCAAAAAAGGGCAAAGGGAGATAACCTACCTTTAAATGTATGCTAAAAATAGACACCAGCACATGTTTATAAATCGCCACTTTTAAGTCAGTTTTAAAAACCTGCTCCCCCTGGGGTGGGGCCAATTTTGACCCTAGGGGCATGATTTATATAAGTTTTGTAGAAGGCCTGAATATGATGCTATTTGACCCTAGGGGCATGATTTATATAAGTTTTGTAGAAGGCCTGAATATGATGCTATGTGCCAAATATGAAAGCTATGAACCATCCAGTTTCAGAGGAGAAGATTTTCAAAGTTCACTATATGTTTCTACTGGAGACTGTCCACCCCTGGGGCGGGGCCAATTTTGACCCCAGTAGCTTAATTTATACAAGTTTTGAAGAGAACCTAAACATGATGCTTTGTGCCAAATATGAAAACTAAGAACCTTCAAGTTTCAGAGGAGAAGATTTTCAAAGTTTTCACGATATGTTTCTCTTGGAAGCAAGGCAACCCTGGGGCGAGGCCAATTTTGACCCCAGGGCCATTATTAATATAACTTTTTTAGAGGGCCTACAGATGATGCTATGTGCCAAAGATGAAAGCTGAGAACCCTGTAGATTCAGAGGAGAAGATTTTTAAAGGTTCAAATTGTTGACGACTGACGACGGACGACGCATGCCTACGGACGATGGACATCAGGTGATCACAAAAGCTCACCCCCAGCACTTTGTGCTCTGGTGAGCTAAAAATGCCATGGACCTAAAAAAATAAGCGACTTTTTACACCTCGGATTCCCAACTACTACATGTAGCACATTGTAGTAAAATAAGATAGGTATGCGAAACACTGGCAAAATGTTTGACAAATTTTATGACATTGACCTTGATAGGGCACCACTGAAAAGTAGTAACTAAATGTTACTGTGATAAAATATATGAAATTTATGGTATTAATGTTTTTTGGTCCATAAAATATTCAAATGATGTTTTAACGAAACTTGAAAATGAACAGTATATTATTTCTTCACTGAGCTCTTATGATTTCTCTACACTCTATACTACTCTACCTCACCATCTTATAAAGGATAAATTGATTAAATTAACAGAAAAAAAACCTTTGCCAGGGAAAACAAAATGTTCATTGCTTGTAATGTTCAACGTTCATTGTTTTCGAATTCAGAAGTTGAACATTACACAAAATGTAACAAAGGGCAATAACTCCAAAAGTATTGAAGCCAGAGTTATGGCCCTTGTTCATGACACTTTCTCTCATCATGCTCTTTCCATGTATGACATTTCAATACGATGGCAAGAGCCATGTAGGAGTTATCATCCAGACAAGAAAGCGTTAAACAAATGTACAAGGGGCAATAACTCTAAATTTATTGAAGCCCAAGTTAAGGATCTTATGCATGACACTTTCTCTTATCATGATCTTTCCATGTATGAAGTTTCACTCCAATGGCATGTGCCATATAGGAGTTATCGTCCTGACAAAAAATTGTGATTTTTTTACAAAGGGCAATAACTCCAATATTAGTGAAGTCAGAGTTATGTACATTGTGAATAACACTTCCTCACTTCATGATCTTTCCATATATGAAGTTTCAATCCAATGGCATGAGCCATATAGGAGTTATCTTCCGGACAAAAAAGTGATTTTTTTTTACAAGGGGCAATAACTCCTATATTAGTGAAGCCAGAGTTATGGACCTTAAGCATGACACTCCCTCTCATTATGCTAGTTCCATATATGAAGTTTCAATCAACAGGCATCAGGCATATTGAAGTTATCATCTGGACAAAAAGTGTGACAGTCAGACGGACAGACGGACAGACAGACAGACGGACGGACAGACAGACAGACAGACAGACAACTCTCACGAAAACAATATGTCTCCCCATATAAATATGGGGGGATACATAATTATGTTCACTACTTACAGTACTTTGTCTAACACTTTATTAGTTGTAATGTCCAAGCTTTTGTTAAGTATACGTCCAATTGTTTTGTTGGGTATCTGAATATTTAATCTTACTTTTGAGCATCAAACATGTTTACTACTTTGTTAGGTACTTTGTCCAACACTTTGTTGGGTGCAATTTACAATATTTTATAAAGTGTACATAATATATCTTAACCGTTTTGTTGGGTATCTGAATATACAATCTGCAGGGGTGTGGAATTATGGATTTTTTCCACTTGCCCACGGACAAGTTGGACTGAAATTTCTACTTGTCCGTAGCTAAAGTTCACTTGTCCAAATAAACAGAGAAAATCAAGTATCAGGTTTATTACCAATGACTTTATTTAATTAACATTTTTCTCCAAACAGAAGAAGTAACTTGTGTAATACTATGTTTAGTTACAACTTCCCTTTATTATTTTTGATATTAGTTAATGTCAGTAACAAGTGTTAACCCCTCTATGGGTCTGATCAGGCTGGTGGCAGTCTTGACTCAACTTCAACTTTTACTATTTTTACATGTACTTCACTGCAAACAAATATAGTTTAAATGAAATTAAATTCTAAGAAAGAGGATAAATAAGAGCAATTCATTTTCTCTATAGTTAAATTTATGCTATCTAATTTTTCTGTATATGCATTTCCTTTAGTGGTTTCAGAACACTGTGAGCCCTCTCGAGTAGGCAATTTGAAGTGTTGAAACCTCATGTTAACTGACTCAAATGCATAAATTACTATAAATTAGTAATAGATCTAGGTCACTCAATACACAATATAATTATTTATATCCCAATTATCAAACTGATAACTAACACAGTTGCCTGAGTAGCGGTGTAATTGTTTCTTACCTTGGAACCAACAAAGTCTGACCCAAATTGCCCGAGATAATAGCAAGCCAAATCCAATTAAGTGCCATGTTTGTCATTCTAATATCTTTGTCGCATATCATTAGGTGTCAGTTCCCTAGTTTGAGTAAAACCCATGCCAGAAGAAGAAATTGAAAACTCTCAGGACTAAACTTCAAAACAACATCGCCATCTTTTGACAAGACTGTTTTCCCGCATATGTTTGCTTACATGTTCCAGTAGGGCACAAAACGGGAACCAGCTAGAATCACGTTATTCACACATGGTTTAGGATTTCCGGAGTCTGCAGGGGAATTCCCCAGATAATATGCCTGTGTAAACAACCGACATACTTTGCACACAAACCGAAGAAATGGTGATAATTGACTGACAGAGCCAAAATAGGTCTGTACTTCTTGGCAAAAGCTGCAAGCTTTCTTATGCCACAGAATTCGCCAGATTTGATTGTTTATCACCAGATTATGCAAAAGTATTAAGAAATTAAGCGTTCGCGATCTATTAAGGATAGAAATTCGGCTTTCTGTACTTTTCTCTGGCTTCGAAATTCACTTTCCCGCAGACAAATGCTACGGGAAAATCTGCTTGTCCGCCGGCAAAAAGTCCCGAGTCGGACAAGTCGGGCATAGTAATTCCGCAAACCTGATCTGACTTCAAATTGTTCACTACTTATTGTACTTTGTCCAATACTTTGTTGGGTGTAATTTCCAAATGTTTGTTACGTATATGTCCATACACTTTGTTGAGTATCTGAATATAAACTAGAGGTTTGTTTTTGTCACATAAACAGGTGTCTCCCCCTCCCATCCTCTTTCCAATACACAAGTGTAATGCTGTAACTCCAAACTTATCAGGGTCTAATTTTATCATCATTGTCACCAGGTGCACAACAACTCATGCTGGTCAACATTTCTGTGGAGTTTGGTGACTCTAGCCCTAGTGGTTTCAGAGATATGCACGACACTAAGTAAAGTTTGTCTAATTTTAAGTCATCAGGGGCAGTAACTCTAAAGTTAACAGGGAGAGACAAGTAAAACAAGAGCTGTTACAGTCACTTGACAAATGCCCCCAAAAATTGTACCCTGTGACCTTGACCTTTGACCCATGGACCAGGCAGTTGACACATCGTCTTTGTTTGGTGAACATTTGTGCCAGGTTACTTTGAAATCCATTTACAGATAAACAAGTAATTGTACCCTGTGACCTTGACCTTTGAGATATGGACCAGGGAGCTAAACGCGACACATCATCTTTGGTGAGCATCTGTGCCAAGTTGTATTGAAATCCATTGATAGATAAAGAAATTACAGACCGGACACGAAATTTGTGACAAAGTAATTGTACCCTGTGACCTTGACCTTTGACCCATGGACCAGTGAGTTGAAAGCGACACATTATGTTTGTCTGGTAAACATTTGTGCCAAATCATATTGAAATCCATTGATATATAAAGAAGTTACAGACCGGACACGAAATTTGTGACAAAGTAATTGAACCCTGTGACCTTGACCTTTGACCCATGGACCTAGGAGTTGAAAGCGACACATCGTCTTTGTGTAGTGAACATTTGTGCCAAGTTATTGAAATCCATTGATAGATAAAGAAGTTACAGACCGGACACGAAATTTGTTACAAAGTTATTTTACCCTGTGACCTTGACCTTTGACCCATGGACCTGGGAGTTGAACGCGACACATCGTCTTTATGTGGTGAACATTTGTGCCAGGTTATTTTGAAATCCATTCACAGATAAAGAAGTTATAGAAGGGACACAAAATTTGGGACGGACGGACAGCGTGACGGATGGAAGGACAGACAATGCGATTACTATATGCCCGCCGTTGGGGGCATAAAAATCCAAGTGCAAAACAACTCATGCTAGTAAACAATCCTGTGAAGTTTGGTGACTCTAGCCCTACTGGTTTCAGAGATATGCGCGACACAAAGTTTGTATAAATTTAAGTGTTCATATCAGGGGCAATAACTCAACATTTATCAGGGGGAGACAATTAAAAAAACCCAGGTGCACAACAACCCATGCTGGTGAACATTCCTGTGAAGTTTGGTGACTCTATTACTAGCTGTTTCGACTCTAGTACTAGCTGTTTCATAGATACGCGTGACACAAAGTTTTTCTAATTTTAAGTCATCAGGGGCAATAACTCCAAAGTTATCGGGGGAGACAATTCAAAATCCCAAGGTGCACAACAATTCATGCTGGTGAACATTCCTGTGAAGTTTTGTGAATCTAGCCCAACTGGTTTCAGAGATACGCGCGACACAAATTTGTGACGGACACAGGGCTCAACATTAACCTACCTCTGACAGACATTCACTGGTTGAATGTCGGTCCGGTCTTGCAAATATTCCAAGCCACTAGCCCGACTTGTCGTAAAAATCCCGGTCAGGTCGCGATACCGATCGAAAGAGAAAGTAGAAGAAAAACACTTACAGATAGGTCACGTCGGGCTTATCTATAATTGTGCTTATACATAGTACGCATGTGCAAAAATACAGACTGCTCTTCACGATATTTTCCCCACTACTAGCTAGCCTTTACAACATCACGTGGTGACTGACGTACAGATACCAGTCTTGTAATTTCGTATCTATTTTTGCTATCGATCAGGGAACACCATTGAGGAAGTTGTCGCAAAAAAGGCGTCGGTACAATGTATTAATTTGCATGTAGTGTTCAATTGCAACATTTTGAAAACAATACTTGAGTTAATACGCAAAATTAATCTCCCGAATAAATAAAACACGTGCCAAAAAATTACGACATTTAGACTCATTTACGTTTGATTACAATAACAACGTGTGGAAGCTTTATCGTAAGTAAAATTCGTCTGTTGAAAGAAATGTCACTTTTAAACTTCGTCTTTACATCAAAATGCGGCGGTAGTAGCGATGACAATATAATAAATCGAAGGGGCCTACCAGAAACAAAGAATACGTATGAAAAAGAGAAGCGAAACTGTCAATTTCTTCCTAAATCACTGTATGGTAGCACTGTACGCCGACAATAATCGGAGTTTTCAATATGGCGGATGTGTAATGTCGACGAGGTAAGTGTCCTTTGTTTTTGGTCTAAACTTTTTTAATACGGCATCTCCTACACAAATTTTATATGGAATGAAAGAACTGAATACCCCAAATCAACGGCTACTAATCATTTTTGGTACAATCACAGCGTATTCCTAAAATCTGTTGGCAAACACGGCGTGTTGAGAATTGAAAAATGAAGCAAGAGAACTGAACAAAACTGACGATTATTCTGCTTAAATGAATGCATCGATAAAAGTATGTGTCCACAAGTACGGAGGCTGTCCAGCTTCTCATTCATGTCCATTATTTTCTCACCAAAACCCGTTTTAGTAGATGTTTGAAAGGTTTTAAATTCTACTTGATGTACGCCACGGTGCATAACGTAAACAAAGCAATGTATGCCACGGAGAAAGTGATTTATGTACGCCACGGTGATATGGATCTAGCAAAAAATATGTACGCCATGGTGCATTTAAAAACCAATGTCCACTCTACCTTGTGTAGATAACATACCTACGTATATTCACCTAAATTTTAATACAGCTGGTTGCCCACATTGTTTCTGTTTAAAGTTCAGATGCTAATTTCATTCTTTTATGTCCTATTTTGTTAGTACTGTCTTCAATTTTCCTATTTTCAGATTTTTGATGCGCAGTACATTGCGTAGTACATGATGAAAATATGGCAGAAGGGGATAACTCTGAAACGTAAGCATTTATTTTCATCTTTTGTTATTGTTTGATGTCCCCGATAGATTTTGAATTTTGTTAACCAAATTTCAGAGTCTCATCTTGCACCAGCACTGCTTGCCTATAGCTTTGATTTTGAAACAGTTATTACATTGGACCACTGGTCATCTGCACATATCACACAAACTACCTTTGACCTTGACATCATTTGGACTTAGAAAACCACTTGGTTGGGCGTGAGTAACCGGGTTTCAAAGCTTAAGTTAGCACTAACACCATCACTGTATTTAACCACAGTGACAGGTTGCACTAACAAGGCTTTTCTTATACCCTGAAAGCTTACACAGTTATTACCATGGCTCATTGGCTATCCGCACATATCACCAACCTCTTGACGTCATTTGCACTTAGAACACCATCTTGAGTGCAGTTATTCTCTTTATGTTTTGTTTATATTACACCAATACTGCTTGGTTTATACATTAAAACTTACATATGCGTTAGATTCGACCAGTGGTCATCTACTCATATCGCCAAACCTGAATGTGACTTTGACGTTATTTGCAGATGAAACAATCAATGTTGCTTACTTTTTCATTTGACAGCCATATCACCTGTCTGAGACCTTCGATACTTACACAGTTATTACTTTAGACCATTCACAATCCACTCACAACAAATAGCCGCACGTTCACCTTGACCTCATTTTCACTTACCTCCGATCACTTTCAACAAGGATATTCTATAATAGATATTTAAGGCCTACAACTTTTGAAGTATGATTTATCTTGATTGATCATACTCAAATTGCACCTTGTCAAAAGGGCATGGCAAACAACTAGATTCCTTATCGTGTATATATAAATAGAGACCTTGACCATGTGTCATTTAACTGTTGAACATCATAAATATTGCCATTTTGTCCCATTTTTATGGATTTGTCTCACAGTCACGTATATTAATTTTAGTTCTAGCTCGACGTACTTCACATTTAATCAATTTCATTATTACGTCGAAACACGGCTTTGAATTGCGCATTTTAAAGTCAAATACTTACAAAAGCTGTTAACAGGCCGGCATTTGCAACATTAGATTTCCTTTAAAATGCTTTGGTTATATAAATGTTCTGTAGTAAGCTGCTTCAGATTTTGTTTTACTCAGTACTGCAGTCTTTGGAGAGAAATAACAACTATGCTTTTTGTTTTTCAGTGTCGTATATCGATGTTACTACTGTGATTATGACGGTAAAGACGAAGATTGCTTTTGGCATACAATTAAGACGCATTCCAACCAAGTTCTGAAATTAAAAAAGCTCGAACTAAACAGCCAGAGTGGTAAATTTGGATTCAGAACTCTGAACTATCAAGTAATTCCAGATATCTTACAAAAAACAAATAAAACTGTACATCCCGAATTTTCCAGCGATCATATTTCTTTGCGTATCATTGACATTGCGGCTGAGAATGACTTTGGCATTTCCAACCTTTCCCTTGATGACATTTCTCTGGACAGTCCATTGGCTAAAAATATGCGCACTTCAACACCGCACAAAATTGCGTCTGTAGTACACTCAGATCATATTGATGCTGTCGATGAAGAAATACCATTCAGCGATGATGAAATTTATGTTGCCACGAAGTACAATGAATGTGATGACATGATTATAGGAGACAGCGACGGTAATACGATAGAAAATGATGATAAGCTGATATCAGAAATACAGGCATGTCTTCCGGATGTTGTCACAAGTCTTAAAGAGTGTGGTCAACTAGAAAACTGGATCCTCTTGATAACATCGCGTTCCATCTATTCATGGATGTGTGTAGATTTTACAGCCTGAAGTCAACTGCCACTATGTGATACAACCCAGTGGTTAAAAGGTTCTGGAGAATCGGATATTGTCTCTTCCACTGGAAATTTCAGAATTTTATGAGCGGCCCTAAACACACAGGGGATAAAATTGAAAATCCTAGTGAGAGTCTAAATCCTCAAAATGCCAAAACCTTGCAGACCAGACAAATGAAAGATTGAGAGAAAGATTGAAGGACGCAAATTCAAGTAGCAAGTCTTTCACAAAGAATCAGCTGGTAGTATTACTTTCTCCATTGTTACCTGTTCTTAAAGCGAATGGGGTTGTTGTAAAACTGGAAGTTGACCTGACATGCTGTGTAGATTTCTGCTTAGTCAGCAAATCCCTTATTTGGATTTTTAAGAGTTGTAGACCAAAATTAATATAGTTAAGATTTTGGTCACGGTAGCTGCGAAATATGTTTTCGCAACTACCAGTGCATCATACATGTGATAATTTTTTCGAGGCAAAGAGGGAGATTAGCTTTTCAAATGAGGGAGATTGGGTGTCAAAGAGGGAGATTTATGCGGATGGAAAATTTTGGAGTTATTTTTTGGTACAGTATAATAAGTCAGAGACCTATATTTATATGTCTCTGAATGGGCAAATATGAAAAGAACCCCCCCCCCCCCCTCCACCCCCTTGTTTGAAAGGGAGGTATGATAAAGGCACCTTTATGCGCGACAAACCATCTTAATTACTAGGGCATTAATTGGAACTTTTTTGCCTATCTAGCACATTACATCTGTGTAATTTAATTTGTATTAATTCTATTTATATCCTATTCCTTATTATATTCTGTACCATTCTCTGTTCTACATCCATCCACATCTACTATATTTCCCATTCCTATCTAATCCATTCCATCCCATTCTCTTATCTAATCTAGTTCCTTTGTGTTTCATTCCATGTTTCATTCCATTCTATTCCATTATCTATTCTGTGCCCATATAATCTATTCTAATTACTATTCCTTTCTATTCTATCTTTTGTGTGCTAGTATCTATTTCCATATACTCTCTTCTAATTACTATTTCTTTCTATTCCATTCCATTCTGACCAATGGATAGACTTGTGTTTATTATTAAACAATTAGTCTTTTTACTGGCCAATGGATACGCTTTTGTTTATTATTATTATTATTTTTACTATCATTATTTATATTATTCTCATTCTTATATTATATTATTATAATTTATTGACATTATTGTTTTTATTATTTTCATTTATTTTTGTAATGCAATATATCCAGAAATTTATATTCTCAAATAAACATAATACATTTGTCACTTTCTGTCCGAAATATGGTACTATCCAAACACTAGTACACTGTCTTTGCATTTTGTAGTTTCATTTTCTGTTAGAAAAATGCATCCCATCTTCTCATTTTTTGTGTATTTGACATCCTTATATGATATACTCAATACATACACAATTTTATTTGAATATATTACCAAATGTCTATGGAAAACAATGTTTGTGTTTGCCTCTATGAAATGACACATTTCACTGTTCGAAAAATCCGTGGTTTGAGGCAACCAATTTCGAGTTCCATTTTTTTCTGATAAAAGCACATTCTGATTACAGCTATGCTATGTGGACATTTATAAATAAACTTATAACCTAAATTAATTTAATAAAGTAACTATTTAGATGTTTAGTCTCAGAATTTGAGAAAATAAGATTTTCTTCAACAGAAATTTAGTAGAACCTGACCGTGAAGAAAAAAGCATACATGTAATGACGACAGTGTAATACACCAGAGACATATGCACACACGAATGTTTCTGTTACGGAATACACATATGTTAAAGTAAATAACACACCATGCTGACCATTTAATCCCTTTTACTGGGTTCACAATTACTCAGCATGGTATTTAGGGCATGCTGCGGTGGTCTTTGATAAGGGGCAACATGGCGACGTACTACAAAAGGGACACGGCGCTGTGCCTGCCATGATAAACAGGGCAGTAAATAAGTCAACAACACTGGTTCTTTGAGGCGTCTGGCAAGCGCTTAAATTGACAAAATGATAGAAAATGGGGTGGGGAAAAAAACAAAAACCATTTTTATTCAGAAATCGGGAGAACTCGTCTCCCGGCCGGTAGTTGGCCTCCAATGCGGGACTCTCCCGCACGATCCGGTAGTTATCACATGTATGGTGCATATATTTGAAGTTGATATTGCAGTTTTAGTCTTTTAAGAGAGATTTTCTATCTTTGCCACTTTCACCTATAGACCGTTTTCACGTGACGTCACAGAATCTCCGTCCGCCATATTGGAGGTATACTCGCCAAGCGGTGCGCACATACAATGTTCACTTCTGCTCGATCATAAACATTCCATCCTCAAGATGGTGAATTACAGTCAAGTCGTATGTTGTCATAATCGTTCAGATACAGAAACAGACCAGCCTTACTACATACTTTATAACAGTCCAGAATTCTAAGCCCCACAAACTTTCTGAGAGTGAGAAATGACGGAGGCTATGGGTGACATTTCACTGGAAAGAATCTGAAGAATGTCAGAGTCGCTCTGGCCATTTCATCAAACGTAAGTTTGCTAGTATTTTTGCAACATATTTGTGTTGGCATTGTCAGAGACATGTATATATATATATATATATATATATATATATATATATATATATATATATATATATATATATATATATACTATGGCATTGTGAAGTCTAGAAAGAGAAATGTGTGCTTGTTTCTTTTTAATCTGGATTTGTTTTCGAGCACACTCCAGAACAGCTTTTGAGTGAGGGTTATGTTTGTGCTTTGTTAAAGTGTATAATTCTACAAAATTATGGCTGTCAGCAGTAACCACTTTATTTCAGACATCTATTATAAAGTTAGAAGGACTTTTTATTAATTTAAAACAAAAATGATAAATGTCATGCATGGGACAATTTCAACAAGAGTACCGCATACGGTACATAATACGCCCACTTACAAACTTTCTGATTCAACATGCCTTATAAGTGTTGACATTTTCTAATCTGTGCTTCAGATCTTGATTTCCATATTAAGGTGATACTATTCTTTAAAAAAAGTGAATATCTTATTAAATAAAAAAGTTACAGCTAATCCTCATTTTTGCAGATTTTTGTAAAGTGCAACAGCCATAACTCTGTAAAGACAAACTGAATGAACCTCAAAATAAACTCAGCTTCAAATTTTGTTGCTTAAAACATTTGTGTTAAGTTTCATTTATATCATTTTAATAGTTTTCCCAGAAAACAACAGACAAACTAGAAGTTGACTGACTAACAAAGCAACAAACACACGAAGTTCAAGGACCATAACTTTAGAATAAAATGACATATCAAAACCCCCGCAATATATGTGAAAATTCACATTAAGGTTTAACCATATAAAAAAATTGAAGTAAATATCATTTCAAATGAAAAGGTTATGGCCATCCTCATATTTGCATAGATTTGCATTATTTTTTTAAGTGAAAGGGCCATAACTCCGAAACAACAAATCAAATGATCCTCAGAATCGACTTAGCTTCAGGTCTTGATGCATTTAACATGTGTATGAAGTTTCATTAATATCTGTCAAACAGTTTTGCCAGAAAACAGCGGACAAACTATTTGCATATATTTGCATTTTTTTTAAGTAAAAGGGCAATAACTCCGGAACGAAAATCAAATAAACCTCAAAATCGACTCAGCATCAGATCTTGATGCATTAAACATTTTTGTGAAGTTTCATTAATATCTCTCAAATAGTTTTCCCAGAAAACAGCGGACAATCTATTTGCATTATTTTTTAAGGACAAGGGCCATAACTCTGAAACGAAAAATCAAATGATCCTCAGAATCAATTCAGTTTCAGATCTTGATGCATTAAATATTTGTGTGAAGTTTCAATAATATCTCTCAAATAGTTTTCCCAGAAAACAGCGGACAAACTATTTGCATATTTTTTAAGGACAAGGGCCATAACTCTGAAATGAAAAATCAAATGAACCTCAGAATCAACTCAGCTTCAGATCTTGATGCATTTAACATTTGTATTTAGTTTCATTAATATCTGTCAAATAGTTTTCCCAGAAAACAGCGGACAAACAAAATGTTGACGGACGAACGAACGAACGGACGGACGGACAGGGCCACGACAATATACGACCACCTTTATTAGGTGGGCGTATAAAAAGCGAGTGTGTGTGTTGGGGGGGGGGGGGATTGACAATGAATGGGATGGACATTACAGTACTTTGTTCGTATAAGTCTAGCAGTCATAGATCATTTCAGACCAATACATCACACAGCTGTGACATTCTGCTGTGATTTTACAGCCCTGACCTCCAATTTTAAATTGAGTTGGACTTGTTTATTGAACACCTAGTGCAATCAACATGGGGTAACAGGAAATGCACCCAAAGAACAGTGAAATTGGTGATTTTAAGCTCCTGATAAGTCCCAAGTTTTACAGTCTATCATTCTTTATAATTACAGATCTATATGACAAAGACAATCCTGATTGGGTACCGTCAGTAAATATGGGCAGCCTAACACCACACCAAAAATCTTGAATGGCTGGAACCAGTGTAGGACCATGCGAGAGAAGAAGTGTGCCGCAGCTCGAGCATTCCCTTCTATTGACACCCCTGAAAAAAGTTACTTCTTGAGTCCATGGGAGCAATGCTCTAATTATCACATTGGTTTCAAAACTAAAAACTATATACAGTTGAACTTCGATATCTCAAACTCCGATAACTTGAACTTCAGGATAACTCAAACTTAAAGTTCGGTCCTCCCAAAATTTACAATACAGAATTCCTCATAAATGTATAACTACCCATGTGTAGAAACACATGCGACAGCTTAATGCAGGTCTGAAGAAATGCAGAAAGCTCATGTAGGAGCTTTCAACATTACTTTAGAACTGCATTAAGCTGAGAACTTGAGTAATTGCCCAGGTTAGAATTCAGATAACTCAAACATTTGTTACCTCTCAAACATTTGTTACCATTTGTTACCTCTAAGTAATTTGTATGGTCCCTTGAAGTTGTTGAAGGTTGTTACATTAAAGAACTTTATAACATTTCTGTTCTGTGTTAATTTTTGTATTTGTAATATATATGCACCCCACCAACTCCAATGTGACAGTAAATTATATACATGTACTGTTTCAAAAGAGTTTAGCATTTTACAGGTATTTTATGCTGATGGTAGTTTATATTTTATTGTTGAGCTACATTTGTCCATTATTAATATTAAGCGTTGCATATTCAAGGTTGACCGTAGTCTGAATGTTTGATAAACTGTAGGTGTCGGACCATCTCGAGAAGGCCTCTGTGGTTGAATGGTTATGGTCTCAGACTGACAACCACTTGGTCCTTCACCGCTGTGGTTATGGTCTCAGACTGACAACCACTTGGTCCCTCAACGCTGTGGTTGAATGGTTATGGTCTCAGACTGACAACCACTTGGTCCCTCACCGCTGTGGTTGAATGGTTATGGTCTCAGACTGACAACTACTTGGTCCCTCAACGTTGTGGTTCGAATCCTGGTCTGGACATTTGGATTTCATATGTGAGGAAGCCTTTCAGCTGGCTTGTGGTTGTGTGACTGGCCGGGTACAGGTACTGGGTGAAAGACAGTAAGCGGTTCGGATAGCTCAGTGGTTAGAGCACTCGCCTTGTAAGTGAGGGGTCCCGGGTTCGATCCCCGGTCTGGCTGCATGTTTTTCACCAGTCCTGTTACAGTTGGCGCCCAGCTTGAAAATCGGACCCTGTGCACGCCCATGATTTCAGCTGCAGATTCGGCGAGAATCTCAGGGAAAAAGGGGGAATAGTGTGACAGGCCGGGTACAGCCTTTGTAAACAGAGTAGACCCAGATTATGTGACTCATGTAGGAGCAGTCTGAAGCGTTTGCTTATTAAATCATATAATAGAGCGGACTTCTACCAAACCAATACCAAAACACCAAACCAATACCAAAACAGCCTGTGTATAGCCTATATATATGCGGGTCTATATATGCTACTATAAACATTCATCAAATTAATATTCATGATGAATCTATAATTATTCAACAGTTATCTGTATAAAGAAGCAAGTACATGTAAATCCAGTAGTTGCTTTAAATAACAAGAAAACTTTGAAATTAGGTTTCTCAATGAAAATATTTAAACCAGTTTTGTTATTTTCCAATTTATTTAATTTTAATGAATAAGCAGAGACATATACATGTATGTATATCACGTCATTCACATCTTAAAAAGGTGGATTGACTCGAAAAGAAAAGTAACAGCAGTAATTACATTTTATCAACATTTTAATCTATCTACGCACAGAAGAAAAATTGCCTTGTTCAATAATAGAAAGAACTTCGAAAATTCATGTCATTTGACTTGGTAGCTACAGCGCAAGCGGCTGTTGAACCTTAAAATACTTCATAGAAACACCTTTTAACGTATGTGCTAACATAGTAGATCTAGATCAGATGTTCCTATAGCAGTTATCTGATCAAAATCAGCTCTGTTTGCTATAGACTGCAGCACGAAGTAAAATCTGCATTAAATTCGTGATTGCAGCAGCTGTCATGCGTTTCGCGTATACCTCCAACATGGCGGACAACCCGGTGTTAGGGTAAATTTTAACGGTCCGTGAAAACGGTCTATATAAGCTATATAGTGGAAATTGGCTCAGATGTGAAATCTTATTAAATAAGAATAAATTCACTTTAAACTTAGCCTGGTTAGGCATTTATACTTTATTTCTACCCTTTCTAACAGTTTCTGATGGATGACATTGTTTGAAGCAAGAGTTATCTGCCAATATGTATTGTTTACATATTGGCATTTGACCTAGTTTCTCCATTCAGACCCAAAAACATGCAATATCTCTTTGTACAGCCATATTTTTCACATTTTTAAATGCCTAGTAGTTAGACTTTTGTTATCTTAAGGTTTTCCACATGTTTATTTGTCTGATCAGAGCCAGATAATGTTGTAATTTAGATATATTGCCTTTTTGAGGTAGATCCTTACAAACAAGATGGCCGAAATTGAGAAAACCTGGAAAGAGCTCCTCTGATTTGGCTATTTTCTTTGGCAATACATTATTATAAATTATAAATTTATGCTCATAATGTGTCTAAAGGTCTGAGGTTTATAGTTTATATTTTTAGGAAACTTGATAAAATGGTAGTTTTGTGTATTTGATGATTAATTGGTGAGTTTCAGTCAAGAAGACTTGGACCCTTGACTGCTGAGATATTAAGACTTCTTTTACATACATGTGATAACTACCGACGGTAGGTGAATTCTACCATTTTCAGAGGTCGTTTACCGTTCTACTTTTACGGTCTACCGTTTTGAAATTTGACGAAGGCAATTTTTTTAGTGACTTATATTTTCATCCCTGATGGAGTTAATCTGTTAGTTCTCTACACACAGAGACCACCTTTAGCTTGTTATCATGCTGTGATCCACGCTTGGTCTGTTTTGGTAGGGACCAATCAAGGGAATCCCCTGTGGAGACCATGGAGAACACCCGAATTACATAATCACGAGGTGGTTCCGGTTTTCACTCTACTACTTTACCAAATAAATTGTTCGGGAACCAGTCGTGTCAAAATGCAAACGTCTACCACAAATATCACATGCAGCAGGTTTATTACTCAAGCGAGGCGACATGGGAGTGTCATGACCCTATAATAGGAATTATATTCTCATAATTAAATTATAAGACATAGAAATGCTTCTCTGCTTCCTTGTCAAAGACAGCTGTGCTTGGTCTCGTTGTTGCAATGGGCCGAAACACTTCGAAAATAAGACTGCTTCAACAGTGCTTGGACTGATAATCATGAATTTGATTTGTACACTAAATTATTTTTCATTAATATAATAAGTGGTAAGGACACTAAAGAAGTAATTGAAAACACCATGAATTATTATCTACCATTGCAAACTCTTCAAAAAATAATAAATATATCAAGTTGAAATGTCATCAGTTTTCGCGATGATTGTAAATACGGGCTAAAACACGGACTCTGGACCTGTTGGATTTCAACATTTCTGTGACTGTTCAATGTTTGCCGTAACTTGAACTGAGTAAAGGTTTAACTAACTTGAACTGAGTAAAGGTTGTCCTTGGGGAGTATAGCTAAATAAGGGCTATAAAATAAGCAACCCCCCTAAAATGTTATTATAAAATAAGATAAAATAGAATATCTTTTTTATTATATGATAAAACAGTAATAAATCTTGATTTTTTTCATGACATTATTTAATAAGGAACCCAGTGTTTTGGGCATGAGACCTATTGATTTCAAAGAGTCATTTTGCCCCATGAAAAATATCTAGAATTATTACTGCATGTCAATTACTAGTATTTGTTTTTAACCCTTTCCCTGTTCCATTTTTATTCCTAATTCCAGTCCCTACTGAATATTCTTATTCTTAAGTAATTTTAAAGAAATATGGAGATTGGAACTTTATAGCCATTTTAGAAAGTACAGAAACATTTTTAAAATTCCTAAAGCAAACAGAGCAGACCCTGATCAGATGGCTCCTAAAGGAGCTGTCTGATCTGGGTCTACTCTGTTTGCAAATGCGTGAAACCTTGGTTTATATGAAGGAAAGGGTTAATGGGGGTTTTAACACCACATTGGATTTTTTTGCCAAACCAGAAAGTGTAGAATCATTCCTATATCATAAGCAAACAGAGCAGACTCTGACCAGACAGCTCCTGTAGGAGCCATCTGATATCTGGGTCTATTCTCTTTGCAAATTAATGCGTGAAAAAGGTGTTTATATGAGGGAGAGGGTTAAGTGTGTAAATGTTATATGTGTAATGTAAGGTTTATAATGGTATGATATTCATTTATGGTAAAGTATGAATGATGATGTGAAAAAGTATAACAAACATAGGTATCAAGCAAATTTCTTTTTTCTCCTCCATATATTTTGTCGCGTCAGTAAAATCTACCTGACAAAAGTCAAATCTACCTGACAAATTTCCTAAATCTACCTGACATGCCTCAGCAGGTTATCACATGTATGCTTTTATAAATTTGTTTTTCCAGTTGATACTTATTTCTTAAATTAGATTAAGAATATTTTCTGATTAATTATTTTAACTGCATTTCTAAAATAGAGTGTGTCATTTTCAAGCAAATCAAAATTAACACCATTTTTGGCCTTTTTCTTACTTATAGCATTTGGCTGTTTGCTATGTAGTTTTGTTTTTTTTTTACTTGTACATTCTTAGTTTCAGGCTGGCTCTGGTCAATTATGAGAATATCACTTTGTTTTATAGACAGTGATTTGTATTGAATTTGATTAAATATAAAAAGTGGTTAAACTGATCTCAGCCTTTTATTTTATTGTGTTTTTAGTTTTCTGACTGATTGGTCAGTGGTGTCCATCCTGACAACTGTTTACCTCACTAATGTTATGCAAAGTCTACGTAACATTGGGAAGGTAAACACCCCCGCTTAAACCGACTTTTCAACAGGGTCAAATGCAATGTATCCCAGCCAAAGTACGTATTTGCAAATATACTTTCAAATATATTTGGAGATGGATCACACATTCAAGCTCGAGTTAGGGTTAAGAAAAACCCTTCATCTCTAGTCAGTCTGTGTAGGAAAGCTGTACAGAAACTTCCAAAACTTGTTCTTAATTCTGTCTATGCACAACACATATATCCAGAAAAGCTGAAACAGTGGAGAAATGAAACACCATTTGGCTACAAATTTTGCATAACTGGGATTTCAGAAATAACGCCATGCTACTGGTACTCTAAACCTGAATTCAACAATACATTGCAGAACTATCTTTTTGTTATATTGGATGCCTATCATCAACTATGTGGGTTGTGAAGGCTGTTTTGTGCTTCAGGTATACCAGCTGCAGGCGTTAGTAGTGCACCTATTCATTAGGTTGCTGAAAATAGTGACTCGAATGGGAGTGACTTAAGTGTTGCCATAGTGAAGGACATGATTGACAAGCAGAGTATAGCTTATGCTGTTCAAACCTTTTCAGAAAATGTTCAAATGTGTCTACGAGAAATGAATGCATATAATGAGGCTAACTTCTGTGAATTGGTACGTAACTGGTATCGTTCAGAAGATGAACCCGGCATTGCTGCCCTGGAGGGCTGTGAACAGCGATTGAAATTAAGGCAATGGTTGTTAGATGGTGTAAGATTTGATGTGTTTCCACCTTATGGATCCTATGTTAAAGACATTCCTATAGTTTTGTTTGAGGGCTCAATTCTCGGAATAGAAAGGAAAATTCAGCTCTATCCATTCACAAAAACAGGAACATACAACACCAGAGCCATTGGCAGCCTCGATATAGAAAATTTCTTTAGCAGTTTCCAGGATCTAGATCCTCGTGGAACCGGGGTGCTGCGCTCTGACGATATTCCGGCAGCTGTTGGAATTGCCATGGAACTTCTTGAGGCTAGGTTAGATCCTGAACGGTAATATTTGTTCTTAGTCTCTAATTCAATGAACATTCATGTGAGAAATAATTACATCATGAATATGAATTGCATTGATTGTTATGGTTCGTTGGGCAAGGGAAACTTTGGCCATGGCAGAAACAATGGAATCATCTATATCATATAAGCAAACAGAGTAGACCCTGATCAGATGACTCCTATAGGAGTCGTCTGATATTGATCTACTCTGTTTGCAAAGGCGTATTTATGGTGTAAAGGATTAAATAAATAGAATGTACGAATTGTGACTTGTAGAATAAGCTTGTTTTATCAAAGAAGGGGTGATTATCCTAACGGAATGCCATATTTTGGTCAGTCAGAATGAAACTTTATGACTCTTTTTAAGTTCTAGAAAATAAGTTGTGTTCCGCTCTCAAAATTACGTAAGGCTTACAAAATGATTCAAACTATTTTCGAGATTAAATAACCGTAGCGAACGTAATAGTGTTTTCTTTTGTAGTTCTTGTTGTTTATAATTAAAGGCGCCATGATGAACACATGTGTGAACGAGTCTGTCGAATAAAAATGAAACAGTTGTAAAGTCAAGCAGGAAAATCCACATACTAAAGTCATACTAAAATGTTTTTAAATATTGCACTGGATTCTTCATGCAGACTTCGAAGAAACGTGTTTATCCGTCAAATGAACTAGAACATGAGTATGAAAACATAGAGCACTGCAACGAGTTCAACAAACCAATCAGGGACGTTTCCGTCATAACCGTAAGGTAATAAACCCCATTGATACTTCAAATAATTGAGGAAGAACAGAATAATTCCTGTTTTGTCAAAACAAACTACAGTTTTAATTCAAAACACCTATGCATTATTATCAGAATCCATACTGATTTTTCTTGCTTCTCAGATGTGCTAGATAAGCTGAGTTACTAAAAATAGCAGTACTAGAAATCCTTATCTGGAACACCCCTTTGTATGGTGTATTCATACGCGTGATTAGGTAAAATCAGAGACATATACATACATGTATAATTGTCTCTGGGAAAATCAATACAAGGGAAGGAACTCTTACAGAATTATACCAACATTTCTATAATCAACGAGTTTATAAATGAAAATTGATACGTTGTGTTGTACTAGTCCCTCAGTTATTTATTATTGACGCCAAAACATAACGTTTATGGTAATGTCATACGGTAACAAATGACGTCATTTAATGCCACCTGCAGTTTGTTGCTATTAGATACGGAAGTCGTATTACGCAATGGAAAATAGTACTTCACAAAATCCATTAATGTACTTGTTTAGGTTATATTTAAGCGAGAAAAATAATCAAGCATGGGTTTTGTTAAAGCCGGGGGCTAAAGCTCGTTTCAGACTGGGAACAGACCAACCTCGGGTATAGAACCCCCCCCCCCCTCCCCCCCGTCTTTAACACAACCCATCCTTGATTCTATTCATCTTACATCACAGACATTATAGCAGTAGTATTTTAAGAGAGTTGCTTTTTTTTATCATCCTTGTTAAGGTTTACAAAACCTGAATTCAATAAAAATTGCTATTGCTTTCAGTATTAGTCATGAAAAGTGTAAAGCATGTTATTCTCATTTCATATTTCAGACTGCGATAGAACTGTCATTTACATGTATATATAATTTATCCAAATGTATAACACATGGTGCAAGATATTCCGAAACATTGAGAATGTTTTAAGTTTTTCTTTTGATATTTACAAACCATTCAGTTTGGACTTGTTCATTTATCTATATTTTACCTTTAATGTTTACGTTTCTGTGTTAAAAAAACTAAATGTTAAAATGGCGTTTTATACATATCAAAGTTTAATAAAAAATTAAAACTTAGATCTAACATCTAATACTGTAAAGGTTGATTATTTTTTTAAAACGTGTCAAATTTGTCAGATTTTACATAATGCCTTACCTCAGAATGTATGCTAGTTTTATTTACAGGCATGCTATGTGATGATAATATGGAACCGAGGTTTCTTTCTAATGTGTCTTTTTCTTCATGATATCGTTTTGCAGGGACCATGCATTTGATCAATCTGAGCGAAGTAGGGGCAAGCATAAAAGAAAGTCTGGCCGAGTATCTAAGAACTTTGAACCTGCTAGAAACCCACTTCCTGTTCGCGAGCATCATCAAGCATGTGAATCCAAAATATTGCCACATGTTAGAAGAGGACTCAAGCTTGAGTTTTAAAACTTTTAGTTATATGACTACTGTGGAAGAAAATGCGACATGTTGAGCAAATATTGGAAACTTACTTCATTACAATCTTACAGACACATGATTTTATGAACATTGACTACGATGTTGTTGTCACATTATTTGTTCTATTCTGAACGATCACGTCTTTATGCCGTTGTTCGCGTGCATCAATAGAATAGATATATTTTAACGACCAAAGTTTAGTGCGTGCTGTACATTGACTACAATTTTGGGTGAGAAATATAACAATCTCACATTGTTTATGTTTCGAACAACATGCTAGATTCGTATATTATTTCCTATTTTAACTGTTATACAGATTCTGCACAACCTTACATGTATGCTAAGAGTTATACAGAAATCAGAATAACAAAATAGAACTTAGATCATATACCGAGGGAAGTTGCGGCTAACATCTGAACCAGTGCAAATAAAACAAGGCAGCAAGAGGCCTTATATTATAAGCATAATCATTCACAGCACTGAAAGTTGTCATCCATTAATTAGGAGAAAGATTTAACAGCTGTATCATGTAAAAGTAATACAACTGAATAAGTAGAACCTGACGTAAGCAGCCATCAAACAGCGGTCAAAATAGGGGTATCTAACACCGGTGATAGCTTCAAACAGCGGTCAAAATAGGGGTATCTAACACCGGTGATAGCTTAATTCAGGTAAAAAGTAATGCAGAAATCTCCCATAGGAGCTTTATGAATTACTTTGGTCCTGGTTTAAGCAACCATTTGCTTTTTTAGACTCTGGTGTTCAATAAATAAATGGCCTCTTAGGACAAGTTCTACTGTCCGAGTTGAGTTCTGAATCAGTTTCTTTCAGAGGTTGAGAGGCTAGTATGTTAAACAGGTGAACTTTCCGCCTCATATGATTCTGAAAGGTGTCATACACTTAAACTCAAATCTTTGGCAGGACTCGATTTACGGACTCCTTTTAGTAATAGATTAATGTGCTATAACAGGTCAGCGATCACTGAGACAGACACAAATGGGACGGAGCTGCTTTCCACTTGTACTCTTACTAGTATATAGAGGTGTAATATAGGGATACTGCATCGGGTACAAATCATGAGATTACAAGCTTGAATTCCGTCATTGGCATTTGACAAGAATTTTCGTAGTTGCGTATAATTGTATAGTTTGCAACTGTAGCAATGGTCCACAAAAGATTACATACAATGAAGTTGGGAAAATCTCACAGCTCTGATGACCTTAACAATATAAGGGAATGATTTACGACAAATGAATAACTACGCTATTTTCATATTTTATGTATCAAGTAAAAACGTTAAATTACTCAAAACTAGAGGTTTTTGTCACAAAAACGGATGTCTCCTCTCTAATAACAAGAGAGTCGTCACGGGTGACAAATGCCCCCAAAGTGTTTGACACCGAAATGCAATTTGGCGGAAAAACAATACAATGTAATGCAGGTGTAACATGAAATTTTGATGCTGTTAAAAATGACACAGGAGTCAGTTCTTAAAATTAGAAACAGAACCTTTGACGATTATGATAGCTAAGAAAAGAGCCAAGGGTCAAAACTTAGTTAAAAAGTCATTCTCAACGTTAAAAAGGACCCTGGGTTGATTGTCAACGTTCAAGGTATAGGAGATATGCTCTGGACAAGCTTTTTGTATCTGGTAAGGTATAGGAGATATGCTCCGGACTGTAAAGTTGAGGTCAAAGGTCAAGGTCAAGGTCAGTGATCTGAAAATGGTACACGACTCTCCGCCATCCCAAGATGAACTCACAAACCAAATTTGGAATCCGTAGCTGGTAAGGTATAGGAGAAATGCTCCTGACAAGCTTTGTGTAAAATCTAGGTCAACGGTCAAGGTCACAGTGACCTGAAAATGGTACGCGACACACCGCCATCCCAAGATAAACTCACACACCAAATTTGGAATCCGTAGCTGGTAAGGTATAGGAGATATACTCCGGACAAGCTTTTTGCAGCTGGTAAGGTATAAGCTTTTTGTAAAATCAAGGTCAAAGGTCAAGGTCACAGTGACCTGAAAATGATACGCGACACTCCGTCATCCCAAGATGAACTCACATACCAAATTTTGGATCCGTAGCTGGTAAAGTATAGGAGATATGCTCCGGACAAGCTTTTTGTAAAATCGAGGTCAAAGGTCAAGGTCAAGGGCACAGTGACCTGAAAATGGTACGCGACACTCCGCCATCTCAAGGTGATCTCACACACCAAATTTGGAATCCGTATCTGGTAAGGTATAGGAGATATGCTCTGGACAAGCTTTTTGTAAAATCGGTCAAAGGTCATGGTCACAGTGATCTGAAAATGGTACGCGACACTCCTCCATCCCAATATGAACTCAAACACCAAATTTGGAATCCTTAGCTGGTAAGGTATAGTTGATATACTCCGGACAAGCTTTTTGTAGCTGGTAAGGTATAAGCTTTTTTTAAAATCGAGGTCAAAGGTCAAGGCCAAGGTCAAGGTCAAGGTCACAGTGACCAGGAAATGGTACACGACATTCCGCCATCCCAAGTTGAACTCACACACCAAATTTGGAATCTGTAGCTGGTAACCTTTGACGATTATGATAGCTAAGAAAAGAGCCAAGGGTCAAAACTTAGTTAAAAAGTCATTCTCAACGTTAAAAAGGACCCTGGGTTGATTGTCAACGTTTAAGGTATAGGAGATATGCTCTGGACAAGCTTTTTGTATCTGGTAAGGTATAGGAGATATGCTCCGGTGATGCGGACAGACGGACAGACAGACAGACAGACAGACAGACAACTCTCACGAAAACAATATGTCTCCCCCATATAAATATGGGGGGAGACATAATTACCTGATCAAAAGATGTACACAACAATTCCAAATTATTATCACGATTCATTATCACAGATTGTAGCCATGCCTTGGCTTAAATGTAAATAAAATAAATAACAAGAGATGTCACAGTCACGTGACAAATGCCCCCAAAAATTGTACTCTGTGACCTTGACCTTTGACATATGGACCAGGGAGCTGAACGCGACACATCGTCTTTGTGTGGTGAACATTTGTGGCAAGTTATATTGAAATCCATTGATAGATGAAGAAGTTACAGACCGGACACGAAATTTGTGACAAAGTAATTGTACCCTGTGACCTTGACCTTTGACCCATGGACCAGGGAGTTCAATGCGACACATCGTCTCTGTCTGGTGAACATTTGTGGCAAGTTATATTGAAATCCATTGATAGATGAAGAAGTTACAGACCGGACACGAAATTTGTGATAAGTAATTGTACCCTGTGACCTTGACCTTTGACCCATGGACCTGGGAGTTGAACGCGACACATCGTCTTTGTGTGGTGAACATTTGTGCCAAGTTATATTTAAATCCATTGATAGATGAAGAAGTTACAGACCGGACACGAAATTTGTGACAAAGTAATTGTACCCTGTGACCTTGACCTTTGACCCATGGACCTGGGAGTTGAACGCGACACATCGTCTTTGTGTGGTGAACATTTGTGCCAAGTTATATTGAAATCCATCGATAGATGAAGAAGTTACAGACCGGACACGGAATTTGTGACAAAGTAATTGTACCTTGTGACCTTGACCTTTGACCCATGGACCAGGGAGTTGAACGCGACACATCGTCTCTGTCTGGTGAACATTTGTGGCAAGTTATATTGAAATCCATTGATAGATGAAGAAGTTACAGACCGGACACGAAATTTGTGACAAAGTAATTGTACCCTGTGACCTTGACCTTTGACCCATGGACCTGGGAGTTGAACGCGACACATCGTCTTTGTGTGGTGAACATTTGTGCCAAGTTATATTGAAATCCATTGATAGATGAAGAAGTTGCAGACCGGACACGAAATTTGTGACAAAGTAATTGTACCCTGTGACCTTGACCTTTGACCCATGGACCTGGGAGTTGAACGCGACACATCGTCTTTGTGTGGTGAACATTTGTGGCAAGTTATATTGAAATCCATCGATAGATGAAGAAGTTACAGACCGGACACGAAATTTGTGACAAAGTAATTGTACCCTGTGACCTTGACCTTTGACCCATGGACCGGGGAGTTGAACGCGACACATCGTCTCTGTCTGGTGAACATTTGTGCCAAGTTATATTGAAATCCATTTATAGATGAAGAAGTTACAGACCGGACACGAATTTGGGACGGAAGGACAGACGGACGGACAGACGGACAGACGGACGGACGGACGGACGGACGGACAGACGGACGTACTAACAAATGGGTAGTTGTGTGACTTTTTCCTTTGATCTTTTCTTGTGTGACTAGTCCCACAAGAAAAACTATTTTTGGCTCTAACTTTGGAAAAGAATGATCTGGAAGCTAACCCTAACCCTAACCCTATGTCCCACAACTGGCCAGGTTAATGTCACAAGAAATGGCCAGGTTAATGTCACAAGAGATGGCCAGGTTAATGATTTTACTTGTGGGACTAGTTAGAAAAAGTCACACAACTACCCTTTGGTGAGTGCGGACAGACGGACAGACGGACAGACGGACAGACGGAAGGACGGACAATGCGATTACTATATGCCCACCTTTGGGGGCATAAAAAGTTGTACAACAAAGAAATGCAAAATGAAAACAAGTACAATGGTTGTTTGAAAAAAACTCATATGCCCCCGATGGCGTGTCATTAAAATGGGTATCATCCTAAATGGCCTTTACCTTTTACCTTGTAACCTAGAAATTAATAGGGGTAATCATCTCAGGGGGAGACCAAACATCCAATAAAATATTACAGTTCTATGTCAATTATGCAGGATCAGAATGATTTATACAAATCTCATAGAGGGTCACCTGAAGATCATTCCTGTGAAATTTTGAGGAAAACCATTCAGTGACTTAACAGATTTGGTTTAAAGGAATTATAAGTTAAAATCTATTTTAGCTCCCATGATCTAATTATGCAGGAAACTAGAATAATTTATAACAATCACAGTAAGGGTCATCTCAAGATAACTCAAGTGAAATTTGGTTAGAATCCAGTCACTGGCTTAAAAGCAGATGTTGCTTAAAGAAAGGGAACAGCTATACTTTCCCAGTCCCCACAAAAAGTACAGGAAATGTAGGTATTTTACTCAATGTAGAGAAGTTGCGTGAGCGGATTGTTAAATCAATAAATACCAAAAACTAAGCTTCTAAAGCCCCAAAATCGAATTCCAGGAACTTTTATGTATACATTCTCATGTGTTAAATGTTATCATTGGGGACTGCTGCTCCCGAACCCCCACTTATCGGATATGATAGAATTGAAACACAAGAGGGCCATGATGGCCCTGATATCGCTCACCAGACAAACAGAGGAGAAGATTTTCAAAGTTTTTACTCTATGTTTATATTGAAAACAAGCCACCCCTGGGGTGGGGCCAATTTTGACCCCAGGGGTATAATTTATATAACTTTTGTAGAGGACCTGAACATGGTGCTATGTGCCAAATATGAAAGCTTAGAACCTTCTAGTTTCAGAGGAGAAGAATTTCAAAGTTTTACTATATGTTTCTATAGACAAGAGGGCCAGAATGGCCCTGATATCGCTCACCAGACAATAAGAGGAGAAGATTTTCAAAGTTTTCTCTATAATTATGTTTCTATTGCAAACTGGCCACCCCTGGGGCAGGGCCAATATTGACCCCAGGGGCATAATTTATATAAATTTTATAGAGGACCTGAACATGATGCTATCTGCCAAACATGAAACTAGAGAACCTTCCAGTTTCAGGGGAGAAGATTTTCAAAGTTTTCTCTATATGTTTCTATTGCAAACAGGCCACCCCTGGGGCGGGGCCAATTTTAACCCGAGGGACATAATTTACATAACTTTTTTGTAGAGGACCTGAGCATAATGCTATGTGCCAAATATGTTTCTATTGCAAACTGGCCACCCCTGGGGTGGGGCCAATTTTGACCCCAGGGGTATAATTTATATAACTTTTGTAGAGGACCTGAACATGATGCTATCTGCCAAACATGAAACCTGAGAACCTTCCAGTTTCAGAGGAGAAGATTTTCAAAGTTTTCTCTATATGTTTCTATTGCAAACAGGCCACCCCTGGGGCGGGGCCAATTTTGACCCCGGGGCATAATTTATATAACTTTTGTAGAGGACCTGAACATGATGTTATGTGCCAAATATGAAAGCTCAGAATCTTCAAGTTTCAGGAGAAGATTTTCAAAGATTTCACTATATATTTCTATTGCAAACTGGCCACCTCTGGGGCATAATTTATATAAATTTTTTTAAAGGACTTGAACATGATGCTATGTGCCAAATATGAAAGCTGAGAACCTTCCGGTTTCAGAGGAGAAGATTTTCAAAGTTTTCACTATATGTTTCTTTTGTTATATGGCCACCCCTGGGGTGGGGCCAATTTTGACCCCAGGCCCATAATTTATACAGCTTTTGTAGAGGACCTACTGATGATGCTATGTACTAAAGATGAAAGCTGAGAACCCTGTAGATTCAGAGGAGAAGATTTTTAAAAGTTGAAATTGTTGACGCCCAACGACGGGCGACGCACACCGATGGACGATGGACATCAAGCGATCACTAAAGCTCACCCTGAGCACTGCTCTGGTGAGCTAAAAATGGACAAATGCATGAACCCATATTCACTCAATTGCCACTGTGGTACAGGGTTGCCGCAAACCAGAGGAAACAAAATTCCCTGACATTTCCCTGACATAATTTCACTGACACTTTACATTGCGAAATTTGGTCAAATTGTATATCATCTTTTTTCTGTATTGCATCTGTATTTAACTAGAGGCTTGTTTTTGTCACAAAAACAGATGTCTCCCCCTCCCATCCTCTTTCCAATACACAAGTGTAATGTCTAACTCCAAACTTATCAGGGTCTAATTTTAAGTCATCAGGGGCAATAACTCCAACATTATCAGGGGGAGACAATTCAAAAACTCCGGGTACACAGCAACACATGCTGGTCAACATTCCTGCGAAGTTTGGTGACTCTAGTACTAGTGGTTTCAGAGATACACACGACACAAAGTAAAGTTTCTCTTATTTTAAGTCATAAGGGGCAGTAACTCCAAAGTTATCAGGGGGAGACAATTAAATAAGAGGGCCAAGATGGCACTTAATCGCTCACCTGATTATCATAGATTTAAGATTTTTGCTGTGTAGCCCATAGGTAGGGCCAATATTGACCTTAGGGACAATATTTGAACAATGTTGACAGTGGATCATGAACAGTGGTTCTGCAGAACAAGATTTTCAAAGATATAACTTCTGTAGAGGACCTGAATATGTTGCTATGTGTCAAATATGAAAGCTGATAACCTTTCAGTTTCAGAGGAGAAGAATTTCAAAGTTTTACTATATATTTCTATAGTAATCCAGGCACCCTGGGGCGGGGACAATTTTGACCACAGGTACTTTTGTAGAGGACCTATAGATGATGCTATATGCCAAAGATGAAAGCTAAGAACCCAGTTGATTCAGAGGAGAAGATTTTTAAACGTTCAAATTGTTGACACGGGACGACAGACGACGCACCAACAGACATAAGGAGATCACAAAAACTCACCCTGTGCACTTTGTGCTCTAGTGAGCTAAAAACCCCAGGTGCACAACATCTCATGCTGGTAACATTCTTGTGATGTTTGATGACGCTAGCCCTAGAGGTTTCAGAGATATGCGCGACACAAAGTAAAGTTTGTCTAATTTTAAGTCATCAGGGAAATAACTGCAAAGTTATCTGCGGGAGAAAATTCAAAAACCCCAGATGCACAACAACTTATGCTGGTGAATATTCCTATGAAGTTTGGTGACTCTAGCCCTACTGGTTTCAGGGATATGTGCAACATAAAATTTCTCTAATTTTAAGTTATCACATCAGGGGCAATAACTCAACAATTATCAGAAGGAGACAATTCAAAAACCCTAGATGCACAATAACTCATACTGGTGAACATTTCTGTGAAGATTGGTGACTCTAGCCCAATTGATTTCAGAGATACGCGTGACACAAAGTTTGTGTAAATTTAAGTCATCAGGGGCAATAACTCCAAAGTTATCAGGGGAGACAATTCAAAAACCCCAGGTGCACAACAACTCATGCTGGTGAACGCTCCTGTTAAGTTTGTCGACTCTAGCCCTACTGGTTTCAGAAATATGCACGACACAAGTTTGTGACAGACAGACATACGGACGGAGGGACAACTAAATGGGGGAGACATAATTACCTGGTTAACCATTGTCGATCATGAAATGGCGATTAATCGGTTACAAAATCCATAACTGGTTAACTGGATAAGTTACTTCCCTTAGTTGTTATCACTTTGATTGGTTCACCAGTAGAGTGCTAAAAGTTACAGTGGTCATAAAAAGACTTTAAAATTTGTTTTCATATTCAATAAAATTGTTGAAGTATATGTATTTGTTTCAAAACTTTTTCACTTGTTGGTTTTTCTATTTAGCACATCAAGCCAATCAATTTCTTCTGCATTAGCAGTGGCAAAAGACACATATAGTACAAAGATTTACAGTGTACCCAGGTTTGAATGATTGTGTGACCGAAATCCGATTAACCAGTTAATCGGGAGTATTAACCGAGATGGCAGTTAATACTCCAGTTTAACCGGTTACAAAATTCCAGTAACAGTTTCAGCACTAAACAGACCCATATGATTTATTAAAATCTTAAAAAGCGTCATCTGCAGATCATCAATATGAAATTTGGTGAATGCCCAGTCAGTGGTTCAGAAGGAGGTGTCGTTTTGTTGATAATCTAAAATGGTCAACGGACACAGGGCGATCCTTATAAATAGCTCATCTTGGCACAAACAAACAAAATCAAACAGAGTAGACCCAGATCAGATGGCTCCTTTAGGAGCTGTATGATCAGTCTGCTCTGTTTGCTTATAAAATATATCTATATATATCAATATAGATCTGAGTGTACAGTGTCTGCCATTGCCAAGTGTCCTGTCTTCATGCTACTATAAAAAATCAGGCAATAAATGTTCATGATATCATTATATGATTACATAAAGTGGCGTAAGAGCAAGCTTTTACGCAGCGGTATTGGCACCCTCGTTTTAGTGACGTAAAATCTGGGAGCAGCAGAAAAGTGACAGAAAAGCTGCGTAAAAATGAATGTGGCTTAAACGTCACTTTCCTAAGCAATCTAAAAGCGTCGTTTTCTGAAGTGGCAGAAAAGTGGCGTAAAAGCAAGCCGGTGCCAATACCGTGGCGTTTAAGCTTGCTTTTACGCCACTTTTCTGCCACTCAAAAATGTGCCTCATGAAAAAGCGACGGTTTTTTTTCAAGACTACAGAAAAGCGGCGTATAAGTAGCATTTATCTTAAGTGACAGAAAAGTGGCGTTAAAGTGTGACTGAAGTAGCAGCAAAGCGACGCAAACAAAACAAGGCTTTGACGCCACTTCAGATATAGCTGTAAAGAGTCTCATTAAAGCAGCGTTTTCAATGACAGCGAGGAAAAACAATCAGAGGGTTCCTATACAGGAGCATTCTGATCGGGGTCTACAGAATGTTATCGAACAAGTGTGGAAATAATACTCTGGCTGCACATTTGGTTTCAAAACCAGTGTAGATCCAAATCAGAATGTAGAAGCCATCCATTTTGCTCTGCACTGTTTGCTAAACCTGGACCCGTATTCACGAAGCGCCGAGTCTGAAATTAAAGCTCAAACTGAATATGCCAAAATCTCAATCAAGCCTCAGCAAAACAGAATGAAAATTACCATAAATAATTCTTTTACAGCTTAAATTGACATAATAATTTCTAAGTTGATCAAAACAATATTGTTCAAGTTGTGGCAGTTTCCATTCTGAGTCTTGAGTTTGAGACTTGGTGATTCGTGAATACAGACCCTGATATTATTTGAAGCTCACCTTCATTTTTCAAATATGAATGAAACAAGAGAGTCGTCACGGGTGACAAATGCCCCCAAAGTGTTTGACACCGAAATGCATTTTGGCGGAAAAACAATACAATGTAATGCAGGTGTAACATGAAATTTTGATGCTGTTAAAAATGACACAGGAGTCAGTTCTTAACATTAGAAACAGAACCTTTGACGATTATGATAGCTAAGAAAAGAGCCAAGCGTCAAAACTTAGTTAAAAAGGACCCTAAGTCATTCTCAACGTTAAAAAGGACTGTAAAATTGAAGATGGTACACTACTCTCCGCCATCCCAAGATGAACTCACAAACCAAATTTGGAATCCGTAGCTGGTAAGGAGAGAAATGCTCTGGACAAGCTTTGTGTAAAATCTAGGTCAAAGGTCAAGGTCACAGTGACCTGAAAATGGTACGCGACACACCGCCATCCCAAGATAAACTCACACATTAAATTTGGAATCCGTAGCTGGTAAGGTATAGGAGATATTCTCTGGACAACCTTTTTTGTAAAATCGAGGTCGAAGGTCAAGGTCAAGGTCACAGTGACCTGAAAATGGTACGCGACACTCCGCCATCTGAAGGTGATCTCACACACCAAATTTGGAATCCGTATCTGGTAAGGTATAGGAGATATGCTCTGGACAAGCTTTTTGTAAAATCGGTCAAGGTTAAGGTCATAGTGACCTGGAAATGGTACATGACACTCCGCCATCCCAAGATGAACTCACACACCAAATTTGGAATCTGTAGCTGGTAAGGTAAAGGAGATATGCTCCGGACAAGCTTTTTGTAAAATCGGTCAAAGGTCATGGTCAAGGTCACAGTGATCTGAAAATGGTACGCGACACTCCTCCATCCCAAGATGAACTCACACACCAAATTTGGAATCCTTAGCTGGTAAGGAATAGGAGATATACTCCGGACAAGCTTTTTGTAGCTGGTAAGGTATAAGCGGTTTTTAAAATCGAGGTCAAAGGTCAAGGTCAAGGTCACAGTGACCTGGAAATGGTACGCGACACTCCGCCATCCCAAGATGAACTCACACACCAAATTTGGAATCTGTAGCTGGTAAGGTAAAGGAGATATGCTCCGGACAAGCTTTTTGTAAAATCGGTCAAAGGTCATGGTCAAGGTCACAGTGATCTGAAAATGGTACGCGACACTCCTCCATCCAAAGATGAACTCACACACCAAATTTGGAATCCTTAGCTGGTAAAGTATAGGAGATATACTCCGGACAAGCTTTTTGCAGCTGGTAAGGCATAAGCTTTTTTTTAAATCGAGGTCAAAGGTCAAGGTCAAGGTCACAGTGACCTGGAAATGGTACGCGACACTCCGCCATCCCAAGATGAACTCACACACCAAATTTGGAATCTGTAGCTAGTAAGGTAAAGGAGATATGCTCCGGACAAGCTTTTTGTAAAATCAAGGTCAAAGGTCAAGGTCAAGGTCACAGTGAAATGAAAATGGTACGCGACACTCCCCCATCCCAAGATGAACTCACACCCATCCCAAGATGAACTCACACACCAAATTTGGTATCCGTAGCTGATGTGACAAAGGAAATATACTCCGGACAAAAGGTACACACACCCACCCACCCACACACGCACGGTGCGATCACTATATGCCGCCAAAGCCTAGCTTTGGGGGCATAAAAAAAAAGATTTGATTAAAATTTAAACTGTATATATATATTTAACATCTGGTAATCTCATTCAGCAACTAATGTCCAGATTCATTTGACATCACTGTCCCTTTTTATTTGTACAGGAAATTCATTATTTACATTTGGGTTTAATGGATACAAGCTGCAGTACATCAGCAAAATGATTCAGTAATAATGTTTTTTAACTTGTTCAAATCTAGTCTACATGAAAATTCTTATCTAAACTCCAAAGTTTAGTCCAAAGAGTCATCCGAATTGTATTTTTTTAAAAAGGTTTAATATATCGTGCTTGAAGTTGAACATACCTCACTTTCGTTTATGCTATAATACTATATTTAGATGCTTTTTTTAGCAACTTCGAAAATTGAAACATATGAAAAATTCAGCAGACTACAATACTATTGGCAGGATAAGTGTTAAGTAATTTTCCTAAGATAAGGGCTTAATTTATTAGGAGATTTTTTTTAATCGTAACTTGGTATAACTTGTAAATATTGAAAATGGAGCAATTGCTCCTGAGGAGCAATGTTCCATGATCTACTTTCATAGTGTATTGATTAACCCTTTCCCTGTTCTTTATTTATAAGTTGTTTCATGACCTCATGAATATTCAGTCAAATATTATGGGGTATGTTTTAAAGTAAAGTTTTGGTGAGAAAAAGGAACTGCACGTAATGAAAATTCATAAGCAGTCAGAACAGACTAAGACCAGACTGCTGTCTGGTCTTGGTCTTCTCTGTCTGCCAGTATGAGAAAATGCTTGATTATTAGGGAGAGGGTTAAACATTATCAGTCTCTTAGATCAGCAGTTAATCATTTCTTATTTGAAGCCCTTAATATTGAGATATTGGTTTTTAGCAACATGAAAATATCACTGAATTCACCATCAAATACACATATTTTAAAATTTATGCACATTATGTATAAATAAAAAAACCTTGGAAGGTAAATTTTTCATAATAAATTTATTATTAAGTCTTATTTATCCACAATATACACATCTAGCCAAATTAAGTGTTCAATCTACTATAAGCAGCAGTGTTATCATTTCATGCCCACACCTTTAGGGCATTAAGTTTTACCCGTGTCCGTTCGTTTTGTCAAAGATTTCTCGACTTGTAAGCTGGAATGATTAGATATTTGCTCTGAAGCATAATCATAGTGAGTTGTACGGTCTCCCCTTTTCCGGCCTGTCGTTCATCTACTTCCTTTTCGCCGACACTTGATTGAATTTTGGTGATTTTTTAACGACATCTTTTGTCAAAACATTGCAATTTAGAAAACCCTGGCATGGGCATTTGTGTCCCATGGACATATTTTCTCTTATTTAAGTCTGGGTTTCATGGAAACCCTTGCATCAGCACACTTTTGGTTGATTGCCTGGATGATGTCTTTCTCCGGAGTCTTGCATTTTTTTCTTGCACATATTCTGAAATGTAAGAATAAAAGAGAACATTGTAAATATTTAAATTCTTGCGCACCTGATGTGAATTTAAAAGAACAACGTGGATAAACTTTGCAAACAATACTGGATCTAGATGTGCACCCTGCACCTTATCTCTATCCAAGGTGTTTGACACTCGGATATATAGTAAAATGTTCGATTTTTTTAAAAATTGTACCTGATATATTTATCTTTGCAAACAGTGTAGATCCAGATAAAGAAACTGTTAAGGAGCAATCTAATCTGGGTGTTCTCAATAATTTGCTTGACAGAATACTGTATTCTATTAATGGAAAACAAGTACAGTGAATCTCACTTAAAACAAAATCCTGGGGACATTCAAATTTATTTCGCTATATCCAAACTGTTATATCGATAAAGACGAAATTTCGTTATAAATGTTTGGATATAGCGAATTTCATTATAGTGTACCAAGTTGTGCAGATTCTTATCCTAAACAGATGCCACATTATAATGTAGCTGCTGACCAAAGTCTGCATGAATACAGTTGGCTATGTCATGTGTTTGGTAATTTCATAGTAGATTCTATGTCTCTCATGAAATGTAAAGGAAAAGCAAATTCAAATCAGTTATAATATTATTGATGAAATGGGTGTTATGACAGCAAATATAATGTGATCTATTGGTTCAATACTTTAATAAAGACTGATTTCAAAATACATGAATAAACATATATACAACTGATGTGATGTCGGCGTAACGGGTTTATGGAGTAACGTCACCGACGTCGCGGAATACTGACATTGACGTTCGCACCATAGGATATAACATTGGGTTGACCATTTGTTTCCCTATTTCAATGGCTCAGTTCAAAACTAGGCTGACTCTATAGTTATTCTAGTGAAGAGAATATCTTATATGCATGTAAGTGCACACTTCAATTATTTATTTATTATTTTTCGTGGCGATTCGTGTACCTTCAATCAATTTTATAAATCTATGATATGTGCTTATGTATCACGACATATCACCATCAGTGTTCATTCAAGTGTCAATGTTCTCGCTGGAACTACAGGGTGTATTTGTCCACCATCAGATTTTGCTTATGTCGGTGCCGATTGTCTGAAAAATATCTTAGAATAGTTATCTGTGGCTAGTTTGATGCAAAGTATGAAGTTACAACATATATTCTGACAAAAGTTTCTTTTGGCCGAAATCAAAATATACGATAGGAAATGATAAAAATCATCCAATCAGATGCATGGTTACTAGTTGATTACCACTGTAACTGGTTTTAATCACTTTATTGAAATTCTTTAATAAAGCGCGATACCATTCCTCTATCAGATTCGTCACTTTTTCATTCGGACTCCGCAGCATGTTTATGCCTCGCACGGTGCTCACAACGTATATTTATGCACCGTATTTATTTCTTGTGGAAATGATGCAGTGGTGCGTCCTCGACAGCAAACTTGATATTTACAAAGATTGGGACATATGTAGAATCTACATGTAGAGTGGCCAATTCCGTTTATTAAGTTCTTTGATGCCCGGGGCAATATTCGGCAATATTCGGTGTTTGCTGTACGGTTCTTTATCGCGGTAGATGTGAAAACTCTTAAAACTGCAACATTCAGTTGAGTTTGTAATAACAAAACTATTTTTCATAGAAATTTCATTCTCGGGACAAGGAAATAACTTTGTCTTAGCTGATTTTTCGTTATAACCGATTTTGTATTAAGCAGGCAGACGTGAATAAAAACAAAGAAGGAAAAGATCTGGGATTTTTTTCTTTTGTGTTATCCGGTCTTTCGTTATATCCGAGTTCGCTATAAGTGAGCTTCGTTGTAAAAGGTTAACAGTTACATATAAAAATGGTTATCAAGTCTTTCATCAACTTTAAAGTTAAGTTCTACTGCTATTGATGTACTGAATAATGGCAATAATTTAGCAGCAATTGTTTGAATCCTACAGCTTGTGTTAGGGATATTCAGCTTAGAATGAAAGTCCTGTCATATAATTGTTAAATGTTGTTAAAATTCAAGGCCTAATGAATTTATTCATCCTCAAAATATTGATTTATTGCTGCTATTTCCATGGTATTTAAAGTAATTTTCTTTATTGAGCCCATCTTATTGTGTGTTGGTGTATAGTTGATATTTGTATTAAATTTATTTTTATATTCTAATTCTTTTTATATTAGGATCTTTATCAGATGCATTAAAACACATGTGAATTAGATATTGAGTTACCCGTAACTCAGAATGCTGTTTTCACTTACTTGTTATGGCGTTAACACTCCTTCCATCCAGGGCTGGCTTCTCCTCTAGCAGAGCTCCTACTGTAGAGTTTAAACAGTGTCACAGCAAGGCATCAGTAAAATATTTCAATTATATATAATTCGTTCATTTGTTGCAGAGTGTACTGTAAGTCTGTTTCAAACAGTGTAGATTTTGATGAAACTGTGTCTGCTAACGACCACCGAGTTTCATTAAAATATTATTCATAAACACTGCAAGTAATTACATATTTGTTTCAAATGAAATTTTCATAAAAATGCCTTTTATCAACCCTCGTCAATTGTTGATTATAATCTGCGTATGCCTTTGTCGTTTTGGTCCGCCGAATTTTGGCCGAAACGACCTAGGCCGAAAGGGATTTGGTCCGAAACGACCCGAGACCGTGTTGATGTTATGTAAGCTTTCCTGTCGATGCATATGGTTGGATTGTGAAGAAGAAGAGTGCGCTGACGCTTTGTTCAAGTGCATGATTTCATAAATGCTTGTATTAATTTTCACTGTTTGAATTACAACTTCCAGACGAGTGTGCATTAACGGTTAAGACCACCACAGTGAAAACCGACTGTCAAAGGTTAAGCCATCGACTTTCGTCAAAAATTCAAACTTCCGACTTAAAAATACAATAATAAGTGGTATTTTATATACTGATACTTACCATTCATTCTGTCATGTACTTTTTGTAGCATGTGATGGATGTTTTCATTCAATTCGAGTCGAATTTCTTTAGACAGAACGTCGATGTTTTGAAACTCAAAATGGCGCCGGGTCGGATTAACGTGTGACCCCGAAAATTTGAATACTGCGGGCCGGATGCAATATGGTAAAAATTGTTTTCCAAAATATGAAATATACATCAAAATAAAGCTAAAAATGTTTTGTCGTATTGTTAATGGTGCATATTGGAAAAAAGATGATAATTGTTCGGACAAAATCGTTCCAACTTCGAGGGACTATATCCTTGCGTAGGAACAACCAACTTGCACCCTGACCTTCAATTCGTCGTCTGTGATTGGTCAGTGGACTGTGTGTACACATACCCCCCCCCCCCCCCCCCAAAAAAAGTGTTGTAAGGGTTGTTTAACTTGTAAATAGTGCAGACACTGAGTGTAGGAGCTGTCTCATAAGGGTCTTCACTATATACAGGTAGGTATATTGACATGAACAGCAAGAGAAGGGTTAATATATTGGAGTATGACAAAATATCAAATAGTATATAGGCCTAATTATGTAATGTAAATGATTATTATTTTATTGGATAGATCTTGAAATTCTGAGAATAATTGTTACCCATTACTGTTGGATCAGGATCTGCTGAAGCATTAAGCCTTTTTGGGGGGCAAAATTTTGAATAATTTTTGGACTTAGATTTTTAGAAGTTCTCACATACAAATGGCAAATGTAATGAGAAGCCTTGTCCTTATAAATGACTTAATTGTTTTATCAAATGTTCACTGGAACTTACAAGCCACTTGTAAGTCACTTATAAGTGAAGTATTTCCAGCCTTATAACTCACTTATAACTGACTTAAACTTAGAACTCACTTACACAGGATTTTTTGTGAATTTATAAGTGACCTATAAGGGGCTTATTAGGGGCTTAATTATAAGTCACCTATATCTCACTTGTAAGTGACTTATAAGTTAATGTAAGTTAGTTTGGTAAGGGCCATGGGTCTGCTTCGTCTGCAAAATCCTACCTAGAGTAAAGGTTAGTACGTGACTAAAGCAAAGGGGTGTAAAAGTGGCGTATTAAAGATTTGGAGGAAAAAACGAACCATTTTCTTAAATATGCTGCTCCATCCTAAAAATATGTCACTTTTGAAAAGTGGCGTCTTTTTATAACAACAAATACGAGGCTTTTCTTTCGCTTATGTAGAGTGGCGTCTTTTCAACATGACAAAAACCGTCCCTATGCGTCACTTTATTTCAGTGGCGTATTTAATTGCCAAAGTAAGAAAAAAATACGAGGCTTTTCTTTCACTTATGTAGAGCGGCGTCTTTTCAACATGACAAAAATGTCGCTTATACGTCACTCTCGTGGAGTATTAAATACGCCACTTTATTGAAAGGCTCGTTTTTTCTACTGGCCTAAGCGGCGTAAAAGCGTAACATTTGTGCCGCAAAAGCTGGGTTTTTTTTCCGCAAGGGTAAATAGCTCATCTTGGCACAAACAAACAAAATCAAACAGAGTAGACCCAGATCAGATGGCTCCTTTAGGAGCTGTATGATCAGTCTGCTCTGTTTGCTTATAAAATATATCTATATATATCAATATAGATCTGAGTGTACAGTGTCTGCCATTGCCAAGTGTCCTGTCTTCATGCTACTATAAAAAATCAGGCAATAAATGTTCATGATGTCATTATATGATTACATAAATATGGAGTAAAAGATAATAACAATGTATCAATGTGTTGAGATTTTACAAACAGTTGCTTACCTTTGTGAACACTGTAACTGACATCTGTAGTACTGCCATGAGGCCCTGTGGCGAGACCAAAGACCAGTCTGGTTCATGAAAGCCTGGGTGTGTCTCTGTCTCAGTGTCTATGTCATGGATGGGCATGTCTGTGTCTGGGTTGGTCACCTGAAGGGCCTGGGCAACACGGTGCCACAAGGTGCCCCAGATTCCTGTCTCTATGTAGAGCTGAGCCACAGGGGCATCTGCCTGGAGGGAAATTATACATACATATGACATGAATAAGTACATCTGTAAACTGATAAGATTTGATTTGCTGGTTTTAAATCAAAATAGAACACAAATGACTGACGGCAGCACATGAAGACTAGAAAATTCTGTCTGTAAGACACAACGATGCCCCGTGATGGTGCTTGACAATGAAACAAGAGTGTTCGGAGGAACACATGTGTCACCTGCTCGCAGCGGACACAAAAACTTATTGTTAATATGAACAAGAGGGCCAGAATGGCCCTGAAGCGCTCACCAGACAATCAGAGGAGAAGATATTCAAAGCTTTCACTATATGTTTCTGTTGAAAACTGGCTACCCCTGGGGCGGGGCCAATTTTGACTCCAGGGCCATAATTTATACAACTTTTGTAGAGGACCTGAACATGATGCTATGTGCAAAATATGAAAGCTGAGAACCGCCCAGTTTCAGAGAGGAAGATATTCGAAGATTTCACTATTTGTTTCTATTGAAAACTGCCCCCCCTGGGGCGGGGCCAATTTTGACCCCAGGGCCATAATTTATATAACCTTTGTAGCGGACCTGAACATGATGCTCTGTGCCAAATATGAAAGCTGAGAGCCTTCCAGTTTCAGAGGAAAACATTTTCAAAGATTCCCCTATTTGTTTCTATTGAAAACTGCTCAACCCCTGGGGCGGGGCCAATTTTGACCCCAGGGCCATAATTTATATAACTTTTGTAGAGGACCTGAACATGATGCTCTGTGCCAAATATCAAAGCTGAGAGCCTTCCAATTTAAGAGGAGAAGATTTTTAAAGATTTCACTATTTGTTTCTATTGAAAACTGCCCACCCCTGGGGCGGGGCCAATTTTGACCCCAGGGCCATAATTTATAATACTTTTGTAGAGGACCTGAACATGATGCTCGGTGCCAGATATAAAAGCTGAGAGCCTTCCAGTTTCAGAGAAGAAGATTTTCAAAGAGTTCACTATTTGTTTCAATTGAAAACTGCCCAACCCTGGGGCGGGGTTAATTTTGACCCCAGGGCCATAATTTATATAACTTTTGTAGAGGACCTGAACAAGATGCTATGTGCCAAATATGAAAGCTGAGAGCCTTCCAGTTTCAGAGGAGAAGATTTTCAAAGATTTCACTATTTGTTTCTATTGAAAACTGCCCACCCCTGGGGCAGGGCCAATTTTGACCCCAGGGCCATAATTTATACAACTTTTGTAGAGGACATGAACATGATGCTCTGTGCGAAATATGAAAGCTAAGAGCCTTCCAGTTTCAGAGGAAAACATTTTCAAAGATTCCACTATTTGTTTCTATTGAAAACTGCTCAACCCCTGGGGCGGGGCCAATTTTGACCCCAGGGCCATAATTTATATAACTTTTGTAGAGGACCTGAACATGATATTCTGTGCCAAATATGAAAGTTGAGAGCCTTCCAGTTTCAGAGAAGAAGATTTTCAAAGATTTCATTATTTGTTTCTATTGAAAACTGCCCAACCCTGGGGCGGGGTTAATTTTGACCCCAGGACCATAATTTATATAAATTTTGTAGAGGACCTGAACAAGATGCTATGTGCCAAATATGAAAGCTGAGAGCCTTCCAGTTTTAGAGAAGAAGTTTCTATTGAAAACTGCCCACCCCTGGGGCGGGGCCAATTTTGACCCCAGGGCCATAATTTATATAACTTTTGTAGAGGACCTGAACATGATGCTCGGTGCCAGATATAAAAGCTGAGAGCCTTCCAGTTTCAGAGAAGAAGATTTTCAAAGATTTCACTATTTTTTTCTATTGAAAACTGCCCAACCCCTGGGGCAGGGGCAATTTTGACCCCAGGGCCATAATTTATATAACTTTTGTAGAGGACCTGAACATGATGCTCGGTGCCAGATATAAAAGCTGAGAGCCTTCCAGTTTCAGAGAAGAAGATTTTCAAAGATTTCACTATTTGTTTCTATTGAAAACTGCCCACCCCTGGGGCGGGGTTAATTTTGACCCTAGGGCCATAATTTATATAACTTTTGTAGAGGACCTGAACATGATGCTCTCTGCCAAATATGAAAGCTGAGAGCCTTCCAGTTTCAGAGGAGAAGATTTTCAAAGATTTCACTATTTGTTTCTATTGAAAACTGCCCACCGCTGGGGTGGGGCCAATTTTGACCCCAGGGTCATAATTTATATAACTTTTGTAGAGGACCTGAACACGATGCTATGTGCCAAATATGAAAGCTGAGAACCTTCTGGTTTCAGAGGAGAAGATTTTCAAAGTTTTACTATATGTTTCTATTGAAAACTTCCCACTCCTGGGGCGGGGCCAATTTTGACCCCAGGGGCATATCTTATATAACTTTTGTAGAGGACCTATAGGTGATGCTATGTACCAAAGATGAAAGCTGAGAACCCTGTAGATTCAGAGGAGAAGATTTTTATAGGTTCAAATTGTTGACGCGGGACGACGGACGACGCACACAGCACGACGACGGACATCAGGCGATCACAAAAGCTCACCCTGAGCACTTTGTGCTCTGGTGAGCTAAAAAGTGTGACGGACAGACAGACAGACAGACAGACGACGGAAAAGTGATCCCTGAGTGACACACAGCCTCTCTGTAGGTGACACAAAAACTGTGAATGACACACAGACAGACAAGCTTGACACACAGACAGACAGACAGACAGACAGGTGCAAAACATAATGCCCCCTGACTATCATTAACGGTAGGGCTGGACCGATATCACCAATGCACTGGTAAATCGTCGTGAGAAGTCCGCGATGCGACATCGCGATACCAATTCCAAAACATCGATGTTTGACGATACTTTGCAATGTTTGAATACTTGATATAATTAATGATATAATAAAAATGAGATTACTCGGATCTGTTATTATGCATCATCCCCAAAAGCCAAATAAATCTACATGAACTTACTCAACTTAAAACGCTTCTGCAATGCTTGTTATTTACTTGTTATCGCTTAGGTCCTATAAATTAATATCAATCGCAACAACACGGTCATACTTTACCTCTTTTTCATTTGCGGAAATCGGCGAATTGTTCTGATTGAATAAATATGTGTATAAGAGGTGGGCCGAACTGTAATTTCTTATGCTGATTATGCAGCGTATATCTGGCCCGAGATATATACATCATGATCAGTTAATCTGCATAGTGCAGTGAGTGCACATATCCTATCAAGATCTGTCACGTTAATATTTATTTCAGGAAAATTTGGGCATGAAAAATGCCGAAAAAATATGTTTTAAGAGAACCCGGCACTTGACTGCGTATAGTAGGTTGGGACCGGCACCGGAATTTTCCCCTGCCCTATTTGCAAAATACTTTCAATGCTGTAAGCGACTGTTTTGTAGTAAAAATGACAGCCGAAATTGAGATTTAGCGAGCGGCTCCGTCTTTAAGAAGACTGTTTGGAAACATTTTGGACTTGAAAAAGGAGACAAACAGAAAGTGATGTGTCTTCGGTTTTTTTTGTATTGCTCAGTTCACTGAATACAGCAGTTTATCAGTTGTCAAACATGTATCATTATTACATATTGGCCTTGGTTGTGCAAATATTTTATTCAAATCGAGTATCATGATGTATCATCAAATCGCTACTACATAATCGTGATGTATCGCGATACTAAAATGAGCAGCGATATCCAGCACTAATCAACGGGGGCATAAAAATTCAGGAAACTAGAGGTTTTTGTAACCAAAACAAATGTCTTCCCATTCCTCCCCCCCCCCCCCCCCCCACCCCACCCCCACATATAAACAAGAGTACCGCATACGGTACATAATACACCCACTTGCAAACTTTCTCTGATTCAACATGCCTTATAAGTGTTGACATTTTCTAATCTGTGCTTCAGATCTTGATTTCCATATTAAGGTGATACTATTTTTAAAAAAATTGAAGTGAATATCTTATCATATAACAAGAGGGCCTGAAAGGCCCTGACATCGCTCACCAGACAATCAGAGGAGAAGATTTTCAAAGTTTTCACTATGTGTTTCTATAGACAAGAGGGCCAGAATGGCCCTGAAGCGCTCACCAGACTATCAGAGGAGAAGATTTTCAAAGTTTTTCACTATATGTTTCTATAGAAAACTAGCCGGCCCAGGGGCGGGCCAATTTTGACCCCAGGGGCATAATTTATATAACTTTTGTAGAGGACTTAGACATGATGCTATGAGCCAAATATGAAAGCTGAGCACCTTTCAGTTTCATAAGATTTTCAAAGTTTGCTCTATATGTTTCTACTGAAAACTACCCACCCCTGGGGCGGGGCCAATTTTGACCCCAGGGCCATAATTAATATAACTTTTGTAAAGGACCTGAAGATGATGATACATGAGTTCATATTATTATTCATATCTTAACTTATTTTTAACCCTTCCACTGTTCTATGTTTATTCAAAATTTCAATACCTACTGAATGTTCATGGACAAAAGAGTTATAATGAAAAATAGAAAGTGTAGCCATTTAAGAAAGTAATGAAAAACATCTTTCAAATTCCATTAACAAACAGAGTAGACCCTAATTAGACAGCTGCTAAAGGAGCAGCCTGATCTGGGTCTGCTCTGTTTGCAAATGCATGAAAAGGCATTTATATGAGGGAAAGGGTTAAGTAAACATATTATAAGTACATTGTATATTGTACACAAAAATGGAAATAATGGGTCTACTCTGTTTGCAATGGTGCAGAAATGCATAATTATGGAGTAAAGGGTTAATTGTCTGTGCAATAGGCCAGATCTAAAAATATCAGTTGTCTACCCAGAAGGGAGGCAACCAAGTTGTTATCAAAAGTGCAAAGGGAGACCTAGCACAGTTTGGATTCTGATCTGATGCATATGTAACTTCAAGTTACATATGTGTCAGATCAGAATCCTATATTGTACTTCATAATTGTTTTGTACAAGAGAGTTAATTGTAGGATTGACATGTATTAAAAACAATGTGAACAATCTTAGACAAGCAGACAACAATTCTGAAGCAGATAAAGAATGCTACAGCATAGAACACTTGACTTGTATTCAGCTGAACTTCACAAAAGATATACTGATAAGACTATATTGATATCTGAGAGCTTAATGGAGGACATAGATATGCAAAGAGAATTTTGAGAATTATCCACTTAGTTTTCTCAATCTAAAATGAGTGTTTGTTATTCATTTGGCTAAACACAATTTCTACTCTACTGATCAGACTAAGGGTAAACTTGCATAAACACTGGTAGGTCAGTCTCCCCTCACTACTGCCTGACCTGATGGCCTTTATGAGTAAAGATAAGATGCTTAAAAGTGCAGTCAGCTTCAAGTTTGCTAGAAAACTGGCCACCCTGGGGTGTAGCCAATTTTGACCCCAGGGGCATAATTTATATAACTTTTGTAGAGGACCTGAACATGATGCTATGTGCCAAATATGAAAGCTGAGAACCTTCCAGTTTCAGAGAAGAAGATTTTCAAAATTTTACTATATATTTCAATAGAAAACAAGGCACCCCTGGGGCGGGGCCAATTTTGACTCTAGGGGCATAATTCATATAACTTTTGTAGGGGACCTACAGATGATGCTATGTACCAAAGATGAAAGCTGAGAACCCTGTAGATTCAGAGGAGAAGATTTTTAAAGGTTCAAATTGTTGACGCCCGACGACGGACGACGACGGACATCAGGCAATCACAAAAGCTCACCCTGAGCACAAAAGTGCTCTGGTGAGCTAAATAAGTTACAGCTAATCCTCATTTTTGCAGATTTTTGTAAAGTGCAACGGCCATAACTCTGTAAAGACAAACTGAATGAACCTCAAAATAAAGTCAGCTTCAGATTTTGTTGCTTAAAACATTTGTATTTAGTTTCATTTATATCATTTTAATAGTATTCCCAGAAAACAACAGACAAACTAAAAGTTGACCGACAAACAAAGCAATGAACACACAAAGTTCAAGGACCATAACTTTAGAATGAAATGACATATCAAAAACCCCACAATATGTGAAAATTCATATTAAGATTTAACCATATAAAAACAAGAGGGCCATGATGGCCCTAAATCGCTCACCTGGTTACAATAGACTTATGCATACACTGTATTTCTATGTAAAAATAAGTCAGATACAGATTGGGGCCAATATGAAACCAAGGGCCATAATTTTCGGCCTGGAGTTTAAAATTTGAACAATCTTTATAAAGGAACATTAGATGATGCTTCATATAAATTTCAAAGTTCTGGGCCTTACAATTTCACAGAAGGAGATTTTTAAAGATTTTCCTATGAAAAACTGCTAAGCCAGGAACGGGCCATTTTGGTCCAGGGGTCATAATTTGAACAATCTTGGTAGAAAACAATTAGATGATACTACATACCAAATTTCAAAGGTCTATATATACTCTTTATTTCCCTTTTTGCAAGGATTACAAAAATATTGATACACAATGAACAAGAGCACCGCTGTGCAGCAAAATACGCCCGTCGGCAAAGTCAGTGATAAGCCAATTTAATAGGAAATTGAATCTGTTACAATGTGAAACTATCATTGGCAACTGCCTAGTAGAGCTATATATATAATATAGACCTGTTGTAACCAAATTAAATACTTAGCTTCATCACCATACAGGGAAGACAGCTATTGATTTTGTGACAAGTCCAATGACTTTTCCTGCAGTAACCCCCCTTTTCATACATAGATTTTTAAAAGAAAATAGAAAATACACTGAACGTTTCCAGGTGTATATATATATATGCATTCATAACAAACATAACAATTCCACTTAAATATATTAAAAAAAGGGGAGATAATTTAGTAGTGGGTGGGGCAATGTTGGTGATTATCGAACTTGACCAAGTCATTTTGACTATATACATGCTGACTAAGTTTGATGAGGATTGGATTTTATTTGTTTGAGTTAGAGAGCGGACAAAAAACGAATTTTGTTTAAAATTTGTTAAAAAGTTAATAAAAAAGGGGAGATAATTCAGAAGTGTGCAGGGCGATGATGCTGATTATCGAACTTAGCCGAGTCATTTTGGCCATATACATGCTGACCAAGTTTGAAAAGGATCCGATTCAATTTGTTCGAGTTAGAGAGCGGACAAGAGAATTTTGTTAAAAATTTATTAAAAAAGGGGAGATAATTCAGAAGTGTGCAGGGCGATGTTGCTGATTATCGAACTTAGCCGAGTCATTTTGGCCATATACATGCTGACCAAGTTTGAAAAGGATCCGATTCAATTTGTTCGAGTTAGAGAGCGGACAAACAAAAGTTCACGGACGGACGGACGGACGGACAGACAGACAGACAGACAGACGGACGGACGGACGGACGGACAACGCCACGACATAATACGTCCCGTCTGAAGACGGGCGTATAAAAATACAATATATGGGTCATACATACATCACAAATTTAAGAAATTTTGGAAATGGAAAGAACACGAACACAACTAGTCTGACATCATAGGAACGCGAGCATCTACACTAGAACAGTTATAACAAGGGTATTAACCTTTAGCAAACTCGAACAACGTATATATGTGCATGTCACTGTACATACATGCACATATCGAGGTTCGTATTACCAAGGATTCACTGCCAAAAATGTTGAGAACATTCTCATTTGATTATATGACAATGAGCATTCTAAGTACTCAGGCAAACATGATATTTAATATCAGAAAAGCATATATCGCCAGCGTTAAGATCTAGAGCACAGTTATATTCGAAACGCGTTGATCAGATACAACCGATGTATGTACACATATATGACACATATATATGCACATATACGTTTATATATTTACAATTGTTTCTGTTTATTTATCCTTATTATGCTCTTTAGTGTAAATCTTGCCGAAACGAAACACAAGATTACTGGAACATATTACATCCATTTAGCTGCAGCGTCACTGGTTTAACAAAGCTAGATGCAAAACAAATACATGCAATGCTATACTATAGTGTCCCGAAGGGTAAGCGATTCAGCTTGCCGCAAATGTAATTGATCTGTACGTCATAACTACATCCGACACAAACCGAAAACTTAGATTGACGAACATCTGAAACTTATCGACATCTGTTACAAGAATATGAGAGTTTGAACCTAGCAGTGTAACATACAGTTGCTCGTCAGGTAGTCGACAAAGATCAAACTTAATGTTTGAGAAAAGCTTACGTATTTTGTGACTGAAGTAGTCACAGGCTATTACCAAATGTCTGTATAAGTCTTCTTGTTCTTTATTGCATAGAACGCACTTTTTGCATTGGTATTGTACGTATGTACTTAACTGGGCGATGGCAAATTTGGTTTGCAAGTTAACTTGTAGTAGATCGTTCTTCCAAAGTTCTGTATATGGCATATCGCGATAAATAGACAAGAATCGTGTGAATTCTGTATCATTCTGCATGCTATTATGCATATCTGTTTCATGATAGACTCGCACTGCGCTCTTAGCAATTCTTTTCCATTGCAATTTAGACGGAAACCTAGAAGTGTTTAAATAGCTTTGCAAATAATTAGACAAGTTGTATTTTAGAAGAATTTGGCAGATATCAGGTATAAATCCACCTTGATTGATTTGTCCTTTTACGTGGTACAGATTCAGTCTTAAACTAAATACTTGCTGACATAGAAGATGCGATGGCATAGTACAGAGTCTTTGTAAAAGCGATAACTTGCGTAGGTCAATTAAAGCGGAAATTGGTAGCCAGTCTAGCATTGCAAGAGCCATGTTCGTTCTTGTTCTTACAGGTAACTTTTGAATACGTTTCGCTACTAGTTTTTGGAATTTTTCCAGTTTCACTATATCATCTCGTTTGAGCGTCGACCATAATTCACAGCCATACAAGATTGTTGGAAAAGTTGCCTTTTCGATAACATTGGCTAATAAAGACGGATTTACTGATTTCCGAGCAGGATCAATTTCGAGAAGTGAAAAGAAAGATCTGCGGCCTTTATCGCATCGCTCCTTAACATCCGCTGTATTTCTGAGGTCAGACCTAAGATTGATACCAACGTGTTTGGTAGTTGGATATATTAAAACGAAATCGGCCTACTGTGATACTGTCGTTCACTGTTGATGCTGAGTACTTATCCTGAAACTGGATAACTACACATTTGTCTTCATTGAACCGAAACCGCCATTTATTCGCGTAATTCAGAGCAATTTCTATCATTCGTTTCAAATTTGTACGGTTATTGGCGACAATGCTGACGTCGTCAGCTAAAGCTGGATTCCCGCATGGAATTGATGCCATATGAGTGCCAAAGGGAGACTGAGTTAGCGAATCAAGCAATTCATTTATGAACAGAAGATAGCACCAGCTGGATAAGACACCGCCTTGCCTGATTCCTTGTTTAATTGGGAACAGTTCAGACTCTACGCCATTCACCATAACCTTGCTATACATGGACCGATAACAGTTTATGAACCAAACCAGAAACTTGCCTTTGATACCCTTCTGTATCATTTTGTAAAATAAGCCGTCATGCCACACGGTATCAAAAGCGATAAGCCCGGGGCAGGGCCACTTTTGGCCTTGGGGTCACAATTTGAAAATCTTGGTAGAAAATCGGGGCCACTTTTGGCACTGGGGTCACAATTTGAACAATCTTGGTAGAAAATCATTAGATGATGCTTCGTATCAAATATCAAAGGTCTAGGCCTTACAGTTTAGGAGAAGAAGATTTTCAAAGATTTTCCTATGAAAAACTGATAAGCCCCAGGGCGGGGGAAGTTTTGGTCCGGGGACCATAATTTGACAAATATACAAAGATAATTTTTGTAGAGGACCATTAAACGTTGCTACATACCAAATATCAAAGGTCTAGGCTTTACGGTTTGAGGGAAGAAGAATTTTTAAAGATTTTCCTATGAAAAACTGATAAGCCTCGGGGGCGGGGCCATTTTTGGTCCGGGGGTCATAATTTGAACAATCTTTGTAGAGGACCATTAGATGATGCTACATACCAAATATCAATAGTCTAGGCTTTACGGCTTCAGAGAAGAAGATTTTTAAAGATTATCCTGTGAAAAACTGATAAGCCTCGGGGGCGGGGCCATTTTTGGTCCGGGGGTCATAATTTGAACAATCTTTGTAGAGGACCATTAGATGATGCTACATACCAAATATCAATAGTCTAGGCTTTACGGTTTCAGAGAAGAAGATTTTTCAGAGTCTATTCTGGACTGAGTGACAGATGGGCCATTGGCCCATCAGCCACAAAATGGGCCATTTGGAAATTTTGATGGGCCAACCAGATTTACACCTGATTACCATGGAAGTAGTATGCAGTATGTAAACTGTTTAACCAGTCTGAAAATAAAATTAATGCACTTGTCTACATGTTTTGTTGTCATTAAAGTACCAATCAGTTCTCTCTAGATACTGTCTATGCTGGACGTATGTCTCGACAACTTGCTCGAAAGTTTGAACATTCTGTCACAAAAGTGTTTTTACTATAGTGTTTTTGATAGATAACACTAAACATCGAATTTTTCTCAGCATCGTAATGTTACTAGTTAGATTTAGACAGCCAACTTGCCTGAATACGCGGAGACACGGTTTTCCGAACTACAAGAAGCGTAATCACTGGCCCATTCAGTTTACCGTTAAATTCTCAGACTCAGCTTACGCTGAATCCATAGGCTGCTTCGGTACTATCGTGAGGCAATGTAATAAAGTCCTGCCCTCACTTTCAGCCTTTCTTTCGGACATAACTGCTTCGTTATCGTATAGAAAAGTACAGATAATCACATTTGTTAACAAAATGTTTTTCACTTTCGTTTTCAACTCGCGCGAGAGACTATGTGGTTTTGATATATAAATTAACCAATCAAATCGTGTAAAAACCTTCACACCAGATGCTGTATCTTGGCGACGTCACTACCGGAAATAAATTTGCTGTCTCCAAGCAACAAGTAGCGACTCTTTTTCGCGACCTCTTTCGCGACCGTGAAACAAAAACAAAACATCCCGATGTTAATTCAGATTAAATTATATATTTAGGGAGGGGGGATTTGAGATTTTGTGCGCCGGCATGGCCCTAGGATGGAATTCTCTCTGCGCCATTTGTGATCTGTATGCGTGAATCCCGCAAAGGCGCGTCCCAGAATAGACAATGAAAACTGATAAGCCCCGGGGCGGGCCATTTTTGGTCCAGTGGTCATAATTTGAACAATCTTTGTAGAGGACCATTAGATAATGCTACATACCAAATATCAAATGTCTAGGCCTTACGGTTTCAGAGGAGAAGATTTTTAAAGATTTTCCTATGAAAAATTGATAAGCCCCAGGGCGGGGCCATTTTTGGCCCGGGGGACATAATTTGAACAATCTTTGTAGAGGACCATTAGATGATCCTACATACCAAATATCAAAGCTCTAGGCTTTGTGGTTATAGAGAAGAAGATGTTTAAGTAAATTGTTGACGACGCACATACGCACGACGCCGGAGACAGCCCCCTCACTATACCTCACCTGGCGCCAGGTGAGCTAAAAATTGATGTAAATATATTTTCAAATGAAAAAGTTATGACCATCCTCAAATTTGCATAGATTTGGATTTTTTTTAAGTGCAAGGGCCATAACTCCGATGCATTAAACACGTTTGTGAAGTTTCATTAATATCTGTCAAACAGTTTTTCCAGAAAACAGTGGACAAACTATATGCATATATTTGCATTATTTTTTAAGTAAAAGGGCCATAACTCCAAAACGACAAATCAAATGAACCTCAGAATTAAGCCAGCTTCAGATCTTGATGCATTAAACATTTGTGTGAAGTTTCATTAATATCTCTCAAATAGTTTTCCCAGAAAACAGCGGACAAACTATTTGCATGTATTTGCATTATTTTTTAAGGACAAGGGCAATAACTCTGAAATGGAAAACCAAATGATCCTCAGAATCAACTCAGCTTCAGACCTTAATGCATTAAACATTTGTGTGAAGTTTCATTAATATCTCTCAAATAGTTTTCCCATAAACTAGCGGACAAACTATTTGCATGTATTTGCATTAATTTTTAAGTACATGAGCCATAACTCAAAAACGACAAATCAAATGAACCTCAGAATCGACTCAGCTTCAGATCTTGATGCATTAAATATTTGTGTGAAGTTTCATTAATATCTGTCAAACAGATTTCCGAGAAAACAGCGGACAAACAAAATGTTGACGGACGAACGAACGAACGGACGGACAGGGCCACGACAATATACGACCACCTTTATTAGGTGGGCGTATAAAAATTATGCACACCGCGACATATTGTCAGATTTCTGTACATGAGAACTCGACCGGACTAGACGTGTGACAGACAGACAGACAAACAACTCTTAACAACAAGAGTGTTCCGAGGAACACGTGTCACCTGCTCGCAGCTGACACAATATGCTTAATATGAACAAGAGGGCCAGAATGGCCCTGAAGCCCTCACCAGACAATCAGAGGAGAAGATTTTCAAAGTTTTCACTATGTTTCTATAGAAAACTAGCCTGCCCTGGGGCAGGGCTAATTTTGACCCAAGAGGAACAATTTATATAACTTTTGTAGAGGACCTGAACATGATGCTATGTGCCAAATTTGAAAGCTGAGAACCTTCAAGTTTCAGACAAGAAGATTTTCAAAGTTTTCACTATATGTTTCTATTGAAAACTGGCTACCCCTGGGGCGGTGCCAATTTTGACCCCAGGGGCATAATTTATATAACTTTTGTACAGGACCTGAACATGATGCTATATGCAAAATATGAAAGCTGAGAACCTTCCAGTTTCAGCGAAGAAGATATTCAAAGATTTCACTATTTGTTTCTATTGAAAACTGCCCACACCTGGGACAAGGCCAATTTTGACCCCAGGGCCATAATTTATATAACTTTTGTAGAGGATCTGAACATGATGCTCTTTGCCAAATATGAAAGCTGAGAGCCTTCCAGTTTCAGAGAAGAAGATTTCAAAGATTTCACTTTTTATTTCTATTGAAAACTGCCCACCCCTAGGGCGGGGTCAATTTTGACCCCGGGGCCATAATTTATATAACTTTTGTAGAGGACCTGAACATGATGCTATGTGCCAAATATGAAAGCTTAGAGCCTTCCAGTTTCAGAGAAGAAAAGTTTCAAAGCTTGAAAACTGCCCACCCCTGGGGCGGGGCCAATTTTGACCCCAGGGGCATAATTTATATAACTTTTGTAGAGGACCTGAACATGATGCTATGTGCCAAATATGAAAGCTGAGAACCTTCTGGTTTCAGAGGAGAAGATTTTCAAAGTTTTACTATATATTTCTATTGATAACAAGGCACCTCTGGGGCGGGGCCAATTTTGACCCCAGGGGCATAATTTATATAACTTTTGTAGAGGACCTAACGATGATACTATGTGCCAAAGATGAATGCTGAGAACCCTGTAGAATCAGAGGAGAAGATTTTTAAAGGTTCAAATTGTTGACGACTGACGATGGACGCCGACGGACATCAGGCAATCACAAAAGCTCACCCTGAGCACTTTGTGCTCTGGTGAGCTAAAAAGGGGAATACCTAAAAAATATTGATACTAGAGTTGTGGCCCTTGTGCATGACACTTCCTCTCATCATGCTTGTTCCATGTGTGAAATTTGAAAGCTCTATAATGATTAGTTTAGAAATGACAGAGTGATGGATAGACAGACGGACGGACAGACAGCGCCATTCCATAATACGTCCCGTTTTTTCAAACGGGCGTATAACAATTGTGTGACCTTGACCTTGGATAAACAAACCGGGACTTGGCAGGCTACTGTAGCATGTCTAGATAAACATTGTGGTTAAATTTGAGAAGGATCCACCAAGGGGAACTTGAGTTAGAGATGTTACAGACGGACAGACAGCCAGACGGACATACTAACAAATGGGTAGTTGTGTGACTTTTTCCTTTGATCTTTTCTTGTGGGACTAGTCCCACAAGAAAAACTATTTTTGGCTCTAACTTTGGAAAAGAATGATCTGGAAGCTAACCCTAACCCTAACCCTATGTCCCACAACTGGCCAGGTTAATGTCACAAGAAATGGCCAGGTTAATGTCACAAGAGATGGCCAGGTTAATGATTTTACTTGTGTGACTAGTTAGAAAAAGTCACACAACTACCCATTGGTGAGTGCGGACGGACGGACAGATGGACAGACAGCGCAATTCCATAATACGTCCCGTTTTTTCAAACGGGCGTATAACAAGCAGGATTTTTTTGTGTATCAACTGAAAGGCCTTCACCCAAGATATCTGCATACCAAATATAAATTGTCTAGCCACTGTAGTTCAGAAGTTATAACAACATTTTAATGACAGCCAATGTTTCAAAATAGTGACCTTGACCTGATTTCAGGTATCTTTATGTCATCCCACTGGCACTTGATCGAAAAAGACTATAGTTTATTTATAGCAACTAACACACTACATGGTGCGGCAGCCGATTCTCCCCGTTCCGATCCGGCGGAAATTTCCCATATAAAACACAGATCATCGCGAAATCTTCTCAGCGGTCGGGAAAGAACGACATTTATCTCTGTAAAAATGGTTAAGTTCTTGTCCATAAACAAGCCTCTATCGAAAAATATTTGATAATATTTGGAGGAGAAATGGTGTTTGATTTTGTAGCCATTTTCATTCTTAGTCAACTTCCGGTTTGAGCGACCTTCAACTGTCTCGGTTGAAACTGGCGTTTTCATTGGACAAATCAGAAAGGTGTGTCAAGCGTTGTTGTTCCCGCGGTCTGTCCCATATTTGTCTTTAAAATGCAAATCTTAGCAATAAAAACCATCTTATAAGGCCACAACCTTAAAACTTGGTATTTGTTATGTTCAATCATTATTACGAAGATTGTCAATTTGAACTTATGCTGAAAAATGCCTCTGTGATACAAAATAAACTGTTTTCATCGATACTTATAAAAAAAATTCTATAACAAAGTATTATTGTCCTTGGTCCAACAGTTAACAAAACTAAAATGCCAGCCGAATAAATACTAATACATTGCCGAATACATCGGGTCTTCGCTATCAAACATGGGAAAGTTTTGTCTTTTTCAGCATATAAACAAATGATTTATGTAATTGTTTTTTAAAACAAGTTGCAAGTAGAGACTATCACTTTACGATCCAATGTCAAATGTATAGAGTCAAATATGCTGCTGTGTGAAACATGTGATCTGATCAAGCACTACACGGTTAAGTTGGATAACGAAAGTGAATGGTAGTGAAAGTAGAATCGAGTAGATAATTTGTAGTAAACCATATAACCTGTACATCTACCACACAGTTTTCATTAGTTAGGTAGATTCTACAATTATTTGTTTTCAATATGAATCACAAATAGAGAAGACCTTAATTAGAGCCCAAGGAGGCCCTCTGGTGAGAGATGCTGCTTATATCCCTTTTAACCCTTTACCTGATGGAGGCATTTGATGCCTTTGAAAAAAAAAATCATTTTTTTTCTTCAAATTTATCAAATAAGCATATTGAAAAATAACAAAAACTTTTTTATCAAAATTACTTAAACATGTTTACAGGAACAACCATCAACTAAACAAGAGATGTCACAGTCACGTGACAAATGCCCCCAAAAATTGTACCCTGTGACCTTGACCTTTGACCCATGGACCAGGGAGTTGACACATCGTCTTTGTGTGGTGAACATTTGTGCCAGGTTCCTTTGAAATCCATTCACAGATAAACAAGTAATTGTACCCTGTGACCTTGACCTTTGACATATGGACCAGGGAGCTGAACGCGACACATCGTCTTTGTCTGTTGAACGTCTGTGCCAAGTTATATTGAAATCCATTGATAGATAAAGATGTTACAGACCAGACACAAAATTTGTGACAAAGTAATTGTATTCTGTGACCTTGACCTTTGACCCATGGACCAGGGAGTTGAAAGCGACACATCATCTTTGTCTGGTGAACATTTGTGCCAAATCATATTGAAATCCATTGATATATAAAGAAGTTACAGACCGGACACGAAATTTGTGACAAAGTAATTGTACCCTGTGACCTTGACCTTTGACCTATGGACCTGGGAGTTGAAAGCGACACATCATCTTTGTGTGGTGAACATTTGTGCCAAGTTATATTGAAATCCATTGATAGATAAAGAAGTTACAGACCGGACACGAAATTTGTTACAAAGTTATTTTACCCTGAGACCTTGACCTTTGACCCATGGACCAGGGAGTTGAACACGACACATCGTCTTTGTGTGGTGAACATTTGTGGCAAGTTATATTGAAATACATTGATAGATAAAGAAGTTACAGGCCGGACACAAAATTTGTGACAAAGTAATTGTACCCTGTGACCTTGACCTTTGACTCATGGACCTGGGAGTTGAACGCGACACATTGTCTTTGTGTGGTGAACATTTGTGCCAAGTTATATTGAAATCCATTGATAGATGAAGAAGTTACAGACCGGACACGAAATTTGTGACAAAGTAATTGTACCCTGTGACCTTGACCTTTGACCCATGGACCAGGGAGTTGAACGCGACACATCGTCTTTGTGTGGTGAACATTTGTGCCAAGTTATATTGAAATCCATTGATAGATGAAGAAGTTACAGACCGGACATGAAATTTGTGACAAAGTAATTGTACCCTGTGACCTTGACCTTTGACCCATGGAGTTGAACGCGACACATCGTCTCTGTCTGGTGAACATTTGTGGTAAGTTATATTGAAATCCATTGATAGATGAAGAAGTTACAGACCGGACACGAATTTGGGAAGGATGGAAGGACAGACGGACGGACGGACAGACAGACGGACAGACTAACAAATGGGTAGTTGTGTGACTTTTTCCTTTGATCTTTTCTTGTGGGACTAGTCCCACAAGAAAAACTATTTTTGGCTCTAACTTTGGAAAAGAATGATCTGGAAGCTAACCCTAACCCTAACCCTATGTCCCACAACTGGCCAGGTTAATGTCACAAGAAATGGCCAGGTTAATGTCACAAGAGATGGCCAGGTTAATGATTTTACTTGTGTGACTAGTTAGAAAAAGTCACACAACTACCCTTTGGTGAGTGCGGACAGACGGAAGGACGGACAATGCGATTACTATATGCCCGCCTTTGGGGGCATAAAAACTAGCCTTAAAGTGTGATTGTATCTGTCTTAAAAACAGGCCTGAAAGTGTGATTGTATCTGTCTTTAAATTTTTTAAACTAGGTGGGTATTATCTTGAGAATTTACTTGTTTGCTAATAATATGAGGCGTACTTCACATGGGTGCGCAGTGCATTCGGCAAAAGACAGTAGTTTCTGTCCTAGTCTCTTTATAACTTACTTGTACAAGCATCTCGCATAACAGCAACATCAGTCCATCAAGGATACCATAGTCAAAAGGGCATCGCACACAGATCTGAAAACATACCCAATCAGAATAAAGAATAAATACTTGTTATGCAATATTATCTGGGGGACTCTGCTGCTGTTCAACATTCAGTCGAACCTGCTGTAAGCAGCCAGTCTAGAGAAGGGGTCACTTTGGCCACTTACAGCAAGTGACCGCCTAAACCAGGTGCAGTTTACCAAGCAAATTTTTGACGGATGATGACAGAGACTTGTATTATGTGTATACGGATTGATATTTATAAAGACCATTCTGACCCAAAGTGCCTGTAATAATCCTAAGCCAGAATGAATGAATTGCCTTGTTTGTCATTCCTTAACCCATTCCCTCATAGGCTATTTCTATATCCATCCTCTTTGAATAAATCTACCCAAAAGGAGCAAATTTGAGAAAAAAGGAAGATTTTCAGAATTTTGTAGTTTTGAAACCATTGTGATAAATAGAGCATTAATTTTGCTCCTAATGAGGAAAATGCTCTGTTTATCACAATGGTTTCAAAAAGTAACTTTTGAGGGTCGTAGAAAGGCGTATTTATGGAGGAAAGGGTTAATCTCTTTATTACTTATCCATAAGTGTCAGTCCTCTCATTTGAGTAATACACATGCTGCAAGTAGATATTGAAATCACCTACGGCGGAACTTATAGACAATGTAGCCATGTTTGAAATGACTAGTTTCCCGAACAGTCTGTACCCCAAAAAGTCTGTACGCTAATGTGTATCTGTGCAGCAGAAGTCGGGAACCAACTGGGTTCACTTGATTTCGTGAGTATTCCTCAATTATGTATGAGGGGTCCAAAATGGGTCATGACCGTTAGTGATATGAATTCAAGTACAAAAATGAGTCATGCAGGAAACACCACATACAGAACAAACAGTCGCCCGAACAGCAACACAAGGAAACAGGTGACAAAATGTCTGCTGTTGACGGTCGATAGCCATGAAAATTGTTTTCAAGTCTTACATTTGTAGAACACCTGGCTGCTTACATCAGTGTGTATATGTCATTTGGGATGAAATAGGCTGGCCGCGTTAGGCAGGTGACCATTTATAGCAGGTGTAATATATAATGTTTTTCATTGGGAGGGTCCTGTAGTGGCTGCTTACAACAGTGTGGCCACTGATACTAGGGGACCGTTGGACTGTAGTTCAGTCTACTATGATCGAGATGTTTTGGTAAATAAAATTTTAAATGATAATTTGATTCTTATAAACACATATTAAACTATTTTATTGCCAAGGCAAACTGTAGAAAAAACTGTGAAATATAAGCAAACAGAGAAGACTGATCATATATGGCACCTACAATGAATGTGACCATCTCAATATTACAGACAATTTACAACAGAACATACATTTTTATCTTTATTTTAACGGTATACTCCAATAAAACTACAACCTTGTTCTTCTGTAATATGAGAACTTATTTTACATCACTACCAACTGATCAAGCAGTGATATATCGGTACCCCATAATAATGGCCAGTAATGACCACCAACTACTTCAATTGTCACAGAGCCAATAGCTCCATGTATTCTAAATTATGCTGCATGCTTTTTGGCAGCTTTAATTCCCACCCATCTGTTTTCCTGCAAGTCTATTGTTCATCCAGAGAAGGTCTATTGATCACAGAGGGAGATAAAATAGAAGCCAAACTGTTTGTGAGAGTGGAAATAATTTGGTCAGACAGGATTAAAGATTTGGAAAATGGACGAAGCGTACCATTGCCGAAGCGTACCTGGATTATGCGTACCATTTCCTGGACGGAGCGTACCAATAATAAACAAGAGGGCCATGATGGCCCTTAATCGCTCACCTGTAAGTAACAGATTAATGATTTCAATGACAGTTTGCGTAATTTGAAAAATCTTGGTAGAAAACCATCAGATGATGCTACATACTAAATATAAAGAGTCTAGACCTTAAAGATTTTCCTATGAAAAACTGTTAAGCCCCAGGGCGGGGTCAATTTTGATCCGGGGTTCATAATTTGAAAATCTTGGTAGAGGACTATTAGATAATGCAACATACCAAATATCTAAGGTCTATGCCTTACAAGTTCAGAGAAGACTTTTAAAGATTTTTAAGAGAAGATTTTTAAAAACTTTCCTATAAAAAACAGATATGCCCCTGGGCGGGGAAGTTTTCAACCCAGAGGACATAATTTGAACAATCTTGGTAGAAAACTATTAGATAGCGCTACATACCAAATATTAAAGGTCTCTGCCTTACAGTTTTGGAGAAGAAGATTCTTAAAGCTTTTCATATGAAAAACTGATATGCCCCAGGGCGGGGTCATTTTTGACCCAGGGGTAATAATTTGAATAATCTTGGTAGAAAACCATTAGATGATGCTACATACCAAATATCAAGGGCCTAGACCTTACAGTTCTGGGGAAGATTTTTTAAGATTTTCCTATGAAAAACTGATAAGCCCTTGGGCGGGGCCATTTTTGGTCCGGGGGTCATATTTTGATTAATCTTAGTAGAGGACGATTAAATAATGCTACATACCAAATATCAAAGGTCTATACCTTATAATTTTAGAGAAGAATATATTTAAAGATTTTCCAATGAAAAACTGATAAGCCCCGGGGCGGGGCCATATTTGGCCCAGGGGTCATAATTTGAACAATCTTAGTAGAGGACCATTAGATCATGCTACATACCAAATATCAAATGCCTTACAGTTTCAGAGAAGATGATTTCTTCAAGATTTTCCTATGAAAAACTGATAAGCCCTGGGGCGGGGCCATTTTTGTCCTGGGGGTCATAATTTGAACAATCTTAGTAGAGGACCATTAGATGATGCTACATACCAAATACCAAAGGTCTATTCCTTACATTTTCAGAGAAGATGATTTTTAAAGATTTTCCTATGAAAAACTGATAAGCCCTGGGGCGGGCCATTTTTGTCCTGGGGGTCATAATTTGAACAATCTTAGTAGAGGACCATTAGATCATGCTACATACCAAATATCAAAGGTCTATGCCTTACAGTTTCAGAGAAGATGATTTTTAAAGATTATCCTATGAAAAACTGATAAGCCCTGGGGCGGGGCCATTTTTTGCCCAGGGGTCATAATTTGAACAATCTTAGTAGAGAACCATTAGATGATGCTACATACCAAATACCAAAGGTCTATGCCTGACAGTTTCAGAGAAGAAGATTTTTAAAGATTTTCCTATGAAAAACTGATAAGCCCCGGGGTGGGGCTATTTTTGACCCAGGGGTCATAATTTGAACAATCTTAGTAGAGGACCATTAGATCATGCTACATACCAAATATCAAAGGACTATGCCTTACAGTTTCAGAGAAGAAGATTTTTAAAGATTTTCCTATGAAAAACTGATAAGCCCTGGGGCGGGGCCATTTTTGGCCAGGGGGACATAATTTGAACAATCTTTGTAGAGGACCATTACATCATACTACATACCAAATATCAAAGCTTTTGGCTTTGTAGTTCCAGAGAAGAAGATGTTTAAGTAAATTGTTGACGCCCGCACGTACGCACGACGCACAACGCACATACGCACATACGCACGACGCACGACGCCGGACATAGGATCATCCCAATAGCTCACCTTGGCACTTTGTGCCAGGTGAGCTAAAAACATAAATTATATTTGAATATAACACTTAAGTATTATACTAATGTATTATACAGTGTTTTAAAAATATACTCTTACAAGATTACAAGTATTAGACATCATATGCCGACTTATTAGATTCTGTGTAAGAACCCAATATGCCGATTTCTTGACATCGCCATACAGGAAATCTACAGGTTACAAGTTTCCCCAACACAGTCATAATACATGTAAACTGCACAAATAAACATTAACAAAAGTCACCTGTATTGGACATCATATGCCGACATTTTAGATTCTGTGTAGAACCTCATATATGCCGATTTGTTGACATCGACATACAGGAAATCGACCATTTACAAGTTTCCCCAACACAGTTATAATAAAATGCACAAGTATCCTTTATAAAAAACAAGAGGGCCAGAATGGCCCTGACATCGCTCACCAGCCAATCAGAGGAGAAGATGTTCAAAGTTTTCACTATATGTTTCTAGAGAAAACTGGCACCCCTGGGGCGGGGTCAATTTTGACCCCAGGGGCATAATGTATATAACTTTTGTAGAGGACCTGAACATGATGCTATGTGCCAGATATGAAAGCTGAGAACCGTTCAGTTTCAGAGAAGAATATATTCAAAGTTTTACCATATATTTCTATTGAAAACTGGCTACCCCTGGGGCGGGCCAATTTTGACCCCAGGGGCATAATTTATATAACTTTTGTAGAGGACCTGAACATGATGCTATGTGCCAAATATGAAAGCTTAGAACCTTCCAGTTTCAGAGGAGAAGATTTTCAAAGTTTCACTATATGTTTCTATTGAAAACTGACCACCCCTGGGGCGGGGCCAATTTTGATCCCAGGGGCATAATTTATACAAATTTTGTAGAGGACCTGAACATGATGCTATGTGCCAAATATGAAAGCTGAGAACCCTGTAGATTCAGAAGAATTTTTTTTCAAAGTTGTCACTATATGTTTCTATTCAAAACTGGCTACCCCTGGGGCGGGGCCAATTTTGACCCCAGGGGCATAATTTATATAACTTTTGTAGAGGACCTGAACATGATGCTATGTGCCAAATATGAAAGCTGAGAACCGTGTAGATTCAGAGGAGAAGATTTTCAAAGTTGTCACTATATGTTTCTAATGAAATCTGGCTACCCCTGGGGCGGGGCCAATTTTGACCCCAGGGCCATAATTTATATAACTTTTGTAGAGGACCTGAACATGATGCTATGTGCCAAATATGAAAGCTGAGAACCCTGTAGATTCAGAGGAGAAGATTTTCAAAGTTGTCGCTATATGTTTCTATTCAAAACTGGCTACCCCTGGGGCGGGGCCAATTTTGACCCCAGGGGCATAATTTATATAACTTTTGTAGAGGACCTGAACATGATGCTATGTGCCAAATATGAAAGCTGAGAACCGTGTAGATTCAGAGGAGAAGATTTTCAAAGTTGTCACTATATGTTTCTAATGAAATCTGGCTACCCCTGGGGCGGGGCCAATTTTGACCCCAGGGCCATAATTTATATAACTTTTGTAGAGGACCTGAACATGATGCTATGTGCCAAATATGAAAGCTGAGAACCCTGTAGATTCAGAGGAGAAGATTTTCAAAGTTGTCGCTATATGTTTCTATTCAAAACTGGCTACCCCTGGGGCGGGGCCAATTTTGACCCCAGGGGCATAATTTATATAACTTTTGTAGAGGACCTGAACATGATGCTATGTGCTAAATATGAAAGCTGAGAACCCTGTAGATTCAGAGGAGAAGATTTTCAAAGTTGTCACTATATGTTTCTATTCAAAACTGGCTACCCCTGGGGCGGGGCCAATTTTGACCCCAGGGGCATAATTTATATAACTTTTGTAGAGGACCTGAACATGATGCTTTGTGCCAAATATGAAAGCTGAGAACCCTGTAGATTCAGAGGAGAAGATTTTCAAAGTTTTACTATATATTTCAATAGAAAACAAGGCACCCCTGGGGCGGGGCCAATTTTGACCCCAGGGGCAAAATTTATATAACTTTTGTAGAGGACCTAAAGATGATGCTATGTACCAAAGATGAAAGCTGAGAACCCTGTAGATTCAGAGGAGAAGATTTTTAAAGGTTCAAATTGTTGACGGACGACGGACGACGCACGACGGACGACGCACGACGACGGACATCAAGTGATCACAAAAGCTCACCCTGAGCACAAAAGTGCTCTGGTGAGCTAAAAATAACACCTTAGATGAATCTTATATTCTGAATTAGTTTTAAATAGCCCAAGATTTAAACAATCCAACTCTATTTACGAATCATGACCTGTGTGTATTGCGAATGATCTAGTATGCACTACATTTAAGGTGGCACGCGTTATGGAAAATCCGGAGATTTGATTGTACAGTAATCAAAAATTTAACTCTTTCCCAATTCCAAAGTTCATTACCTACTGAATAGTCTTGGCCAAATTATTAATAATGAAATATGGACTAAATTAAAGAAATAAAACTATTAAAATCCATTACCAAACAGAGCAGACCCTGATACGATAGCTCCTATAAGAGCCGTCTGGTCTGGGTCTACTCTGCAGATGCATGAAAACACGTTTATATATGAGGGGAAGGGTTAAAATATTTTAACTGCAAATATACTAGAAATAAATTAAATAAGTATGCGTGTGCTTAGAAATTGTCACTATCGTTGGTCCGTGTTTACATAAACTTTTAAAGCGGTGAATTAATTATCCAATTAATGACTGTAGTCATTATCGTAACGCCTCGGTCCCAACCCCAGACAACACATTACGCAATGCACTGGATTAAAAACGGCGAATTAATTGTCCAATAATTGACTGCAGTTAATGTCGTTACGCCTCAGTCGCAACTCAATATGACACTTTACTCAAAAGACTCAATTCGCTAATATGCACGCGAATAAAAGTCACGCGCAAATGAAGAGTTGACAGTCAAGAAAGCATCATGCCGGACTATCCTTGTTTAGACGGCTCATTAGACATCAAAGGAAGGGGCCGGGCTGTGCAGTGCAGAAGTTGTTCTAGATGGCAACACAGAAAGTGCAATACTGGTAACATTTCTTAACAATTTTCGTGTTTTTTTGTTGTTGTTTTTTAAATGTTTTCCAAGTCGTCTGATAGGGTAGGTTTTGTTTGCGATTGCGAGAATAAGTTGAATTATGGAATCATTCTAAAGAAAGGTGTAACATTGTATTTGGACACGCATCTTTATATGTAGCTCTGTTAATGGTTCCTAACTACCGCTGCCATGTATTCCTATTTGTTTCAAAATAGTACCTAATCAGGCGTACTTGAAATGTCTATCATGCAAGTTCAGCATCATAGAGTAGCAGCGTGTCAGATGTATAAATCTTATTCCGTTGAACATGTAATTAGTATAAATCCAAAATTTCTCCGTATTTGGAATTTGCTTTATGTTTCAGGTGAAACACCAGCACAGTATAGACATGTACCGGAAACAACAACGGGTGTTGTTACAGATATGTGTTTCATTTTATTGATTGTTGATCCATGTTCTATTATATGTTCCGATTTAACCAATTCACTGTCCCGTCGGTTCTGGTTTCGAAAGAAATCGCGAGTTATTGTCGTAACTCCGGCGTTAACCATAACTTCTTCAAGTTTTCATTTACAACCTGCATTTTTGGTATGCATGTTCATCTTGACAAGGCCTATCCACACATACCAAAACGATAACAGACGATCGAGTGTTCGTATTTGCCCTGCGATGAGTTTACGGCGCCCATAGACGGTGAAAACCGCTCGGTCTCCGTATGGAGGCATACGGTCGCCGTACGATTTTCTTACGGATTCTCGGACGCCGTAGCCTCTATGATTTGTCATAAAAAGTTATACATATTTTCTAAAATCGCAAGCCCGCAGTCGGTAAACACGTGGTTACAGGTATCGTAAGACCTCCGCACGGGCATTGTACGGAGGCCGCGCGAGGATCGCGCGGAAAAAGACCGATTTTCGGTGGACATGTACAAATGCAGCAAAAAAATCGTACGTACGGATACGCTCGATCAGTATACACAAATAAGCGTACGGTGATCGTAGACAAAACATCGCAGCCCGTAGACTTCTACGATGCCAAACAAAATCGTAGGAAAATCGCAGAGAAAGAAATCGTACGGCCTCCGCGGCAAATGTAAACTTGTCATAAGCAAACAGAGCAGACCCTAATCAGAAAACTCTTATAAGTGCCGTCTGCTTTGGGTCTATTGTGTTTGCAGAGACGTAGATGTGCTATGACATCGGGAATATTAAATTTGCAATGACACACTGTCATAGGAATTTTGGCCATGACAGAAACTAGAGAGTCCGATATAGTTTCGTGAGCAAACAGCAGCAGATGATTCCTACACGAGCCGTCTACACAGGGTCTACTGTGTTTGCAAATGCATAAAAAGCGTCCACCTATTCTGTCCGTGTTCTGTTGTATGTAACTATAGTTAGTGTTTCTATTCATTTATATTAGGTTTAGAACCACCACATGTTAACCGGGACTGAAATAAAACAATAAAAATAATATGTGTTTATTTTCTCTTATATAGAATATATGAAATTTCAGCTTTGTCTCAAAACGCCACAAGCTTTATTTTTTCGGCCCCAAATGTTACAAAACGCCAATTTAGGGACATTTTAACTTATTTTATACATATTTCATGAGCCTAAGGCCTGTGGAAACAAATACCCGCTTATAACGTTTACTCCATAAACATTCATGTAAGAAAAAAATATGATGAGTATTATTAACTGATTTTTTGTAAAGACATGTAGGCTATAGATAACATTTTGTAATTTGTAAACTACATGATTGTATAGTTATATTTCATAACCAGACATGGTAGGCCCTGGTCAGACCACAGGGGCCGACCCAATCATTTTTATTTTACTTTTTAGACCATGCAGACCCACGAAATCGTCCCCTGTGGGTCAGACAGTCTCTAAAGGTGTCGTCTGATCTGGATCTACTCTGTTTGCAAACGTGTATTTATGGAATAATTGGGCTAATATATCAGATTGGCGCAATCCAATTGTGGTTATCTCGCATCGTATTATCAATACACATCGGCATTCACACACTAGCGCGTGGCCCAATGTCACGTGATTATGGGCACGTGCCAAATACACACTGGCATATAACAGTGGAAACTGTAAGGGAATATCGGTATTGGAACGAAGCTAAGTTCAAGTATAAAAATTGTCTCAAAAACCATTTCTCATCCTGTTTTTGCATTCTGGCTGTTTTATTTTGGGTCTGACCTGCTTGCAAATACTTTTTGTGTATGCATATGACCTTTGTTAACTTAAACTCTACGTGGCAATTACCACACAGTGAAACTCTTAGTGGAAAGTTTACACATTTCCGATATTCGCTGTACATAAAAAGTGATTTGGCAGTAGCCAACACGCTGGATGGATGAATGATATCCTCAAATTCAAAGTACTTTTTTGAAAGAAACTTAGGACACCGTATTTAGGATCTTCCTCTTGTCTAGGAAAGTCGGTGTATGGGCCATACGTTGGATACGGGGAACCATGTGTCATGACAATACTATGCTCAATTAAAACACATTACGATAAAATAATACATTAATAACATTTTTTTATGTTTTCATATATAACAATAACAAAAACATTTATACCAGTTTCATATATTTGGTAAATGGTACGCTTAGACCGAAAATGGTACGATTTGGTAATGGTACGCTACGGTAATGGTACGCTTAGTCCATAAACCAAAGATTTCATCCAATATATTCTTGCAAGAAATTATGACATTATGAATATTAATTGCAATTACTGTTACACAGTTGCAGATGGAAACAGGCATTCTTGGTGATGGCAGAAACTGTAGAATCATATCTATATTATATCATATCATTTGCAAACAGAGTAGACCCTCATCAGATGTCTCTTACAGGAGCCATCTGATTTGGGTCTACTCTGCTTGCAATGGCATAGAAAAGTGTATCAATGGTGTAGAGGGTTAAAACTATTATTAACTATCCATGTCTAATTATGTGCATACTATAGTATAGTACTCGAAACAGTTATATCATTTTGTAGGATCATGAAGCTAGTAGCATACAGATGAGACATATCTTGATGATGGCAATAAATTAGCTTAACCTAGGTCATATTTAATACTCAAAAATTCAAATGCACATCACAATCATATGACAAAGAAGATTATAACCATTTATTCAAGCATGGATCATACGAGAATGAGGGAGAAAAGCCTGTAAGTTGAATATAGTAGAGGAAAAGGTAACTTATTCTACTGCCTTAGTAAATTCATGTTAGTGCTGCACAATAATGCAGCAAATAATCAATATCATATAAATTACAAATATCAACAAAGTTATTTTTCAATAGCTTCGTCGCTTTTGAGATTTATAAAATAGTAGGGCCATGATGGCACTGATATCGCTCATCAGACATTCAGAGGAGAAGAATTTCGAAGTTTTCACTTTATGTTCTGTAGGGCCTCATTTGAACATCCTGGGCATAATTCATATAACTTTTGTAGAGCATTTCAAAATGATGATGTGCCTAATATGAAAGCTAAGAAACTTCCAGTTTGAATCTTTGTAAAGGACCATTCAATCACGCTACATACCAAATATCAAAGCTCTAGGCCTTACAATTTCAGAAGAAATTGAAAAACTGATAACCCAGCCAGGGCGGGGCCATTTTTGGTCCTGGGTTCATAATTTGAACAATCTTTGTAGAGGGCTATTAGAGAATGCTACATACCAAATATCAAAGGTCTAGGCCTTATAGTTTCAGAGAAGATTTTTACAGATTTTCTTATGAAAAACTGATAAGCCTTGGGCGGAGCCATTTTTGGTCCGGGGATCATAATTTGAACAATATTTGTAGAGGACCATTAGATCATACTACATACCAAATATCAAAGCTGACTGACTGACGGACAGATGGATAAGGTGATTCCTATATAGCCTCCACCACAAGTCGTGGGGGTATAATACGCTATATGAGCATTAATACGGCTTGCATGATTTTAGTCAGCAAACACAACATCCCAATAATGAGACGATCAGGGTTACAGATAAGGTTTTGATGCAATTGGGTATTTACTCCCACATTTTTTACAGAAATGGGTATTTGCAATTTTTATTGGGTATTGGCAATATTCGTAATTTGGTATTATTCATATTCTCATTAGGTATTCTAAAATGTTTTTGCTTTTTGCTATATTTATTTGCTTTGTGTTACTCATTGTTTTGAAAAAAAAATTGCTTTTTCCGCAATTTTAATTGGGTAAATACTCCAAATACTCCCCTTATCTGTAACCCTGGACGATCCTGCTAATAAGACCACTTTTGGTCAGTTTCTTAAATATTCACATCAAATATAAATAAATAATGACATCATGAATATTAATTAACTGAATTCTTTATGTGGAATATGATAAACCTATATCGATCCATAAGCAAACTGAGCAAACCTTGATCAAACAGCTCCTACAAAATGTATGGAGTAAAGGATTATATATATCATAAATACAGGTAAAAGCTAGAGGTTTTTGTCAAAAAACAAATGTCTTCCCCCTACCCCTTGCACCCACAGACACACACTGCGACATTATTGTCACATTTCTGTACATGAGAACTGGATCGGACAAGATGTGTTACACATGTGTAGACATTTATGCGCTTTCCACTGATAACAGCTTATAACTCCAAAAATATTGATACTAGATTATGGCCCTTGTGCATGACATAGCCTTTCATCATGCTCCTTCCATAAATGAAATGTCATTCCAATAGCATCAATAGAACAGGAGATATTGATCTGACAAAAATTGTAACAAAGGGCAATAACTCCAAAAGTAATGATGCCAGAGTTATGGCCCTTGTTCATGACACTTTCTCTTATCATGCTCTTGCCATGTATGAGGTTTCAATACAATGATATGAGCCATGCAGGAGTTATTGTCCAGACACGAAATTGTGAAACAAATGTAACAAGAGCACCGCGAGACGGGGCAATATACGCCCGAAGGCTGTTCTATTTACACAATGTGTGAACCTTCAGAAGTTGCGCATATGAGGTCTATTAGGGCTAAGGCAATAGCAAGGAGAGTAAAACTGCTTATTGTAATAGTAATCTTTTATTTGTCTTTGGGCCTACTGAAAGCTGAAAAAGGAGCATTTATTTTGAAAAAAAAGTAGCAGGTAAAAGGAATAACAAAGAAACATTTTCTTTACAACAAATAATTAGAAGAGAGCCCACAGTTTGAAGAAATTATGTTGAAAAATAAAGGAGGAGTGAAATTGCTACCCGAAACTATCAAAGGGCAATAACTCCAGAATGAACAAGTTTGAAATAAGTGAATAAATATCCAAGATATGAGCATGGTAAGAACAGTGTACATAGCAATCATTTTCAGACTTTCAGACTTTTTTGAACTTTGGAAAAAAAGTCGAGAAAGTTTAAACCGAACGTGACATAAGTGCGTTTAACCTTTCACCTTCAAATATGACTGACCTTAAAGGTAATGATGTAGGTCTAGTTAGCTACAGCCAGGACACAAAATTTGCTAACGCTCTATTTGTGACCTTGACCTTGAAAGTTCACAATTGGGTTTTGTATGCAACACACCTTCAAGTGATACTGAAGCCCTATTTGTGACCTTGACCTTGAAAGTTCACAATTGGGTTTTGTACGCGACACACCTTCAAGTGATACTGAACATATGTGTGAAAGAATTTTGAAAATCGGAGAAAAAATGAGTAAGTTATAGCCAGGACACGAATTTGCTAACGGACGGACAGAATTGCTAACGCCCTATTTGTGACCTTGACCTTGAAAGTTCACCATTGGGTTTTGTACGCGACACACCTTCAAGTGATACTGAACATATGTGTGAAAGAATTTTGAAAATTGGTGAAAAGATGAGTAAGTTTTAGCAAGGACACGAAAATTGCTAACGCCCTATTTGTGACCTTGACCTTGAAAGTTCACAATTGGGTTTTGTACGCGACACACCTTCAAGTGATACTGAACATTTGTGTGAAAGAATTTTGAAAATCGGAGAAAAAATGAGTAAGTTATAGCCAGGACACGAATTTGCTAACGGACGGACGGACAGAATTGCTAACGCCCTATTTGTGACCTTGACCTTGAAAGTTCACCATTGGGTTTTGTACGCGACACACCTTCAAGTGATACTGAACATACGTGTGAAAGAATTTTGAAAATTGGTGAAAAGATGAGTAAGTTTTAGCAAGGACACGAAAATTGCTAACGCCCTATTTGTGACCTTGACCTTGAAAGTTCACAATTGGGTTTTGTACGCGACACACCTTCAAGTGATACTGAACATTTGTGTGAAAGAATTTTGAAAATCGGAGAAAAAATGAGTAAGTTATAGCCAGGACACGAATTTGCTAACGGACGGACGGACGGACATACTAACAAATGGGTAGTTGTGTGACTTTTTCCTTTGATCTTTTCTTGTGTGACTAGTCCCACAAGAAAAACTATTTTTGGCTCTAACTTTGGAAAAGAATGATCTGGAAGCTAACCCTAACCCTAACCCTATGTCCCACAACTGGCCAGGTTAATGTCACAAGAAATGGCCAGGTTAATGTCACAAGAGATGGCCAGGTTAATGATTTTACCTGTGGGACTAGTTAGAACAAGAGCACCGCAAGACGGGGCAATATACGCCCGAATGCTGTTCTATAAAATTATGTTGAAAAATAAAGGAGCAGTTAGTTGCACAAGAAATTGCTACCCGAAACTATCAAAGGGCAATAACTCCAGAATGAAAAATATCCAAGATATGAGCATGGTAAGAACAGTGTACATAGCAATCATTTTCAGACTTTCAGACTTTTTTGAACTTTGGAAAAAAAGTCGAGAAAGTTTAAACCGAACGTGACATAAGTGCGTTTAACCTTTCACCTTCAAATATGACTGACCTTAAAGGTAATGATGTAGGTCTAGTTAGCTACAGCCAGGACACAAAATTTGCTAACGCTCTATTTGTGACCTTGACCTTGAAAGTTCACAATTGGGTTTTGTATGCAACACACCTTCAAGTGATACTGAAGCCCTATTTGTGACCTTGACCTTGAAAGTTCACAATTGGGTTTTGTACGCGACACACCTTCAAGTGATACTGAACATATGTGTGAAAGAATTTTGAAAATCGGAGAAAAAATGAGTAAGTTATAGCCAGGACACGAATTTGCTAACGGACGGACAGAATTGCTAACGCCCTATTTGTGACCTTGACCTTGAAAGTTCACCATTGGGTTTTGTACGCGACACACCTTCAAGTGATACTGAACATATGTGTGAAAGAATTTTGAAAATTGGTGAAAAGATGAGTAAGTTTTACCAAGGACACGAAAATTGCTAACGCCCTATTTGTGACCTTGACCTTGAAAGTTCACAATTGGGTTTTGTACGCGACACACCTTCAAGTGATACTGAACATTTGTGTGAAAGAATTTTGAAAATCGGAGAAAAAATGAGTAAGTTATAGCCAGGACACGAATTTGCTAACGGACGGACAGAATTGCTAACGCCCTATTTGTGACCTTGACCTTGAAAGTTCACCATTGGGTTTTGTACGCGACACACCTTCAAGTGATACTGAACATTTGTGTGAAAGAATTTTGAAAATCGGAGAAAAAATGAGTAAGTTATAGCCAGGACACGAATTTGCTAACGGACGGACGGACAGAATTGCTAACGCCCTATTTGTGACCTTGACCTTGAAAGTTCACCATTGGGTTTTGTACGCGACACACCTTCAAGTGATACTGAACATACGTGTGAAAGAATTTTGAAAATTGGTGAAAAGATGAGTAAGTTTTAGCAAGGACACGAAAATTGCTAACGCCCTATTTGTGACCTTGACCTTGAAAGTTCACAATTGGGTTTTGTACGCGACACACCTTCAAGTGATACTGAACATTTGTGTGAAAGAATTTTGAAAATCGGAGAAAAAATGAGTAAGTTATAGCCAGGACACGAATTTGCTAACGGACGGACGGACGGACATACTAACAAATGGGTAGTTGTGTGACTTTTTCCTTTGATCTTTTCTTGTGTGACTAGTCCCACAAGAAAAACTATTTTTGGCTCTAACTTTGGAAAAGAATGATCTGGAAGCTAACCCTAACCCTAACCCTATGTCCCACAACTGGCCAGGTTAATGTCACAAGAAATGGCCAGGTTAATGTCACAAGAGATGGCCAGGTTAATGATTTTACCTGTGGGACTAGTTAGAACAAGAGCACCGCAAGACGGGGCAATATACGCCCGAATGCTGTTCTATAAAATTATGTTGAAAAATAAAGGAGCAGTTAGTTGCACAAGAAATTGCTACCCGAAACTATCAAAGGGCAATAACTCCAGAATGAAAAATATCCAAGATATGAGCATGGTAAGAACAGTGTACATAGCAATCATTTTCAGACTTTCAGACTTTTTTGAACTTTGGAAAAAAAGTCGAGAAAGTTTAAACCGAACGTGACATAAGTGCGTTTAACCTTTCACCTTCAAATATGACTGACCTTAAAGGTAATGATGTAGGTCTAGTTAGCTACAGCCAGGACACAAAATTTGCTAACGCTCTATTTGTGACCTTGACCTTGAAAGTTCACAATTGGGTTTTGTATGCAACACACCTTCAAGTGATACTGAAGCCCTATTTGTGACCTTGACCTTGAAAGTTCACAATTGGGTTTTGTACGCGACACACCTTCAAGTGATACTGAACATATGTGTGAAAGAATTTTGAAAATCGGAGAAAAAATGAGTAAGTTATAGCCAGGACACGAATTTGCTAACGGACGGACAGAATTGCTAACGCCCTATTTGTGACCTTGACCTTGAAAGTTCACCATTGGGTTTTGTACGCGACACACCTTCAAGTGATACTGAACATATGTGTGAAAGAATTTTGAAAATTGGTGAAAAGATGAGTAAGTTTTACCAAGGACACGAAAATTGCTAACGCCCTATTTGTGACCTTGACCTTGAAAGTTCACAATTGGGTTTTGTACGCGACACACCTTCAAGTGATACTGAACATTTGTGTGAAAGAATTTTGAAAATCGGAGAAAAAATGAGTAAGTTATAGCCAGGACACGAATTTGCTAACGGACGGACAGAATTGCTAACGCCCTATTTGTGACCTTGACCTTGAAAGTTCACCATTGGGTTTTGTACGCGACACACCTTCAAGTGATACTGAACATATGTGTGAAAGAATTTTGAAAATTGGTGAAAAGATGAGTAAGTTTTACCAAGGACACGAAAATTGCTAACGCCCTATTTGTGACCTTGACCTTGAAAGTTCACAATTGGGTTTTGTACGCGACACACCTTCAAGTGATACTGAACATTTGTGTGAAAGAATTTTGAAAATCGGAGAAAAAATGAGTAAGTTATAGCCAGGACACGAATTTGCTAACGGACGGACAGAATTGCTAACGCCCTATTTGTGACCTTGACCTTGAAAGTTCACCATTGGGTTTTGTACGCGACACACCTTCAAGTGATACTGAACATACGTGTGAAAGAATTTTGAAAATTGGTGAAAAGATGAGTAAGTTTTAGCAAGGACACGAAAATTGCTAACGCCCTATTTGTGACCTTGACCTTGAAAGTTCACAATTGGGTTTTGTACGCGACACACCTTCAAGTGATACTGAACATTTGTGTGAAAGAATTTTGAAAATCGGAGAAAAAATGAGTAAGTTATAGCCAGGACACGAATTTGCTAACGGACGGACGGACGGACGGACAGACAGACAGACGGACACCCAGCCAGACGGCCAGACGATGGAGACCATAACATAATACGACCCTTCGGGCGTATAAAAAGTCACACAACTACCCTTTGGTGAGTGCGGACAGACAGACGGACGGACAGACAGACGGACAGACAGACAGACGGACAGACGGACACCCAGCCAGACGGCCAGACGATGGAGACCATAACATAATACGACCCTTCGGGCGTATAAAAAGGGCTAAAACTCTCAATTTACTGAAGCCAGAGTTATGGACCTTGTGCACAACACTTTAACTCACCATGCTCTTTCCATGTAGGAAGTTTCAATCCAATGGCATGAGCCATATAGGAGTTATCGTCCAAACAAAATCGTCCAGACGAAAAAAGTGAAAAAAATTACAAGGGGCAATAACTCCAAAATTAGTGAAGCTAGAGTTATGGACCTTGTGCATTACATTTCCTCTCATCATGATCTTTCCATGTATGAAGTTTCAATCCAATGGCACGAGCCATATAGAGCTATCATCCGGACAATAAATTGTGAAACAAATTTACAAGGGGCAATAACTCTTATATTAGTGAAACCAGAGTTATGGACCTTGTGCCTGACACTTCCTCTCATTATGCTCTTTCCATGTATGAAGTTTCAAACCAATGGCATGAGCCATATAGGAGTTATTGTCCAGTAGTGATGGGAATCAGCTGGATTTTCATAATTGATAATAGTTTCACGCCAACCGACTAAGCTTCAATTATAATCGAAATCGGTTACAGTGTAACAAGTGTAGAATTTACTCTGTAATACAGTAAAGTTTTGAATGGAAGCGTTTGAAGATTAATTACTTGTCTTGTTCTAATTTACTCAAATGTTTCACATGCTGTTTTTATGTATACATGTAGTTGTGTTTGTGGAAGTTGCAAATAAAATGAATCGGCTGTTTCTACCTAAATTAATGATTTTCGGTACAGCCTGCAGATGGCTTCGTATATCAAGGCTAAAAATATTTATTAAATGGCGTTCTATTTTTGTTTCTCCATCATCTGTCAATTTTCTTTTAAAGTCTTGGTTTGGTTTTACAAAACAAATGACTTGTTTGTTTTGACTTTGTCGTGTCTGGTTTCCATCAGCTAAAATAGTCGCATACAGTTGCTAAGCGATACTGGTACCCCTTTTTGATATGCTACTTATGACATACCAAGTATACGCAATGTAAACCGGGCTAAAGTAATGGGGCGCGTGCAGCTTCACCGGGGTTTTCCCACATGCATACTATAAATAGTAATAGCACGAGGAGTACTTGTGTAATACTGTAAACTTTGTACCAAACAAATGAATTACGGAAAACACGACTGCGTTGCCTTTCAAGGTGTATTGTAACATGTGTCATAAATCAATCAATAGATCTTGGTAAGATGGGAGAGGATGCGTTGTGGTCACATGAGAAAGGTGAAAAACACAAAATGAACAGTTCTTGAACTGTACCATCCCAGATCCCGAAACCATCATTAATGAATCTCTTGTAAAACATTGGCACTTTTTGTGTGACATCAATTCTTCATCCCATTTCCTCATATACGCACAAACAAAATTCTTTCCTAATTTGGAACCAATTGCCACCCCATCTTTTTGTATTAAAGTTCTATATCTCCAAAAGAAAATGTGTTGTTGTCTAAAACTATTTGAATCATCTTAAGAACATTTTCTGTATCAATCAAAGGATCACTTCTGTTTGCAAGGCCTTCCATACATGCATCTAGTCCCTCTTTCTTTGGAATTGATGGATACACCTTTGCTACGTCAAAACAGAACAAAATGCAATTTTCTGAAAGTGGTTCATCAGAAAATCAATTGGTAAGGGTGGATAAACTTGACAGATCTGCCACTTTAGTAAAGAAACAAACAGTTAGATCTAATAGGAAAATGAATAGGGTCCCTTTAGTTTTGACATATTCAAATCCGCTTCCTAATATACACGACATTGTAAAAAAACATTAAATTGTTTTTGCACCAATGAGACCGGCTTAAAGAAGTATTTCAACAACTGCCAATTGTAGCATTCAGGCATGATAAAAATCTATGTGACACACTGGTGCATTCAAAAACTAACCGGATTGTTAGACCAAGCAATACAGTTTGTTCACAGGGTTGTGCTACTTGCAGTATTCTTGAAATGTCAAGAATTAGTGACACAAATAAGCAATCAGTTTACAATGTGTCTACTAATATAAACTGTAGAGAAAGAAATGTAGTTTATGCAATTAAATGCAGTTAATGCAATATAATGGTGTATGTTGGCGAGACTGAGAGAGAAATTTGGGAGAGAATGAAAGAACATTTGAGTAATGTGAGGCATGAGAGAGAGAAGCCAATAAACAGACAGTTTGGAGCCGGTAGTCATAGCAGTGATGATGTGAGATTTGTAGTTTTGAAACGGATGTTCCATGCATGTAGAATTGAAAGACAAATCTATGAAACTGATTGGATATGGAGGCTGAGAACTTACAGACCATTTGGCTGTAACATCAAGGAGGATAATGCGCTAATGTATGCATGACGTCTAAATAACAACCCAATGTCACCATGACGCTGGATCAACATTATTCTCTTTGATTTTATGGCTGAATGCATGTAACAAAAATGTGACGTGTATTTTGACATGATAATCTTTGAAAAAAGCCCTTAGTGGTCGAAATATTAAATCAAAGCAATTCAAGTATTTATGAAAGTTTAACATTTCTATTTTTTTGTAAAAATTAATTGATTTTTATTCATAATCAATCTTTTCATATAGTCAATTCATTGTAACTGTGTTAATAATTAAAGTTGCCAATATAGACACAGACATCTGAGCATGTAGGGTGCTACAGTACCTGCTGTAGGTCTGTGAAGACCGCAAGACATGCCTGTAACATCTCCTCAGGCTGGACCTCAACTGACACCCCACAGTACACCATCTGGCTAAACAACAGTGCTGCCGCTGCCTGCAATAACACATCAGCATGTATTCTTACTCTGAACACTTAAACAGAGCTATGTTCACTAACCCTAGATTGCCAAATATGAATGGCAAACAAACTTCATCAGTGCCACTTCACTGAGATAAATGCCCCTAGATACAGCAATATCTGTAGACCAAAATCAGCTGGTCTATAGGACATATTGGGTCTGATCAAGGTCTGAAATGTTCAGCAGTTGTAGATAAATTACTGTAATTACCATAAATATTCTATAATATTTGGCAAGACAAACCTACATTAAAACTGTAGATCCAGATCAATCTGCTCCCGAAAGTACATTTTGATCAAGGTCTACATTATCAGCTCCATAAACCTTATCATAACTGTACCAACTTGACATATATAGATTAACTAACCAGTGGGGAGAGTCTAAAAATTTCAAGTAAATAATTGTATTGTTGTTTCTTCTGAGATCCCACATAGAATATCCTCATCAGTTACATTCTCAATAGTTACATGCCCATAGTGAGCAGAAACGGACGTTAATCAACACAAACAAACAAACATTCTCAATATGGCTGCTGATCTGGATCTACACTGAAAAAGTCTAAGCTACTCAAAAAACAGCATAAAACTTGAAAACAACAGTTTCTAACTGGATGTTAAAGCTAGGCTGTTTAGGAAAAAAATAAATTCCTTACCAGGTAGAGATGAGTTTTGATGCCTTTGCAAACAGAGTAGGCCCATATCAGACAGCTGTAAGATGAACTATCTGATGAGAGCCTGCTCTAGTAGGCCCATATCAGACAGCTGTAAGAGGAACTATCTGATGAGAGCCTGCTCTAGTAGGCCCATATCAGACAGCTGTAAGAGGAACTATCTGATGAGAGCCTGCTCTAGTAGGCCCATATCAGACAGCTGTAAGAGGAACTATCTGATGAGAGCCTGCTCTAGTAGGCCCATATCAGACAGCTGTAAGAGGAACCATCTGATGAGAGCCTGCTCTAGTAGGCCCATATCAGACAGCTGTAAGAGGAACTATCTGATGAGAGCCTGCTGTTTTCTTACAGAGTCCGGTAATATAGATGTGATTCTATGGTTTCTGCTATGGCCAAACAATCCTTTTCATATGCCATAAAAACAAGAGGACCATGATGGCAACCAGGGGACTATTCCTGTCAAATTGCTTTCAAATGGAACCATTGGATTTGGAGATGATGATCTTTAAAGGTTTTCAATAAGGAAATCTAGCCCCGCCCTTATGGCTAACAGTTTGGTCTAGTTATAAGATATAAAGGATTTTATATGAATGTTTTCTTGGAGATATAAGACCTGAGCTTTGGCAAGTTTGGTTTATATCGGATTTTAAGTCGTTTTAACAGTATTTCAGTCATATCACGACGTCCAGCAAATTACAGGTGGAGGAAGACCCCAGAGGTTCTTCTGTGCACAGAACAAATTGGCAGGTATAATATCGTTTAATAACAAAGAGTGACAATATGTCACAAAATATGCCCGTCTTTTATATATGACTTATACACCAGACATGGTTAATATGGCCAATTTTTGATAATTCAAGGACCATAACCCTGATGTGCCCGGAACTGCAACTGGTAATCAAACTGAGTTGAGATATTATGAATAAATATTTTTAATATGTTTGGCGAAAATTTAATGAAAACTGTTGGACTAAGAAACAGAGGACAATATCAAAGTGATCAATTCTTTTTATAATTCAAGGCCCATAATCCTAAAGTGGCAGAAAGGATATTGAATTTGGCTTAGAAATTATGACCATGAACATTTTCAGCAAGTTTGGAGAAGATTGAATGAAATTTGTTTGACTTAGAGAGTGATCTTGGCCTAATTGGCCAATATTTAATAATTCGAGGGCCATAATCCTTTAGCGCCTGAGACAAAATGACTGGTAATTGAGATATTATGACAATAAACTATTTCAGCAAGTTTGGTGAAGACTGGATTGTCTGGTTGCCACCACGGCAGGTAATCCATAATATGGCCTGTCTAATGACTGGTGTGTAAATATGATAAGGAACAAAAGTCAATATGAGTTTCTGATTTTTCCAAATTACACTTCTGTTTTGACACTGTAATTAGCTGTTTCACACTCGTGGTCAAACTTAAAGGACAGATTATGTGTACATGACATCTATCAGCCATTTGATCATTATGTTCAACTCTAACCTTGGATCATCAAGAATCTATCTTGTTGATGCATATTATCCATTTCTGATGGACATTAGTTATTTGCAAATCTATAGCATGTTTTACAAATATGCAACACAGAGGAACAATATGGACATTGTATCATGTATAAATTATATCAATTTATACTTACTGTGTGGCTTGCTATAGTGGACTCTAGAAATATAGAGACCATTAAACTGGCAGCATCAACCAACCTATAATGTACAAATATTCTAAAAATGGGTGATCCTCCGAAAGCAAAAGTAGAAATGCAAAAAGAGAAAATTGCAGACTTGGTTTTATTGAGTCAGTTCATGAGTAGTGATTAAACGTGCAACACTACTCACTCGCCCTAGCACTGGCTTAAGCAGTATTCAATTTTCAGAACTAATAACATCAAAACTAATGATCCCAAAGGACCAGAAAATATAATACTGAGAATGAAGTACATGTACATTTATTTTGTTGTGTTTTTTTAATATTAATGTTTTAAAGCACAAACAAATGATCGGGTTTCCATAGGTTTAACCCTTTACTCTATGCACATCCATGTAACAAATAATAGATTAATTATACCCCCCTTTTGAAAAAATGGGGGTATATTGCTTTGCACATGTCGGTCGGTCGGTAGATCGATGGTTTCCAAACGATAACTAATAAACGACTTGGTCTAGAATCTTCAAACTTGCTGTGGTGGTTGGTCATGACAAGTAGATGAACCCTATTGTTTTTGAGGTCACTAGGTCAAAGGTCAAGGTCACCATGACCTAAAATGGTAAAATAGTTTCCGATCAATAACTGCTCAAGGGTTTGGCTTGGGATCTTCAAACTTGCTGTGGTGGTTGGTCATGACCACTAAATGACCCCTATTTATTTTGAGGTCACTAGGTCAAAGGTCAAGGTCACCATGACCTTAACTAGTTAAATGGTTTCCGATCAATAACTGCTCAAGGATTTAGCTTAGAATCTTCAAACTTGCTTAGGTGGTTGGTCATGACAACTAGATGAGACCTATTGTTTTTTGAGGTCACTAGGTCAAAGGTCAAGGTCACCATGACCTTAACTGGTGAAATGGTTTCCAATCAATAACTGCTCAGGGGTTTGGCTTAGGATCTTCCAACTTGCTGTGGTGGTTGGTCATGGCAACTAGATGACCCCTGTTGATTTTGAGGTCACTAGGTCAAAGGTCAAGGTCATCATGACCTTAACTGATGAAATTGTTTCCAATTAATAACTGCTCAATGGTTTGGTTCGGGATCTTCAAACTTGCTGTGGTAGTTGGTCGTGACCACTAGATGACCCCTATAGTTGTTGAGGTCACTAGGTCAAGGGTCAAGGTCACCATGACCTTAACCGGTAAAATGTTTTCAGATCAATAAATGATCAGTGGTTTGGCTTAGGATTTTCAAAGTTGCTGTTGTGATTAGTCATGACTGCTAGATGACTTCTATAGTTGAGGTCACTAGATCAAAGGTCAGGGGGTCTGGGGGTATACATGTTTTACAAACATCTCTTGTTACTACTAGAGTTTGTTTTTGAGAAAAACACATGTCTCCCCCAGGTACCCCGCCCCCGCACCCATAAGAGGAATGAATTCACCCCCTGGGACCCTCTACTCTGGCACCCATAAGAGGAATAAATTCATATGTCAAAATAGTATAGGAGGAGTTAGCTGCACAAGACTTTTTCGCTATTACTCTATATAAGGAAAAACTCCAAAGGGTCATAACTTCTGTCAAAATTGTTGCAGCCTAAATTCCAAACCACATGACCATCCTCACATATAGCTGGTTCATATGCAAAAGTTTGAAATAAATCCCTTAAATAGTGTAGGAGGATTTAGCTGCACAAGATTTTTTCGCTATATATTCTATATAAGGAAAAACTACAAAGGGCCATAACTTCTGTCAAAATTGTTGCAGCCAAAATTCCAAACCACATGACCATCCTCACATATAGCTGGTTCATATGTAAAAGTTTGAAGTAAATCCCTCAAATTGTGTACGAGTTAGCTGCACAAGATTTTTTCGCTATATATATTCTATACAAGGAAAATAGTGTTGGCGCACAAGATTTGTTCACTATATATTCTATATAAGGAAAATAGTGTTGGAGGAGGTAGCTGCACAAGATTTTATCGCTATAAGGAATCAAAGTACTGAAAGTGAGCGTTTTTTGAAAGGGTCAGAAAGTAATAGATGTACATGTATATAGTTCACGAAGTTTATTAACAACATAACTAATATCTCTTGATGGGAGAAAGAATATCAATTTTTTCTAACAAATTTTTTACTATTTCTCTACCAAATACTAGATCTACTTTGTGACTATTCATTAGATAGTCAGAAGACAATTCTGATGAGAAGGCACACAGTAGGAATTGGTTGAGAAATAAGCAATTCAAGAAGAGGTACTCCCTGAAGTTAAGAGCCCTGATAATTTGTTCCTTGTAAGGAACAAAAGGGATACACGGCATTGAAACAGTGTAGACCTAGTACATGTGTATCACATTTTTATTGATCAGACTCGAGCAAGAGTTTGAGAAGTTTAACATTTCCTTCATATAAATGCCTTTTCTGTATTAACTATTTGCAAACAGAGTAGACCTGATCAGATGACTCCTATAGGAGCCGTCTGATCAATGTCTGTTCTGTTTGTTTATGGTAAAGTGCATGTAAAGATATGATTCTATAGTTTCTGCCTGAGCAAAAACATATACACCATCATAAAATTCAGTTAATAAATATTCATGATGGCATTACTTCTCACATAAGTATAGAATAGAGAAAGAGTTAAGGTGCCAAGAGTAAAGAAGTTCATATTTTATATTAGATTTTGTCTTCATAGATTGGCAATATAATGTTACAATTGTAATATGCAATTACAACTGTAATATGATGACACCAAACCTAACCCTAACAATGCCACAACTGAGATTCAATGCCATTTGCAAACAGTGTAAACCAAGATGAGAGGGCTTTAGAATCCCTCTCATAAGGGTCCGATGTGTTTGTCATAAATTATTTTGATAAAAAAACACCCATAAAATTGCCAATACAAACTCATCATTTTTAGAAAATAAAAGATTCCAAAATGGAAATTCAGTATTGAAAGTGTAAATTTTACCTATTACAAATGTACATGTAAAAAGACTGCATGCTCCTGTCATCGTAAATAACCCTTTTCTCCATTAATACTTTTTTAACACATTTTCAAACCATAAACCCAGATAAGACAGCTCGTATAGGAACCGTCTGGTCTGGGTATACATGCTCTGTTTACTTGTAAAATGATAATTATAGACCTGATTCTAGTCATTCTACAGTCGTAAAGTTCTTGTGTTAATGTAAATTTCATATCAAAGAAGAAATGTGTCCATAGGACACTCATGCCCCAATTTCAGTTTTTTTGTCTGAGAGTAAGTGCCATAATTATCATAAAATTGATTATATATGCTCATAAACATGTAAAGTATGCAATGACTGAAGCGATTTACATGGCTTTCGAACTTGACCAAGATATAATGGCCACAAACGTGTGTAAAGTTTGGTGACGATTGGACAAATACTTTCCAAGAAAGAGTCCGGACAAGATACTTTCAAAGTCATCTTTTGAAGAAAAAAAGGGCCGCAATTCCTAAACGTCTACAGCAATTTACACTGCTATAAAAATCTGACCAAGATATAATGGCCATAAACATGTAAAGTTTGGTGTAGACTGGACAAATTTCTTTCCAAGAAAGAGTCCGGACAAAATATTCTTAAAATCAGTTTTGCAAATAAAGGGTCGCAACTCCTAAACGACTGAAGCGATTTACATAGCTATCAACCATGACCAAGATATAATGGCAACAGACATGTGTGTAAAGTTTGATGAGGGTTGGACAAATACTTTCAAGAAAGAGTCTGGACAAGAATTTTTTTTAAAGTCATTCTTGCAAATAAAGGGTTGCAACTCATAAACCACTGAAGCAATTTACATGGCTATAAAACTTGACCAAGATCTAATGGTCACAAACATGTGTGTAAAGTTTAGTGTGGCTTTGACAAATACTTTCCAAGAAAGAGCCCCGACAAATTCTTCTAGATGTGCATACGGAAGAACGGACAGACAAGAGCTAACCCTATATGCCACCACATTGTGGCGGCATAATAAATAATAGTTATGTCATTATACAGTATATATAATATACAGTATCCAAACACTTTCAGTCAAATCAATTCTAGTATACCAGAGGAACAGATTTATAAGTAGTGTTTTGAGTAACAAGAGGTGTTCATAGAACACATGTGTCATCTGCCAATGAGGCTGACCTAAAATCTGAACCTTGCAATGTGTGACAGGTAGGCAGACTGACGGACAGAAGATGGAACAAGAGATATTTGTAAAACATGTATACTCCCCAGACCCCCTGACCTTTGATCTAGTGACCTCAACTATAGAGGTCATCTAGTGGTCATGACTAATCACCACAGCAACTTTGAAGATCCTAAGCTAAACCACTGATCATTTATTGATCTGAACATTTCACAAGTTAAGGTCATGGTGACCTTGACCTTTGACCTCAAAAACTATAGGGGTCATCTAGCGGTCACAACCAACTACCATAGCAAGTTTGAAGATCCCGAACCAAACCATTGAGCAGTTATTAATTGGAAACCACTTCATCAGTTAAGGTCATGATGACCTTGACCATTGACCTAGTGACCTCAAAATCAACAGGAGTCATCTAGTTGTCATGACCAACCACCACAGCAAGTTTGAAGATCTTAAGCCAAACCCTTGAGCAGTTATTGATTGGAAACCATTTCAACAGTTAAGGTCATCATGACCTTGAAGGTCATCATGACCTTGAACTTTGACCTTGTGACCTCAAAAACAATAGAGGTCATCTAGTGGTCATGACCAACCACAACAGCAAGTTTGAAGATCCTAAGCCAAACCCTTGAGCAGTTATTGATCGCAAACCATTTCACCAGTTAAGGTCATGGTGACTTTGACCTAGTGACCTCAAGAGCAAGAGCGCTCATATAGTTGTCATGACCAATCAACTAAGCAAATTTGAAGATCCTAAGCCAAACCCTTGAGCAGTTATTGATCAGAAACCATTTCACCAGTTAAGGTCATGGTGACCTTGACCTTTGACCTAGTGACCTCAAAAACAACAGGATTCATCTAGTGGTCATGACCAACAACCACAGCATATTTGAAGATCCTAAGCCAAACCCTTGAGCAGTTACTGATCGAAAACCATTTCACCAGTTAAGGTCATGGTGACCTTGACCTTTGACCTAGTGACCTAAAAAATAACAGGGCTCATCTAGTTGTCATGACCAACCACCTAAGCAAATTTAAAGATCCTAGGCCAAACCCTTGAGCAGTTATTGATCAGAAACCATTTTACCAGTTAAGGTTATGGTGACCTTGACCTTTGACCTAGTGACGTCAAAAACTAAAGTGGTCATCCAGTGGTCATGACCAATTACCACAGCAAGTTTGAAGATTCTAAGCTAAACCCTTGAGCAGTTATTGATCGGAAACCATTTAACCAGTTAAGGTCATGGTGACCTTGACCCTTGACCTAGTGACCTCAAAAACAATAGAGGTCATCTAGTGGTCATGACCAACCACCACAGCAAGTTTGAAGATTCCAAGCCAAACCCTTGAGCAGTTATTGATCGGAACTATTTCACCATTTTAGGTCATTGTGACCTTGACCTTTGACCTAGTGACCTCAAAAACAATTGGAGTCATCTACTTGTCATGACCAACCACCATAGCAAGTTTGAAGATTCTATGCCAAGTCATTTATCAGTTATCGGTCGGAAACCATCGATCAACCGACCGACTGACCAACCGACAATGTTTGCTATATATTCTATATAAGGAAAAACTACAAAGGGCCATAGCTTCTATCAAAATTGTTGCAGCCTAAATTCCAAACCACATGACCATCCTCACATATAGCTGGTTCATATGTAAAAGTTTGAAGGAAATCCCTCTAATAGTGTAGGAGGAGTTAGCTGCACAAGAATTTTAACAGACAGACGGACTAACAAATGTATACTTGTGTGTTTATCTGCTTCTGTGACTTTTTCTTGAGTCTAAAGTAGCCTTGTGTAGACAGACAGACAGACAGACAGACAATAGTTTATTTATGTCTCACTTCTATACATGTTTTACAAATATATACACGGTAAAACAGCAACAAATGACATGCATAGAACCACTCAATGTTGAGTTATGAGAGACAACAAAAATAATAAAATGTGTAAATGCAATTTTTTGCTTAATCACAAATATACACTTATGCGTACATGTACTTTGGACACAATCTAAATATAGAATTAACCTTCTGTGCTTTTTTTCTGTGTTTTTTTTTGTTATGGCCAAACTAAGCAACCATCTGTCGATCTGTCCGTCCGCTCTCACAAAAGTATACTTGTGTGTCTTTTTTTTAAGTACAAATATCCCTTGTGCGTCTATTTTTCTTGTGTGTCTAGTCACAGAAGTACACTGCACATACATGTATTAGTATAAAATTATCTTGTGTGTTTATAAAAGTTTCGCAAGGAAGTGGCACAAGTAAACTGTCCATGTCCAAAAGTGTCTTCAAACCTTTCAGACTTCAAGCTTTTGTAAATTCAATTGTTTGCTTACAAATATACACTTATGTGTTTATGTACTTTGGACACAATCTAAATATAGAATTAACCTTCTGTGCTTTTTTATGTCTATTTTTCTTGGGTGTCTAGTCACAGAAGTACACTGCACATACATGTATTAGTATAAAATTATCTTGTGTGTTTATAAAAGTTTCGCAAGGAAGTGGCACAAGTAAACTGTCCATGTCCAAAAGTGTCTTCAAACCTTTCAGATTTCAAGTTTTGAGTTAAATATATAATCCGTCCCTAGATATAAAAGATGGCTCTCAAGTCAAAATCCCTGTTTTAAAAGACTAACTAAGAAAGCTGTGCATTATAATTTATTTCCTATGGTGGACATTTGTGTTAGGTATGAACTGTCATGGGGACGAAACTATTGTCAAAAAAAAAATATAATAAACAAACAACAACAAAACATTAGCTATATACTGTATTCTTGTGTGAAATTGGGATATTCTTCAAAAGAATTTAAGTAAGTGTAAGCTCCCATTTCTTTTTATATAGACTACGATAGTGGTGTGTTTAGTAGATACAAACTGAACTGGGTGGGGTAAATTTCGGATTTTTCGAGGGCTTTGAACTCCCTGAAAAATCGATATTCTGACAAAATAACGGGTTTCTGATGCAGCTTTAACACAGTTCATTAAGTCATGGTTGAATCTTTTTGGGGTTTTGTCTGTTGAAGATAATTTAATTGTTTTAAGCCACGCTATTATCGGGTCCGATCGGAGACTTGATCCATATGTACTATGCTGCATATTTCAAATGTATCTTTGCATCAAGCATAATCTAAACAATTAGTAACAAAAATTATTTCCATTCGTAATGCTTGTGTATATAATTCAAAGTTAATTACATTCATACTGCTGACGTTTCCGAGTTCTTGCTCGTGTTTTCCTTTTCTCCGTCATTGTTGTTGTTGTTGTTTTTCTAGACATACTTCCGCTTCCTCTCCAAAAACAAGAGGGCCAGAATGGCCCTGGCATCGCTCACCAGACAATCAAAGAGGAAGATTTTCAAAGTTTTCACTATATGTTTCTATAGAAAACTAGCTGGCCCTGGGGCAAGACAAATTTTGACCCCAGGGGCATAATATATACAACATGATGCTATGTACAAAATGTGAAAGTTGAGAACCTTCCAGTTTCAGAGGAGAAGATTTTGAAGTTTTCACTATATGTTTCTATTGAAAATGGACTACCCCTGGGGCGGGGCCAATTTTGACCACAGGGGCATAATTTATATAACTTTTGTAGAGGATCTGAACATGATGCTATGTGTCAAATATGAGAGCTGAGAACCCTGTAAATTCAGAGGACAAGATTTTCAAAGTTTTCACTATACATTTCTATCGAAAACTGGCTACCCCTGGGGCGGGGCCAATTTTGACCCCAGGGACATAATTTATATAACTTTTGTAGAGGACCTGAACATGATGCTACGTGAAAAATATGAAAGCTGAGAATCCTGTAAATTCAGAGAAAAGATTTTCAAAGTTTTCACTATACATTTCTATTGAAAACTGGCCACACCTGGGGCGGGGCCAATTTTGACCCCAGGGACATAACTTATATAACTTTTGTACAAGACCTGCACATGATGCTATGTGCCATATATGAAAGCTTAGATCCTTCCAGTTTCAGAGGAGAAGATTTTCAAAGTTTTCACTATATGTTTCTATGGAAAACTGGCCATCCCTGGGACAGGCCAATTTTGACCCTAGGCCCATAATTTATATAACTTTTGTAGAGGACCTGAACATGATGCTATGTGCCAAATATGAAAGCTGAGAACCTTCCAGTTTCAGAGGAGAAGATTTTCAAAATTTTACTATATGATTCTACTGAAAACTGGCCACCCCTGGGGCGGGGCCAATTTTGACCCCAGGGGCATAATTTATATAACTTTTGTAGAGGACCTATAGATGATGCTATGTGCCAAATATGAAAGCTGAGAACCCTGTAGATTCAGAGGAGAAGATTTTTAAAGGTTTAAATTGTTGACGACGGACGACGCACAACGGACGACAGACGACGGACGCCGGACATCAGGTGATCCCAAAAGCTAACCCTGAGCACAAAAGTGCTCTGGTGAGCTAAAAACAGAAATAACAGGTGCGCGATCATGACCACTGAAACGCTTTCAATGCTATTCTATTTAAAGCACTCCTCCTCCACAGCTTCGTGATGATAGAAACTATGCTGGTTCTCGAATCTGATAGCATATGGTTCCCAAATTTAGACGCGGTAAATATGAACTTATGATCTTGTCCAGGATAACGACACTTTGCAGACACTTTAGGACATGGACACTTTACTTGTGCCACTTACTAATGAAACTTTTTTTATGAACACACAAGATAATTTTATACTAGTATGTGCAGTTTACTTCTGTGATTAGACACACAAGAAAAATTAGACACACAAGGGATATTTGTACTTAAACAAGAGGGCCAGAATGGCCCTGAAGCGCTCACCAGACAATCAGAGGAGAAGATTTTCAAAGTTTTAACTATATGTTTCTATAGAAAACTAGCCTGCCCTGGGGCGGGGCTAATTTTGACCCAAGAGGCACAATTTATATAACTTTTGTAGAGGACCTGAACATGATGCTATGTGCCAAATATGAAAGCTGAGAACCTTCTGGTTTCAGAGGAGAAGATTTTCAAAGTTTTACTATATGTTTCTATTGAAAACAAGACACCCCTAGGGCGGGGCCAATTTTGACCCCAGGGCCATAATTTATATAACTTTTGTAGAGGACCTAAAAATGATACTATGTGCCAAAGATGAAAGCTGAGAACCATGTAGATTCAGAGGAGAAGATTTTTAAAGGTTCAAATTGTTGACAACTGACGACGCACGACAGACGACGCACGACGACGGACATCAGGCAATCACAAAAGCTCACCCTGAGCACTTTGTGCTCTGGTGAGCTAAAAATGTCACGCAAGTATACTTTTGTGAGAGCGGACAGACGGACAACAGGCGGTCACAATAGCTCACCTTGAGCCTTTGGCTCAGGTGAGCTAAAAATACTGATGACAGAGTTATGGACCTTGTGCACTGCACTTGTGGTCAATGTGTTCTATCTGTATATGCAGTTTGAAGTCAATAGCTTTTATACCTTGAAAGTTAAGATCTGGACAAGCCAGATTTTGAGAAAAATAACAAAGGGCAATAACTCCAAAAACACTGAAGACAGAGTCACAACCTTGTGCACTGCACTTGCGGTCAATGTGATCTTTCTGTATATGAAGTTTGAAGTCAATCACTTTTATACTTTGGAAGTTATGATCCAGACAAGCAGGAGGGATGGACAGACGGACGGATATGGTGACTCCAGTAACCCCCCCCCCCCCTCCCAAAACTTCGTTTGTCGGGGTATAATTAAATCTTCATGCTTCATAAACAAATTACTTGTTTTAGAGAAAGACGGTAATATGAAAAGGCCATGATAGCACTGTATCACTCACCTGGTTAATAGGCCAAGTGACCATTTATGTCCTGAAGATTTTGTATCAAGGAGAAAGTTCAATGGTCAGACAATAATGCCAAGACTTTACTCACGTTGGTGGCATGGTCTGCAGCTGTATAACTATGGTGCTGAGGACGTGTACGAGCATCTCGATAACAGAGTTCACCTCCATGTCGGCCAGCTCCACCTTGCCCATCAGGATGCCAAGCAGAGACTCCATGTGCTGCTGCTGGTTGGAGATGTAGGAACAGAATGTGGTTGACACTTGACAACATGCATACAGGATCTGTGTAATGGAAATTATATATGTCACTTTAATACGCAAACTTTGTCATTACAATTATCAAAGCACATAATTATTTCCCATTTCCTGTACAAGCCAGTGTCTGAGAGAACAAGATGCGTTTGTGAAACACTATGCCCCCTCGATATGATATTTGACCCTAAAGGATGACCTTGATCTTTACATGTCACCCCTCAAACTGTGCAGCTTCATTGGGTGCACATGCATACCACATATCAAGTCTGTATCTCTACTGGTTCAAAAGTTATGGCCAATGTTAAAGTTGGTGACCTTTGACCATGAAGGATGACCTTGACCTTGACATGTTACCCCTCAAACTGTGCAGCCAAATGAGAAACACATGTATACCAACTATCAAGTCTGTATCTCTACTGGTTCAAAAGTTATGGCCAATGTTAAAGTCGGTGACCTTTGACCCTGAAAGATGACCTTGACCTTGAAATGTCACCCCCAAACTGTGCAGCTTCATGAGATACACATGCATACCAAATGTCAAGTCTGCATCTACAGGTTCAAAAGTTATGGCCAATGTTAAAGTCGGTGACCTTTGACCCTAAAAGATGACCTTTACCTTGACATGTTGCCCCTCAAAATGTGCTTCATGAGATACACATGCATACCAAATATCAAGACTCTATCTCTATTGGTTCAAAAGTTATGGCTAATTTGAAGTTGGTGACCTTTGACCCTGAAGGATGACCTTGACATTTCACCCCTCAAACTGTGCAGCTTCATGAGATACACAAGCATGCCACATATCAAGTCTCTATCTGTACTGGTTCAAAAGTTATGGCCAATGTTAAAGTCAGTGATGACCTTGACCTTGACATGTTACCCCTCAAACTGTGCAGCCAAATAAGAAACACACATATACCAACTATAAAGTCTGTATCTCTACTGGTTCAAAAGTTATGGCCAATGTTAAAGTTGGTGACCTTTGACCCTGAAAGATGACCTTGACCTTGTAATGTCACCCCCCAAAATGTGCAGCTTCATGAGATACACATGCATACCAAATATCAAGACTCTATCTCTATTGGTTCAAAAGTTATGGCTAATTTGAAGTTGGTGACCTTTGACCCTGAAGGATGACCTTGACATTTCACCCCTCAAACTGTGCAGCTTCATGAGATACACAAGCATGCCACATATCAAGTCTCTATCTGTACTGGTAAGTACATAAAAGTTATGGCCAATGTTAAAGTCGGTGATTTAACCCATATGTTTGACCCCTGACCTTTAAGGATGACCTTGACCTTGACATGTCACCCCTCAAAATGTGCGGCTTTATGAGATACATATGCATGCCAAATATCAAGTCTATCTGTACTGGATCAAAAGTTATGACCAATGTTAAAGTCGGTGATTTAACCCATGTGTTTGACCTCTGACCTTTAAAGATAACCTTGACCTTGACATGTCACCCCTCAAAATGTGCGGCTTTATGAGATACATATGCATGCCAAATATCAAGTCACTAGCTGTACTGGCTCAAAAGTTATGACCAATGTTAAAGTTACAGACAAAGAAACAGACAATTTGACCTTTGCCCTGAAGGATGACCTTGACCTTGACATTTCACCCCTCAAAATGTGCAGCTTCATGAGATACACACGCATAACAAATATCAAGTCTCTATCTCTACTGGTCCAAAAGTTATGGCCAATGTTAAAGTCGGTGATTTAACCCATATATTTGACCTCTGACCTTGAAGGATGACCTTGACCATGACATGTCACCCCTCAAAATGTGCGGCTTTATGAGATACATATGCATGCCAAATATCAAGTCTCTATCTGTACTGGCTCAAAAGTTATGACCAATGTTAAAGTTGCGTTAAAGTGATTTTTTTTTACAAAGGGCAATAACTCCAATATTAGTGAAGCCAGAGTTATGGACCTTGTGCATGACACTTCCTCTCATTATGCTCTTTCCATATATGAAGTTTCAATCAACTGGCATCAGGCATATTGAAGTTATCGTCCGGACAAAAAGTGTGACGGACGGACAGACGGACAGACAGACAGACAGACAGACAACTCTCACGAAAACAATATGTCTCCCCCATATAAATATGGGGGGAGACATAATTAAGCGACCTTGACCTTGGATAAACAAACCGGGACCTGGCAAGCTACTGTAGCATGTCTAGATAAACATTGTGTTAAAATTTGAGAAGGATCCACCAAGCGAAAATTGAGTTAGAGATGTTACAGACAGACAGACGGACGGACAGGTGATCATGACACAGGTAATTACAGTGTTTTGTGGGTAAACAATCACTGATGTCAGATAATTATTTAAATTGTGGAACAAGTAAAAAATGCGGAAACCGCATTAAAGCCGGTTTTTGTGTAAATCTTGACCCTTGTATCAACTGAAAGGCCTTCACCCAAGCTATCTGCATACCAAATATAAATTGTCTAGCCCATGTAGTTCAGAAGTTTTAACAACATTTTAATGACAGCCAATGTTTCAAAAATAGTGACCTTGGCCTGATTTCAGGTATCTTTATGTCATCCATAAGGTCCTTATCAAAACTATCTGAATATCAAAGGTGAATTGCCCAGCACTCGTGGATAAAAAGTTATAGCAAAATGTTAAAATTTGTTAAAACAGTCAAGTTTTCAATATAGTGACCTTGACCCAATTTCATGTATCCTTGTATCAACTGAAACGCTTTCACCAAAGCTATCTCCGTTGTCTAGCATTTGAGGTTCTGCAGTTAAGAAAAAATGTTGAAGTTTTTCAATGATGGCCAACTTGTCAAAATAGTGACCTTGACCTAATTTCATATCTTTACATCAACTGAAACGCCTTTACCAAAGCCAATTGTATACCAAAGATGAATTGCCTAGCATTTGTAGTTCAGAAGTTATAGCAATGTTAAAAAGTTTGTTAAAAACTGCAAAGTTTTGGAAATAGTGACCTTGACCTTGACCTGACTTCATGAATCCTTGTATCAAGTGAAAGGCCTTCAGCTAAGTTATATACACTGGAGACCCGTTATAACGCGGGTCTGCGGGGACATAAAATTCAACCCGCGTTATATACGGAACCGCGTTGTAACGAGTTTTTTTTATCTGGGTACTTACATAAACTCCCATCTTCCTAAAATAAACTAATTTCGAACGAAACTGACTTGTTTACCTTGTTTCCCCACCCACTCACATAGCTCTTTCAAATTCTATTGGCAAACAGAGTAGACCCTGATCAGACGGCTCCTCTAGGTGCCGTCTGATCTGGGTCTACTCTGTTTGCAAATCCGTGAAAACACGTTTGTATGAGGGAAAGGGTTATACAAAAACAAGGGCATGTTGTATTGCTATGCAAGACATGAGTCCCCCACCGGACTGAAAAAAACCTCCACACTCCCCACCCCACCCACCCATGGTGTGGTTGACCATGGTATATATACATGACCATCTGAATGGTATTAGTACCTACTTTCATACATTGAATCAGTAAATAAAAAGTTATTGTCCCGACAAGAAAATATGAAAAAGGGGAGTAACTCCAAAAATATTGATGCTAGAGTTATTGCCCTTGTGCATGACACTACATCTCATCACGCTTGTTCCATATGAGAAGTTTCAAATCAATTGAACCAGTACATAAAGAGTTACTAACTGGACAAGAAAATATGAAAAGGGGAATAACTCCAACAATATAGATGCTAGAGTTATGGCCCTTGTGCATGACACTATCCCTCATCATGCGTGTTCCATATGTGAAGTTTCAAATCAATTGAACCAGTAGAGAAAGAGTTATTGTCCGGACAAAAAAATATGAAAAAGGGGAATAACTCCAAAAATATTGATGCTATAATTATGGCCCTTGTGCATGACACTACTCCTGATCATGCTTCTTCAATGTGTGAAGTTATAATGAATTTGGCCTAACTTTGTAGGAGATATTGCCCGGACACGAAGTGTGACAGACGGACTGACAAGAAAATATGAAAAAGGGGAATAACTCCAAAAATATTGATGCTAGAGTTATGGCCCTTGTGTATGACACTACCCCTCATCATGATTGTTCCATATGTGAAGTTTCAAATCAATTGAACCAATAGATAAAGAGTTATTGTCCGGACAAAAAAATATGTAAAAGGGGAATAACTCCAAAAATATTGATGCTAGAGTTATGACCCTTGTGCATGACACTAGCCCTCATCATGCTTCTTCAATGTGTGAAGTTATAATTAATTTGGCTTAACTTTGTAGGAGATATGGCCCGGACAAGAAGCGTGACAGACGGACGGACAGACGGACGGACAGACGGACAGACGGACAGACGGAATCGAGCAAACCTATAGTCCCCCAACCGGTAACCGGTGGGGGACTAATAACAAATTAAATCTAGTATGATTTCAAGCAACCAAGTATATTTCATAATACAAGCCTGTTGACGGGATGTAATTGCCTCTGGGCCTGTCAAACCCCTAATCCGATTAAACCTGCTGTGTAAAACAATAAACATGGCTGTCACTGTTTTCAGAAAATGAAAGGTCACATGTGATGTCGCGTGTGATTTGTTGGGGTTTTAAATTTCATTTGATTGGTCAAAGGGTACACACCCTTTTCTGTATAAGCATATAACCTCCAACCCCGCACCGAGTTGGGGGTTTAGATTTCTAATGATGTTTGTTTTTCATAATTAAAGTGCAAACTTTTGTGGCTTTGCCAGTGAAAAAATTCAGTACACGCGCATCTCAATTATACATACAATTAATTTGTAACGAAAATTATGCAGTTAAGATTTTACTGGTTCCCGTTCTACTAGGGCATCATGCGCATGGTACGAGCCGGTAATCAGCTGTGTGTATTACATTCATGGCGGCATATATACGAGTTGATAGTTGTCAGTTTTTCACACGTAAGATTGTCTTCAATTGTTTATGTTGGGACGGGCGTTTGTTTTTATCCTTTTGCCTGCTGCTGGCTGATAAGTTTACCTAAGTTTATTTTATGTTTCATTGCGATATTCAACCATATTACTATAAATGAGGTATTTACAAAAGAAAATTCGGGGACACAGACGACCCGCGTTATATCGGATACCGCGGTAAAACGGTCCGCGTTATAACGGATCTCCAGTGTATATATATACCAAATATGAATTGTCTAGCAATTGTAGTTTAGAAGTTATAGCAATGTTAAGGTTTGTTAAAAAGGCAAAGTTTTGGAAATAGTGACCTTGACCTTGACCTGATTTCATGTATCCTTGTATCAAGTGAAAGGCCTTCACCCAAGTTATCTGTATACCATATATGAATGGTCTAGCATTTGTAGTTCAGTAGTTATAGCAATAATAAACTTTGCTAAAAATGGCAAAGTTTTGGAAATAGTGACCTTGACCTTGACCTGATTACATGTATCCTTATATCAAATGAAAGGCATTCACCCAAGCTATCTGCATACCAAATATGAATGGTCTAGCTTAAGTAATTCAGAAGTTATAAGCAATGTTAAAGTTTTGTTAACAACAGCGAAGTTTTGGAAAAAGTGACCTTGACCCTGACCTGATTTCATATATCCTTTATAAGTGAAAGGCCTTTGCCCAAGCTATCTGTATACCAAATATGAATTGCCTAGCATTTGTAGTTCAGAAGTTATACCAATGTTAAAGTTGGTAAAAAACGGCAAACTTTTGGAAGTCGTGACCTTGACCTGATTCCATGTATCCTTGTATCAAGTGAAAGGCCTTCACTCAAGCTATCTGCATACCAAATATGAATGGTTTAGCTTAAGTAAATCAGAAGTTATAAGTAATGTTAAAGTTTTCGTAACGACGGCCCGCCGCCCGCCCAGTTTTAGACAAACTATAAGCCGAGATTTTTTTAAAAAATCTGGCTAACAATGCCAAATTGAGTGAACGTTATTTAGTAAAATGACCCATTACCTTTCATTCGTCCTAAGTGTTAATGATGACTACTGTAGTACGAAAGATTACTCTCAAGCATCCTCGCTTCCAGACGATTTCATAGAGATTTGGATTAAATGAAAGGCCTGTTCCTCATTTTATTACCAATACATGCTGTTTAACATTAAAACTAGTTTGTCACTTGAGTAATATCGAAACAGCTCACAACGAAACATGTAAAATGTCATATACATTTTAATACGTCTGGTTCCATGGATAAGACTGTCCTCTTACATGTACAGGAAGTATACGAATAGGCAACCAGCTAGTTCACATGTGAATGCGTATTTCCGGTGCCCGTTGAAAAGGGATTTCCCCATAGAAATGGTGTAAACAAACGACGCGCTTTAAAAGTTCACCAAACCAACGGCGATTTATTCAATGATAGAGGCAAAAGGGATCTGAAAAATGGAAGGGCCTTGTAAATTAAGACATGGTGTCATTAATAGCGGGTGGGACAGACAGCAGTTTGTACTCGCAGTAATTGATCTGCATGCACATGTACAATTTTTATATACACAGGGTGTGATTTCTATATACAAAATGAAGGCTAAATTATACAAACACAAGTATGACAGTAATATGACAGCTTATTTAAGGTGAACGTAACGAAAGAAACTGGCATGCGTTTTTTTTTAGTTGAACTCTCGATGAGCCCAAGTTTTTAATGGGTCCCTACGAACTCGACATAACGAGAGTTGACTGTATTTGTGTGGAATAAAAAAATATACCCATTTACTGAAAATATCCTTCCAAATTCTAGTTAAGGTTCAGTGAAGTCTTTCTAAAGTGTTGTTGGTTCTAAAGTGCATTAAGATATGTGATATAAATTGCTGAAAACATTGTTTCTCTTTTCATTTTGATCAATGCTAATGGCCATAATATTTCATACATATTTCATTCATAATATTTGCATTAGGCATTTGTGGTGTTTTTATTTATTTGCATTAGGCATTTGTGGTGTTTTTATCCAATAAGTGGGGCAATTACGCAACTATGTTTGTGGTATGCTATGGTATCTCTGACTGACATGCAAAACAATTACTTAAACTATCAATTAATTGACTTGTCGGTTATGCTAGTGATGTACTGACCAATCAGATAACTGCATTTGCGACACATCCGATACAGATGCTGTAGAAGGCCTAAATAAAGCACACACACCTTCCTTGCTAATTGTACAAGTTATATCATTTAGGTGAGTGATCTCCCTTATACCACCATTTCAACACTGATTTAGATCAGCTGAAGTCCTGGAGTAAAATCCATTTTATCAACAACAGGGACCCTTTTGAGCATTTTGAAGGAGTATTTAACCATGATTAACCCTTACAGTGCAGGACACGAGTCACTAATGTCCTTTGCAAATAGTGTAGACCCAGATGAGACGGATTCCAGGAGCCCTCTCATCAGGGTCTGCACTGTTTGTCATGTTAAACTTTTCTTTAGACAAATCCCTAAATATTCAGCATAAGCTTGACCTGTTTCAATTTTGGAAAAGTCCATCGGAAAATTCAGCGTTGTAAGAGTTAATAGATGTTTTATTAATATTAATTAGTGATCTTATGACTGAAATATTTATAAGAACAACCATAAATATGAACATAAGCCTTACAAAGTGATTGCATCGATCGATCTTTCAATTAAAGTCTTAAAACGCCATAAAATCAGCTGCTTATGAACTATTTATTTCTTTCCAGATGTTTTGCCCTAAATAATCAGGTGTATACTATATATTATACTCAGCAAAAAGACAGTACTGTTATTTCAGAAATATTTTTCCACTGTTTATTTTCAAAATCACAAGAGTCAAACATTTTGGACCCTATGTAAGCCTGGTTCCAAACCATCTGTAAAGTCAGCATGACAGGCTGACCATATCTGCGGATTTTTTCCTGAATCTGCTGATTTTTTACAATTTCTATGGATCTACGGAACGAATATCAAATATGCGAACTTTTTTTTCAGGCAGTAATTTTTTTTATCAACTCCATCCAAAAACTGTATGAAAAGGCAACAAGTGCAGTTCTTCTCCAAGGTACAATAGGGAACTGGTTCCATACATCAATTGGAGCTCAAAGGGATGCCTACTTTCGCCTACATTATTCAACATTTTCCCGGAAGAAATTATGAATGAAGCCCTTGAAGAACATGCTGGAACAATAAGTATTGGAGGACGAACCATCACAAATCTTAGGTTTGCTGATGATATTGATGGCTTGGCGGGTGGTGAAGAAGAACTTGCTTGCTTGGTTGAAAAGATTGATGGGGCCTCAACAAAATTCGGAATGGAGATCAGAGCAGAGAAAACAAAACTAATGACAAATAATAATAACACCATTACTATAGAAATTAAAGTTCATGACCAGTCACTTGCAACAATACAACAATTCAAGTACCTAGGTGCTATTAAAAGTGACGATGGTTCAAAGCCAGAAATTCTAGCAAGGTTGGCACAGACAGCAGCAGCAATCACAAGATTAAAGCCTAACTGGAAAGACACCAGGATAACAACAAAACACAAGATTAGACTTATGCGTGCATTGATTTTGTCAATTTTCCTATATCCGTGTGAGAGCTAGACACTGACAGCTGAACTCAAGAAGAAAATACTGCCCGTCGAGATGAGATGCTTTAGGTCCATCTTAGGCATCTCGTATATGGAGCACGTTTCCAATGAACAAGTCAGACAGTTAGTAGTTAACCACTTAGGTAAACATGATGATCTACTAACAATAGTCAAACAGAGGAAGCTAAAATGGTACGGCCATGTCATTCCATCTAGGGGCCTTTCAAAGACAATTTTACAAGGAACAATCGAGGGAAAGAGGAAAATAGGAAGGCAGAAGATAAAATGGGTTGACAACATTGAGCGTTGGACTGGATTGACATTCGAAGAATCACAAAGACTTGCACATGACCGGAACAAATGAAGAAGGCAGGTGCATGGTGCAGCATTAAGGTGACCCGACAATTCTAAAGGGAGCTAAGGGACCAAGGCAAGGCAAGGCAATTTTACTCAGACACCGATTATTTCAATCGCAATAACTTGGTCATGTTTCTCTTTTGTCTGTTGCCCACTGCAGTTAACAAGTACTCCGAATAGAGTGACCACTTAACCCTTTCCCTGTTCTATGTTTATTCCAATTTTCAATATCTACTGACTATTCATGGGCAAAATAGTAATAATGAAATATGGAAGGTGGAACATTGTAGCCATTTTAGAAAGTAAAGAAACAGATCTATCAAATTTCATTGGCAAACTGAGCAGACCCTGATCAGACGGCTCCTATAGGAGCCGTCTGATCTGGGTCTACTCTGTTTACAAATGCATGAAAACATGTTTATATGAGGGAAAGCATTAGGATAAGCCGATTAGCTAGATTGACCTTTTCATGAAGACTGGGCTGAAAATTTGACCTCTAGAGTGTTCACAAAGTTTTTCTACTATTTGACCTGGTGACCTAGTTTTTGACACCACATGACCCACTTTAAAACTTGTCTGAGATTTTATCAGGACAATCATTCTGACAAAGTTTCATGAAGATTGGGCTGAAAATGTGACCTCTAAATTGTTCACAAGGTTTTCTTATTATATAACCTAGTGACGAAGTTTTTAACCCCATGTGACCCACTATCAAACTTTTCCGAGATTTTAACAAGTAGAAGACTATTAAATAATGATATATACCAAATACCAAAGGTCTGGGCATTTTAGTTTAAGAGAAGAAGATGTTCAAAGAGCCTGGGGCTGGCCATTTTCGACCCAGGGGTCATAATTTGAGTAATCTTTGTAGAGGACCATTAGATCATGCTCCATACAAAATATCAAAGTAGAGCTTTACAGTTTCAGAGAAGATTTTCCTATGAAAAACTGATAAGCCCTGGGATTATGATTTCAACCCAGGCGATATGATTTGAACAATCTTTGTCGAGGACCATTAGATCATGCTACATACCAAATATCAAAGGTCTAGGCCTTACAGTTTCAGAGAAGATTTTTAAGATTTTCCTATGAAAAACTGATAAGCTCCGGGCAGGGCCATTTTTTGATCCGGGGGTAATAATTTGAACATTCTTTGTAGAGGACCATTAGATGATGCTACACTACAAATATCAAAGGTCTAGGCTTTACAGTTTCAGAGAAGAAGATTTCTAAAGATTTTCCTACGAAAAACTGATAAGCCGATGGGCAGGGCCATTTTTGGTTCAGTGGTCATAATTTGAACAACCTTTGTAGAGGACCATTAGATCATGCTACATACCAAATATCAAAAGTCTAGGCCTTACAGTTTCAGAGAAGAAGATTTTTAAAGATTTTCCTATGAAAACAAGAGGGCCATGAGGCCCTGAAGCGCTCATCTGAGATAACCTTGTACAACCTTGGTAGAGAACAAGAAGACAAAGCAGTATGCCATTAATTAAAGGTCTAAGCCTTATGGTTTCAGAGAACAAGAGGGCCAGAATGGCCCTGATCAGTATGTATTATGTTTGGTAACAACGACTTTGCAATACACCCAGTCCCAATTTTATAAACAGTATTAAGTAATGTGATGGGACGCCAGTTTTTCAGAAAACATTTTGATTTATTTCCTTTAGGAATACATGTAATTAAACCTTGAGTCTGAGTGGTTGCCAAAGCGTTCATACTAAATGCTTCATTAAGAGCTCTGACAACAAAACAACCTATCTTAGTCCAAAATACCTTATAAAAATCTGCACTGAAACCGGAAGTTCCCTGACTACGATTATTTTTCATATTTTTCAATGTATTAGTTGCTTCGTCCAGAGTGATTTCACCTTCCACACTTTTTATATCTTGATCATTTAATCTAGGTATATTTTCATTGTCAAACAAGAGCTGTCACAGTCAGGTGACAAATGCCCCCAAAGGATTGTACCCTGTGACCGTTGACCCATGGACCAGGAAGTTGAACACGACACATCGTCTTTGTGTCGTGAACATTTGTGCCAAGTTATTTTGAAAACCCATTCACAGATAAAAAAGTTATAGAAGGGAAACAAAATTTGGATGGACAGACGGAAGGACGGACAATCCGATTACTATATGCAAACCTGAAAATGGTACCTGTCGCTCCGCAATCCTGAGATGTACTCACACACCAAATTTGGAATCCATAGCTGGTAAGGTATAGGAGATATGCTCCAGACAAGCTTTTTGTAAAATCGAGGTCAAAGGTCAAGGTCACATTGACCTGAAAATGGTACGCGACACTTCTCCATCCCAAGATGAACTTTCACACCAAATTTGGAATCTGTAGCTGGTAAAGTATAGGATATATGCTCCGGACAAGCTTTTTGTAAAATCGAGGTCAATGGCCAAGGTCAAGGTCACAGTGACCTGAAAATATTACTTGTCACTCCTCAATCCTCAGCTGTACTCACACACCAAATTTGGAATCTGTAGCTGGTAAGGTATAGGAGATATGCTCCGGACAAGCTTTTTGTTAAATCGGGGTCAAAGGTCAAGGTCATACCGTACTTTGGGAATAATTGGCCGTGGTTAATAATTGGCCTAATTCGCCACCTTGTATGAAAGGGCGCCAATTTAACATACCAAAATATATCCGTGACAAACAAATAACACATTATCGTCGGTGATATGTAACTTCTCCATTGTACACACAGAAATTAACACCTACCCCAAACACTACCGTAATGCGTGGCATACACCAACAGCGATATATGTGTACATCGGTATTGCTTGAGCGGTTATCACGCTTTATCACTGCTTTCTTGTATACTTAGTGTATAGTTAGTGTGTAATTCAATCATTAGCTCACACACGTCGACACGACACAGAAGCACAATGGCGAGCCAAAACAAATCTATTTTATCTTATTTTAAACCGAAAGAAAAGGATGTTTTATTTGATTTTAATTCTGGTGACAGTGATTGCCATTTGAAGGCGTTGTGCAACGAGGAACTTGACAAAGTGTACTCTGACAAATCAACTTCTAAACATGGGAAATATAATGTATTGTCACCGGACGTAAGGGCAAAAGTTGGAAAATATGCGGCGGAAAACGGGACCCCAAAAACGTTAGAACATTTTAAAAGCGTGGATCTAAAGCGAACAACAGTTTGTAACCTATGAACGTCTTACCTAAAGGAGAAATCGAAAAAACGCAAGCTTTTTGAAACAGAAACTAAAATAACTGAAATGCACTGTGCTAAACGAGGCAAAAATTCGGTCTAAAGGTGGGATAATCAATTCTAACATCATTAAGGCTGTGGCAAAGGGGGCGGTTTTGGCCAAAGACAGGTCTCTTCTGTATGAAATTGGAGGCACTATTCAGTTGACAAAGAACTGGGCCATTCTTTGCTAAAACGAATGAATATGGTCAAACGTAGAGGCAACACTACTGCCAAACCAGTCGTGGTTGACTTTGAAAGAACTCAAACAAAATTTCTGCAGGATATCAAAGACTTGGTTACTAAGTATAAAATACCACCACATCTCGTCATTAACTGGGACCATACTGGGATCCATCTGGTCCCCGTTAGTAAATGGACAATGGCAACCAAAGGCAGTGACCGGGTTGAAATCACCGGTCTGGACGACAAACGCGAAATAACAGGTAAAATATGTTTTATTCAACCCTGTCCTCCATGAGAAACTCGGCGTCTCATCCAGGTCCAAACTGTTTACACGTTACTGTTTGCATGTTACTTTTGTCGCAATCAGCAGTGAAACTGTTTGTCAATACTGTTTGTGAATATTTGTCACACTCACAGTCATTTACTATGTAGACAGAAGCTTTTTAATTTCCTGGGTGTTCATTGGTTAACGGAAATTAACGATTATTCCCGAAGTGTTTTCTTTCTTATTATTGCAGCCTATACGATTGCTTTTTGTGTGACTTCTTTGATTGCTTTTTGTTCAAACTTCTTTATTTTTTTTTCAGCTGTGATGGCAGGAAGTCTGGCCAGAGAGACCCTACCACCCCAAGTAATCAGACCAGTGTCATCCTAAGTTCAAGTTTCACGACAAGTGGCACATTACGCACACTCCAAACCACTGGGCGAACACAGGGACATCTTTCCAGTACATACAAAACATTTTGCGTCCGTTTGTCACTGACAAAATCGACGAATTGGACTTGCCATTAGGTCAAAAAGCTCTCATACTTTTGGATTATTTCAGTGCTCAGCTAGGTCCAGAATTCCGCGACAAAATGCTTTCAATGAACATGGTTTACGTGTATGTTCCACCGAACTGCACTTCACGGCTTCAGCCAATGGATCTCAGTGTTAAACAAGAGTACCGCATACGGTACATAATACGCCCACTTTCAAACTTTCTCTGATTCAACATGCCTTATAAGTGTTGACATTTTCTAATCTTCAGATCTTGATTTCCATATTAAGGTGATACTATTTTTTAAACAAGAGGGCCATGATGGCCCTTAATCGCTCACCTGTTCGTAACAGATTAATGATTTCAATGACAGATTGCATAATTTGAAAAATCTTGGTAGAAAACCATCAGATGATGCTACATAAATATAAAGAGTCTAGACTTACAGATTTGGAGGAGGAGATATTTTAAAGATTTTCCTATGAAAAACTGTTAAGCCCCAGGGCGGGGTCAATTTTGATCCGGGGTTCATAATTTGAAAATCTTGGTAGAGGACTATTAGATAATGCAACATACCAAATATCTAAGGTCTATGCCTTACAAGTTCAGAGAAGACTTTTAAAGATTTTTAAGAGAAGATTTTTAAAAACTTTCCTATAAAAAACAGATATGCCCCTGGGCGGGGAAGTTTTCAACCCAGAGGACATAATTTGAACAATCTTGGTAGAAAACTATTAGATAGCGCTACATACCAAATATTAAAGGTCTCTGCCTTACAGTTTTGGAGAAGAAGATTTTTAAAGCTTTTCATATGAAAAACTGATATGCCCCAGGGCGGGGTCATTTTTGACCCAATTTGAATAATCTTGGTAGAAAACCATTAGATGATGCTACATACCAAATATCAAGGGCCTAGACCTTACAGTTCTGGAGAAGATTTTTTAAGATTTTCCTATGAAAAACTGATAAGCCCTTGGGCGGGGCCATTTTTGGTCCGGGGGTCATATTTTGATTAATCTTAGTAGAGGACGATTAAATAATGCTACATACCAAATATCAAAGGTCTATACCTTATAATTTTAGAGAAGAATATATTTAAAGATTTTCCAATGAAAAACTGATAAGCCCCAGGGCGGGGCCATATTTGGCCCAGGGGTCATAATTTGAACAATTTTAGTAGAGGACCATTAGATGATGCTACATACCAAATATCAAAGGTCTATGCCTTACAGTTTCAGAGAAGATGATTCCTTCAAGATTTTCCTATGAAAAACTGATAAGCCCCCGGGCGGGGCCATTTTTGTCCTGGGGGTCATAATTTGAACAATCTTAGTAGAGGACCATTAGATGATGCTACATACCAAATACCAAAGGTCTATTCCTTACATTTTCAGAGAAGAAGATTTTTAAAGATTTTCCTATGAAAAACTGATAAGCCCTGGGGTGGGGCCATTTTTGGCCCAGGGGTCATAATTTGAAAAATCTTAGTAGAGGACCATTAGATCATGCTACATACCAAATATCAAAGGTCTATGCCTTACAGTTTCAGAGAAGAAGGTTTTTAAAGATTTTCCTATGAAAAACTGATAAGCCCTGGGGCAGGGCCATTTTTGTCCCAGGGGTCATAATTTGAACAATCTTAGTAGAGGACCATTAAATGATGCTACATACCAAATACCAAAGGTCTATGCCTTACATTTTCAGAGAAGAAGATTTTTAAAGATTTTCCTATGAAAAACTGATAAGCCCTGGGGCGGGGCCATTTTTGGCCCAGGGGTCATAATTTGAACAATCTTAGTAGAGGACCATTAGATCATGCTACATACCAAATATCAAAGGTCTATGCCTTACAGTTTCAGAGAAGATGATTTTTAAAGATTTTCCTATGATAAACTGATAAGCCCTGGGGCGGGGCCATTTTTGGCCCAGAGGTCATAATTTGAACAATCTTAGTAGAGGACCATTAGATCATGCTACATACCAAATACCAAAGGTCTATGCCTGACAGTTTCAGAGAAGACGATTTTTAAAGATTTTCCTATGAAAAACTAAAAAGCCCCGGGGCGGGGCCATTTATGGCCCAGGGGTCATAATTTGAACAATCTTAGTAGAGGACCATTAGATGATGCTACATACCAAATATCAAAGGTCTATGCCTTACAATTATAGAGAAGAAGATTTTTAAAGATTTTCCAATGAAAAACTGATAAGCCCTGGGGCGGGGCCATTTTTGGCCCGGGGGACATAATTTGAACAATCTTTGTAGAGGACCATTACATCATACTACATACCAAATATCAAAGCTCTTGGCTTTGTAGTTCCAGAGAAGAAGATGTTTAAGTAAATTGTTGACGCCCGCACGTACGCACGACGCACATACGCACGACGCCGGACGCCGGACATAGGATCATCCCAATAGCTCACCTTGGCACTTTGTGCCAGGTGAGCTAAAAATTGAAGTGAATATCTTATTATAACTCTGTAAAGACAAACTGAATGAACCTCAAAATAAACTCAGCTTCAAATTTTGTTGCTTAAAACATGTGTGTTAAGTTTCATTTATATCATTTTAATAGTTTTCCCAGAAAACAACAGACAAACTAAAAGTTGACCGACTAACAAAGCAACGAACACACAAAGTTCAAGGACCATAACTTTAGAATAAAATGACATATCAAAACCCTCGCAATATATGTGAAAATTCACATTAAGGTTTAACCATATAAAAAAATTGAAGTAAATATCATTTCAAATGAAACAGTTATGGCCATCCTCATATATGCATAGATTTGCATTATTTTTTTAAGTGCAAGGGCCATAACTCCAAAACAACAAATCAAATGATCCTCAGAATCGACTGAGCTTCAGTTCTTGATGCATTAAACATGTGTATGAAGTTTCATTAATATCTGTCAAACAGTTTTGCCAGAAACAGCAGACAAACTATATGCATATATTTGCATTATTTTTTAAGTAAAAGGGCCATAACTCTGAAACGACAAATCAAATAAACCTCAACATTGACTCAGCATCAGATCTTGATGCATTAAACATTTTTGTGAAGTTTCATTAATATCTCTCAAATAGTTTTCCCAGAAAACAGCGGACAAACTATTTGCATGTATTTGCATTATTTTTTAAGGACAAGGACAATAACTCCGAAACAACAAATCAAATGATCCTCAGAATCGACATAGCTTCAGGTCTTGATGCATTAAACATGTGTATGAAGTTTCATTAATATCTGTCAAACAGTTTTGCCAGAAAACAGCAGACGAACTATATGCATATATTTGCATTATTTTTTAAGTAAAAGGGCCATAACTCCGAACGACAAATCAAATAAACCTCAAAATCGACTCAGCATCAGATCTTGATGCATTAAACTTTTTTGGGGGGAAGTTTCATTAATATCTCTCAAATAGTTTTCCCAGAAAACAGCGGGCAAACTATTTGCATGTATTTGCATTATTTTTTAAGGACAAGGGCCATAACTCTGAAACAAAAAATCAAATGATCCTCAGAATCAATTCAGTTTCAGATCTTGATGCATTAAACATTTGTGTGAAGTTTCATTAATATCTCTCAAATAGTTTTCCCAGAAAACAGCAGACAAACTATTTTCATGTATTTGCACTATTTTTTAAGTAAAAGGGCCATAACTCCGAAACGACAAATCAAATGAACCTCAGAATCGACTCAGCTTCAGATCTTGATGCATTAAACATTTGTGTGAAGTTTCATTAATATCTCTTAAATAGTTTTCCCAGAAAACAGCGGACAAACTACTTGCATATTTTTTAGGACAAGGGCCATAACTCTGAAATGAAAAATCAAATGAACCTCAGAATCAACTCAGCTTCAGATCTTGATGCATTAAACATTTGTGTTTAGTTTCATTAATATCTGTCAAATAGTTTTCCCAGAAAACAGCGGACAAACAAAATGTTGATGGACGAACAAACAAACGAACAAACGGACGGACGGACAGGGCCACGACAATATACGACCACCTTTATTAGGTGGGCGTATAAAAAACAGTGAAAGATCGATTACGTTCGATGTTCGAAAATCACTTTGCAGAAGAGATATCCAAACAACTTCAAAGTGAAGAAAATGTCAAATTTGACCTTTCAATGTCTGCAATGAAACCAGTGTGTGCGAAATGGTTGGTCAGTGCAGTTTGTCACTTACAACAGAATCCAGACATTGTTTTCAATGGATTTAAAGCAGCGGGGATTGCCAATGCACTTGGTTTCCCCACTCGTAGCTCGACCTACAAGTGACAAACTGTATGATACGTACACTTTTACATAGTTTGATCTCGTAATTTATTAGAGTTTTATCAGAGACTATTTTAAAAAAAAATTATATTTTAATGTGATGACGTAGACCTATATTGCATGAACTTTATCAGAAGGGTTTACTTCTTAACTCCATTTTGCGAGTAGCATGGTTATTTTACTTTTTAACTCTATTTTGTTAGTTGCATGGTTTTTGTTTGTGTAATATAAAACATGTACACAACTCTTGTCTTTCTTCTATTACTGGTTTTTAAGGCATAGAAAATCAGTTTTCTAATTTTATTCAAATAATTTACATTAATATAGTTTGAACACGTAACTCAGAAACAAACAAATTTAATCCAGTCACCAGGCTTCTCTAGTGATATAATAAAGGGGGTGCAAATAAACTTAGGTTTATTAGGTTACTTCCGGTAGTGGAAGGTTTATTAGGTTAGTAGATCGGCGTAATGATTCTATAACCATGGAACTATTTTAGTTTTCTGTAAATATTCATAAACATGTTGATGGAATAGATCTAACAGATCTATTTGGTCACCAGAAGAATTATTTAAATGAGAAAAAATAAAAATAATTGGCTACAGCTGGATTCGAACCCGCACCTGATCCTACAAAAACTAATTCTAATCTCTCTAGAGACGTCGCCCTTACCGATTACGCCACTGAGGCCACATACAAAATGACGTTGATTTATCACTTTTATTAATTTAATCCACCGCTGGCAAACCCCGTTTTTGATAAAATCAAACCTGGAAGCAAAGATTGACAGATAAATAGTAAATGTTTTCTTTTCACTCTCATGATTATTTGATTGATAAACTCTTACAGGGGCGGTGATAGTCATAAACCTAAATATAGCCTGTTCAGTTCCATCGATTTCTGAGTGACGTTAGGTAGAATCTAAAAATAGAAACCGAGACTACGTAACTCAAATTTGACCAAAGAATATAGATGTCTGTTTGAAATAACTTATCGACCCTCGATTCAAATCATCTTATTTTTCAAATTCAATCACGTTTCCCTTCTAGTAATACAGGTATCGAAACTATATTCCTCTGCGGTAGATCATTAGATCTATTTACGTCTAAATGGAAGTGAAAAGGGAGGGATCCGTTGATCGAAAAACTGCATTTTCAATGTAAATTATTTCAAGAGTGTTATGAGTCTATAAAAAGACACTTAACTATATTGACTGGATAAATCGAATAATAGGTTAGTGCCGTAGATGGGACGTCTTTATCCGACTCGGAGAGAAAACAGTTGAGGCTCGGCAAGCCTCGCCTCAACGTTTTCTCCCATCGTCGGATAAAGCGTCCCATCTACGGCACTAACCTATTATTCTCTATATCAGCTTAACTGATATACCGTATACCGTTACTCATCGTTCTATCCCTAGGATTAGACAAGACCGGAAACAGCATCTCCTAAGTACTCCTTGTATTTCCGTTTTAAAAATAAAAACTTGAAGACTCAAAATCAACCAAAGGTAGAATTATCGTTTCCACTTTCGATTCATACATGTGTTTATTTTTGGCCCCTTTAATCCCGGAATGGCGAAAATTGAACTGACCAAAATAAAACACTGGCATTTTGAGACAAAGTGGCGAAAATATCACGAAGCCAATTATTCCCAAAGTACAGTATTGACCTAAATATGGTATGCGACACTCCGCCATCCCAAGATGAACTCACACACCAAATTTGGAATCTGTAGCTGGTAGCGTCTGAGATATGCTCCGGACAAGACTTTTGCAAAATTGAGGTCAAAGGTCAAGGTCACAGTGACCTGAGAATGGTTAGCGTCACACTGCAATCCTGAGATGTACTCACACACCAAATTTGGAATCCATAGCTGGTAAGGTATATGAGATATGCTCTGGACAAGCTTTTTCTAAAATGGAGGTCAAAGGTCAAGGCCATAGTGACCTGAGAATGGTACGCGACACTCCGTCATCCCAAGATGAACTCATACACCAAAGTTGGAATCTGTAGCTGGTAAGGTATAGGAGATATGCTCCAGACAAGCTTTTTGTAAAAATCGAGGTCAAAGGCCAAGGTCAAGATCACAGTGACCTGAAAATGGTTAGCGACACTCCACCATCCAAAGATGAACTCACACACCGAATTTGGTATCCGTAGCTGATGTGACAAAGGAAATATACTCCGGACAAAACATAGGAGATATGCTCCAGACAAGCTTTTTATAAAATTGAGGTCAAAAGTCAAGGTCAAGGTCACAGTGACCTGAAAATGGTTCGCCACACTCCGCCATCCCAAGATGAACTCACACCCCAAATTTGGAATACGTAGCTGGGAAGGTATAGGAGATATGCTCTGGACAAGCTTTTTGTAAAATCGAGGTCAAAGTCCAAGGTTAGGTTGACCTGAAAATGGTATGCGACACTCCGACATCCCAAGATGAACTCACACACCGAATTTGGTATCCGTAGCTGATGAGACAAAAGAAATATACTCTGGACAAAAGGTAGGAGATATGCTCCGGACAAGCTTTTTGTAAAATCAAGGTCAAAGGTTAAGTTCAAAGTCACAGTGACCTGAAAATGGTACGGGACACTCAAGCATCCCAAGATGAACTCACACACCAAATTTTGAATCCGTAGCTGGTAAGGTATAGGAGATATGCTCCGGACAAGCTTTTTGTAAACTCAAGGTCAAAGGTCAAGGTCACAGTGACCAAAAAATGGTACGCAACACTTCGACATCCCTAGATGAACTCACACATCAAATTTGGTATCCGTAGCTGATGTGACAAAGGAAATATGCTCCTGATAAGCTTTTTGTAAAATCGAGGTCAAAGATCAAGGTCAAGGTCACAGTGACCTGAATATGGTACGCGACACTTCACCATCCCAAGATGAACTTACACACCAAATTTGGAATCTGAAGCTAGTAAGGTATAGGAGATATGCTCCAGACAAGCTTTTTGTAAATTCAAGGTCAAAGGTCAAGGTCACAGTGACCTGAAAATGGTACGCAACACTCCGCCATCCCAAGATGAACTCACACACCGAATTTGGTGTCTGTAGCTGATGAGACAAAGGAAATATACTCCGGACAAAAGGTACACACACCCACCCACACCCACACACACCCACGCACAGTGCGATTATTATATGAAGCCAAAGCCTAGCTTTGGGGGTATAAAAAGACATTTAATTGTTCATTTGTTACTGTTTCATCTTTCACTTTGTATAAAGTTTCGTAAAAATGTTTTGTTTCTGCTAAAATATCTGATTGATTAATAATTTCCGACCCATCCACTCTTATAATTTTTTTAATTGTCTATGATACAATTATATGTTAGTGGATTTCTCTAATCCACAAAAATATTTTGTTGGTTATTCTCCTTCTACACCCCATTTAACTCTAGACCTTATGACTGATCCTATCATTTTTTCATCGTTAGTTGCTTTTAATTCATTGGTTAAAAATGAATGTTCTTCTAATTTTTCTTCAGTTAAATTTTGTTCTAATTCACGAATTTTATTCATTAATTCCATTTCTCTTGATCTTGTTTGCTTCTTTTTATACAAACCATATGATATTGACTTGCCCCTTATCTCCATTAACATAGTGTCCAGAAATAATTGATAACTAATGACAAATTGTATCTCCTGTTTTGGCATATCTTTAATTGATTCTTTATTATAAACTGGCAACGCATATTGTTCTATTACATCATCTATTTTCTGGTTTATTGTTTGAATGTATTTTAAGTCTTTAAGTAAGGAATTATTGTGTTTCCTGATCAGTGTTCAAAATTGTTAAATTGAAATATTGCTGTAATTATGGAGTGGTCTGATTGAAAACTATGTTGTATAGAGGAGTAATTAGAAAAAACAGACAAGGGTTGCGAGATGAGGAAAAAATCTAGAAGAGCTTGTTGTATTGGTTTTTGTTTTATCCATGTATAAAGTCTCCTATCTGGATTCATTTCCCCAAAATGGATCTATTAACCCTCTATTCGAGATATTATTTAAAAGAAATTCGCATGAGTTTTTGTTGTTTACATATTTATAATTATAATAATCTAGATCTGGATCTAACACTAAGTTGAAATCTCCACAGATTATATACGACGTATTTCCGATTGTGTCTATGATGTCAAAAATGTTATTATAACAAGAGAGTCGTCACAGGTGACAAATGCCCCCAAAGTGTTTGACACCGAAATGCATTTTGGCGGAAAAACAATACAATGTAATGCAGGTATAACATGAAATTTTGATGCTGTTAAAAATGACACAGGAGTCAGTTCTTAACATTAGAAACAGAACCTTTGACGATTATGATAGCTAAGAAAAGAGCCAAGAGTCAAAACTTCAAAAACGTCAAAAGAGTCTCAACGTTAAAAAGGACCCTGGGTTGATTGTCAACGTTAAAAACAGATCCTGGGTAAATTCTTAACGTTTTAAAAAATCAAAGGCCTGAATGGCCATAATGGCTTTCGGGTTTGATATGGATGTTAAAGGCATTTCAAAGCTCCTTATATAAGTGACCCCCCCCCTATATATACAGTATCCAGCTGTGCTCCTGCAGTGTCCAGTCAAGGTCCATAGCCACAAGAGATAAAGTTATGCAATTATACATTGATCTTCTGTGATGGTAGCCCGCCTTATCAGTTTGTGTATCAGATGCTTGACAGTCAGCTCTCAAAATACACAGCATGGGGTTAATTGGTCAACATTCCTTTTGAAATGCCTTTAAGTGTAAGGGGAGAAATTGGGGGAGTTAATAACAATAACGTCTTGGAATTGATAAAAGTATTAATAACAACACATTTTTGTGAAACACTATGCCCCCGATTGTGACCAATATAATATAAATTTGACCTGTAATGTGACATTTAACTGTAACAATGTATATGACCTTGATTTTAATAACCCCCCCCCCCCCACCCCCAAAAATAAATAAAAATGTTCGCCTCTGTAAGTTGCACAGGTATGCCAGGTTTGAAGTATGTAGATCTATGTGCAATGGCTACAAAGTTATTGCCAACATTAAAGTTTGAGCCAAGCCAATAAACAGCGCAAAATCAGCCCCCCCCCCCCCCCCCCAAATTGATTGGGGGCATAAAAATATGACAGACTGAAACAAAAGGAGCCATCTCATGATCTGCTGTTTATATATAGACATGCTTCTAGTTTCTACTATGGCCAAAAGAATATCTTAATTATATTCATGATGTCATTATTTCTTACATGAATATTCATGAAGTAAAGGGTCAATTAATATGATTTCATGTCTAAAGCTGATGCAAAAACTGAAGCACAACATCAAAGTTATACTTGTTCAACTAATTCTTACACATAACATTTATTTTTCCATGGTCAGCACTCGTTTATTTTGAATAAATGTAGTCTGCTTACAAATTGAAGGTAGACTGTTTTTATTTTTAATTACTAAGTAGATCCATATACATGTACATACAGTTACGGTAGTTGTTTGGAACCTGATGAAACTCAAATTCAGAACTACAGTCTGAAGTAGAGTTGTAATCTGGGAAAGACATTTCAACAAATTGCTACCTACTTTCGCTTTTACACGACACAAACGTCTTGAGCAAACGACAGTGTCGGCAACTCGGCGGTTACACGATACATAGAAGAGGCTCTATTTTCACAGTTGTTATTGACGCTGGAACATAATTTGATTGAATATCTGTTGAAAACATTCTATGGTTAATACTTACTTTGATAAGCCGATAGAACCCCGTATTTTTACGGTTTTACTGCTTGTAAGACTTAGACTTGTGTTGAGGTTGGGTGCCATAGTCAAAACACGCTGTTCGATGCGTGATACATGTGTATATGGGAATTCCGAATTTCATTGGTTGATTATTTTAGATTTCTTTGACCTTGTCCTTTATGAAACGTCCTATTTCTAATTTGAGTACGGGTCAAACGAAAATGACCGAATGCGACGCAAAAGGCAGTTTGATTGGCTGAAGATGTAGGTCTATATGCTAATCAGTTACGAATGTGTATAAAAATGCAATCGGAAACCTCGACTATATTCCTTCTGCTTTAGAACGCCAAGGTGTTGCGAAAACTACGGTAAAAATATTCGTTCGCGTCTTCTTTGGAGTTTATTAAACTTCTGTATCTGTATCTGTACATCGTAGAATGCTATATAGGCTTTTTCAAGACTTTTAAAAAGTTTATCTTTGTGTAGATTAGTAGTAATTATCTTACACAGCGAATTATTATTAAATACGTGAAGAGTAAACAAATGCATGAACATTTTACAACCAAACTAGTGCAGACTTGAAGAAAACTATTTTGTCTTGCGCATGTTCACTAGACAAGTGAACTCGTTGCCGTAAAGAGACCGACTGCTATATGGCTCCGAAAGCCATAAAAAGACATGGGGTCAAATTTCAATATTAAAAAAACATACTGTGTTGATTGTTACTGTTAAGTTGATTCTTAACACTTAAGAAAGACCCTATGTCGATCCTTAACGTTAAAAACATACCCTCAGTCAATTCTAAACGCATGGTCAAAGTTTCATGTAACACTGGCTCTTAGACAGCTGCAACAGAAGTTACCTAATATGGATCTACATTCTTTGCATAAGCATGTATAGCATCTGATTTAGGTAGTGTTGTAAGCAAGCAATGAAGATCCAGTAGCTCCTACAGGAGCTGTCTGATATGGGTCTATATTGTTATAATGCTGTAATTCATCTGAAAGTTCTGACACTGCAAGTATTTGAACAGCATGGCCTACCCATGTATGAATAGTATTTAGAGCTCTTTATAATGTCTGATTCATGCTAATGTAGTAGCAAACAGTGTAGACCCTGTAGTTTGATTTGGGTCTACACTGTTTGCCTAAGCATACCTGTCCAATACTTACAAATTACAAATTTGGAATCTGTAACTGATAAGGTATAGGAGATATGCTCCGGACAAGCCTTTAGTAAAATCAAGGTCAAAGGTCAAGGGCACATTGACCTGAAAATGGTACGCGACACTCCGCCATCCCAAGATGAACTCACACACCAAATTTGGAATCCGTAGCTGGTAAGGTATAGGAGATATGCTCTGGACAAGCTTTTTGTATCTGGTAAGGTATAGGAGATATGCTCCGGACTGTAAAATTGAGGTCAAAGGTCAAGGTCAAGGATCTGAAAATGGTACAGGACTCTCCGCCGTCCCAAGATGAACTCACAAACCAAATTTGGAATCCGTAGCTGGTAAGGTATAGGAGAAATGCTCCGGACAAGCTTTCTGTAAAATCGAGGTCAAAGGTCAAGGTCACAGTGACCTGAAAATGGTAGGTGACACACCGCCATCCCAAGATAAACTCACACACCAAATTTGGTCTCCGTAGCTGGTAAGGTATAGGAGATATTCTCTGGACAACCTTTTTTGTAAAATCGAGGTCAAAGGTCAAGGTCACAGTGACCTGAAAATGGTACGCGACATTTCTCCATCCTAAGATGAACTCGCACATCAAATTTGGAATCCGTAGCTGGTAAAGTATAGGAGATATACTCCGGACATGCTTTTTGCAGCTGGTAAGGTATAAGCTTTTTGTAAAATCGAGGTCAAAGGTCAAGGTCACAGTGACCTGAAAATGGTACGCGACATTCCTCCATCCCAAGATGAACTCACACACCAAATTTGGAATCCGTAGCTGGTAAAGTATAGGAGATATACTCCGGAAAAGCTTTTTGCAGCTGGTAAGGTATAAGCTGTTTGTAAATCGAGGTCAAAGGTCAAGGTCACAGTGACCTGAAAATGATACGCGACACTCCGTCATCCCAAGATGAACTCACATACCAAATTTTGGATCCGTAGCTGGTAAGGTATAGGAGATATGCTCCGGACAAGCTTTTTGTAAAATCGAGGTCAAAGGTCAAGGTCACAGTGACCTGAAAATGGTACGCGACACTCCGCCATCTCAAGGTGATCTCACACACCAAATTTGGAATCCGTGTCTGGTAAGGTATAGGAGATATGCTCTGGACAAGCTTGTTGTAAAATCGGTCAAAGGTCAAGGTCAAGGTCAAGGTCACAGTGATCTGAAAATGGTACGCGACACTCCTGCATCCCAATATGAACTCACACACCAAATTTGGAATCCTTAGCTGGTAAGGTATAGTTGATATACTCCGGACAAGCTTTTTGTAGCTGGTAAGGTATAAGCTTTTTTTTAAATCGAGGTCAAAGGTCAAGGTCAAGGTCACAGTGACCTGGACATGGTACGCGACACTCCGCCATCCCAAGATGAACTCACACACCAAATTTGGAATCTGTAGCTGGTAAGGTAAAGGAGATATGCTCCGGACAAGCTTTTTGTAAAATCAAGGTCAAAGGTCAAGGTCAAGGTCACAGTGACATGAAAATGGTACGCGACACTCCGCCATCCCAAGATGAACTCACACACCGAATTTGGTATCCGTAGCTGATGTGACAAAGGAAATATACTCCGGACAAAAGGTACACACACCCACACACCCACCCACACACACACCCACCCACCCACCCACCCACACACACACACCCACGCACGGTGCGATCACTATATGCCGCCAAAGCCGAGCTTTGGGGGCATAAAAAGAAGGTGAATCACTATTTGGGTCATATATCGACGCTAGAGTAAATCTAACATCTTGTACACTCAAATCAAGTAAAACATAATTTCCATACGGGTCAATTATTTCATTATGAATCTTAAAATCACACTTTCTAAAAAGCACTGCTACACCACGGCTATTTGAAGAATTACAGCTTAGGTAAACTTCAGATCCCCATTCTGTATAAACTGTTTTATATAAATCTTGGGTAAAATGGGTATCTTGTAGACAGAATATATCATATTTTAGGGATTTGAGATGATTAAAAACATTCAACCTTTTCTGTTCACCGTGTAGTCCTCTATAATTAAGCGACAAAATCTTTAATCTTTTCAAAGGTCTAGGCCTTACAGTTTCAGAGAAGAAGATTTTTAAAGATTTTCCTATGAAAAACTGATAAGCCCTTGGGGGGGGCCATTTTTGGTCCGGGGTCATAATTTGAACAATCTTTGTAGGGGACCATTAGATATGCTACATACCAAATATCAAAGGTCTAGGCCTTACAGTTTCAGAAGAAGATTTTTAAAGATTTTCCTACGAAAAACTGATAAGCCCTTGGGCGGGGCCCATTTTTGGTCGGGTCATAATTTGAACAATCTTTGTAGAGCACCATTAGATCATGATACAAACCAAAAATCAAAGGTCTAGGCCTTACAAGCCCTTGGGCGGGGCCATTTCTGGTCCAGGGGTCATAATATGAACAATATTTCGTTCCCCCTAGCCACTGATGCTTCTGACAAAATTTGGTTAAAATCGGGCCATTGGTTTGAGAGGAGATGTTGTTTGAAAATGTGGACTGACGCCGGACACATCGCGATCACAATCCGGATGATAACTCCTATGTGACACATGCCGTTGGAGTGAAACTTCATACATGGAAAGATCATGATCATCCGGACAAAAAATTGTGATTTTTTTACAAAGGGCAATAACTCCAATATTAGTGAAGCCAGAGTTATGGACCTTGTGCATGACACGTCCTCTCATTATGATCTTTCCATATATGAAGTTTCAATCCAATGGCATGAGCCATATAGAAGTTATCTTCCGGACAAAAAAGTGTGATTTTTTTACAAAGGGCAATAACTCCTATATTAGTGAAGCCAGAGTTATGTACCTTGTGCATGACACTTCCTCTCATTATGCTCTTTCCATATATGAAGTTTCAATCAACTGGCATCAGGCATATTGAAGTTTTTGTCCAGACAAAAAATTGTGATATTTTTTACAAAGGGCAATAACTCCAATATTAGTGAAGCCAGAGTTATGGACCTTGTGCATGACACTTCCTCTCGTCATGATCTTTCCATATATGAAGTTTCAATCCAATGGCATGAGCCATATAGGAGTTATCGTCCGGACAAAAAAGTATGTTTTTTTTTACAAGGGGCAATAACTCCTATATTAGTGAAGCCAGAGTTATGGACCTTGTGCATGACACTTCCTCTCATTATGCTCTTTCAATATATGAAGTTTCAATCAACTGGCATCAGGCATATTGAAGTTATTGTCCGGACAAAAAGTGTGACGGACAGACAGACAGACGGACAGACGGACGGACAGATGGACAGACGGACGGACAGACAGACAACTCTCACGAAAACAATATGTCTCCCCCATATAAATATGGGGGGAGACATAATGATAGGATCCATATTGATAGCTGGCAGCTTAATGCAGGGCATATATATGGAAAAAAAAGCTTTAAGAGCTTTCTGCATTTTGAGTATTATCCACAAAGTTTTCTCAATCTAAAATGAGTGTGTGTAATTTGTCTAAACACAATTTCTACTCTACTGATCAGGTTAAGGGTGATTACCAATACACTGGCTAGTCCTATCAGAGCACTTGCTTATCTCTGATTATGGAGAAACCTTTAAACTTTAGTTTCTGACGTGAGAGAAGTCTATATACACAGGGCAGGGCCAATTTTAACCTCAGAACTATGATATTAACAAAACTGATAAAGGTATGCTAAGTAAATCTATACAACAAATATCTAAGCTCTGGGACATGTAGTTTTGACAAGAAGTGTTTCAAAGTTTTCCCTATGCATATATAGTGATCCCATGGGCTGTTTAAGCAGTCAGCTACAAAAAACTGGCAATCCCTGGGGTTGGGCCAATTTTGACCCTAGGGGCATAATTTATATAACTTTTGTAGAAGACCTGAAGTTGAAGCTATGTGCCAAATATGAAAGCTGAGAACCTTCTAGTTTGGGAGGAGAAGAATTTCAAAGTTTTCACTATATGTTTCTATTGAAAACTGAAAACCCCTGGGGCAGGGCTAATTTTGACCCCAGGGGCATAATTCATATAACTTTTGTAGAGGACCTACAGATGATGCTATGTACCAAAGATGTCTTCACTATATGTTTCTATTGAAAACTGAACACCCCTGGAGCAGGGCCAATTTTGACCCCAGGGGCATAATTTATATAACTTTTGTAGAGGACCTACAGATGATGCTATAAACCAAAGATGAAAGCTGAGAACCCTGTAGATTCAGAGGAGAAGATTTTTAAAGGTTGAAATTGTTGACGCCCGACGACGGACGACGACGGACATCAGGCGATCACAAAAGCTCACCCTGAGCACAAAAGTGCACAAAAGTGCTCTGGTGAGCTAAAAAGTTATAACCATCCTCATATTTGTAAATAATATGCATTATATTTTTTTAAGTGCAAGGGCTATAACTCCATAATGACAAATCGAATGAACCACAGAATCGACTCAGCTTCAGATCTTGATGCATTAAACATTTGTGTGAAGTTTCATTAATATCCGTCAAATAGTTTTCAGAGAAAACAGCAGACAAACAAAATGTTGACGGTCAAACGAACGAAAAGGACAGTCAGGGCCATGCCAATATACGACCACCTTATTAGGTGGGCGTATAAAAGTTGATCAAGAAATGAAAGTGCTAGATCAGCAACAATGTATTAGGATACACAGACGGACTGACCAATGGATGGGTAAAAAACTATACAGTAGAACCCCTCTAAACCGGAGAAGGTTGGGGACAGGTAAAAATTCCGGTTTAGAGGGGATTCTGATTTGGAGAGGTTTTTATATATTACCATATTTATCACCCAGTGTACATGTACAGATAACCAATCAATTATTATCCAGATTATCCATAAATCAACAATTTAAACCAATTTCACATTTTGAATACCATATCTGTTCAGACAATTCATTTTCATGGTAAAAAACAACCATCACCGATTTTCTCGATGAAACGACGTTCAAAATCATATCACTCAGTTAACTGCTGACAATTTCCATCGGCATTGGTTCCTTTTTAATAAGAAAGCTGGCAACAGATGGTATGCCAGCAGTTTCTATCGTTTTTCTAACTCATCCACACTTAGATTTTGATATTTTCTCGCGGATTTTTCAACCATAACGCTATATGCTGAGAACTTGGATTTTATCGTTCACAGATTATTTTGTCCGTAACAATGCGATAATGGTACGAGGTGCAGTTTGTGAGTGCCCAGTAACCTCCCTTTGTTACGGGTGCGAAAGTAAACATACGAAAAGCAAACCTCCCAAAAACGACTACATCTCCGAGCAAGATTTGTTTTCCCTTCTTGGTTTTTGTTTTTGAACGATAAGAATTTGAAATAAGTTCGTTATTCCTGCAAATCAACAAAGCTTATTTATCGCTCTGCACATTAGTTAATCTCACGGCACCGACAGGTCATAATCTATCCGAATAGACCATGAATTTTCAGCACCTAGCGATAAGGTGTTAAGGGATGTGTCAAGCCTGCTGTCCGGTATGTAGGGGAAAATTATATTTCATATCTTTCAACAAGAGTACCGCATACGGTACATAATACGCCAACTTGCAAACCTACTCTGATTCAACATGCCTTATAAGTGTTGACATTTTCTATTCTGTGCTTCAGATCTTGATTTCCATATTAAGGCGATACTATATTTTAAACAAGAGGGCCAGAATGGCCCTGACATCGCTCACCAGACAATCAGGAGAAAAGATTTTCAAAGATTTCACTACATGTTTCTATATTAAACTAGCCGGCCCTGGGGTGGGGCAAATTTTAATTCAGAAAGAATAAATTAATCTATACTTATGTTCAAAATTTCAGATATTTTCATTACATCTTCATGAGTTCATATTATTATTCATATCTTATCTTAAGATTGATGTACTTTTAACCCTTCCCCTGTACTATGTTTATTCAAAATTTCAATACGTAGTGAATATTCATGGACAAAATAGTTGTAATGAAATATGGAAAGTGGGACAGTATAGCCATTTTAGAAAGTAAAGAAACATATTTCAAATTCAATTGACAAACAGATCAGACCCTGATCAGACAGCTGCTATAGGAGCCGTCTGATTTGGTCTGTTCTGTTTGCAAATGCATGAAAAGTCATTTATATGAGGGAAATGCTTATTATAAGTAAACATATTATAAGTGCATGTATATTGTACACAAAATAAAAATAATTTAATGCAATTTGCACTATATTATATCATAAGCAAATACAGCAGATTGATCAGATGGCTACTATATGAGCCATCTGATCTGGGTCTACTCTGTTTGCAAAGGTGTAGAAATGCATATTTATGGAGTAAAGGGTTAATTGTTCTATTTACAGGTCAGATCTAATTTGCAACTGCCATTATCCAGAAGGGAGGCAATCCAGTTGTAATCAAAAAGTGTGAAAGGGAGATGTATGCTTAAAATAGCCAGCTAAAAATAGACACTGCTCTCCTGAAGATGCAATAGAACACTTGAATTTGTATTAAGCTGAACTTCACAGCAGATACAGTTATGGGATATATATTGATAGCTGGCAGCTGAATGCAGGGCATAGATATGGAAAAAAGCTTTAAGAGCTTTCTGCATTTTGAGTATTATCCACAAAGTTTTCTCAATCTAAAAGGAGTGTGTGTAATTTGTCTAAACACAATTTCTACTCTACTGATCAGGCTAAGGGTGATTACCAATACACTCTGGCCAGCAGTCCTATCAGAGCACTGGTTAGGAAAACTTTAACCTGTAGAACCTTTAGACTGTAGATGTGAATATACACAGGGCAGGGCCAATTTTAACCTCAGAACTATGATATTTACAAAACTCATAAAGATATGCTAAGTTAATCTATACAACAAATATCTAAGCTCTGGGACATGTACTTTTGACAAGAAGAGTTTCAAAGTTTTTCCTATGCGTATATAGTGATCCCATGGGCTGTTTATGCAGTAAGCTACCAAAAACTGTCAATCCCTGGGGTGGGGCCAATTTTGACCCTAGGGGCATAATTTATATAACTTTTGTAGAAGACCTGAAGTTGAAGCTATGTGCCAAATATGAAAGCTGAGAACCTTCTAGTTTGAGAGGAGAAGAATTTCAAAGTTTTCACTATATGTTTCTATTGAAAACTGAAAACCCCTGGGGCAGGGCTAATTTTGACCCCAGGGGCATAATTCATATAACTTTTGTAGAGGACCTACAGATGATGCTATGTACCAAAGATGAAAGCTGAGAACCCTGTAGATTCAGAGGAGAAGATTTTTAAAGGTTGAAATTGTTGACGCCCGACGACGGACGACGCACGACGATGGACGACGGACATCAGGCGATCACAAAAGCTCACCCTGAGCACAAAAGTGCTCTGGTGAGCTAAAAAATGAAGTGAATATCTTATTAAATAAAAAAGTTACAGCTAATCCTCATTTTTGCAGATTTTTGTAAAGTGCAACGGCCATAACTCTCAGTCTCTGTAATGACAAACTGAATGAACCTCAAAATAAACTCAGCTTCAAATTTTGTTGCTTCAAACATTTGTGTTAAGTTTCATTTATATCATTTTAATAGTTTAGCCAGAAAACAACAGACAAACTAAAAGTTGACCGACTAACAAAGCAACGAACACACAAAGTTCAAGGACCATAACTTTAGAATAAAATGACATATCAAAACCCCCACAATATATGTAAAAATTCACATTAATGTTTAACCATATAAAAAAATTGAAGTAAATATCATTTCAAATGAAAAAGTTATGGCCATCCTCATATTTGCATAAATTTGCATTATTTTTTTAAGTGCAAGGGCCATAACACCGAAACAACAAATCAAATGACCCTCAGAATCTACTTAGCTTCAGGTCTTGATGCATTAAACATGTATATGAAGTTTCATTAATATCTGTCAAACAGTTTTGCCAGAAAACAGCGGACAAACTATTTGCAAATATTTGCATTTTTTTAAAGTAAAAGGGCCATTTGCATTTTTTTAAAGTAAAAGGGCCATAACTCCGAAACGAAAAATCAAATAAACCTCAAAATCGACTCAGCATCAGATCTTGATGCATTAAACATTTTTGTGAAGTTTCATTAATATCTCTCAAATAGTTTTCCCAGAAAACAGCGAACAAACTATTTGCATTATTTTTTTAAGGACAAGGGCCATAACTCTGAAATGAAAAATGAAATGCTCCTCAGAATCAATTCAGTTTCAGATCTTGATGCATTAAACATTTGTGTGAAGTTTCATTAATATCAGTCAAATAGTTTTCCCAGAAAACAGCGGACAAACTATTTGCATATTTTTAAGGACAAGGGCCATAACTCTGAAATGAAATATCAAATGAACCTCAGAATCAACTCAGCTTCAGATCTTGATGCATTAAACATTTGTGTGAAGTTGAATTAATATCTCTCAAATAGTTTTCCCAGAAAACAGCGGACAAAGTATTTGCATATTTTTTAAGGACAAGGGCCATAACTCTGAAATGAAAAATCAAATGAACCTCAGAATCAACTCAGCTTCAGATCTTGATGCATTAAACATTTGTGTGAAGTTTCATTAATATCTGTCAAATAGTTTTCCCAGAAAACAGCGACAAACTATTTGCATGTATTTGCATTATTTTTTAAGTAAAAGGGCCATAACTCCGAAATGACAAATCAAATGAACCTCAGAATCAACTCAGCTTCAGATCTTAATGCATTAAACATTTGTGTGAAGTTTCATTAATATCTGTCAAATAGTTTTCCCAGAAAACAGCGGACAAACTATTTGCATGTATTTGCATTATTCTTTAAGTAAAAGGACCATAACTCCGAAATGACAAATCAAATGAACCTCAGAATCAACTCAGCTTCAGATCTTGATGCATTAAACATTTGTGTGAAGTTTCATTAATATCTCTCAAACAGTTTTCCCAGAAAACAGCGGACAAACTATTTGCATATTTTTTAAGGACAAGGGCCATAACTCTGAAATGAAAAATCAAATGAACCTCAGAATCAACTCAGCTTCAGATCTTGATGCATTAAACATTTGTGTGAAGTTTCATTAATATCAGTCAAATAGTTTTCCCAGAAAACAGCGGACAAACTATTTGCATTATTCTTTTTAAGGACAAGGGGCCATAACTCTGAAACGAAAAAAGAAATGCTCCTCAGAATCAATTCAGTTTCAGATCTTGATGCATTAAACATTTGTGTGAAGTTTCATTAATATCTGTCAAATAGTTTTCCCAGAAAACAGCGGACAAACTATTTGCATATTTTTTAAGGACAAGGGCCATAACTCCGAAATGAAAAATCAAATGAACCTCAGAATCAACTCAGCTTCAGATCTTGATGCATTAAACATTTGTGTGAAGTTTCATTAATATCAGTCAAATAGTTTTCCCAGAAAACAGCAGACAAACTATTTGCATTATTTTTTTAAGGACAAGGGCCATAACTCTGAAACGAAAAATGAAATGCTCCTCAGAATCAATTCAGTTTCAGATCTTGATGCATGAAACATTTGTGTGAAGTTTCATTAATATCACTCAAATAGTTTTCCCAGAAAACAGCGGACAAACTATTTGCATATTTTTTAAGGACAAGGGCCATAACTCTGAAATGAAAAATCAAATGAACCTCAGAATCAACTCAGCTTCAGATCTTGATGCATTAAACATTTGTGTGAAGTTTCATTAATATCTGTCAAATAGTTTTCCCAGAAAACAGCGGACAAACTATTTGCATGTATTTGCATTATTTTTTAAGTAAAAGGGCCAATCCGAAATGACAAATCAAATGAACCTCAGAATCAACTCAGCTTCAGATCTTAATGCATAACATTTGTGTGAAGTTGCATTAATATCTCTCAAATAGTTTTCCCAGAAAACAGCGGACAAAGTATTTGCATATTTTTTAAGGACAAGGGCCATAACTCTGAAATGAAAAATCAAATGAACCTCAGAATCAACTCAGCTTCAGATCTTGATGCATTAAACATTTGTGTGAAGTTTCATTAATATCTGTCAAATAGTTTTCCCAGAAAACAGCGACAAACTATTTGCATGTATTTGCATTATTTTTTAAGTAAAAGGGCCATAACTCCGAAATGACAAATCAAATGAACCTCAGAATCAAGTCAGCTTCAGATCTTAATGCATTAAACATTTGTGTGAAGTTTCATTAATATCTGTCAAATAGTTTTCTCAGAAAACAGCGGACAAACTATTTGCATGTATTTGCATTATTCTTTAAGTAAAAGGACCATAACTCCGAAATGACAAATCAAATGAACCTCAGAATCAACTCAGCTTCAGATCTTGATGCATTAAACATTTGTGTGAAGTTTCATTAATATCTCTCAAACAGTTTTCCCAGAAAACAGCGGACAAACTATTTGCATATTTTTTAAGGACAAGGGCCATAACTCTGAAATGAAAAATCAAATGAACCTCAGAATCAACTCAGCTTCAGATCTTGATGCATTAAACATTTGTGTGAAGTTTCATTAATATCAGTCAAATAGTTTTCCCAGAAAACAGCGGACAAACTATTTGCATTATTCTTTTTAAGGACAAGGGGCCATAACTCTGAAACGAAAAAAGAAATGCTCCTCAGAATCAATTCAGTTTCAGATCTTGATGCATTAAACATTTGTGTGAAGTTTCATTAATATCTGTCAAATAGTTTTCCCAGAAAACAGCGGACAAACTATTTGCATATTTTTTAAGGACAAGGGCCATAACTCCAAAATGAAAAATCAAATGAACCTCAGAATCAACTCAGCTTCAGATCTTGATGCATTAAACATTTGTGTGAAGTTTCATTAATATCAGTCAAATAGTTTTCCCAGAAAACAGCAGACAAACTATTTGCATTATTTTTTTAAGGACAAGGGCCATAACTCTGAAACGAAAAATGAAATGCTCCTCAGAATCAATTCAGTTTCAGATCTTGATGCATTAAACATTTGTGTGAAGTTTCATTAATATCTCTCAAATAGTTTTCCCAGAAAACAGCGGACAAACTATTTGCATATTTTTTAAGGACAAGGGCCATAACTCTGAAATGAAAAATCAAATGAACCTCAGAATCAACTCAGCTGCAGATCTTGATGCATTAAACATTTGTGTGAAGTTTCATTAATATCTGTCAAATAGTTTTCCCAGAAAACAGCGGACAAACTATTTGCATGTATTTGCATTATTTTTTAAGTAAAAGGGCCAATCCGAAATGACAAATCAAATGAACCTCAGAATCAACTCAGCTTCAGATCTTAATGCATAACATTTGTGTGAAGTTTCATTAATATCTCTCAAATAGTTTTCCCAGAAAACAGTGGACAAACTATTTGCATGTATTTGCATTATTCTTTAAGTAAAAGGGCCATAACTCCGAAATGACAAATCAAATGAACCTCAGAATCAACTCAGCTTCAGATCTTGATGCATTAAACATTTGTGTGAAGTTTCATTAATATCTGTCAAATAGTTTTCCCAGAAAACAGCGGACAAACTATTTGCATATTTTTTAAGGACAAGGGCCATAACTCTGAAATGAAAAATCAAATGAACCTCAGAATCAATTCAGCTTCAGATCTTAATGCATTAAACATTTGTGTGAAGTTTCATTAATATCAGTCAAATAGTTGTCCCAGAAAACAGCGGACAAACTATTTGCATTATTTTTTAAGTAAAAGGGCCATAACTCCGAAATGACAAATCAAATGAACCTCAGAATCAACTCAGCTTCAGATCTTGATGCATTAAACATTTGTGTGAAGTTTCATTAATATCTCTCAAACAGATTTCCCAGAAAACAGCGGACAAACTATTTTCATGTATTTGCACTATTTTTTAAGTAAAAGGGCCATAACTCATGAAATGAAAAATCAAATGAACCTCTGTCAAATAGTTTTCCCAGAAAACAGCGGACAAACAAAATGTTGACGGACGAACGAATGAACGGACGGACTTACAAACGAACGAACGAACGAACGAACGAACGAACGGACAGACAGGGCCACAACAATATACGACCACCTTTATTAGGTGGGCGTATAAAAATGTTTGAAGATTTGTCAGATTTCAGGTGTAAAGAGGTTTCCGGTATTGAGAGGAATCTTGTATAGAAACTAGAGTTTGTTTTTGAGAAAAACACATGTCTCCCCCCGGTACCCTGCCCCCGCACCCATAAGAGGAATGAATTCACCCCCTGGCACCCTCTACCCTGGCACCCATAAGAGGAATAAATGACAAAATAGTGACATTGTAAATTGTAAGCAATTTATTTCCAGAGTATACTTACTGTGTAACATGCATATTCTTGAGTTTTTGGCATTTTAAGGAAGGAGTAGGAGTATAGTCAAATATAACCAAATTTGATATTTGAAAAAAATCCTAACTTCTGTCAAAATTGTTGCAGCCCATATTCCAATCCACATGACCATCCTCACATATAGCTGGTTCATATGTAAAAGTTTGAAGGAAATCCCTCTAATAGTGTAGGAGGAGTTAGCTGCACAAGAATTTTAACAGACAGACAGACAGACGGACGGACAGAACAGACAGAAAGCACAACATCAATATGTCTCCCTCACCTAAAGGGGGGAGACATAATAAAGAAGGAATAAAACGGGACCGAGAATTTTGTCCAGTTTAGAGAGGATTCTGGTTTACTGAGTGTCCGGTTTGGAGGGCTTATGCTGTATACCCCGTTCAACTTTGTTGTGTGGGGTTTAATTTATTGCTTTCATTAGCAAATGAGTGGGCCCAGATCAAACAGCTCCTGTAGGATCAAACTTACATCCAGGACATGACAAACAAGCTGTGTGAAACATTATGTGCCCAACAACAAAATTTAATGCTGGACTGAGTGAGTGAGTGAGTCGGGTTTTACGTCCGACAAACAGTATTTCAATTATTTGCAGACGGCACCTGCTTGAGACAAGTTATAGTGCAGCCTCACTGGAATGCCCCTGCTGCAGGCACATGGCAAGGCCACCCCGTCAAGTCGCATTATCCAGACACTGGGCCGACCAGTCCTAGAAATACCTTTTTAATGTTGAGCGTAGACAAGGGAGCTACTAGTACCAACTTTTAACGACTTTTGGTCTGTCGCGGTCGGGGATCAAACCCAAGACCTTCCGTGCCACAGGCAGAAGCTCTACCACTGGACTGAAACTGACAGCAAGTTTGACCTTTGACCTCAAAGTATGATCTTAAACAGAAATCACCCAAAAATTGCAGATCATGGGATATGCATGAAGACTCTATCTGTAAAAGTTAAAGTTATGACAAAGGTTAAAGTTTCAGACAAACAAATAGATATATATACAAACTGGCCAAAAGCAATACCGCCACTCTATATCTTGGGAGTTTTGTTTGTTTGTATTTATCAACAATCCCTTTCTGCTCAATATGGGCTGATTAGACGCAGAGCTTGGGAGATTAATGACCTTGTTCATAAATGTTCATTAACAAATTCGAAATAATCTTTGATAACACCTTTGATTCTGATGAAATGGAATTTATCTAAGCAACTAATCAGGATCCATCTGTTATTCTGATTCAAAATTACTTGAACCTTGATTGTGTTTCTGGAAACCAAAGCACTTTTAAGTGCTGCAATAGTTTTGTGCTAGAACCTAAAGTTTTCTGGAATGAAAGGTTTTACCTTTAATATGTTGCTACACTGTGGGGGGTGTCGTAATAGAATGAGGAACTCGTCGGTCAGTTTCTCATTGCCCTTGGTTGCCATTTTCTCACCTAGGTAATGAGCAATCTGAAACATATACAACAGTCTATAAATAGAATTTGATTAAACATACAAGCCCTGTCTGAAGACAAGAATGCATCACTCAAGGGGCCATAACTAACTAGAACTAGAGGTTTGTTTTTGTCACAAAAACAGATGTCTCCCCCTCCCAACCTCTTTCCAATTCACAAGTGTAATGTCTGTAACCCCAAACTTATCAGGGTCTAATGTTTAAGTCATCAGGGGCAATAACTCCAACATTGTCAGGGGGAGACAATTCAAAAGCCCCAGGTACACAAAATCACATGCTAGTCAACATTCTTGTGAAGTTTGGTGACTCTAGTACTAGTGGTTTCAGAGATACATGTGACACAAAGTAAAGTTTCTCTTATTTTAAGTCATAAGGGGCAGTAACTCCAAAGTTATCAGGGGGAGACAATTAAAAAACCCAGATGCACAAAAACTTATGCTGTTGAACATTCCTGTGAAGTTTGGTGACTCTATCCCTACTGGTTTCAGAGATACATGCAGCACAAAGTTTCTCTAATTTTAAGTTATCTTATCAGGGGCAGTAACTCAAGAATTATCAGGGGGAGACAATTAAACAAGAGGGCCAAGATGGCCCTTAATCGCTCACCTGATTACCATAGATTTAAGATTTTTGCTGGGTAGCCCATGGGTAGGGCCAATATTGACCTTAGGTACAATATTTGAACAATGTTGATAGTGGATCATGAGCAGTAGTTCTGCAGAACAAGATTTTCAAAGATTTAGTATATTGATTTTATCAAGATTGGGCTAAAAATGTGCCCTCTAGAGTAATTTTTCTAAGATTTGACCTAGTGACCTACTTTTTGCTCCCACCCAACCCATGATCACACTCAACCTTGGTATCACCAAGACAAACACTCTGAGCAAGTTTGAGGAAGACTGGGCTAAAAATGTGGCCACTGGAGTGTAAACTAGATTTTTCTAAGATATGACCCAGTGACCTACTTTTTGACCTCACATAACCCACTTTCAAACATGTCCAAAATTTTATTCGGACAATCATTCTGGCCAATTTTCATGAAGATTTGGCTATAAATGTGACCTCTAGAGTGTTCACAAGGTTTTCCTACTATTTGACCTAGTGACCTAGTTTTTAACCCCACATAACCCACTTTCAAACCTGTTTGAGACTTTATCAAGACAATAATTATGACTAAGTTTCATGAAGATTGGACAAAAAATGTGACCACTAGAGTGTTCACAAGGTTTTTCTACTGTTTGACCTAGTGACCTAGTTTTTAACCCCACTTGACCCACTTTCGAACTTGTCCAAGATTTTATCAAGACATTCATTCTGACCAAGTTTCATGAAGATTGGACTAAAATTGTGACCACTAGAGTTCACAAGGTTTTTCTACTGTTTGACCTAGTGACCTAGTTTTTAACCCCATTTGACCCACTTTCGAACTCGTTTGAGATTTTATCAAGACATTCGTTCTGACCAAGTTTCATGAAGATTGGACTAAAACTGTGACCACTAGAGTGTTCACAAGGTTTTTCTACTGTTTGACCTAGTGACGTAGTTTTTTACCACACGAAACCCACTTTTCAAACTCCGAGATTTTATCAAGACCATCATTCTCACCAAGTTTCATGAAAATTGTGCTAAAAATGTGACCTTTAGAGGGTTCACAAGGTTTTCCTACTATTTGACCTAGTGACCTAGATTTTAACCCCACTTGACCCACTTTCGAACTCGTCCGAGATTTTATCAAGACATTCATTCTGACGAAGTTTCATGAAGATTGGACTACAATTGTGACCACTAGAGTGTTCACAAGCAAATTGTTGACGACGGACGACGGACATTCAAGTCTCACAAAAGCTCACCCTGAGCTTTGCTCAGGTGAGCTAAAAAACCCAGGTGCACAACAACTCATGCTGGTCAAGATTCCTGCAGGGGTGCGGAAATCCCATGTCCGACTCGTCCGTCTCATACATTTGGGACCCCGGACAAATTGGTTTTTGCAGTTCAATTGTCCGCGGACAAGTAAAGATTCAGGATATTATTATCTTGGAAACTTAGATATGCCTTCAAATCTGACCAAAAAGCGCTTAAAAATCCAAAGAAATTGAGATAATCCGCAAATTCTAACGTTTATTTACCATTTACTCTACTGGTATGGTTATCAGCAACAACAAACATTCGTCATTTCATTCGCTGTAACAATCGGGTACCAGCGTCCCGGTACCAGTAGATAAAAGAAATGGGTTCAATAAATAAGATGCCGAATAACGGATTCAGAATAACAGTTGCGGCACTACAAAACTACGGGTATTTCAAAATTTATTTCTAAACTTGATCAAAGCACGCCAAATTCCTTGTAACAGTTAAACTCATTCTGAAAAAATAAATAATTTTAAGTATCCAAAATTTAAACACGCGAGCGAAGTCTTTAGTAACAAGGTCCGTATTATGTTGAGACCATTCAGACTAAGATGTTGTCCGTTTTTTTAGCCCAATCCTAAAAAGTATGTCATGTCCGTTTCTACTGTAAACATATTACAAAATTGACAGTTTAAGCAGACGATGGACACGTTTCTTGTTAGAAAAGACGGTTCAAAGCCCAAAGAAGCCGATGACAAGGGCAAAAAGTGAAAATCAAAGAATGAAAGGGACAATACCTATGATAAAAACAAGTGTAAACGATCTTTGCAGCAACACTGGTTTGCTGATTTCAAATGGTTACGAGAAGAAGACGAAAGTCAAACCGTATTTTGTCATGTCTGCCGTTTATATCCCCTAGTCGCCGATACTACATCAGTAATGTAGAAAGGCAAATGTGTTGAAAGGCATGATACACTTATTACTCAGATTTTTAATTTCACTGTGCCCGACTTGGAAGACATTTTGTTCTCATCCAAATTCACCAACACCTTTGGTGTGGGTACTCTTTATAGAACCTTGAGAAATAGTTTCACTTTGAATTTTCAATAAATAATGAATTTAAGTTTGTATATTTTTCATGTAGTAATAGAGTACAGGACCTCTTATCTGTAGGTCATAGTTTGTAATCTGTACATAGTAGTATATTTTTGGCCTCAGAAAAAATCAGATGTGTGCGTCTCAGACAGTAGGTCCTGCACTCTACCAGTGCTACATCATGGAAATTCCTCAAGTTACTGAAAAAGATGCATAAATTGGGACAAGTTGAATTATGCTGTGGACAACCAAGTTTTTTTTATTTCACTAGTCCGAGGACAAGTAGAAAAAAATGAAATTTCCACACCCCTGTCCTGTGAAGTTTGGTGACTCTACCCCTAGTGGTTTTAAAGATATGCATGACACAAAGTTTCTCTAATTTTAAGTAATCATATCAGGGGCAATAACTCCAAAGTTATCAAGGGGAGACAATTCAAAAATCCCAGGCGCACAACAACTCATGCTGGTCAACATTCCTGTGAAGTTTGGTGACTCTAGCCCCAGTGGTTTCAGAGATATGCATGACACTAAGTAAAGTTTGTCTAATTTTAAGTCATCAGGGGCAGTAACTCCAAAGTTAACAGGGGGAGACAATTCAAACAAGAGGGCCAGAATGGCCCTGAAGCGCTCACCAGACAACCAGAGGAGAAGATTTTCAAAGTTTTCACTATATGTTTCTATAGAAAACTAGCCGGCCCTGGGAAAAACTTGTAGGGGACCTGAACATGATGCTATGTGCCAAATATGGAAGCTGAGACTAACCTTCCAGTTTCAGAGAAGAAGATTTTCAAAGTGTTCTCAATATGTTTCTATTGAAAACTGCCCACCCCTGTGGCAGGGCAAATTTTGACCCTAGGGCCATAATTTATATAACTTTTAAAGAGGACCTGAACATGATGCTCTGTGCCAAATATGAAAGCTGAGAGCCTTCCAGTTTCAGAGAAGAAGATTTTCAAAGATTTCACTATTTGTTTCTATTGAAAACTGTCCAACCCTGGGGCGGGGACAATTTTGACCAGAGACCATAATTAATATAACTTTAGTAGACGACCTGAACATGATGCTATGTGCCAAATATGAAAGCTGAGAGCCTTCCGGTTTCAGAGAAGAAGATTTTCAAAGATTTCACTATTTGTTTCTAATGAAAACTGCCCACCCCTGGGGCGGGGCCAATTTTGACCCCGGGGCCATACATTATATAACTTTTGTAGAGGACCTAAACATGATGTTATGTGCCAAATATAAAGGCTGAGAGCCTTCCAGTTTCAGAGAAGAAGATTTTCAAAGATTTCACTATTTGTTTCTATTGAAAACTGCCCACCCCTGGGGCGGGGCCAATTTTGACCCCCGGGCCATAATTTATATAACTTTTGTAGAGGACCTGAACATGATGCTATGTGCCAAATATGAAAGCAGAGAACCTTCCAGTTTCAGAGGAGAAGATTTTCAAAGATTTCACTATTTGTTTCTATTGAAAACTGCCCACCCCTGGGGCGGGGCCAATTTTGACCCTGGGGCCATAATTTATAAAAAATTTGTAGAGGACCTGAACATGATGCTATGTGCCAAATATGAAAGCAGAGAACCTTCCAGTTTCAGAGGAGAAGATTTTCAAAGATTTCACTATTTGTTTCTATTGAAAACTGCCCACCCCTGGGGCGGGGCCAATTTTAACCCTAGGGCCATAAATAATACAAATTAAGTAGAGAACCTGAACATGATGCTATTTGCCAAATATGAAAGCTGAGAACCTTCCAGTTTCAGAGGAGAAGATTTTCAAAGATTTTACTATTTGTTTCTATTGAAAACTGTCCTACCCTGGGGCGGGGCCAATTTTGGCCCTGGGGCCATAATTTATGTAACTTTTGTAGAGGACCTGGACATGATGCTATGTGCCAAATATGAAAGCTGAGACCCTTCCAGTTTCAGAGAAGAAGATTTTCAAAGATTTCACTATTTGTTTCTATTGAAAACTGCCCATCCCTGGGGCGGGGCTAATTTTGACCCCGGGGCCATAATTTATATAACTTTTGTGGAGGACCTGATCATGATGCTATGTGCTAAATATGAAAGCTGAGAACCTTCCGGTTTCAGAGGAGAAGATTTTCAAAGTTTGCACTATATGATTCTATTGAAAACTGCCCACCCCTGGGGCGGGGCCAATTTTGACCCCAGGGCCATAATTTATATAACTTTTGTAGAGCACCTGAACATGATGCTATGTGCAAATTATGAAAGCTAAGAACATTCTGGTTTCAGAGAAGAAGATTTTCAAAGTTTTACTATATGTTTCTATTGAAAACAAGGCACCCCTGGGGCAGGGTCAATTTTGACCCCAGGGGCATAATTTATATAACTTTTGTAGAGGACCTGAATATGATGCTATGTGCCAAAGATGAAAGTTGAGATCCCTGTAGATTCAGAGGAGAAGATATTTAAAGGTTCAAATTGTTGACGACGGACGACGAACGACGAACGACAAACGACGAACGACGGACGACGCACGACGCACGCCGACGGACAACAGGCGATCACAAAAGCTCACCCTGAGCACTTTGTGCTCTGGTGAGCTAAAAACCCAAGAGCAAAACAACTCAGAGATACGCGCGACACAAAGTTTTTCTAATTTTAAGTCATCAGGGGCAATAACTCCGAAGTTATCAGGGGGAGACAATTCAAAAACCCCAGGTGCACAACAACTCATGCTGGTGAACATTCCTGTGAAGTTTGGTGACTCTAGCCCAACTGGTTACAGAGATACGCGCGACACAAGTTTGTGATGGACAGACAGACGGACAGACGGACAGATGTCCGGACATACTAACAAATGGGTAGTTGTGTGACTTTTTCCTTTGATCTTTTCTTGTGGGACTAGTCCCACAAGAAAAACTATTTTTGGCTCTAACTTTGGAAAAGAATGATCTGGAAGCTAACCCTAACCCTAACCCTATGTCCCACAACTGGCCAGGTTAATGTCACAAGAAATGGCCAGGTTAATGTCACAAGAGATGGCCAGGTTAATGATTTTACTTGTGGGACTAGTTAGAAAAAATCACACAACTACCCATTGGTGAGTGCGGACGGACGGACGGATGGACGGACGGACGGATAGACAGACAGACAGACAACTCTCACGAAAACAATATGTCTCCCCCATATAAATATGGGGGGAGACATAATTCAGCAACTTTAAAACTGAAAGAGGAGTTTGCGACACCAACTACCCATGTTTAAATGCAGACGGACCGGCCGCTCGCTCGCCCAACCGACCGCCAGACAGGGTGATTCCAGTATACCCCCTCAAACAAGTTTACGAGCGTATAATAACTAGTGAACCGTAATTTGGTTAGTCTATGATGTTTGCCAGTGTAAGAGTCTTGGCTTTACTTGGTGTTGGTAGACAAACCCTACCTTTCGTCTGCCATCTGCTCCAATGTCCACCTCCAGTGGTATGTTGACCATAGTGGCCAGACAGGATAAGCTGAGCTGTGTGAGGTTCTCATGACGGTCAACGGCCAACTCCTGGTTCCCTTCAGCCAGTTCTGAGGATATCATAACACAAACATATACATTTCCTTACATACACAATAGCCTGCTATATTATTCAGGTCTAAAATAATAATTGTCTAATTCAATTCCAAAATGAGATTTTTCTTGAATTCTTTTTGAGAACACTATCAGAGAGTCAAACATGTTAGAACAGCCTAATGAGCCACAGGCTAAATGTCAGACATGAATCCATTAGTCATATCAGCTCAAAGAAATTGCCAGGTTAGTATGTACTAATAATATATAAATGTGGACTTTTATCTGAGCTAAAATGTTTTTGCATGTATCTCAGTTTTATTGTCCTAATCTTGTGTTTTGTCAGGACCATTAGAATACAGTGGTTTGTTTTGATGCCATTTAGTTGTTTTATAGTTCACACTTTTATAGGTCACTATCACTTTTTTGTTCTGATGCCATTTTGCCATTTGGTTGTTTTATGGTTCACACTTGCGGGTCACTATCACTTCTTCACACATGCCCATGCAAGGAGGCTCTTGAAGAAATAAATAGAGAATATTTGGTTCCTAGCTTTGAATGAGAAATGTTATCTGGCAAGGCGGATGAATATATCAGGTTCGCCTTCGGCTCACCTGATATATTCAGAAGCCGAGCCAGATAACATTTCTCATTCAAAGCTAGGAACCAAATATTCTATTTATCCTTGTCACGACATCAAAATATAATTATTATTTTGTACCGAATGTACCACAAAATACACCGCAATGTATACCCGACTCTACTGGCTCTAGACTGTTGATGACGTCACTATAAAGGCGTTATTACGTACGTCACTGCAATTCCAAAAAGTCACATTGCTTTAAAAATGGTCAAAACAAAACCGTTGCCCCGGTTGGTTATGTGAGAAAAAGAACCTGTCACTTGACGATATCTAGACGATGTATGATTCTTGATGTGGATTTATCTAAACACGGTAATTTCGCGACAAACAACTAGATCTAGTCTAGATCTAGATCTACTAGATCTAGTCTAGGCCTAAGAATATAAGTTTGGGAGAATGAAGTGAAAGAATTAGATCTAGATCTATTTAGTTTAATGGGTATCGATTGAAATCAATAAATTCGGTTTGTTAAACTTTTTTATTCAGTACTCCGTAGACGTAAATTTGTGTATTCACGAAATAAGCGTCTCGGTCCAAAAGTAGTTTCGGCTTCAGGTAATGTGACCAACTGACATAATAACAAAAAGTTTATCAGGCACCTTGTTATCCGTCAGGAAAATAGGCACGTGACAGGATAAATGAGCATATCTATGTAGGGTATATAATACAAAAGTTAACTTTCAACTTTCAAGACTGGCTATTAGATAGTTTCAGAGCAGTGTAAACAAGGGCATGTTGTATTGCTATGCAAGACATGAGTCCCCCACCGGACTGAAAAAAAACCTCCACTCTCCCCATCCCACCCACCCATGGTGTGGTTGACCATGGTATATACATGACCACCTGAATGGTATTAGTACCTACTTCCATACATTGAATCAGTAAATAACAAGAGATGTTTGTAAAACATGTATACCCCCCAGACCCCCTGACGTTTGATCTATTTTTGATTAATTTAATCAGTTTATCCTTTATAAGATGGTGAGGTAGAGTAGTGTAGAGAAATCATAAGAGCTCAGTGAAGAAATGTTATACTGTTCATTTTCAAGTTTTGTTAAAACATCATTTGAATTTTTTATAGACCAAAAAACATTAATACCAGAATTTTCATGTATTTTATCACAGTAACGTTTTACATATTCTTCAAACTCTTCTAATTCTGATAAAGCTTCATGAAGATTTGGCTGAAAATGTGACCTGTGTTCACGAGGTTTTTCCACTACTTGACCCCAAATGACCCTCTTTCCAACTCATCTGAGTTTTTATCTGGACAATCATTCTGACAAAAGTTTCATGAAGATTAAGTTGAAAATGTGACTTCTAAATTGTTCACAAGGTTTTCCTACTATATGACCTAGTGACCTAGTTTTTGACCCCATATGACCCACTTTCGAGCTCGTCCGAGATTTTTTCAAGACAATCATTCTAACTAAGTTTCATGAAGATTGGAGTAAAATTGTGACCACTAGAGTGTTCATAAGCAAATTGTTGACAATGCACGACGGACGTAGCATGCCGGACATTCAAGTCTCCCAAAAGCTCATCTTGAAGAATCAAATCAAAACTGAAAGCGCAGGTGCGCAATTTCAGATGGTGTCCAACAATACTACACAATTTAACAAGAGGGCCAGAATGGCCCTGAAGCGCTCACCAGACAATCAGAGGAGAAGATTTTCCAAGTTTTCACTTTATGTTTCTATTGAAAGCTGGCTACTCCTGGGGCAGGGCCAATTTTGACCACAGGGGTATAATTTATATAACATTTGTAGAGGACCTGAACATGAAGCTATGTGCCAAATATGAAAGTTATGAACCTTCCAGTTTCAAAGAAGATTTTCAATGTTTTTACTATATATTTTTATTGAAAACTGACCACCCCTCGGGTGGGGCCAATTTTAATCCCAGGGGCATAATTTAAACAAGGCCATACAAAGTTCTGACTAAAGGCGATCAACTGTTCTTCTGAACGGGTATGTGTACCCTTGCATTCCAAACTGATTTTTTGCATTTGAATATTATTATAAATTATTACATAATAATTGCATAATCATAAGTATAAATTAATAGTTTAAAGTAATACAATTTCATGTTAAAAAATATTTCATAATTTATTTGAAATCTTTAATTTGGCATTCTGGAGTCTTTACATGATTTACCCTTCTTCTGAACTGCAGGGCAGGTTATAATAATATCATAATGCCAATCACTATTATTAATTAACCCTTCCCTCATACAAACGTGTTTTCACATTTTTGAAAACAGTAGACCCAGATTGGATGCCTCCTATAGGAGCCATCTGATCAGGGCCTGCTCTGTTTATACATCTGTTCCTTAAGTTTCTAAAATGGCTACAATATGTTCCACCTACTATATTTCATTATAACTATTTTGTAGATGAATATTCAGTAGGTTGTGAAATTTGGGAAAAAATGACTACAATGTTCCACCTTCCATACTTCATTTTAACTATTTTGTTCATGAATATGCAGTAGGCATTCAAATTAATAATAAACATAGAACAGGCAAAGGGTTAAGGCACAGAGCTCCAGCACCAGATACAGGTGACCTAAAAATAGCCACTGGTCATCTATCCCACTGCTTGACTGGATGACCTATTTATGAGCAAAGAGAAGATGCTTAAAATGGCAGTCAGCTATAAGTTTGCTAGAAAACTGTCCACCTTGTTGTGTAGCCAATTTTGACCACAGGAGCATAATTTATATAACTTTTGTAGAGAACCTGAACATGATGCTATGTGCCAAATATGAAGGCTGAGAACCTTCCAGTTACAGAGGAGATGATATTCAAAGTTTTCACTATATGTTTCTATAGAAAACAATGCACCCCTGGGGTGGGGCCAATTTTGACCCTAGGGACATAATTTATATAACTTTTGTAGAGGACCTACAGATGATGCTATGTGCCAAAGATGAAAGCTGAGACCCCTGTAGATTCAGAGGAGAAGAATTTTAAAGGTTCAAATTGTTGACGACCGACGACGGACGACGGACGACGCACGACGCACGCCGACGGACGACAGACATCAGTCTATCACAAAAGCTCACCCTGAGCACTTTGTGCTCTGGTGAGCTAAAAACAAGAGGGCCAAGATGGCCCTTAATCACTCACCTGATTACCATAGATTTAAGAGTTTTAAGGTAGGGCCAATATTGTCCTTATGGACAATATTTGAACAATGTTGATAGTGGATCATGAGCAGTGGTTCTGCAGAACAAGATTTTCAAAGATTTAGAATATTGATTATATCAAGACAATGATTCTGACCAATAAAGATTGGGCTAAAATGTGCCCTCAAGAGTAATTTTTCTAAGATTTGACCTAGTGACCTACTTTTTATTCCCACCCCACCCATGATCACACTCAACCTTAATATCACCAACTTGATATCTGAGCAAGTTTGAGGAAGATTGGGCTAAAAATGTGGCCGCTGGAATGTAAACAATATTTTTCTAAGATATGACCCAGTGATCTACTTTTTGATCACACCCAACCCACTTTCAAACTTGTCCAAGATTTTATTAGGACAATCATTCTGACCAATTTTCATGAAGATTTGGCCATAAATGTGACCTCTAGAGTGTTCACAAGGTTATCCTACTATTTGACCTAGTAACCTACTTTCATACTCATTCAAGATATTATCAAAACAATCATTATGACTAAGTTTCATGAATATTGGACACAAAATGTGACCACTAGAGTGTTCACATGGTTTTTCTACTGTTTGACCTTGTGACCTAGTTTTTTAGCCCACGAAACTCACTTTTCAAACTCCTCCCAGATTTTATCAAGACCATCATTCTGATCAAGTTTCATGACAATTGGGCTAAAAATGTGACCTCTAGAGGGTTCACAAGGTTTTCCTACGATTTGACCTAGTGACCTAGTTTTTAACCCAACTTGACCCACTTTCAAAGTCGTCCGAGATTTTATCAAGACATTCATTCTGACTAAGTTTCAAAAAGATTGGACGAAAATTGTGACCACTAGAGTGTTCACAAGCAAATTGTTGATGACAGACGACGCACGCCGGACATTCAAGTCTCCCAAAAGCTCACCCTGAGCTTTGCTCAGGCTCAGGTGAGCTAACAAGAAACGCAGCAAAGACACGAACCCAGGTTTTCAAAGCTTTACCAAATTATTTTATCAACAGTCTACAAATTTGGGAAAGTGGCACTAGGCATTATATTGCGTATGAGTTAATGGAAGTAATGAATGATGTGTGCATGAAGCCCTATACATATGTATGCATACAAAAATGATGGAGACAAAACATGCAAACAAGAGTACCGCATACGGTACATAATACACCCACTTGCAAACTTTCTCTGATTCAACATGCCTTATAAGTGTTGACATTTTCTAATCTGTGCTTCAGATCTTGATTTCCATATTAAGGTGATACTATTTTTTAAAAAAAATGAAGTGAATATCTTATTAAATAAAAAAGTTACAGCTAATCCTCATTTTTTCAGATTTTTGTAAGGTGCAACGGCCATTACTCTGTAAAGACAAACTGAATGAACCTCAAAATAAACTCAGCTTCAAATTTTGTTGCTTAAAACATTTGTGTTAAGTTTCATTTATATAATATTAATAGTTTTCCCAGAAAACAACAGACAAACTATTTGCATTATTTTTTAAGGACAAGGGCCATAACTCTGAAACGAAAAATCAAATGATCCTCAGAATCAATTCAGTTTCAGATCTTGATGCATTAAATATTTCTGTGAAGTTTCATTAATATCTCTCAAATAGTTTTCCCAGAAAACTGCGGACAAACTATTTGCATTATTTTTTAAGTACAAGAGGGCCAAGATGGCCCTTAATCGCTCACCTGATTACCATAGATTTAAGATTTTTCCTGGGTAGCCCATGGGTATGGTCATTATTGACCTTAGGGACAATATATGAACAATGTTGATAGTGGATCATGAGCAGTGGTTCTGCAGAACAAGATTTTCAAAGATTTAGTATATTGATTTTATCAAGACAATGATTCTGACCAATGAAGATTAGGCTAAAATATGCTCTCTAAAGTAATTTTTCTAAGATTTGACCTAGTGACCTACTTTTTATTCCCACTCAACCCATGATGACACTCAACGGTGATATCACCAAGACAAACACTCTGAGCAAGTTTGAGGAAGACTGGGCTAAAAATGTGGCCACTGGAGTGTAAAATAGATTTCTCTAAGATATGACCCAGTGACCTACTTTTTGACCTCACATAACCCACTTTCAAACTTGTCCAAGATTTTATTAAGACAATCAAATCAGAGCAACTTTCATGAAGATTTGGCTATAAATGTGACCTCTAGAGTGTTCACAAGGTTTTCCTACTATTTGACCTAGTGACCTAGTTTTTAACCCCACATAAACCACTTTCAAACTCGTTTGAGATTTTATCAAGACAATCATTATGACTAAGTTTCATGAATATTGGACTAAAATTGTGACCACTAGAGGGTTCACAAGGTTTTTCTACTGTTTGACCTAGTGACCTAGTTTTAAACTCCACTTGACCCACTTTCGAACTCGTCCAAGATTTTATCAAGACATTCATTCTGACCAAGTTTCATGAAGATTGGACTAAAATTGTGACCACTAGAGTGTTCACAAGGTTTTTCTACTGTTTGACCTAGTGACCTAGTATTTAACTCCATCTGACCAACTTTCAAACTCGTCCAAGATTTCATCAAAACATTCATTCTGACCAAGTTTCATGAAGATTGGACTAAAATTGTGACCACTAGAGTGTTCACAAGGTTTTTCTACTGTTTGACCTAGTGACCTAGTTTTTTACCCCACATAACCCATTTTTCAAACTCCTCCGAGATTTTATCAAGACAATCATTCTGACCAAGTTTCATGATAATCAGGCTAAAAATGTAACCTGTAGAGGGTTCACAAGGTTTTCCTACTATTTGACCTAGTGACCTAGTTTTTAACCCAACTTGACCCACTTTCGAACTCGTCCGAGATTTTATCAAGACATTTATTCTGACCAAGTTTCATGAAGATTGGACTACAATTGTGACCACTAGAGTGTTCACAAGCAAATTGTTGACGATGGACGACGGACGACGGACGACGGACATTCAAGTATCCCAAAAGCTCACCCTGAGCTTTGCTCAGGTGAGCTAAAAAGGGCCATAACTCCAAAACGACAAATCAAATGAACCTCAGAATCGACCCAACTTCAGATCTTGATGCATTAAACATTTGTGTGAAGTTTCATTAATATCTCTCAAATAGTTTTCCCAGAAAACAGCGGACAAACTATTTGCATATTTTTTAAGGACAAGGGCCATAACTCCGAAATGAAAAATCAAATGAACCTCAGAATCAACTCAGCTTCAGATCTTGATGCATTAAACATTTGTGTGAAGTTTCATTAATATCTCTCAAATAGTTTTCCCAGCAAACAGTGGAAAACTATTTGCATGTATTTGCATTATTTTTTAAGTAAAAGGGCCATAACTCCGAAACGACAAATCAAATGAACCTCAGAATCGACTCAGCTTCAGACCTTGATGCATTAAACATTTGTGTGAAGTTATATTAATATCTCTCAAATAGTTTTCCCAGAAAACAGAGGACAAACTATTTGCATATTTTTTAAGGATAAGGGCCATAACTCCGAAACGACAAATCAAATGAACCTCAGAATCAACTCAACTTCAGATCTTGATGCATTAAACATTTGTGTGAAGTTTCATTAATATCTCTCAAATAGTTTTCCCAGAAAACAGCGGACAAACTATTTGCATGTATTTGCATTATTTTTTAAAGTAAAAGGGCCATAACTCCGAAACGACAAATCAAATGAACCTCAGAATCGACTCAGCTTCAGATCTTGATGCATTAAACATTTGTGTGAAGATTCATTAATATCTCTCGAATAGTTTTCCCAGAAAACAGCGGACAAACTATTTGCATTACTTTTTAAGGACAAGGGCCATAACTCTGAAATGAAAAATCAAATGAACTTCAGAATCAACTCAGCTTCAGATCTTGATGCATTTAACATTTGTGTGAAGTTTCATTAATATCTGTCAAATAGTTTTCCCAGAAAACTGCGGACAAACAAAATGTTGACGGACGAACGAACGAACGTACGAACGAACGAACTAACGAACGAACGAACGAACGAACGAACGAACGAACGAACGAACGAACGAACGAACGAACGAACGAACGAACGAACGAACGAACGAACGAACGAACGAACTAACGAACTAACAAACGGACGGGACGGACGGACAGGGCCACGACAATATACGACCACCTTTATTAGGTGGGTGATAAAAATGCAATACAAATGCCAAATTTTTAACCGTCTGCACAACTTTTGTAGAGAACCTACAGATGATGCTATGTACCAAAGATGAAAGCTGAGAACCTTGTAGATTCCAGAAGATTTTTAAAGGTTCAAAGGTTAAAGGAGCGTGAAGCTCGATGCACGCCGGACATCAGGCAATCACAAAAGCTCACCTATAGAAAACTGGCCAACCCTAGGGATGGCCAATTTTGACCCTAGGGGCATAATTTATAAAAACTTTTTAGAGGACCTGAACATGGTGCTATGTGCCAAATACGAAAGCTGAGATCTTTCCAGTTTGACCCTAGGGACAAAATTTGAACAATCTAAGTAGAGGTCCACTAGATGATTTGGTCAAATTTACACATCAAATTTGGTAGCCTTAGACCTTATAGTTTTTGACAAGAAGATTTTTAAAGTTTTATTTATTTTTGGACATTGGTTGCAATGGCAACAAGAGTTCTGCATAGAATCAAATTCTTTGAACAACTGGCCAAATATGAATTCTCTTTGTGGAGTTTGTGATTTGACCTATGTATGAGCTTTGACCTTGAAGGATGACCCTGACCTTGACATGTCATGCCACCATGTAATACATGCAGCTCCATGAGATACACATGTATGCAAATATCAAGTCTTTATCTGGACTAAATCAAATAGTATAGTGAATGAAAACTTTGACCTATACATTTTTCCTTTGACCTTGAAGGATGACCTTAACATTGACATGTCACCACTCAAGATGTGAGGCTTTATGAGATACACATGCATGCCAAATATCAAGTCTCTACATCTATTGCTTCTAAAGTCAGTGATTTGACCAATATATCTGGCATTTGACCTTGAAGGATGACCTTGACATGTCATCCCTATAAATGTGCATCTTTGAGAGATATACAGTAATGCCAAATATCAAATCTCCATCTCAAATGATTCAAAAGTTATGCCCAATTGGTGACAAGCAAACAAACATCTGACCTTTGACCCTAAAGGATGTCTGAGATTTGACCCATATATTTGACCTCTGACCTTGAAAGATGACTTTACATGTCACTCCTAAAATTGTGCGGCTTTATGAGATACATATGCATGCCAAATATCAAGTCTCTATCTGTACTGGCTGAAAAGTTATGACCACTGGTAAAGTTGGTGACACACAAGCAAACAAACAAACAAACAAACAGGGCAAAAACAAAATGCCCCCAGATCTGATCGGGGGGGGGGGGGGCATAAAAATGCCCATCTACACTTCTATCAACTTTCAATTAATTATGTTGAAAACTGCAGAAAAAGTTCACTCCACAACTTTATCCACTAACAATACATTTGGCACAAGTCCAGGGGCAGATAACAACTCCTGTACGAGTTGTTAGATATGGGAACGAATTATGCCATGCACATCTACATTTCAAAGAGACCATGTGTATACACTTTCGAGGCAAGCTGTAGAAGTTGTTTGTACCACAAGTTCAAAGGTACCCGTAACAAATCCTTAGATTTGGGTTTACACATTTTGCAAACATTTATACATCCCAATACTTACCATAAATGCAGTACACATATTTAAACGGTATAGTGTGTTAGCCGATAATGATTTTTTTGACAGTAGTGATATTTGCTCAGTTTTAATTGTGCCTATTTTTTTCATCTACATGTAAGTTACACTATGCATAACATAGACTTGTTATCTCTTTATTAATTAAACAAGATGTGTTTGTGAAAAACACTATGCCCCCTCGATATATTTGACCCTGAAGGATGACCTTGATCTTGACATGTCACTCCTCAAACTGTGCAGCTTCATGGGGTACACATGCATACCAAATATCAAGTCTGTATCTCTTCTGGTTCAAAAGTTATGGTCAATGTTAAAGTTGGTGACCTTTGACCACGAAGGATGACCTTGACCTTGACATGTCACCCCTCAAACTGTGTGGCTTCATGAGATACACATGCATACCAGTATCAAGGCTGTATATCTACTGGTTCAAATGTTATGGCCAATGTTAATGTTGGTGACCTTTGACCTTCAAAGATGACCTTGGCCTTGACATGTCACCCCTCAAACTGTGCAGCCAAATGAGAAACACATTTATACCAACTATCAAGTCTGTATCTCTACTGGTTCAAAAGTTATGGCCAATGTTAAAGTCGGTGACCTTTGACTCTGAAAGATGACCTTGACATGTCACCCCCAAACTGTGCAGCTTCATGAGATACACATGTATACCAAATGTCAAGTCTGTATCTCTACTGGTTCAAAAGTTATTGCCAATGTTAAAGTCGGTGACCTTTGACCCTAAACGATGACCTTTACCTTGACATGTTGCCCCTCAAAATGTGCAGCTTCATGAAATACACATGCATACCAAATATCAAGACTCTATCTCTATTGGTTCAAAATTTATGGCCAATTTGAAGTTGGTGACCTTTGACCCTGAAGGATGACCTTGACATGTCACCCCTCAAACTGCAGCTTCATGAGATACACAAGCATGCCACATATCAAGTCTCTATCTGTACTGGTAAGTACATAAAAGTTATGGCCAATGTTAAAGTCGGTGATTTAACCCATATGTTTGAACTCTGACCTTTATGGATGACCTTGACCTTGACATGTCACCCCTCAAAATGTGTGGCTTAATGAGATACATATGCATGCCAAATATCAAGTCTCTATCTGTACTGGCTCAAAAGTTATGACCAATGTTAAAGTTACAGACAAACAAACATACAATTTGACCTTTGACCCTGAAGAATGACCTTGACCTTGACATGTCACACCTCAAAATGTGCAGCTTCATGAGATACACAAGCATGCCAAATATCAAGTCTCTATCTCTACTGGTCCAAAAGTTATGGCCAATGTTAAAGTCAGTGATTTGACCCATATATTTGACCTCTGACCTTGAAAGATGACCTTGACATGTCACCACTCAAAATGTGCGGCTTTATGAGATACATATGCATGCCAAATATCAAGTCTCTATCTGTACTGGCTCAAAAGTTATGACCAATGTTAAAGTTACAAACAAACAGACAATTTGACCTTTGACCCTGAAGAATGACCTTGACCTTGACATGTCACCGCTCAAAATGCAGATTCATGAGATACACAAGCATGCCAAATATCAAGTCTCTATCTCTACTGGTTCAAAAGTTATAGCCAATGTTAAAGTCAGTGATTTGACCCATATATTTTACCTCTGACCTTGAAGGATGACCTTGACCTTGACATGTCACCTCTCAAAATGTGCGGTACACATGCATGCCAAATATCAAGTCACTAGCTGTACTGGCTCAAAAGTTATGACCAATGTTAAAGGTCAAGTAAACAGATTGGGTTTTCGTCAAATTCTGATAGTATACAGTTAGTTAAACACCAAGCTTTAGAAAATTCTTACCGTTTTTATCTAGTTTTGATTTAAATCGAGTTTTTATTGTACCGCGAACCGTACATTCTGAAAATCGATACATGATTATCTCCCTTGCGTGACGTCACTTGTGATGCTCGCCAGTCAGGGATCCCATTGAAAGGGAGGAATGTACACAGAAACATAACCTTTTCCTTTAAATTAACGCCTCTGCAAACAAAGTAGATCCAGATCAGAGCCTACAGGAACCGTCTAATTAGGGTCTGTTCTGTTTGCTTACAAAATTAGATCAAATCCGACTCCACAGTTTCTATAAATACCCAAATTATTTTAACACTTTTCCAGACATTATGTCCATGGATTAGCCATATAAAGTGACACTTTATCGAGTAGGGGAAACTATTTATGGGGTGTGATGTTTATTTTAGGTGTGAAATACAATGATACTTCATATTTTAATTTTGTTAATCTTAACCCTTCTCTTGCTGAATTTTAAAATACATTTCTCCTTTTTTACCCATGCCCTGTTGTATATTTACATTATATCTTCACTGTGTACACGTATTTTGCTGTGCAATCACTGCTGTGGAGTGCACTGGTTGCACAATCAACTTGTAAATAGTGTAGACCCTGGTGAGACAGCTCCTGCAGGAGCTGTCTCATCTGGGTTTTCACTATTTACAGGTAGGTATATTGACGTGAATAGCAAGCGAAGGGTTAAAACTTATTTTACCTGTCAGTGAATTTACGCTATTCATAAACTATAATTTTAAAATAGGATGAGGTTAGGACCAAGACCATTAGCAAATATTATAGACTAGTGTAGATTCAGATCAGAGGGACCATTTGGGTCCCACCCATTAGTTGGGTCCAAACAACTTTTAGACAGAACCGGACAACTTTAGACGAATTTCATATTTAGGCAAAGTGGGTTCAGATGAAATGGGACGTTCTCGTTAAGTAACATAGTACTATGTATAAATGTACATACTTTGGAAAAAAAGAAATTCCACCAAAATACAGAACAAGAGGGCCAGAATGGCCCTGAAGCGCTCACCAGACAATCAGAGGAGAAGATTTTCAAAATTTTGACTATACGTTTCTATAGAAAACTAGCCTGCCCTGGGGCGGGGCTAATTTTGACCCAAGAGGCACAATTTATAGAACTTTTGTAGAGGACCTGAACATGATGCTATGTGCCAAATATGAAAGCTGAGAACCTTCCAGTTTAAGACGAGAAGATTTTCAAAGTTTTCACTATATGTTTCTATTGAAAACTGGCTACCCCTGGGGCGGGCCAATTTTCACCCCAGGGCCATAATTTATACAACTTTTGTAGAAGACCTGAACATGATGCTATGTGCAAAATATGAAAGCTGAGAACCTTCCAGTTTCAGAGAAGAAGATATTCAAAGATTTCACTATTTGTTTCTATTGAAAACTGCCCATCCCTAGGGCGGGGCCAATTTTGACCCTGGGGTGAGACCAATTTTGACCCTGGTGCCATATTTTATACATATTTTGTAGAGGACCTGGACATGATGCTCTGTGCCAAATATGAAAGCTGAAAACCTTCCAGTTTCAGAGGAGAAGGTTTTCAAAGTTTTCTCTACATGCATTTATTTCTATTGAAAACTGCCCACCCCTGGGGTGGGGCCAATTTTGACCCCAGGGCCATAATTTATATGACTTTTGTAGAGCACCTGAACATGATGCTCTGTGCCAAATATGAAAGCTGAGAGCCATCCAGTTTCAGAGAAGAAGATTTTCAAAGATTTCACTATTTGTTTCTATTTAAAACTGCCCACCCCTGGGGCGGGCCAATTTTGACCCTGGGGCCATAATTTATATAACTTTTGTAGAGGACCTGAACATGATGCTATGTGTCAAATATGAAAGCTGAGAGCCTTCCAGTTTCAGAGAAGAAGATTTTCAAAGTTTTCACTATTTGTTTCTATTAAAACTGCCCACCCTCGGGCGGGGCCAATTTTGACCCAATGGCCATAATTTATATAACTTTTGTAGAGCACCTGAACATGATGCTCTGTGCCTAAATATGAAAGCTGAGAGACTTCCAGTTTCAGAGAAGAAGATTTTCAAAGATTTCACTATTTGTTTCTATTGAAAACTGCCAAACCCTGGGGCGGGGCCAATTTTGACCCCAGGGCCATAATTTATATAACTTTTGTAGAGGACCTGAACATGATGCTATGTGCCAAATATGAAAGCTGAGAACCTTCTGGTTTCAGAGGAGAAGATTTTCAAAGTTTTACTATATGTTTCTATTGAAAACAAGGCACCCCTGGGGCGGGGCCAATGTTGACCCCAGGGCCATAATTTATATAACTTTTGTAGAGCACCTGAACATGATGCTCTGTGCCAAATATGAAAGCTGAGAGACTTCCAGTTTCAGAGAAGAAGATTTTCAAAGATTTCACTATTTGTTTCTATTTAAAACTGCCCACCCCTGGGGCGGGGCCAATTTTGACCCCAGGGCCATAATTTATATAACTTTTGTATAGCACCTGAACATGATGCTCTGTGCCAAATATGAAAGCTGAGAGACTTCCAGTTTCAGAGAATAAGATTTTCAAAGATTTCACTATTTGTTTCTATTTAAAACTGTCCACCCCTGGGGCGGGGCCAATTTTGACCCCAGGGCCATAATTTATATAACTTTTGTAGAGCACCTGAACATGATGCTATGTGCCAAATATGAAAGCTGAGAACCTTCTGGTTTAAGAGGAGAAGATTTTCAAAGTTTTACTATATGTTTCTACTGAAAACAAGGCACCCCTGGGGCGGGGCCAATTTTGACCCCAGGGGCATAATTTATATAACTTTTGTAGAGGACCTAAAGATGATACTATGTGCCAAAGATGAAAGATGAGAACCCTGTAGATTCAGAGGAGAAGATTTTTAAAGGTTCAAATTGTTGACGACGGACGACGAACGACGCACGACGCACGCCGACGGACGACGGACAACGGGCGATCACAAAAGCTCACCCTGAGTGCAAAGTGCTCTGGTGAGCTAAAAATAGAACATTATTTATTTATTTATTTTACTTTAATATTTGCAATACCAAAATGATACATTACTTTCAGAAAATCAAGTAAAGGTTGAAATACCAAAATATGTATTTTGTTGGGAAAATGAGAAAAAGGTGGATCTTGATAACAAATGGTTGTCAGTCTTGAAGAATGAATTTTTTTTTTTTATTAATATATTCATGTTTCTAAAGCTTGTGAATTATGTTTAAATGACTGGACCCACTACAAATAAAAATGTCTATAAAAAAAATATGGTCAACACATTAAAACTGTTACTACATTTTTTATCATAATTTTACAGTATACTCGTATGTTGGAAACAGTTAACATAGCCATCAGAATTTCTCTATGTATGAATGAATGTGTTAAATGGCCTTAGGCCATATTGTACTAAGCCATATTACACACGAAATGCCCCATGCAGATGTCAGTTATCATAGTGGCCCTTTGTCAAATACCCAAACAGGGGACAATGATTATTGGTTTACGGACACCCCCCCCCGGGACATTTGCCTCCCCCCTATTTGGGCAACGGCGGACATTTGCCCCCGGTGTTTTAGCTTGGGAGGACATTTGCCCCCCTGACACTTGCCCCCCCCCCCCCCCCCCCCCCCCCCTGTTGGACTTGGGCGGCCATTTGCCCCCCTAGCGGTTTAGCTTGGGCGGACATTTGCCCCCTAATAATTTTCACTAGGACGGACCTTTGGTCATTTTTTGCATCATCAGCATCCCTAAAACATTTTACAGGAAGTTGGGCATTTAAAACAACAAAGTTTTTATATATAAAAATTACCTTCAAATAGCAACTAATCATGCATGGGGTTTCCCAAGCTTTTACAGAGTTTAATTGAGGCCTCTATTTACCTTATTTGCAATGATTTGATGCGTGTAAATGCCTCAGTATTTAATTCGGCAGCCATTTGCAAAAATTGTAAACACAGAGGTTATATATGTAGAAAAGGGTGTGTACCCTTGACCAATCAAATGATTTTGCGACATCAAACGTGACCTTTCATTTTCTGAAAACGGTGACCTTTCATTTTCTGAAAACACTGACAGCCATATTTATTGTTTTAACACACAAAGGTGTATGCAGCAGAACGTGGCCTTTCACTTATTGTCATTATGTTGTTATGTGTTAAAAACACAGCAAGTGTTAAATGGATTAGGTGTTTGACTAGCCTAAAGGCAGTGGAAAATTCTACACTTGCGCAATTCATTTACTCTCAAATGTCGGCTTAGCTTTTATGATAAATATTTCTTTGAAAACATTTTGCCGACTTTGATTCACCTGACGCAATTTTTAACGAAAAAACAAGATGTGTTTGTGAAACACTATGCCCCCTAGATATGATATTTGACCCTAAAGGATGACCTTCATCTTGACATGTCACCCCTCAAACTGTGCAGCTTCATGGGGTTATGGCCAATGTTAAAGTTGGTGACCTTTGACCATAAAGGATGACCTTGACCTTGACATGTTACCCCTCAAACTGTGCAGCCAAATAAGAAACACACATATACCAACTATAAAGTCTGTATCTCTACTGGTTCAAAAGTTATGGCCAATGTTAAAGTTGGTGACCTTTGACCCTGAAAGATGACCTTGACCTTGTAATGTCACCCCCCCCCCCAAAAAAAAATGTGCAGCTTCATGAGATACACATGCATACCAAATATCAAGACTTTATCTCTATTGGTTCAAAAGTTATGGCCAATTTGAAGTTAATAACCTTTGACCCTGAAGGATGACCTTGACATTTCACCCCTCCCACTGTGCAGCTTCATGAGATACACAAGCATGCCACATATCAAGTCTCTATCTGTACTGGTTCAAAAGTTATAGCCAATGTTAAAGTCAGTGATTTGACCCATATGCTTGACCTCTGACCTTTAAGGATGACCTTAACCTTGACATGTCACCCCTAAAAATGTGCGGCTTTATGAGATACATATGCATGCCAAATATCAAGTCTCTATCTGTACTTGCTCAAAAGTTATGACCAATGTTAAATTCGGTGATTTGACCCATGTGTTTGACCTCTGACCTTTAAAGATGACCTTGACATTGACATGTCACCCCTCAAAATGTGCAGCTTTATGAGATACATATGCATGCCAAATATCAAGTCACTAGCTGTACTGGCTCAAAAGTTATGACCAATGTTAAAGTTACAGACAAAGAAACCGACAATTTGACCTTTGACCCTGAAGGATGACCTTGACCTTGACATGTCACCCCTCAAAATGTGCAGCTTCATGAGATACACACACATGCCAAATATCAAGTCTCTATCTCTACTGGTCCAAAAGTTATGGCAAATGTTAAAGTCGGTGATTTGACCCATATATATGACCTCTGACCTTGAAGGATGACCTTGACCTTGACATGTCACCCTTCAAAATGTGCGGCTTTACGAGATACATATGCATGCCAAATATCAAGTCCCTATCTGTACTGGCTCAAAAGTTATGACCTATGTTAAAGTTGCGTTAAAGTTACAGACAGAAAACAGACAATTTGACCTTTGACCCTGAAGGATGACCTTGACCTTGACATGTCACACCTCAAAATGTGCGGCTTCATGAGATACACAAGCATGCCAAATATCAAGTCTCTATCTCTACTGGTCCAAAAGTTATGGCCAATGTTAAAGTCGGTGATTTGACCCATATATTTGACCTTTGACCTTGAAGGATGACCTTGACCTTGACATTTCACCCCTCAAAATGTGCGGCTTTATGAGATACATATGCATACCAAATATCAAGTCTCTATCTGTACTGGCTTAAAAGTTATGACCAATGTTAAAGTTGCTGACAAACAAACAGACAAACAGACAAACAAACAGACAGGGCAAAAACAATATGCCCCCCAGATCAGATCTGGGAGGCATAATAAATCAAGATCTGGATCTGGAGGTGATAAGTATACATCTGTTTGTTATTTGAATGCAAAATTACTGATTTAACAACAAAAAAGTAATTTAGTTAACTTAGATCTAAGCAATTATTTAAAATACAGTGATGTCTCGTTAATCCGGAAACGTTCGTTCCCAGCGAAATTTCCGGATTGACGAATTTTCCGGATTAATGAATCACCGTCGTATGCTGCAAAATATCAACTTAATCATAAACATTGTATATGCATATGTACACATTTACTTTCGCATCAAGAAGTCTTTTCTTGTAACGTTCATGTGTGCATATGCCCGTAATAATCGCTAGTCATATCAAATTAATTGCCTTGTTTGTCGTTCTAAATGCTTTTTGCACCCTATCCATAAGTGTCAGTTCTCTCATTTGAGTAATACAATGTGGATTATCGAATTTGCCAGCGGGCAAATTTTGTAAAATCGACGTAGGTCTCCATGTTTGACATGACTGCTTTCCCGAATATTCCATCCGCGTACATGTACTTGTAAGGCGGAAGTCGGGAACCAGCCAGCTCACGTGTGAGTTACAATCTTAGGGAAAACCTAGCGGGAATCCCCAATTAATATAGCCTTGTAATTTCTGAATTAGCAGTAATTAACAGTTTAACGATGGAGGCGCGGTTTTAACGAAACAAGTTAATTGGCCGAGTGTTCATCTCATTAAGGAACATTAAAGAATATCAGACCAATTAAACAGTTTGCACACAGTCGGGGTTGTTTTACCCATGCCCGTGATCGTAAACACAAGAATTCGCACCTCCGCGGTGCACTATTGTTTAGTGTTAGGGGTGGGCAATTAAGCCCCGGGGCTACGGACCCAGCCGGATTAACGAGTCACAAACGTTAAATACATAGATTGGTTACCGGAAATCTATGCCCGGTTCCGGAACGCGAATTTCCTGATGTAACGAATCAATTTACAGCACAAAAAATCCGTTCCCCTCGACTTTCGTCCGGATCGCGAGTTTTCCGGATTAACGAATTCCGGATTAACGAGACATCACTGTAGCTACATTTCTGTATTAGAGCAATTTTTAATGAACCTGAATGGAGTGAGTGAGTGAGTTGGGTTTTACGTCCGACCAACAGTATTTCAGTTATATGCAGACGGCAACCGCATGAGACAAGTTATAGTGCTGCCTCACTGGAATACTCCTGCCGCAGGTACATGGCAAGGGCACCCCACCCAGTCACATTATTCCGACACCGGGCCGACCAGTCCTAGAACTACACCTTTATTGTCGAGCGTAGACAAGGGAGCCACTAGTACCAACTTTTAACGACTTTTGGTCTGTCGCGGCCGGGGATCGAACCCACGACCTTCCGTACCACAGGCGGACGCTCTACCACTGAGCCACGCGGCCGGTAACCTGAATGGAAGTCTCTGGGTTTTCTGAAATCGAGTAACACAATACATGTGGTGGCAAGACCCTAAGGGGGGGGGGGGAGGGGGGGGGCAAATGTCTGCCCAAGCTAAACAACTAGGGGGCAAATGTCCGCCCAAGTCCAACAGGGGGGCATATGTCAGGGGGGCAAATGTCCGCCCAAGCTAAAACACCAGGGGGGCATGTCCGCCCATGCCCAAATAGGGGGACAAAGGTCCGGGGGGGCAAGTGCATGTGGGCAAATGTCCTAGAATCATGATTATTACAAGGCCATAAAACCCGCATCCTGTATATTACGTATTGATGCATTCCTTTATGTAGCTGTGGTAACGTATCAAAAGAACCAATAATTGCGGCCATGGTGCCTCAAATTTAGTTCTGGGCATTATGTAGGTAATAATGAGTAAAACTATACAAGGGAGCCATGATGGCCCTAAATCGCTCACCTGGTTAATATAGACTTATGCATACACTGTATTTCTATGAAAAAATAAGTCAGCTTCAGATTGGGGCCAATATGAAACCAAAGGCCATAATTTTAGGCCTGGAGGTTAAAATTTGAACAATCTTAATAAATGAACTTTAGATGATGCTTGGGGCGGGGCAATTTTGGTCCTGGGGTCATAATTTGAACAATCTTGGTAGAAAACCATTAGATGATACTACATACCAAATTCCAAAGGTCTAGGCCTTACAGTTTTGGAAAAGAAGATTTTTAAAGATTTACCTATAAAAAACTGATAAGCCATGGGGCGCTTCCCTGAGATAAACCCAGGGGCGGGGCCATTTTTGACCACAAGAAATCATGTATACAACCTTGGTAGAGAACCACTAGGCAAAGCAGTATGCCATTAATTAAAGGTCTAAGCCTTATGGTTTCATAGAAAAATAATATTTTATATTTTACCCATGAAAAACTGATAAGCCCTGAGGCAGGGCCAAGTTTCGCCCAGTGGTCAGGGTCGTAAGTTAAACATTTTTGGCAGAGAACCACAAGCCACAGCTACATATTTGTAGAGGACCATTAGATCATGTTACATACCAAATATCAATGGTCTAGGCCTTACAGTTTCAGTAGATTTTTAAAGATTTTCCAATGAAAAACTGATAAGCCATTGGGCGGGGCCATTTTTGGCCCGGCGGTCATAATTTGAACAAAATTTGTAGAGGACCATAAGATCATGCTACATACCAAATATCAAAGGTCTAGGCCTTACAGTTTGAGAGAAGAAGAGTTTTAAAGATTTTCCTTTGAAAAACTAATAAGCCCTTGGACGGGGCCATTTTTGGCCCAGGGGTCATAATTTGAACAAAATTTGTAGAGGACCATAAGATCATGCTACATACCAAATATCAAAGGTCTAGGCCTTACAGTTTGAGAGAAGAAGATTTTTAAAGATTTTCCTTTGAAAAACTAATAAGCCCTTGGACGGGGCCATTTTTGGCCCAGGGGTCATAATTTGAACAAAATTTGTAGAGGACCATAAGATCATGCTACATACCAAATATCAAAGTTCTAGGCCTTACAGTTTGAGAGAAGAAGATTTTTAAAGATTTTCCTATCAAAAACTGACAAGCCCTTGGGGGTCATAATTTGAACAATCTTTGTAGAGGACCATAAGATCATGCTACATACCAAATATCAAAGGTCTAGGCTTTACAGTTTGAGAGAAGAAGATTTTTAAAGATTTTCCAATATTACCATATATGGAAAACAAGAGGGCCATGAGACCCTGAAGCGCTCACCTGAGATAACCCCAGGGGCGGGGCCATTTTTGACAACAAGAAATTATGTGTACAACCTTGGTAGAGAACCATAAGGCAAAGCAGTATGCCATTAATTAAAGGTCTAAGCCTTCTGGTTTCAGAGAAAAATAATATTTTATATTTTTCCCATGAAAAACTGATAAGCCCTGAGGCAGGGCCAAGTTTCGCCCAGTGGTCAGGGTCGTAAGTTAAACATTCTTGGTAGAGGACCACAAGCCACAGCTACATATTTGTAGAGGACCATTAAATCATGTTACATACCAAATATCAATGGTCTAGGCCTTACAGTTTCAGTAGATTTTTAAAGATCTTCCAATGAAAAACTGATAAGCCATTGGGCGGGGCCATTTTTGGACCGGGGGTCATAATTTGAACAATATTTGTAGAGGACCATAAGATCATGCTACATACCAAATATCAAAGGTCTAGGCCTTACAGTTTCAGAGAAGAAGATTTTTAAAGATTTTCCTATGAAAAACCGATAAGCCCATGGGCGGGGCCATTTTTGGCCCGGGGGTCATAATTTGAACAATCTTTGTAGAGGACCATAAGATCATGCTACATACCAAATATCAAAGGTCTAGGCCTTACAGTTTGAGAGAAGAAGATTTTGAAAGATTTTCCTTTGAAAAACTAATAAGCCCTTGGACGGGGCCATTTTTGGCCCAGGGGTCATAATTTGAACAAAATTTGTAGAGGACCATAAGATCATGCTACATACCAAATATCAAAGGTCTAGGCCTTACAGTTTGAGAGAAGAAGATTTTTAAAGATTTTCCTATGAAAAACTGATAAGCCCTTGGGCGGGGAATTTTTTGGCCCAGGGGTCATAATTTGAACAATCTTTGTAGAGGACCATAAGATCATGCTACATACCAAATATCAAAGTTCTAGGCCTTACAGTTTGAGAGAAGAAGATTTTTAAAGATTTTCCTATCAAAAACTGACAAGCCCTTGGGCGGGGCCATTTTTGGCCCGGGGGTCATAATTTGAACAATCTTTGAAGAGGACCATAAGATCATGCTACATACCAAATATCAAAGGTCTAGGCTTTACAGTTTCAGAGAAGAAGATTTTTAAAGATTTTCCAATATTACCATATATGGAAAACAAGAGGGCCATGAGGCCCTAAAGCGCTCACCTGAGATAACCCCAGGGGCGGGGCCATTTTTGACAACAAGAAATTATGTGTACAACCTTGGTAAAGAACCATAAGGCAAAGCAGTATGCCATTAATTAAAGGTCTAAGCCTTATGGTTTCAGAGAAAAATAATATTTTATATTTTTCCCATGAAAAACTGATAAGCCCCGAGGCAGGGCCAAGTTTCGCCCAGTGGTCAGGGTCGTAAGTTAAACATTCTTGGTAGAGGACCACAAGCCACAGCTACATATTTGTAGAGGACCATTAAATCATGTTACATACCAAATTATCAATGGTCTAGGCCTTACAGTTTCAGTAGATTTTTAAAGATCTTCCAATGAAAAACTGATAAGCCATTGGGCGGGGCCATTTTTGGACCGGGGGTCATAATTTGAACAATATTTGTAGAGGACCATAAGATCATGCTACATACCAAATATCAAAGGTCTAGGCCTTACAGTTTCAGAGAAGAAGATTTTTAAAGATTTTCCTATGAAAAACCGATAAGCCCATGGGCGGGGCCATTTTTTGGCCCGGGGGTCATAATTTGAACAATAATTGTAGAGGACCATAAGATCATGCTACATACCAATATCAAAGGTCTAGGCCTTACAGTTTCAGAGAAGAAGATTTTTAAAGATTTTCCTATGAAAAACTGATAAGCCCTTGGGCGGGGCCATTTTTGGCCCAGGGGTCATAATTTGAACAATCTTTGTAGAGGACCATAAGATCATGCTACATACCAAATATCAAAGGTCTAGGCCTTACAGTTTGAGAGAAGAAGATTTTGAAAGATTTTCCTTTGAAAAACTAATAAGCCCTTGGACGGGGCCATTTTTGGCCCAGGGGTCATAATTTGAACAAAATTTGTAGAGGACCATAAGATCATGCTACATACCAAATATCAAAGGTCTAGGCCTTACAGTTTGAGAGAAGAAGATTTTTAAAGATTTTCCTATGAAAAACTGATAAGCCCTTGGGCGGGGCCATTTTTGGCCCGGGGGTCATAATTTGAACAATCTTTGTAGAGGACCATAAGATCATGCTACATACCAAATATCAAAGTTCTAGGCCTTACAGTTTGAGAGAAGAAGATTTTTAAAGATTTTCCTATCAAAAACTGACAAGCCCTTGGGCGGGGCCATTTTTGGCCCGGGGGTCATAATTTGAACAATCTTTGAAGAGGACCATAAGATCATGCTACATACCAAATATCAAAGGTCTAGGCTTTACAGTTTCAGAGAAGAAGATTTTTAAAGATTTTCCAATATTACCATATATGGAAAACAAGAGGGCCATGAGGCCCTAAAGCGCTCACCTGAGATAACCCCAGGGGCGGGGCCATTTTTGACAACAAGAAATTATGTGTACAACCTTGGTAAAGAACCATAAGGCAAAGCAGTATGCCATTAATTAAAGGTCTAAGCCTTATGGTTTCAGAGAAAAATAATATTTTATATTTTTCCCATGAAAAACTGATAAGCCCCGAGGCAGGGCCAAGTTTCGCCCAGTGGTCAGGGTCGTAAGTTAAACATTCTTGGTAGAGGACCACAAGCCACAGCTACATATTTGTAGAGGACCATTAAATCATGTTACATACCAAATATCAATGGTCTAGGCCTTACAGTTTCAGTAGATTTTTAAAGATCTTCCAATGAAAAACTGATAAGCCATTGGGCGGGGCCATTTTTGGACTGGGGGTCATAATTTGAACAATATTTGTAGAGGACCATAAGATCATGCTACATACCAAATATCAAAGGTCTAGGCCTTACAGTTTCAGAGAAGAAGATTTTTAAAGATTTTCCTATGAAAAACCGATAAGCCCATGGGCGGGGCCATTTTTGGCCCGGGGGTCATAATTTGAACAATCTTTGTAGAGGACCATAAGATCATGCTACATACCAAATATCAATGGTCTAGGCCGTACAGTTTGAGAGAAGAAGATTTTTAAAGATTTTTCCTATGAAAAACTGATAAGCCCTTGGGCGGGGCCATTTTTGGCCCGGGGGTCATAATTTGAACAATAATTGTAGAGGACCATAAGATCATGCTACATACCAATATCAAAGGTCTAGGCCTTACAGTTTCAGAGAAGAAGATTTTTAAAGATTTTCCTATGAAAAACCGATAAGCCCATGGGCGGGGCCATTTTTGGCCCGGGGGTCATAATTTGAACAATCTTTGTAGAGTACCATAAGATCATGCTACATACCAAATATCAAAGGTCTAGGCCGTACAGTTTGAGAGAAGAAGATTTTTAAAGATTTTTCCTATGAAAAACTGATAAGCCCTTGGGCGGGGCCATTTTTGGCCCGGGGGTCATAATTTGAACAATAATTGTAGAGGACCATAAGATCATGCTACATACCAATATCAAAGGTCTAGGCCTTACAGTTTCAGAGAAGAAGATTTTTAAAGATTTTCCTATGAAAAATTCCATATTACCATATATGGAAAAAATGACACAGCCCTCTGGCGGCCATGTTTTTTGCCGGATCAAAATTCTTTCAACAACTTTTAAAGTCTATCAACTGAGAAACATTTTGGTGAAAACTATATTCAAATCAGACTAGTCAATCTGGAGAAGAAGATTTTTCTAGATATTGCGTACAGTTGCCATGGCAACAAGACCAATGGCCCCACCCACTATCTTTTAACAACTTTTGAAGCACCCACCCACAGTATGTATCTGACCAAGTTTGGTTACAATTGGGCAGTTGGTTTCAGAGAAGAAGTCGTTTGAAATTGTTGACGGACAGACAGACGGACATGCTAACAAATGGGTAGTTGTGTGACTTTTTCCTTTGATCTTTTCTTGTGTGACTAGTCCCACAAGAAAAACTATTTTTGGCTCTAACTTTGGAAAAGAATGATCTGGAAGCTAACCCTAACTCTAACCCTATGTCCCACAACTGGCCAGGTTAATGTCACAAGAAATGGCCAGGTTAATGTCACAAGAGATGGCCAGGTTAATGATTTTACTTGTGGGACTAGTTAGAAAAAGTCACACAACTACCCTTTGGTGAGTGCGGACGGACGGACGCCGGACACAGGGGTATCACAATAGCTCACCTTGAGCACTTCGTGCTCTGGTGAGCTAAAAAACTGATAAGCCCCGAGGCGGGGCCATTTTTGGTCCGGGAGTCATAATTTGAACAGTCTTTGTAGAAAACCATTAGATGATGCTACATACCAACTATCAAAAGTTTAGGCTTTACAGTTTTGGAGAAGAAGATTTTTAAAGATTTTCCTATGAAAAACTGATAAGCCCTGGGGCGGGCCATTTTTGGTCCGGGGGTCATAATTTGAACAATTTTTGTAGAGGACCATTAGATGATGCTACATACCAAATATCAAAGATCTAGGCCTTATGGTTTCAGAGAAGAAGATTTTTAAAGATTTTCCTATGAAAAACTGATAAGCCCTGGGGCGGGGCCATTTTTGGTCCGGGGGTCATAATTTGAACAGTCTTTGTAGAGGGCCATTAGATCATGCTACATACCAAATATCAAAACTCTAGGCCTTACGGTTTCAGAGAAGAAGATTTTTAAAGATTTTCCTATGAAAAACTGATAAGCCCTGGGGCGGGGCCATTTTTGATTCGGATGTCATAATTTGAACAATCTTTGTAGAGGACCATTAGTTAATGCTACATACCAAATATCAAATATCTAGGCCTTACTGTTTCAGAGAAGAAGATTTTTAAAGATTTTCCTATGAAAAACTGACAAGCCAAGATGACAAGATGTTTAAGTAATTGTTGACGACGTACGACGCACATACGCACGACGCCCGACACTGCCCCCTAATACCTCACCTGGCACTTTGTGCCAGGTGAGCTAAAAACGCGTCCAATGAACAATTCCGTAAATTACAGTAATCCAGAATGACTTTTTTTCCTATGGATTTATGGTCAAAATTGTCCACGTTCCAAAATTGCAAAAAGGACCATATTATTTCCCTGATGAAAAAATATGTGTAAGTAAATCACTTCACGAATATAAACCCTTCATTCCACGTGCCTGTTTATGCCAATGCAAACATAGTAGACCCAGATCAAACGTATTGAAACAAATTTACAAACAGAGTAGATCTAGATCAGACAGCTTCTGTTGTAGCTCCCTGATCAGGTTCTTGTCGATTTGCTTATGAAATAATATACCGGTAGATCTGGTTGTACAATTACTGCCATAGCCTGTGCTCATATATCATTAACTATCCATGAAATCATTATTTCTTACACGAATATTGATTAGATCAACAAAATTTCATACGCAAACAGAGCAGAACCTGATCAGACAGCTCTTACAGGAACTGTCCGATCTGGATCTACTCTATTTGCAAACGCGTGTGAAGCCGTATATATAAGAAGAGAAGGATTGGGAAATTGATTTTTAAAGCAAATTAGGTGTCTACTGCCAACAGTGCTAGATCGTGTTTATTAATATTTTTTCTCTTAAGAATATTTATTAAAGATTTCATGACCTCATGAAAATTCATTACATGGATTACAGGGACGCTAGACAACCCTGATCGAATCTAAAGAAATAAGTCTACGGACTAAGCAATCAGAGCAGATCCTGATCAGACAGTTCCTGCGTGATTTGGGTTTACGCTGTTACCAAAATGTTCGTATAGAATAATTTTCCACGAAGAAAAAAGCCCATTAACCTACAGTGCTAGACCTAAGTCACATTTATAACAGAATGTAGCATATCCCTTTTTATAATTGTAGACCCAAGCCATCCACTGCACTATTTTCTCTAGTATAAATTTCATGGAAAACAGCCATCGAAACAAAATGTAAGGTGACCCAATATAAATCACATCACATTTTCATGAACTTCTCGTCTTTTGGTAATTTAAATAATCCTATTTAGTCTCTGTTGGATTAGGAGCTACACCCATAGGCAGGGATACACCCATAGGCAGCACAAATTACCATTTTAGCACTCAAAACGAAGCAGAAGTACATTGCATGCGACTCTCTTCTATATGATATCTAGTTCGACATTTATTGCGAATGTCACAAGTGACGTCATCACAAGGGAGATAAGCGTACGACCAAAATCAGCCAGTGCTTACTTATCGGTGATATATGACAGCTGCTATGTGCGATATGATTTGTGTTTTCGAAACTACTTCGTACATGGTACCCATTTGTCAAATATTTACTAAAAAGTGTCCTGTCTGTTAACTTGACCTTTAAGTTACAAAGAAACAGACAATTGGACCTTTGACCTTGAAGGATGACCTTGACCTTGAAATGTGCAGCTTCATGAGATACACAAGCATAACAAATATCAAGTCTCTATCTCTACTGGTCCAAAAGTTATGGCCAATGTTAAAGTCGGTGATTTGACACATATATTTGACCTCTGATCTTGAAGGATGACCTTGACCTTGACATGTCACCCCTCAAAATGTGTGGCCTTATGAGATACATATGCATGCCAAATATCAAGTCTCTATCTGTACTGGCTCAAAAGTTATGACCAATGTTAAAGTTGTGTTAAAGTTACAGACAAAGAAACAGACAATTTGACCTTTGACCCTGAAGGATGACCTTGACCTTGACATGTCACACCTCAAAATGTGCAGCTTCATGAGATACACAAGCATGCCAAATATCGAGTCTCTATCTCTACTGGTCCAAAAGTTATGGCCAATGTTAAAGTCGGTGATTTGACACATACATTTGACCTCTGATCTTGAAGGATGACCTTGACCTTGACATGTCACCCCTCAAAATGTGTGGCCTTATGAGATACATATGCATGCCAAATATCAAGTCTCTATCTGTACTGGCTCAAAAGTTATGACCAATGTTAAAGTTGCTAATAAACAAACAGACAAGGCAAAAACAATATGCCCCCCAGATCAGATCTGGGGGGCATAAAAATAATGATGATTAAATGAAAGCAAACAAGTTGTTTTTATTACATTTCTTGACACAAACATTCTTCATGTATGCTTAAATAACTGAAATCTTTTTTAAAAGCATAAGTGGGTGAGGTTATCGGGACCATCTCTCCACTCGACATGAAGCTTTCGGATGCTGTCAAGATTATTTTGCATAGGGCTATTCCAGGAAAATCTCCCTGTAGGGGTAGGAACGAAAGTCTAAAAAAGGGGTACCACCAATAGAATTTTAATTATTTTTACCCCACCACCAAGAGAATAAAAAATCATAATATACCCCCCACCTAGAGAATTAAAATTAACCCCCCCCCCCTCCAAATCAAAGGCCTGAATGGCCATAATGGCGTTCGGGTTTGATATGGATGTTATATGTGTAAGGGGGGAAATTGATGTACACGTTAATAACAATAACGTCTTGGAATTGATAACAGTATTAACTAGAGGTTTTTGTCAAAAAAACGGATGTCTCCCCTCTAAGAAAAACAATATGTAAAGGGAAATCACTAAAAATGTTATGGTCTTGATGAATGATACTTCCCCTCATTATGCGTTTTCCACACTACATTTTTCAAGAAGAAAATGATAACAGCTAATAACTCCAAAAATACTGATACCAGATTTATGGCCCTTGTGCATGACACTTACTTTCATCACGCTCTTTCCAAAAATAAAATGTCATTCCAATAGCATCAGTCGAACAGGAGTTATTGATCGGCCAAAAAATGTAACAAAGGGCAATAACTCCAAAAGTATTGAAGCCAGAATTATGGCCCTTGTTCATGACACTTTCTCTCATCATGCTCTTTCCATGTATGAAGTTTCAGTACGATGGCAAGAGCCATGTAGGAGTTATCGTCCGGACAAGAAAGAATTAAACAAATGTACAAGGGGCAATAACTCTAAAATTTATTGAAACTCGAGTTAAGGATCTTATGCATGACACTTTCTCTTATCATGATCGTTACATGTATGAAGTTTCACTCCAATGGCATGTGTCACATAGGAGTAATCATCCGGACAAAAAATTGTGATTTTTTTTACAAAGGGCAATAACTCCAATATTAGTGAAGCCAGAGTTATGGACCTTGTGCATGACACTTCCTCTCGTTATGATCTTTCCATATATGAAGTTTCAATTCAATGGCATGAGCCATATAGAAGTTATCATCCGGACAAAAAAGCGTGATTTTTTTACAAAGGGCAATAACTCCTATATTAGTGAAGCCAGAGTTATGTACCTTCTGCATGACACTTCCTCTCATTATGCTCTTTCCATATATGAAGTTTCAATCAACTGGCATCAGGCATATTGAAGTTATTATCCGGACAAAAAATTATGATATTTTTTACAAAGGGCAATAACTCCAATATTAGTGAAGCCAGAGTTATGGACCTTGTGCATGACACTTCCTCTCGTCATGATCTTTCCATATATGAAGTTTCAATCCAATGGCATGAGCCATATAGGAGTTATCGTCCGGACAAAAAATTGTGATTTTTTTTTACAAAGGGCAATAACTCCAATATTAGTGAAGCCAGAGTTATGGACCTAGTGCATGACACTTCCTCTCATTATGCTCTTTCCATATATGAAGTTTCAATCAACTGGCATCAGGCATATTGAAGTTATCGTCCGGACAAAAAGTGTGACAGACAGACGGACAGACGGACAGACAGACAACTCTCACGAAAACAATATGTCTCCCCCATATAAATATGGGGGGAGACATAATAACAACACATTTTTGTGAAACACTATGCCCCTGATTGTGACAAATATAAATTTGACCTGTAATGTGACATTTAACTGTTATATAACCTTGATTTTAATATTTAATAGCCCCCCCCCCCTCAAAAAAAAAAAAAATTAAATAAATAAATAAAAATGTTCGCCTCTGTAAGTTGCATAGGCATGCCAGGTTTGAAGTATGTATGTGCAAAGGCTACAAAGTTATTGCCAACATTAAAGTTTGAGCAAAGCCAACAAACCAACAAAGTCAGCCCCCCCCCCCCCCCCCCCCCCCTTGATTGGGGGCATAAAAATATGACAGATTGAAACAAAAGGAGCCATCTCATGATCTGCTGTTTATATATAGACATGCTTCTAGTTTCTACTATGGCAAAAGAATATCTTAATTATATTCATGATGTCATTATTTCTTATATGAATATTCATGAAGTAAAGGGTCAATTAATGCTTTCATGTCCAAAGCTGATGCAAAAACTGAAGCACAACATCAAAATGATACAAAGGCTACCTATAATCCTACATTTTTTGTTCAACTAATTCTTACACATAACATTTATTTTTCCATGTTCAGCACTCGTTTATTTTGAATAAATGTAGTCTGCTTACAAATTTGAAGGTAGACTGTTTTTATTTTTAATTACTAAGTAGATCCATACATGTACATACAATTACGGTAGTTGTTTGGAACCTGATGAAACTCAAATTCAGAACTACAGTCTGAAGTAGAGTTGTAAGCTGGGAAAGACATTTCAACAAATTGCTACCTACTTTTGCTTTTACACGACACAAACGTCTTGAGCAAACGAGTGTCGGCGACTCGGCGGTTACACGATACATAGAAGAGACTCTTATTTTCACAGTTGTTATTGACACTGGAATATAATTTGATTGAATATGTGTTGAAAACCTTCTATGGATAATACTTACTTTGATAAGCCGATAGAACCCCGTGTTTTTACGGTTTTACTTCTTGTAAGACTTGTGTTGAGGTTGAGGTTGGGTGCCATAGTCAAAACACGCTGTTCGATGCGTGATAAATGTGTATATGGGAATTCCGAATTTCATTGGTTGATTATTTTAGATTTCTTTGACCTTGTCCTTTATGTAACCAATCTATGTATTTAACGTTTGTGACTCGTTAATCCGGCCGGGTCCGTAGCCCCGGGGCTTAATTGCCCACCCCTAACACTAAACAATAGTGCACCGCGGAGGTGCGAATTCTTGTGTTTACAATCACGGGCATGGGTAAAACAACCCCGACTGTGTGCAAACTGTTTAATTGGTCTGATATTCTTTAATGTTCCTTAATGAGATGAACACTCGGCCAATAAACTTGTTTCGTTAAAACCGCGCCTCCATCGTTAAACTGTTAATTACTGCTAATTCAGAAATTACAAGGCTATATTAATTGGGGATTCCCGCTAGGTTTTCCCTAAGATTCTAACTCACGCGTGAGCTGGCTGGTTCCCGACTTCCGCCTTACAAGTACATGTACGCGGATGGAATATTCGGGAAAGCAGTCATGTCAAACATGGAGACCTACGTTGATTTTACAAAATTTGCCCGCTGGCAAATTCGATAATCCACATTGTATTACTCAAATGAGAGAACTGACACTTATGGATAGGGTGCAAAAAGCATTTAGAATGACAAACAAGGCAATTAATTTGATATGACTAGCGATTATTACGGGCATATGCACACATGAACGTTACAAGAAAAGACTTCTTGATGCGAAAGTAAATGTGTACATATGCATATACAATGTTTATGATTAAGTTGATATTTTGCAGCATACGACGGTGATTCATTAATCCGGAAAATTCGTTAATCCGGAAATTTCGCCGGGAACGAACGTTTACATTTATGCAATTACTTTTTGTCAGGCCGACTTGCAAACCCAAATGACAGCCCAGTGTATTGCCACATTTGTGCATTAGTCTGACAGTCTTTCATTTCGTCCTGTTGACATCATACATGCTTCTGTGGTTCTATTATTGCAAGTAAATATCTCTTCGCCGACCGCAGATTCACTACATATACCTGTGCTACTGCTAAAATCCTGTCAATGTCTTTTGGTTGTTATTTAGGTCTATTTTCGGTTTATTTATTTTGTTTTGTTCATCCGGGCTTTTACATCGAGAAGCAAGAGCAGTGATTGGTTGAGACTACCAGTGTCTTAGTACTTTTTCACGGATCAGCCGCTCATAATGGAAGTGTGTGATCAGATAAGCGTCTAGATGATCAGGATTAAAAATTGCATGCATCCACAATATTTACACAACAGAATTTTCGTGGGAGTTCGTGTCAGAAAAAGGTTTTCCGTTAATTTTCATTATTGTCGAAGAAAACGGTTTGCATGAAGCGTTTAACTTGACAAACCATCCCATCAATTTAATTTCTAAAGTTGAAATACCCCCCACCATTAGAACGGGGCAAATTTTGACCCCAGGGGCATAATTTATATACTTTTGTAGAGGACCTGAACATGATGCTATGTGCCAAAAATGAAAGCTGAGAACCTTCTGGTTTCAAAGGAGAAGAAGATTTTTCAAAGGTTTACTATATGTTTCTATTGAAAACTTCCCACTCCTGGGGCGGGGCCAATTTTGACCGCGGGGGCATAATTTATATAACTTTTGTAGAGGACATGAACATGATGCTATGTGCTAAATATGAAAGCTGAGAGCCTTCCAGTTTCAGAGGAGAAGATTTTCAAAGATTTCACTATTTGTTTCCATTGAAAACTGCCCACCCCTGGGGCGGGGCCAATTTTAACCCCAGGGCCATAATTTATATAACTTTTGTAGAGGACCTGAACATGATGCTATGTGCCAAATATGAAAGCTGAGATCCTTCTAGTTTCAGAGGAGAAGATTTTCAAAGTTTTCACTATTTGTTTCTATTGAAAACTGCCCACCCCTGGGGCGGCGCCAATTTTGACCCCAGGGCCATAATTTATATACCTTTGTAGAGGACCTGAACATGAAGCTATGTGCCAAATATGAAAGCTGAGAACCATCTGGTTTCAAAGGAGAAGATTTTCAAAGGTTTACTATATGTTTCTATTGAAAACTTCCCACCACTGGGGCGGGGCCAATTTTGACCCAAGGGGCATAATTTATATAACTTTTGTAGAGGACCTGAACATGATGCTATGTGCCAAATATGAAAGCTGAGAACCTTCTAGTTTCAGAGGAGAAGATTTTCAAAGTTTTCACTATTTGTTTCTATTGAAAACTGCCTACCCCTGGGGCGGGGCCAATTTTGACCCTAGGGCCATAATTTATATAACTTTTGCAGAGGACCTATACATGATGCTCTGTGCCAAATATGAAAGCTGAGAGCCTTTCAGTTTCAGAGGAGAAGATTTTCAAAGATTTCACTATTTGTTTCCATTGAAAACTGCCCACCCCTGGGGCGGGGCCAATTTTGAACCCAGGGGCATAAGTTATATAACTTTTGTAGAGGACCTGAACATGATACTATGTGCCAAATATGAAAGCTGAGAACCTTCTGGTTTCAGAGGAGAAGATTTTCAAAGTTTTACTATATGTTTCTATTGAAAACTTCCCACCCCTGGGGCGGGGCCAAGTTTGACCCCAGGGGCATAATTTATATAACTTTTGTAGAGGACCTATAGGTGATGCTATGTACCAAAGATGAAAGCTGAGAACCCTGTAGATTCAGAGGAGAAGATTTTTAAAGGTTCAAATTGTTGACGTGGGACGATGCACGACGCACGCCGACGGATGACGGACATCAGGCGATCACAAAAGCTCACCCTGAGCACTTTGTGCTCTGGTGAGCTAACAAAAACACATGCATTTTTTCAAAATGAAATGCTGGTCCCCGGCACTTCGGATAAACAGGATTGAACTGTAGCAGTGTATACCCATATAATTTTATGAGGGGCATAAAGAGGAACTTTCTGCATTACTTTCATCCTTACATAACAATCTTTGTTAAAGACCAAGAATTAGACTAGTTTTTACTGGTAGCTATAGAGAGGTTTTTCTGTAGGTGTTTGGCTACCTGTCAGTTTGAGGAGTACAGTTGGGTCTGGAAGTGTAGCAGCCAATAGGGTATCCAGGGCTGCTGTGTGTGTTGTGGCTAGCTGAGTAAAGTATTGGTCAGCCAGCTTCAGTTTGTCCCTCTCCATAGCCTCACATGTGTACACTGCACACTACAAACACATTTGAAAATCCCACTAAACTTTCCAAACATCTATCAATGCTTTGCACACTTAGACTTTGTTGTCTGCAAATTTCTTAATATGCTTCAATTTTGAAAGGTATTTCTTTTCTATCTCTCTTCCAATTTCCATCAGAATGTCAAACACTTTGAATCCTGAGTAGGAATGAAGTTACAAGGCATCTCATCTGGGTCCAAACTATTCACATATACATTTGTATATATGTTTCCAAAGAATTTCCACGAGAACAGTGTTATATAAGTTTTGTGTATGTTATATGTATATTGGTAACTGGGTAGTGCAGTTAATGTGTTAGAACTCTAAACACATTATACAAATGACTTAATTCCAGAGTATTACTCTGCCATTTTTAAACTAAATCAAGATAAGAGGGCTCCTAGCTGGGCAATCTGATCAGGATCTGCACTGTTTGTCATTCAAAATCTAACTATACTTTTTTAATTCTTACTGAATGGACTCTATTTTAACCCAGAACTATCACTGAAGGTGATTAATACCCCCACAAATGTGACTGTCACATGAAAAAGCTTTGTACAATTCTAAGGGGCATAACTGTAAGGAAATAGATAAACTGGAAAACTATAATTGGATGCGTATGTCCTCTTTATGATAAAGCATCCTGTCAAGTTTCAATGGATTCCAGTCAGCAGTTACTTAGAAACTGTACGGAACTAAAATCAACAGACGGACCAACACAAAACTTTTAAACAAAGGGGCTAACTTTGTAATAAAATCAATCAGCTGGAAAACTATAATTGGATGTGCATGTCCTCTTTATGACAAAGCATCATGTCAAGTTTCATTGGATTCCAGTGAGCAGTTGCTGAGAAAACGCGCAGAAAAAAGTCAACAGACCGACCAACAGACCAAAATTTCAAAGGGGCATAACTATGTTAAGAAATAGATAAACTGTAAAACTATTATTAGATGCACATTTCCTCTTCATGATAAAGTATCATGTCAAGTTTAGTATGATTTCAGTCAGCAGTAGCTGAGAAACCGTGCTGAATAAATGTAAAACAGACAGACCAATACAAAACCTTTAAACAAAGGGGCATAACTTTGTAAGAAAAATCAATCAGCTGGCTAACTATAATTGGATGCGTATGTCTTCTTTATGATAAAGCATCATGTCAAGTTTCAATGGATTCCAGTCAGCAGTTACTTAGAAACCACGCGGCATAAAAGTCAACAGATGGACTAACACAAAACTTTCAACAAATGAGCATAGCATTGTACGAAAATCAATCAGCTGGAAAACTCTAATTGGATGCACATGTCCTCTTTATGACAAAGCATCATGTCAAGATTCATTGGATTCCAGTGAGCAGTTGCTGAGAAAACACGCAAAAAAAAGTCAACAGACTGACCGACAGACCAAAATTCAAATGGGCAAAACTATATAAGGAAACTGAAAAACTATTATTGGATGCGCATCTCCTCTTCATGATAAAGTATCATGTCAAGTTTCCTACGATTCCAGTCAGCATTTGCTGAGAAACCGTATGGAATAAAAGTAAGCAGACGGACCAACACAAAAATTTGAACAAGAGGGCCAGAATGGCCCTGAAGCGCTCACCAGACAACCAGAGGAGAAGATTTTCAAAGTTTCACTATATATTTCTATAGAAAACTAGCCGGCCCTGAGGCGGGCCAATTTTGACCCCAGGGGAATAATATAGAAAAACTTGTAGGGGACCTGAACATGATGCTATGAGCCAAATATGAAAGCTGAGATTAACCTTCCAGTTTCAGAGAAGAAGATTTTCAAAGTTTTCTCAATATGTTTCTATTGAAAACCGCCCACCCCTGTGGTAGGGCCAATTTTGACCCCTGGGCCATAATTTATATAAATTTTGTAGAGGACCTGAACATAATGCTCTGTGCCAAATATGAAAGCTGAGAGCCTTCCAGTTTCAGCGAAGAAGATTTTCAAAGATTTCACTATTTGTTTCTATTGAAAATGGCCCACCCCTGGGGCGGGGCCAATTTTGACCCCGAGACCATAATTTATATAACTTTTGTAGACGACCTGAACATGATGCTATGTGCCAAATATGAAAGCTGAGAGCCTTCCAGTTTCTGACGAGAAGATTTTCAAAGATTTCAATATTTGTTTCTATTGAAAACTGCCAGACCCTGGGGCGGGGCCAATTTTGACCCCGGGCCATACTTTATATAACTTTCGTAGAGGACCTGAACATGATGCTATGTGCCAAATATGAAAGCTGAGAGCCTTCCAGTTTCAGACAAGAAGATTTTCAAATATTTCACTATTTGTTTCTATTGAAAATGGCCCACCCCTGGGGCGGGCCAATTTTAACCCCAAGACCATAATTTATATAAATTTTGTAGAGAACCTGAACATGATGCTATGTGTCAAATATGAAAGCTGAGAACCTTCCAGTTTCAGAGAAGAAGATTTTCAAAGATTTCACTATTTGTTTCCATTGAAAACTGCCCACCCCTGGGGCGGGGCCAATTTTGACCCCGGGGCCATACTTTATATAACTTTTGTAGAGGACCTGAACATGATGCTATGTGCCAAATATGAAAGCTGAGAACCTTCCAGTTTCAGAGGCAAAGATTTTCAAAGATTTCACTATTTGTTTCTATTGAAAATGGCCCACCCCTGGGGCGGGGCCAATTTTGACCCCGAGACCATAATTTATATAACTTTTGTGGAGAACCTGAACATGATGCTATGTGCCAAATATGAAAGCTGAGAGCCTTCCAGTTTCAGACAAGAAGATTTTCAAAGATTTCACTATTTGTTTCTATTGAAAATGCCCACCCCTGGGGCGGGGCCAATTTTGACCCCGGGCCATAATTTATATAACTTTTGTAGAGGACCTGAATATGATGCTATGTGCTAAATATGAAAACTGAGAACCTTCCAGTTTCAGAGGAGAAAATTTTCAAAGTTTGCACTATATGATTCTATTGAAAACTGCCCACCCCTGGGGCAGGGCCAATTTTGACTCCAGGGCCATAATTTATATAACTTTTGTAGGGGACCTGAACATGATGCTATGTGCCAATTATGAAAGCTGAGAACTTTCTGGTTTCAGAGGAGAAGATTTTCAAAGTTTTACTATATGTTTCTATTGAAAACAAGGCACCCCTGGGGCGGGGTCAATTTTGACCCCAGGGGCATAATTAATATAACTTTTGTAGAGGACCTGAATATGATGCTATGTGCCAAAGATGAAAGATGAAATCCCTGTAGATTCAGAGGAGAAGATTTTTAAAGGTTCAAATTGTTGACGACGGACGACGAACGACGGACGCCGACGGACAACGGGCAATCACAAAGCTCACCCTGAGCACTTTGTGCTCTGGTGAGCTAAAAACTGGGGCATAACTCTGTAAGGAAATCAATCAGCTTGAAAATTATAATTGGATATACATGTCCTCTTTATGATAAAGCATCATGTCAAGTTTTATTGAATTCTAGACAGCGGTTACTGAGAAAGCGCGCAGAAATAAAGTCAACAGATCGACCGACCGACCGCCAAACTGACTCCTATATTACCCCCTCCCCCACTCCACCAAACTTTCTTTGTGTGGATATAACAATGACAGACAGTGCAACTTCGAAATCCTGCATATAAAATGTTAAAGAGTCCATTTTACCTGATAACTTAAACTAAGAAATTAATAGGAGTCATGCCTAGGTGATTTTCTGACCCTCGCGTGAGATATTCATATCCTACATGAATACTCATGGTGAATTCTGATAATCTTACATCTAAAACCAAACCATTGTCCACTGTTTTGAAAAATACTTCATCTACTTCACATTTTTTCAAACCGTTTCTGATTATTTCTACAGCTATAGAGCACATGAAGGCATAATCATTTATTTGGAATGAAACAAGAAGAGTACAGCAAGAAAATCTACATTGTCCAAACAAACAGGTCATTACTGTATCCTATCACATCCTGTAACAATTCAGTGTTAGACCAGGCAAGCATTCATAAGAAGCAGGTATGTTAACTGCAGGCCATCTAGTCTTGAGGATAGAGGGATTATGAAATTGACAATTAACCCATTTGCAAAGAGTCAATGAATTATTGAGATCATTATCCTCATCCCCACCATTCTTGAACCGCTGGGAGAGGAGGCAGAGGTGGAGCGAAAGCCAGATTTCAGGGACACATCTAAGAGATTACTGAGGTACAGTCTCATATGCTCATTATTCATGCTTTAATTCTGACCAACACAGCATTGAAATTAAGTAATTTCAGCAGGAGATATAGCAAGCAACAAATGAAGACCCAGATCAGACAGCTCCCGAAGTAGCCCTCTTTAGGGTCTGCACTGTTTGCCTCCAACCTGGGCAAAACCAAAAACATTCCTTTAAATGAATCTACTTATTTGAGCAAATGCACATAAAATGTGGCTTAAAAGATACCCTTGCTAATTGACTTATTGCACAGCCTCACCAGTATAGACTGTTCCCTGAGTCGAAGATCCTCGTCCACAGGCTGGTACATCAGTTTTGGCAGCATTGACATGAATTGGCCCATGGCTTCTAGAAACTGAATACATCTGAAAGCATAGATTGTAATTTTCGTTATCAGTCTAAATTAGCAAGCTGAGAAAAGTGCCATCTACTGAAAGTTTAATCTCCTTTATCTTATAGCTACATTCTACAGTCTCTCTTCAAAACATTTGGAGCCTGGCAAGATGCTGAATCAATCAGCACCTTCAGGACCAATGTTTGTAAAACCTAAAACAAACTCTGTGCTCAAAAGTCCGCTTTGATCTCAGAATAAAATACTAACCCTAGTGACCATTGTTGAAACATTCCATCCCTAGAATTGTCAATGTACAAATATAATTGTTAAAGGTCAGAGTTAAACACTAATTCAACACTAACCTACAGCAGACTAAATTCCCTTGCTGTATGTCGTTCCGGTATTGCAATTAGCCTGACTGGTTGTGTAAAGCTGTTTGTGTATGAATAGAATCTAGTTAAAACAGTAAACACAATCGAAGCATTACAGAAGCTGCAGTATTCTTTGCTTTAATCAAAGCCTAAAATGCACCTGGATCCGTCAAATAATAACGTCAAATACATATTGGGCTACTTTAACAGATCATTTTTTAAACACAAATAGACTGACAACAGGGGGAAAACAATACCCGGAAATAGCGGCTGAAAAAAACTAAAACAATTTTCTGGAGAGATGTTTTAATATCGTACTCTCAACTGTCTTTTTGAAAAGATGGTTTGACAAAGGAATTTGATTTATAAATAATCTTTATTTGAAAGGCAAACAGCTAACACAGCAAGAATTTGAAACGTTATACGGTCTTAAAGTTAACCCCCTACACTTCCTGGGGATTTCTAGATTTGTATCTGAAAGTATAAAGCTTCATTGGAAACGATCAACAAATAAACGAAATAGCTACACCATTTATACCCCATTTGATTGGCCCAATCATTATATCCAGTTCTGGAAGCTGAACATTTTACGACAATCTAAACAAATATAAACACGATCCAACTAGTAAATCAAAATGAGACGCCCAATATAGTTTTACAAACACACAATGGAAGCAATTTTACAAGCTACCATTTAATTTAACGCGAGACACCACATTACAATGGTTACAATTAAGGATTCTACATCGCATTTAACCACATAATAAATTTATATACATTAAAGCTGAAAGATACCCTGTTATACAGTTTTTGTAATAACGAAGATAAAACATCTCTCACGTATTTTATAGATGTTTTAAAACAAAATGTTTTATCAAATGTGTAGAATATGTAATATTGAAAGGAGGAAAATATATAGCTTTTATTTTTAATGAAACATCTATCCTTTTTGGAACAGATTGTCATAAAAAGAATATCGTTACAATGTGTCTTAAACACTATATATATACAGAAGCATACTATTCAAACAGGATATGTATGAACCTAATATCATTTAACAGTAATCTCAATTTTATGATCGACACAGGTAGATTCATGTCCAATACTAAAGGAACAGTTGAAGAATTCGAACATGATTATGAATTAATCAACATTATATACAAATATTCTTGAACATCAAGTCAAACTCTACGGCTCACCCACTATTATGGCAAAATAATTTAACCCATTCCCTCATATTGACGCCTTTTGACGCCTCTGTAAAAGTCGCTTTTTGAAACCATTGTGATATATAGAGCATTTGCTCCATAGGAGCAAATGCTCTATTTATCACAATGGTTTCATAATTACACAATCTAAAATTTTCCTTTTCTCTAGTAAATGCTCCTTTTCAGTAGATTCATTCAAAGAGGTTTAGTCTAACAAGAGGGCCTGAAAGGCACTGACACTGCTCACCAGATAATCAGAGGAGAAGATATTCAAAGTTTTCACTATATGTTTCTATAGAAAACTAGCCAGCCCTGGCGAGGGCCAATTTTGACCCAAGGGGCATAATTTATGTAACTTTTGTAGAGGACCACAAGTGAAGAAAATTTAAGACAAGAGGGTCATTGGCCCTATATCGCTCACCTGAGTTATAGTAATATTGACAATGTTAGACAACATTTCTAGCAGATGACACTGCTTTCACCCTTTCACTGCTGAATCAGCTTGAATTAAGATTGACACACAGTCTGGATTCAGATCTAATACCAAGTAACTGTCTGACCAAGATCTAAATTGTTTACAACTTCGGTCAAAATGCCTAAAACTGATCTTTTAGAAATTCAAATGACGACAAATCTGAAGCAGACGACATTACAGATCTCTTTGAAAGAGCATTTCAAAGCTCCTTATATAAGTGACCCCCCCCCCTTTATACACACAGTATCCAGCTGACCAATAGTGAAATGACCAATAATAAAAATAATATCTTTAAAAATCTTTTAACCCTTTCCCTCATATAAACCTGTTTTACGCATTAGCAAACAGAGTAGACCCAGATCAGCTCCTATAGAAGCCGCCTGATCAGGGTCTGCTCTGTTTGCTTTTGACACAATATAGATCTGATTCTACAGTTTTTGTCAAAGCAAAAGCTCTTTACAGAAATATGTGTTTTTAAGGATTAACAAGAGGGCCAGAATGGCCCTGAAGCGCTCACCAGACAATCAGAGGAGAAAATTTTCAAAGTTTTCACTATATGTTTCTATAGAAAACTAGCCGGCCCTGGGGCAGGCCAATTTTGACCCCAGGGGCATAATTTATATAACTTTTGTAGAGGACTTGAACATCATGCTATGTGCCAAATATGAAAGTTGAGAACCTTCTAGTTTCAGAGGAGAAGATTTTCAAAGTTTTCACTATATATTTCTATTGAAAACTGCCCATCCCTGGGGTGGGGCCACTTTTGACCCCAGGGCCATAGTTTATACAACCTTTGTAGAGGACCTGAACATGATGCACTGTGCCAAATATGAAAGATGAGAGCCTTTCAGTTTCAGAGGAGAAGATTTTCAAAGTTTTCTCTATATGTTTCTACTTTTCTGAAAACTACCCACCCCTGGGGCGGGCCAATTTTGACCCCAGGGCCATAATTCATATAACTTTTGTAGAGGACCTATACATGATGCTATGCGCCAATTATGAAAGCTGAGAACTTTCCAGATTCAAAGAAGATTTTCAAAGTTTTCACTATTTCTTTCCATTGAAAACTGCCCATCCCTGGGGTGGGGCCAATTTTGACCCCAGGGCAATAATTAATATAACTTTTGTAGAGGACCTGAACATGATGCTCTGTGCCAAATATTAAAGCTGAGCGCCTTCCAGTTTCAGGAGAAGATTTTCAAAGATTTCACTATTTGTTTCTTTTGAAAACTGCCCACCCCTGGGGCGGGGCCAATTTTAACCCCAGGGCCATAATTTATATAAATTTTGTAGAGTACCTAAACATGATGCTATGTGCCAAATATGAAAGATGAGAACCTTCCAGTTTCAGTGGAGAAGATTTTCAAAGATTTCACAATTTGTTTCTATTGAAAACTGCCCACCCCTGGGGGCGGGGCCAATTTTGACCCTAGGGGCATAATTTATATAACTTTTGTAGAGGACCTGAACATGATGCTATGTGCCAAATATGAAAGATGAGAAACTTTTGGTTTCAAAGGAGATTTTCAAAGGTTTACTATCTGTTTCTATTGAAAACTTCCCACCCCTGGGGCGGGGCCAATTTTGACCCCAGGGGCATAATTTATATAACTTTTGTAGATGACCTGAACATGATGCTCTGTGCCAAATATGAAAGCTAAGCGCCTTCCAGTTTCAGAGGAGAAGATTTTCAAATATTTCACTATTTGATTCCATTAACCCTTTACCTCATAGGCTATTTTTAGATACAACCTCTTTGAATTAATCTACCGAAAAGGAGCATTAACAAGAGAAAATGAAACTTTTAGAATTTTGTAGTTTGAAACCATTGTGATAAATAGAGCATTTGTTCCTATAGGAGCAAATGCTCTATTTATCACAATGGTTTTACAAAGTAGCTCTTACAGAGTCGTCAAAAGTCGTCAATATGAGGGAATGGGTTAAAAACTGCCCGTCCCTGGGGCTGGGCTTTTTTCAACCCCAGGGCCATAATTTATATAACTTTTGTAGAGGACCTGAACATGATGCTATGTGCCAAATATGAAAGCTAAGAACCTTCTAGTTTCAGAGGAGAAGATTTTCAAAGTTTTCACTATATATTTCTATTGAAAACTGCCCACCACTGGGGTGGGGCCAATTTTGACCCCAGGGCCATAATTTATACAAATTTTGTAGAGGACCTGAACATGATGCTCTGTGCCAAATATGAAAGATGAGAGCCTTTCAGTTTCAGAGGAGAAGATTTTCAAAGATTTCACTATTTGTTTCTTTAGAAAACTGCCCACCCCTGGGGCGGGGCCAATTTTGACCCCAGGGTCATAATTTATATAACTTTTGTAGAGGACCTGAACATGATGATATGTGCCAAATATGAAAGCTAATAACCTTCTGGTTTAAGAGGAGAAGATTTTCAAAGTTTTACTATATGTTTCCATTGAAAACTTCCCACCCCTTGGGCGGGGCCAATTTTGACCCCAGGGGCATAATTTATATAACTTTTGTAGAGGACCTATGGGTGTAATGGTATGTACCAAAGATGAAAGCTGAGAACCCTGTAGATTCAGAGGAGAAGATTTTTAAAGGTTCAAATGGTTGACGCGGGACGACGGACATCAGGCGATCACAAAAGCTCACCCTGAGCACTTTGTGCTCTGGTGAGATATAAATTAATATCAAAGGTCTAAGCCTTAAAATTTCATAGGAGATTTTTAAAGATTTTCCTATGGAAAACTGATAAGCCCCAGGGCAGGGACACTTTTGGTTCAGGGGTCATAATTTGAACAATATTTGCAGAGGACCATTAGATCATGCTACAAACTAAATATCAAAGGTCTAGGCCTTACAGTTTCAGAAGAAGAGTTTTAAAGATTTTCCTATGAAAACCTTAAAAGTCACAGGGTGGGACCATTTTTGATCAGGGGGTCATAATTTGGAACAATAATTTGTTCCCCTAGTCACTGATGCTTCTCACAAAGTTTGGTCAAGATCAGGTCAGCGGTTTCAGAGGAGATGTTGCTGGAAGATGTGAACGGAGTCCGGTGTATCCGGACTCCAGATCGATCGCAGTCACAATAACTCATCCTGAGCCTTTTGCTCAGGTGAGCTAAAAATAAAGGGACATAACTCCAAAGTTTTGAAATCAAGAGTTATTGTTCTGAAGTAGGGGCCCTCTCCTCAATGAGATCTACCCACCTATGAAGTTTCATGTTGATACCTCTTATATGTTTCGAGTAATAAAGTAAAGTACCTAGTTATAGTCTACTTTCAGACTGAATGACTGCTCAGTCGACTGTACATTTACTCCCATGGTCATTGAGTCATTGGCCTACAATATTGAGCACTGCTAACATATGGCGCAATCATGCAGCCGCAGTACCGGCTAGTGACCCTCACAGGTACTGTAAAACAGGTTTTATTAGCGACAATATATATTTCGCGCTAATTCGCGAATGCGTTGCCTCGCGAATTCAATATTTTCGCTAATAAATCAGTAACAAGTATAAAATGGAGTAATGTCCGAAATTGGTATATCCGGAATATGGTAAGTTTTATCACATAGTTGTCCATGTGTTTTCTGCATTAATTCAATTCTTCGTTCAACACAAATGTTAAATGAAGTGTATTGCTTCGATAAAAAGTTTGTTTAGTAAACAAAAAAGTGTTTAAATAAAAAATACAGACCAGAAAATGGAAGAATGTTTCTCTTCTTCATTGATCTCCGTGAAAAGGGGAGTAACTCTTATATACATACATGTATACATGTACGGAAAGTGATAAATTACATGTACAACTAGAGGTTTTTGTCACAAAAACGGATGTCTCCCCTCTAATAAAAACAATAATAGCTAATAACTCCAAAAATACTGATACCAGATTTATGGCTCTTGTGCATGACACTTACTTTCATCATGCTCTTTCCAAAAATAAAATGTCATTCCAATAGCATCAGTCGAACAGGAGTTATTAATCAGCCAAAAAATGTAACAAAGGGCAATAACTCCAAAAGTATTGAAGCCAGAATTATGGCCCTTGTTCATGACACTTTCTCTCATCATGCTCTTTCCATGTATGAAGTTTCAATACGATGGCAAGAGCCATGTAGGAGTTATCGTCCGGACAAGAAAGAATTAAACAAATGTACAAGGGGCAATAACTCTAAATTTATTGAAGCTCGAGTTAAGGATCTTATGCATGACACTTTCTCTTATCATGATCGTTCCATGTATGAAGTTTCACTCCAATGGCATGTGTCACATAGGAGTAATCATCCGGACAAAAAATTGTAATTTTTTTTTACAAAGGGCAATAACTCCAATATTAGTGAAGCGAGAGTTATGGACTTTGTGCATGACACTTCCTCTCGTTATGATCTTTCCATATATGAAGTTTCAATCAAATGGCATGAGCCATATAGAAGTTATCGTCCGGACAAAAAAGTGTGATTTTTTTTACAAAGGGCAATAACTCCTATATTAGTGAAGCCAGAGTTATGTACCTTCTGCATGACACTTCCTCTCATTATGCTCTTTCCATATATGAAGTTTCAATCAACTGGCATCAGGCATATTGAAGTTATTGTCCGGACAAAAAATTATGATATTTTCTACAAAGGGCAATAACTCCAATATTAGTGAAGCCAGAGTTATGGACCTTGTGCATGACACTTCCTCTCATTACACTCTTTCCATATATGAAGTTTCAATAAACTGGCATCAGGCATATTGAAGTTATCATCCGGACAAAAAGTGTGACGGACAGACAGACAGACAGACAACTCTCACGAAAACAATATGTCTCCCCCATATAAATATGGGGGGAGACATAATTACGGACTTTTGAAACAGGTTTGACTCTATGTGTTCGTGAAAAACAATTCACTCATTTTGACTACTGAATACCGGCTTATCCCAAGCCGCGTTTAACAGATCAACACGTATACACAAACTTGTCAATTTGTTATCACACGTTTATCATCCTATTCCAAGTTTCAATAAGGACACGGATTTAACCTTTAGCCTCATAATGGACAACTCGTGATAACCATTTCATTTGCAGACAGTTTTGATCCAAATAAGACCCCGAAGTTATCAAAGAGTAGTAACTTTGTGGCTTACATTTCCACCATTTCATCAGTAGAACGGTGAGTCACGCTGTGCCATGCACCCAAGATTTGGGTAAAGTTCTCAAAACAATTACAAAATTGAACACTGGTAAATACAGGCCTGAACGCATGCTATAAAAGCCCTTGTTCACAATTATTGATTGATAACCCCTAAATTGCCGACGGCAGTTACATACAGAAATTTATTCTTTGCCCTTTTTACAGCATTCGGCAGCGTTTTATACGATTCTATTTCCGTTATGTTAATTTAGCGAGATGGACGCTGTAGCGAAATCATCATGACGCGAATTAATACAAAATCACATTTACGCGAAATAATCATGACGCGAATATAACCTGTTTTACAGTACCTGTTTTTACCTCTGGGTGGAGAGGATGTGTGGGTGGGAGACACGGAAAAGCGTCTGAAATTTCCGGAATGGACCGGGATTTGAACCCGGACCTCCGGACTGATAGTCAGGCACGTTACCACTAGACCACCGCCACCTACAATGAGCTACATTAAAGTTTTTGCATGCCGACAACAACGACAACACCTATAGGTGACCCAGTGATCACAATAGCTTGACTGTTCTTCGATACAGACAACTTAAACAAGAGTACCGCATATGGTACATAATACGCCCACTTGCAAACTTTCTCTGATTCAACATGCCTTATAAGTGTTGACATTTTCTAATCTGTGCTTCAGATCTTGATTTCCATATTAAGGTGATACTATTTTAAAACAAGAGATGTTTGTAAAACATGTATACCCCCCAAGACCCCAAGACCTTTGATCTAGTGACCTCAACTATAGAGGTCATCCAGTGGTCACGACTAATCACCACAGCAACTTTGAAGATCCTAAGCCAAACCACTGATCATTTATTGATCTGAAAACATTTCACAAGTTAAGGTCATGGTGACCTTGACCTTTGACCTAGTGACCTCAACAACTATAGGGGTCATCTAGTGGTCAGGACCAACTACCACAGCAAGTTTGAAGATCCCGAACCAAACCATTAAGCAGTTATTAATTGGAAACCATTTCATCAGTTACGGTCATGATGACCTTGACCTTTGACCTCAAAATAAATAGGGGCCATCTAGTTGTCATGACCAACCACCACAGCAAGATCCTAAGCCAAACCCTTGAGCAGTTATTGATTGGAAACCAGTTCACCAGTTAAGGTCATGGTGACCTTGACCTTTGACCTAGTGACCTAAAAAACAACAGAGATCATCTAGTTGTCATGACCAACCACCTAAGCAAATTTGAAGATCCTAAGCCAAACCCTTGAGCAGTTATTGATCAGAAACCATTTTACAAGTTTAGGTCATGGTGACCTTTACCTTTGACCTAGTGACCTCAAAAACGATAGGGGTCATCCAGTGGTCATGACCAACTACCTGAGCAAGTTTGAAGATTCTAAGCCAAACCCTTGAGCAGTTATTGATCGCTAACCATTTCACCAGTTAAGGTCATGGTGACCTTGACCTTTGACCTAGTGACCTCAAAATCAAAAGGGTTCATCTTGTGGACATTACCAACCACCAAAGCAAATTTGAAGATCCTAAGCCAAACCATAGAGCCGTTATTGATCGCTAACCATTTCACCAGTTAAGGTCATGGTGACCTTGACCTTTGACCTAAAAAACAATTAGACTCATCTAGTTGTCATGACCAACCATCTAAGCAAATTTGAAGATCCTAAGCCAAACCCTTGAGCAGTTATTGATAAGAAACCATTTTACCAGTTAAGGTCATGGTGACCTTGACCTTTGACCTAGTGACCTCAAAATCAATAAGGGTCATCCAGTGGTCATGACCAACTACCACAGTAAGTTTGAAGATTCTAAGCTAAACCCTTGAGCAGTTATTGATCAGAAACCATTTAACCAGTTAATGTCATGGTGACCTTGACCTTTGACCTAGTGACCTCAAAATCAATAGGTGTCATCCAGTGGTCATGACCAACTACCACAGCAAGTTTAAAGATTCTTAGCCAAACCTTGAGCAGTTATTGATCAGAAACCATTTAACCAGTTAAGGTCATGGTGACCTTGACCTTTGACCTAGTGACCTCAAAATCAATAGGTGTCATCCAGTGGTCATGACCAACTACTACAGCAAGTTTGAAGATTCTAAGCTTAACTCTTGAGCAGTTATTGATCGGAAACCATTTAACCAGTTAAGGTCATGGTGACCTTGACCTTTGACCTCAAAATCAATAGGGGTCATCTAGTGGTCATGACCAACCACCACAGCAAGTTTGAAGATCCCAAGCCAAACCCTTGAGCAGTTATTGATCGGAAACTATTTCACCATTTTAGGTCATGGTGACCTTGACCTTTGACCTAGTGACCTAAAAAACAATAGGGGTCATCTACTTGTCATGACCAACCACCACAGCAAGTTTGAATATTCTAGGCCAAGGCGTTTATTAGTTATCATTCGGAAACCATCGATCTACCGACCGACCGACCGACATGTGCAAAGCAATATACCCCCATTTTTTCAAAAGGGGGGTATAAAAACAAGAGGGCCTGAAAGGCCCTGATATCGCTCACCAGACAATCAGAGAAGAAGATTTTCAAAGTTTTCACTACATGTTTCTATAGAAAATTAGCCAGCCCTGGGCAGGGTCAATTTTAAAGCCAGGGGCATAATTTTTATAACTTTGGTAGAGGACCTGAACATGATGCTGTGTGCCACATATGAAAGCTGAATACCTTCCAGTTTCAGGAGAAGATTTTCAAAGTTTTCACTACATGTTTCTATAGGGAGAATAATGGTGTTGTTAACACCCTTTCCTCCATAAATAGGCCTTTCAACCCCTTGGCAAACAGAGTATACCAAGATCAGATGGCTGATCAGGGTCTGCTCTGTTTGCTTTTGACATGATATAGTTCTGATTCTAGTATTTATCAGGTCACAGTTTTTGCTTATTCATCCACAATAGAAATTATGTTAATTAATATTCATGATGGCATTATCTCCTACATGAATAATTCATTCATGGTCTAAAGGGTTAAGAAATGACTAACTCTACCCCACATAATTGTAAGCCACAGCACTCCAAGCTAATACACAGTGAGTGCACCTGTCTGCAGTATACTGCTTGACCTAATTATCAGTGACCAGTAAAGGATCTGATTGTTCTAATCTGCAGTCAGCTATACAAAAATGGTCACCCCTGGGACGGGGTCAATTTTGACCCAAAGGGCAAAATATATATAACATTTGCACAGAACCTGATCATGATGTTATGTGCCAAATATGAAAGCTGAGAACCTTCCAGTTTCAGAGGAGAAGATTTTCAAAGTTTCACTATGTGTTTCAATTGAAAACTGACCACCCCTGGGGCGGGGCCAATTTTGAACCCAGGGGCATAATTTATACACTTTTTGTAGAGGACCTGAACATGATGCTATGTGCCAAATATGAAAGCTGAGAACCCTGTCGATTCAGAAGAAAAGATTTTCAAAGTTGTCACTATATGTTTCTATTCAAAACTGGCTACCCCTGGGGCGGGGCCAATTTTGACCCCAGGGGTATAATTTATATAACATTTGCACAGAACCTGATCATGATGTTATGTGCAAAATATGAAAGCTGAGAACCTTCCTGTTTCAGAGGAGAAGATTTTCAAAGTTTCACTATATGTTTCTATTGAAAACTGACCACCCCTGGGGCGGGGCCAATTTTGAACCCAGGGGCATAATTTATACACTTTTTGTAGAGGACCTGAACATGATGCTATGTGCCAATTATGAAAGCTGAGAACCCTGTCGATTCAGAAGAAAATATTTTCAAAGTTGTCACTATATGTTTCTATTGAAAACTGGCTACCCCTGGGGCGGGGCCAATTTTGATCCCAGGGGCATAATTTATATAACTTTTGTAGAGGACCTGAACATGATGCTATGTGCCAAATATGAAAGCTGAGAACCCTGTAGATTCAGAGGAGAAGATTTTCAAAGTTGTCACTATATGTTTCTAATGAAATCTGGCTACCCCTGGGGCAGGGCCAATTTTGACCCCAGGGCCATAATTTATATAACTTTTGTAGAGGACCTGAACATGATGCTATGTGCCAAATATGAAAGCTGAGAACCCTGTAGATTCAGAGGAGAAGATTTTCAAAGTTGTCACTATATGTTTCTATTCAAAACTGGCTACCCCTGGGGCGGGGCCAATTTTGACCCCAGGGGCATAATTTATATAACATTTGTAGAGGACCTGAACATGATGCTATGTGCCAAATATGAAAGCTGAGAACCTTGTAGATTCAGAGAAGAAGATTTTCAAATTTTACTATATATTTCAATAGAAAACAAGGCACCCCTGGGGCGGGGCCAATTTTGACCCCAGGGGCAAAATTTATATAAATTTTGTAGAGGACCTAAAGATGATGCTATGTACCAAAGATGGAAGCTGAGAACCCTGTAGATTCAGAGGAGAAGATTTTTAAAGGTTCAAATTGTTGACGCCCGACGACGGACGACGACGGACGACAGACATCAAGTGATCACAAAAGCTCACCCTGAGCACAAAAGTGCTCTGGTGAGCTAAAAATTGAAGGGAATATCTTATTAAATAAAAAAGTTACAGCTAATCCTCATATTTGCAGATTTTTGTAAAGTGAAATGGCCATAACTCTGTAAAGACAAACTGAATGAACCTCAAAATAAACTCAGCATCAGATTTTGTTGCTTAACCCTTTCCCTGTTCTATGTTTATTTCAAAGTTTAATACCTACTGAATATTGTACCCATTTTAGAAACTAAAGATACAGATTTTTCAAATTCCATTAGCAAACAGAGCAGACCCTGATCAGACCGCTCCTCTAGGAGCCGTCTGATCTGGGTCTACTCTGTTTGCAAATGCGCAAAAACACGTTTGTATGGGGCAAAGTGTTAAAACAATTGTGTTAAGTTTCATTTATATCATTTTAATAGTTTTCCCAGAAAACAACAGACAAACTAAAAGTTGACAGACAAACAAAGTAACGAACACACAAAGTTCAAGGACCATAACTTTAGAATAAAATGACATATTAAAACTCTGCAATATATGTGAAAATTCATATTAATGTTTAACCATATAAAAAATTTGAAGTAAATATCATTTCAAATGAAAAAGTTATGGCCATCCTCATATTTGCATAGATTTGCATTATTTTTTTAAGGTGCAAGGGCCATAACCCCGAAATGACAAATCAAATGAACCTCAGAATTAACTTAGCTTCGGGTCTTAATGCATTAAACATGTGTGTGAAGTTTCATTAATATCTGTCAAACAGTTTTCCCAGAAAACAGCGGATAAACTATACGCATATATTTGCATTATTTTTTAAGTACAAGGGCCATAACTCCAAAACAACAAATCAAATGAACCTCAGAATCAAACTCAGCTTCAGATCTTGATGCATTTAACATTTGTGTGAAGTTTCATTAATATCTCTCAAATAGTTTTCCAAGAAAACAGCGGACAAACTATTTGCATGTATTTGAATTATTTTTTAAGGACAAGGGCCATAACTCTGAAACGAATAATCATATGAACCTCAGAAGGAACTCAGCTTCAGATCTTGATGCATTAAACATTTGTGTGAAGTTTCATTAATATCTCTCAAATAGTTTTCCTAGAAAACAGCTGACAAACTATTTGCATGTATTTGCATTATTTTTTAAGGACAAGGGACATAACTCTGAAACGAAAAATCAAATGATCCTCAGAATCAACTCAGCTTCAGATCTTGATGCATTAAACATTTGTGTGAAGTTTCATATATATCTCTCAAATAGTTTTCCCAGAAAACAGCGGACAAACTATTTGCATGTATTTACATTATTTTTTAAGGACAAGGGACATAACTCTGAAACGAAAAATCAAATTATCCTCAGAATCAACTCAGCTTCAGATATTGATGCATTAAACATGTGTGTGAAGTTTCATTAATATCTGTCAAATAGTTTTCCCAGAAAACATCGTACAAACTATTTGCATCATTTTTTTAAGTACAAGGGCCATAACTCTGAAATGAATAATCAAATGAACATCAAAATCAACTCAGCTTCAGATCTTGATGCATTAAACATTTGTGTGAAGTTTCATTTATATCTCTCAAATAGTTTTCCCAGAAAACAGCGGGCAAACTATTTACATGTATTTGCATTATTTTTTAAGGACAAGGGCCATAACTCTGAAATGAAAAATCAAATGATCCTCAGAATCAACTCAGCTTCAGATCTTGACGCATTAAACATGTGTGTGAAGTTTCATTAATATCTCTCAAATAGTTTTCCCAGAAAAGAGCGGACAAACTATTTGCATGTGTTTGCATTATTTTTTAAGTAAAAGGGTCATAAATCTGAAATGACAAATCAAATGAACCTCAGGATCGACTCAGCTTCAGCTCTTGATGCATTAAACATTTGTGTGAAGTTTCATTAATATCTGTCAAATAGTTTTCCCAGAAAACAGCGTACAAACTATTTGCATCATTTTTTAAGTACAAGGGCCATAACTCTGAAATGAATAATCAAATGAACCTCAGAATCAACTCAGCTTCAGATCTTGATGCATTAAACATTTGTGTGAAGTTTCATTAATATCTCTCAAATAGTTTTCCCAGAAAAGAGCGGACAAACTATTTGCATGTATTTGCATTATTTTTAAGTAAAAGGGCCATAAATCTGAAACGACAAATCAAGTGAACCTCAGAATCAACTCAGCTTCAGATCTTGATGCATTAAACATTTGTGTGAAGTTTCATTAATATCTGTCAAATAGTTTTCCCAGAAAACAGCATACAAACTATTTGCATCATTTTTTAAGTACAAGGGCCATAACTCTGAAACGAATAATCAAATGAACCTCAGAATCAACTCAGCTTCAGATCTTGATGCATTAAACATTTGTGTGAAGTTTCATTTATATCTCTCAAATAGTTTTCCCAGAAAACAACGGACAAACTATTTGCATGTATTTGCATTATTTTTTAAGAACAAGGGCCATAACTCAAAATGAAAAATCAAATGAACCTCAGAATCCACTCATTTTCAGATCTTGATGCATTAAACATTTGTGTGAAATTTCATTAATATCTTTCAAATAGTTTTCCAAAAAAACGGCGGACAAACAAAATGTTGACAGACGAACAAACGGATGGACGGACAGGGCCACGCCAATATACGACCCCCTTTATTAGGTGGGCGTATTAAAATGTAGAGAAAATATGTAGGCAGCAAAGCTGAGTCATCGGTAAATTTTTGTCCCGATTTTTTAGCCACTGTAAAAATTCCAGACTGTGTATCAAATATTCATGGTATCGCAATCCAGCAAATCAACAGTGAAACTGGTGTTTGATGACTAGTTTTTTTCGAATAGACTTAATCTTTTTCTTCTAGAAAGATTGTTACTATTATTCTCTGAACTTTCCATTTTCGAAGTGGACTTGAAGAAATTCAAAATTATTTTTTCTTTTTTTGGTTTTGCTTGGAACGATTTCATCTGCCATTGTTATTATCGGAAGTGGCAAGATGTCTTCTATGTTGAGATACATCACAAGCAATTTCATTGGCTGAGAAAAACGGCACCAGTTTAAATTATTCAATAAATATCAATGGGGATGACGCTGCTATGTGCAGTAGCATGTATACACACTTTCGTCCCAATGGTTTTCACCACAACGGGGATTTGTCCAGAGCAGTTTTAGTAGTCACACCTAGACCATATTTAATGCAACATTCTTGAATTTATGAAAGAATATCGCAGAATCGCTGCCTTGAAAGAACACTGCTTAGCCTGAGAATTATCTGATTTGGGTCTTCACTCTTTGAATAAATGCAAATTTGAAACTATAGGTTAAGGCTCTGTAACTTTTAATAGGCATCAATAGTATTGTTAGGACCCCCAAATTCTGATTTAGACCCCCAAAATAGAAATTTGGGGGGGTCTTTGGTTGAGAACTTGAAGGGAAAACCCTGACTATGGGGATGGTTGAAATGTTGGTCGAATAAAAGCTGTCTACAAAATCTTGGTTCAACTTTGTCTCACCTTTTTGTTAAGCCAAATATTAGTAAGGCTGCTTAAACATAATATTAAGAAGACTTACATTTGTTTATCCATCTTGTCTGTCCAGCTGATTTCACTGGCAAAGTAGGCATTAAGGGCTATGACAAGGTCCACCAATATCTGTTGGCACCATGGTTGCTGCAAATTAAGAATTTTCATCTCACTTCTTTAAGTTTCATTACAGAAGCACAGATGGAAGATCTATCACAAATTATTAATTAATATCAATTTAAACAAGCTCATCCTGACAAATTTCCAGACAAATGATGTCAAGGTCAAGGTCACAGAGACATCAAAGTAGTACACCTACCCTTCCTAAGATGCACTCACATAAAAATTTGGAAACCATAACCAAAGTGGTTGAGTAGATATCGTCCAGTAAAAACCCAGACAGAAAGACGGATGGACTGACAGACAGAATGATAAATAGATCGAAAGACTGACGGACAGAGTGTAAACCTAAAGTTCCCCTACGGTGGGGAACAAACAAGAGGGCCATGATGGCCCTTAATCGCTCACCTGGTTACTATAGACTTAATAATACCCTGTATTTCTATGTAAAACAAGATGTGTGAAACACTAGGAACCGGGCAAATTTGACCTTTGACCCTGAAGGATGACCTTGACCATGACACGTCACCCCTCAAAATGTGCAGCTTCATGAGATACACCTGCATGCAAAAGATCAAGCCTCTATCTCAACTGGTTAAAAAATTATGGCCAATATATTTGACTTCTGACCTTGACATGTTACCTTCAAACAAGAGGGCCAGATTGGCCCTGATATCGCTCACCAGACAATCAGAGAAGATTTTTGAAGTTTTCTCTATATGTTTCCACCCAGGGTATGGGCAAATTTCTACCCCAGGGGCATAATTTATTTAACTTTTGTAGAGGACCTGAACATGATGCTATGTGCCAAATATGAAAGCTAGGAACCTTCCAGTTTCAGAGGAGAAATTTTTCGAAGTATTCACTAAATATAAACTGACCACTCCTGGGTTGGGGCCAATTTTGACCCCAGGGGCATAATTTATACAACTTTTGGAGAGGACCTGAACAAGATGCTATGTGCCAAATATGAAAGCTGAGAACCTTCCGGTTTCAGGAGAGAATATTTTCGAAGTATTCACTATATATGTTTCTATTGAAAACTGACCACCCCTGGGTCTGGGCCAATTTTGACCCAAGGGGCATAATTTATACAACTTTTGTAGAGGACCTGAACATGATGCTTTGTGCCAAATATGAAATCAGAGAACCCTGTAGATTCAGAGGTGAAGTTTTCACCACGTTTCTATTAAAAACTGGCCACCACTGGGGCAGGCCAATTTTGACCCCAGGGGCATAATTTATATAACTTTTGTAAAGGACCTGTACCTGATGCTATGTGCCAAATATGAAAGCTGAGAACCTTCCAGTTTCAGGAGAAGATTTTCAAAGTTTTCACCATATGTTTCTATTCAAAACTGGCCATCCCTGGGGCAGGCCCAAGTTTGACCCCAGGGGCATCAATCATATAACTTTTGTAAAGGACATGTACATGATGCTATATGCCAAATATGAAAGCTGAGAAATTTCCAGTTTCAGAGGAGAAGATTTTCAAAGTTTGCACTATATGTTTCTATTGAAAACTGACCATACCTGGGACGGGCCAATTTTTCCCCAGGGGCATAATTTATATAACTTTTGTAGAGGACCTGAACATGATACTATATGCCAAATATAAAAGCTGAGAACTTTCCAGTTTCAGAGGAGATTATTTTCAAAGTTTTCACTATATGTTTCTATTGAAAACAAGGCACCCCTGGGGCGGGCCAATTTTGACCCAAGCGGCATAATTTAAATAACTTTTGTAGAGGACCTACAGATAATTCTACGTACCAAAGATGAAAGCTGAGAACCTGTAGATTCAGAGAAGAAGATTTTTTAAGGTTGAAATTGTTGACACGGGACAACACACGACGCACGCCGACGGACGACAGACATCAGGCGATCACAAAAGCTCATCCTGAGCACAAAAGTGCTCTGGTGAGCTAAAAATAAAAGAAAATGTGTTCATGGGACATGGATGCCCCCGCTGGTTAACAGGAAGTAGATGAACGACAAACTTGAAAAGGGGAGACAAAGTGCAACTCACTATGATTATGCTTCAGACCAAATATCAAATCACTGCAGCTTACACAAGCGAGGAATCTTTTATGAAAATTTTTGTCATTAAACAATCACAGAAATTCAATCAAAGTGTCGGCAAACAGGAAGTAGATGGACGACAGACCTGAAAAGGGGAGACTCACTATGATAATGCTTCAGACAAAATATCAAATCATTCCACCTTGAACAGGCCAAGAAATCTTTGACGAAAATTTCAGACGTATGTATGGAGAGATGGACTGACGTACAAGGGTAAAACTTAATGCCCCCGTCGCCTAACAAGGGGGCATAAAAATTTCACCCAGAGGGGTCCTAATTTGTATATTGGTAGAGGATTATAAGGCAAAGCAACATGCAAAATGGTAAAGGTCTAAGCCATTTACTTTCAAAGGAGAAGATTTTTAAAGATTTACCAATGAACAAGAGGGCCATTGGCCCTATATCGCTCACCTGAGTTACAGTAATATATATTGTAAATGTTAATTTTTCTGCAGACAACATTTCTAGCAGATGACAGAAACTTAGTTTTAACCCTTTCACTGCTGAGCCAACTTGAACTAAAATTGACACGCGGTTTGGATTCAGATCTAATACCAAGTAACTGTCTGACCAAGATCTAAACTGTTTACAACTTGTGACAATTTTGCCTTATGTCAAAATGCCTAAAACTGATCTTTTAGAAATTCAAATGAGGACAAATCTAAGGCAGACGACATTACAAATCTATATGAAAGGGTTAAAGAGCTTGCTAGAGTATGCAGTGACCTTGAGAGATTTTATCATGATGTAACAGTAACTCTAAGGGCACTACTGGTCAGTGCTGTAACCTTTAAACTGCAGTTTCTGATGTGAAGAAGTCTATTTAACCCTTTCTCTCATATAAACGTGTTTTCACACATCTGCAAACAGTGTAGACCCAGATCAGACAGCTCCTATAGGATCAGGATCTGCTCTGTTTGCTAATGGAATTTGATAGATCTGTTTCTATGCCTTCTTAAACGGCTACGCTGATCCACCTTCCATATTTCATTATAAATATTTTGTCCATAACTATGCAGGAGGTATTGGAATTTGTAATAAACATAGAACAGGGAAAGGATTAAAAGTAAAGCCCTAGGGCTGGGCCATTTCTTGCCTGGGGGGTCATCATTTGAACAAACTTGGTAGAGGACCATTAGATGATGCTACATACCAAATATCTAAGCTCTAGGGTTTGTGGTTTCAGAGAAGAAAATAATTAAAGATTTTCACAAAAACAACTGATAAGCCCCGGGCAGGGCCATTTTTGTCTCGGGTCATGATTTGAACAAACTTGATAGAGGATCACCCAAGGTACAATTCAAGCAGAAGACAATTCTAAAGCAGACGACGTAACTTGCTAGAATATGGTACAGTTGATGTTCTACTACACAGTACTACACAGTCTTGTGACTTGACCCTACTGGTAGTCAATGCTGTAACCTTTAAACTGTAGTTTCTAACCTGAACAAGAGTGCCAAAATGTCACAAAATACGCCATCAAATGTCTTCAGTTGAAAGGTCATTACTCCATATCAGGTGGCGATAGTTCATGGAAATTAATAGTTTTTTTACGTTTAATCTATATATTAAGTCCCTAAATGAAAAACAAGAGGGCCATTGGCCCTATATCGCTCACCTGAGTTACAGTAATACATGTATATTGACATGTTAATTTTTCAGTGGAAAACAATCTAGCAGATGAAATAAGCTTAGTGCACTGCTTTCACCCTTTCACTGCTGAATAAACTTGAACTGGATTCAGAACTAATACCAAGTGAATGGTTGACCAAGATCTAAACTGTTTACAACTTGTGCCATTTTTGCCTTAGCTCAAAATGCCTAAAACTGGTCTTTGAGAAATTCAAATGACTTCAATAAAGCTATGCAATTAATGCAATTATACCTTGACCCAGGTATATAGGCAAATAAAGTGCTAGGCAGTACATAATGCCAGTTTTTGTGTGAAATGACCAATAAGAATATCTTTAAAAATCGTTTAACCCTTTCCCTCATATAAAGCTGTTTTCATGCATTAGCAAACAGAGTAGACTCAGATCAGACGACTCCTACGGAAGCTGTCTGATCTGGGTCTTCTCTGTTTCTTTTGACACAAGATCGGATTCTACAGTTTTTGTCAAAGCAAAAACTTCTCTTCAGAGAAATAATGTGTTTTACACATTAAAAATAAGAGTAGACTAGATCAGAAGGCTGCTATAGAAGCTGTCTGATCAGGGTCTGCTCTGTTTACATTTGACAAGATATAGATTTGATTTTACAGTTTTTTTCAAAGCTAAAACTTCTATTTATGGCAATAACAATTTTTTAAGCATTAGCAAACAAGAGTAGTCCCAGATCAATTTTTGTCAAAGCAAATAGGTTAAGGGTTAATAGGTGTTTAGAAATAATTCTAGATCTAGGTGTGAATATCTCATGATAATTCAATTAAATGGGTCATTAGTATTTTTAACAATTGAAATTGAGAAGAGTTACGTCTATTGTTATAATTAAGTTATATTTACTCAGTTATTTCATTAATATCATACAAAATTCAGACATTTTAGGACTTTTTAATGTGTTGTCATCAAATTTTATATAAAAATGTTATATTTAAGATGCTTTTTTGGGCAGCAGTAGTAATTTTAACACCTATCATTGTTAGGGGGGCAAATGCATTATCATGTTTTCTTAAGAATTACCATGACTTATATCAGTTGGGCCATTGCATAATCATGTTTTCAACCAGTTTTCTTAAACATTACCATGACTTATATCAGTTGGGTTTGGACCCAGATCAAAAGTCTAGATGGTGATCATTTTCCTTGATTGGCTGAATTGTTACTTTCCAATATCTCTCACATCTAATTTGAGAGACATTGGAAGACACCATGTAACATCTAGCTATCACTAACACTACACACTGGGGTTAATAGGTCAAAATGCCTTTAATGTTTCGTCTGCAACAAAAAGTTATTGTCATCTGCTTCAATTCTTAAATTAAACTTACTTTCTTTTTATTGCAAAAATATGGTTAAGATGACAAACAGTTTGGATCCTGATGAGACGCTGCAGTATGCGGCCTCTCATCTGGATCCAAACTGTTTGCATAGGTAATCACAGTTTCACCACTAGCATGCAAAGAGTTAAGAGTCATGCATTGACCTGGAGAGATTTTACTGCCGAGCCCTGTAACCTTTGAACTGAAGGATCTGGAGTTGTTCATTTAACCCTTAATTTCCCTCATATAAACTTGTTTTCATGCATCTGCAAACAGAGTAGACCCAGATAAGGTGGCTCCTGTAGGATCAGTGTCTGTTATTTGCTAATGGAATTTGACAGATCTGTTTCTATGCCTTCTAAAACAGCTACACTGATTCACCTTCAACATTTTATCATAAATAGATATAAATAGAATGACACTGGAACTCCAATGCAGTTATCTCCCTTTGTCCCTTATGGCTATGCTGATGGGACAAGGGAAATAACTGTGAGGAAATTACCTTTTAAGTGTTACAGATTCAGATGTTAAGTAGCATAAAACCCCAGGGTGAGACCATTTTTGGCCCAGGGGTCATTATTTGAACACACCTGATAGTGGTATATTAGGTGATGCTTCATACCAAATATCTTAGCTCTAGATTATGTGGTTTCAGACAAAAAGATTTTTAAAGGTTTCCCTATATAAGTCTATGTAAAAACTACAAGCCCAAGGGCAGGGCCATTTTTGGCCCGGGGGTCATCATTTTAACAAACTTGGTAAAGGACCATTAGATGATGCTATATACCAAATATCAAAGCTCTAGAAATTGTGGTTTCAGAGAAGAAGATTTTTAAAGATTTAAAAAAAAAACCTGTAAAAGTAGTGGGGCGGGGCCATTTTTTGCCCGGGGGTCATGATTTTAACAAAACTGATAGAGGACACCCTAAGGTACATTTCTGTGAAATTTGGTTGAAATCCTCCCAGTGGTTTAGGAGAAGAAGTCATTTGAAACAAAAGTGAACGGACAGACGGACGGACAGACGGACAGACGGACAGACGGACAGACGGACAGACGGACGACGGACGACAGGCGGTCACAATAGCTCACCTTGAGCCTTTGGCTCAGGTGAGCTAAAAAAGTTACGGAAAAACTATCAATTTTAAGGAAAAGTGACCTTAACCTTGGTTGGGCAAAGCCCATATTCAATAGGGTCCCTGCCCTCATAGATATCAATGCACATGTAAAGTTTCGTGATGATTGGATATCATCATCATCATCATCCTGTTTAGTTTATACAGGCCAGAGATTAATCCTTTAGCAAGGGTGAGGCCTGTCTGCCTGTCGAGGAGCGTAGTCTTCCTCTCCACTTCTGGCGATCCTGTGGGTTGGTAGGTTCCATCCCAAGAGCTGCACGATCACGCATCACAAGGTCATTCCAGGATAGTTTTGGTCTTCCTTGACCTCGTTGTGATGCAATGTTCATGTTTCTGATCTGGTAGATCCTGCTTGAGCTACTTTCTGTGTGGACAAACCATCTCAGCCTGCCTGTTTGCAGGATGTTTGCACATACTAACGACAACGGACAATGGACACAGGATCATCCCAAAACCTTGACACTTTGTGCCAGGTGAGCTAAAAATAACTCAAAATTAAAGGGGAGATAATATGTGCAATTCAATATCCGAAACACATGAAAATTGCATCTTGCACATATACTATTCTTGCTTATTATGTATGCCAAATATAAATTCAATAACTTTCAACAAGAGTACCGCATACGGTACATAATACGCCCACTTGCAAACTTTCTCTGATTCAACATGCCTTATAAGTGTTGACATTTTCTAATCTGTGCTTCAGATCTTGATTTCCATATTAAGGTGATACTATTTTTTAAAAAAAATGAAGTGAATATCTTATTAAATAAAAAAGTTACAGCTAATCCTCATTTTTGCAGATTTTTGTAAAGTGCAACGGCCATAACTCTTGTAAAGACAAACTGAATGAACCTCAAAATAAACTCAGCTTCAAATTGTGTTCCTTAAAACATTTGTGTTAAGTTTCATTTATATCATTTAAATAGTTTTCCCAGAAAACAACAGACAAACTAAAAGTTGACCGACAAACAAAGCAACAAACACACAAAGTTCAAGGACCATAACTTTAGAATTAAATGACATATCAAAACCCCGCAATATATGTGAAAATTCACATTAAGGTTTAACCATATAAAAAAATTGAAGTAAATATCATTTCAAATGAAAAAGTTATGGCCATCCTCATATTTGCATAGACTTGCATTATTTTTTTAAGTGCAAGGGCCATAACTCCAAAACAACAAATCAAATGATCCTCAGAATCGACTTAGCTTCAGGTCTTGATGCATTAAACATGTGTAGTAAGTTTCATTAATATCTGTCAAACAGTTTTGCCAGAAAACAGCGTACAAACTATATGCATATATTTGCATTATTTTTTAAGTAAAAGGGCCATAACTCCGAAACGACAAATCAAATAAACCTCAAAATCAACTCAGCTTCAGATCTTGATGCATTAAACATTTTTGTGAAGTTTCATTAATATCTCTCAAATAGTTTTCCCAGATAACAGCGGACAAACTATTTGCATGTATTTGCATTATTTTTTAAATACAAGGGTCATAACTCCGAAACAACAAATCAAATGTTCCTCAGAATCGACTCAGCTTCAGGTCTTGATGCATTAAACATGTGTATGAAGTTTCATTAATATCTCGCAAATAATTTTCCCAGAAAACAGCAGACAAACTATTTGCATATTTTTTAAGGACAAGGGCCATAACTCTGAAACGAAAAATCAAATGATCCTCAGAATCAATTCAGTTTCAGATCTTGATGCATTAAACATTTGTGTTAAGTTTCATTAATATCTCTCAAATAGTTTTCCCAGAAAATAGCGGACAAACTATTTGCATGTATTTGCATTATTTTTTAAATACAAGGGCCATAACTCCGAAACGACAAATCAAATGAACCTTAGAATTGACTCAGCTTCAGATCTTGATGCATTAAACATGTGTGTGAAGTTTCATTAATATCTCTCAAATAGTTTTCCCAGAAAACAGCGGACAAACTATTTGCATATTTTTAAGGACAAGGGACATAACTCTGAAATGAAAAATCAAATGAACCTCAGAATCAACTCAGCTTCAGATCTTGATGCATTAAATATTTTTGTGAAGTTTCATTAATATCTGTCAAATAGTTTTCCCAGAAAACAGCGGACAAACTATTTGCATTATTTTTTTAGTAAAAGGGCCATAACTCCGAAACGAAAAATCAAATGAACCTCAGAATCAACTCAGCTTCAGATCTTGATGCATTAAACTTTTTTGTGAAGTTTCATTAATATTCCTCAAACAGTTTTCCCAGAAAACAGCGGACAAACTATTTGCATATTTTTTAGGACAAGGGCCATAACTCTGAAATGAAAAATCAAATGAACCTCAGAATCAACTCAGCTTCAGATCTTGATGCATTAAACATTTGTGTGAAGTTTGATTAATATCTGTCAAATAGTTTTCCCAGAAAACAGCGGACAAACTATTTGCATTATTTTTTGAGTAAAAGGGCAATAACTCCAAAACGACAAATCAAATGAACCTCAGAATCGACTCAGCTTCAGATCTTGATGCATTAAACATTTTTGTGAAGTTTCATTAATATCTCTCATATAGTTTTCCCAGAAAACAGCGGACAAACTATTTGCATATTTTTTAGGACAAGGGCCATAATTCTGAAATGAATAATCAAATGGACCTCAGAATCAACTCAGATTCAGATCTTGATGCATTAAACATTTGTGTGAAGTTTCATTAATATCTGTCAAATAGTTTTCCCAGAAAACAGCGGACAAACTATTTGATGTATTTGCATTATTTTTTGAGTAAAAGGGCCATAACTCCGAAACGACAAATCAAATGAACCTCAGAATCAACTCAGCTTCAGATCTTGATGCATTAAACATTTTTGTGAAGTTTCATTAATATCTCTCAAATAGTTTTCCCAGAAAACAGCGGACAAACTATTTGCATATTTTTAAGGACAAGGGCCATAACTCTGAAATGAAAAATCAAATGAACCTCAGAATCAACTCAGCTTCAGATCTTGATGCATTAAACATTTGTGTGAAGTTTCATTAATATCTATCAAATAGTTTTCCCAGAAAATAGCGGACAAACAAAATGTTGACGGACGGACGGACAAACGAACGAACGAACGGATGGACGGACAGGGCCACGACAATATACGACCACCTTTATTAGGTGGGCGTATAAAAAGGAGATGATCGTGACACCTACTACCCATGTTTAAATGCAGAACGACCAGTAGCAGTACATTACATTGTATACCCCTTCAAACTTTGTTTGTGGGGGTATAGTAAATAATAGGTATCATGACTAACCTTATGCTATAACATATCAAAATGTGTTATAATCAGTAAGAAATTAACACTACTTTATGCTGTGGACTTTAGTAATGTGTGATACCAGTGACAGTGGTGAGAAGAGATTTGATAAACAGTATCAATGAGCCTTACCTGTTTAACTTTGGACTTGTCCAGGATTTCTGCAAGTAGTGTCAGTGGCATTGAGGGTAAATTCACTGCTTTCACTGCATTGATAATCAGCTCAACATCACTGAAAAAAATATTACAAACTTCAACAATTCAAGCAAATTCATAGAATTGATACCCCCTGCCAAAGGTGTTACCTAGTAAAATGGGGCAAACATTTTTTTTTTTTTTTTTTTTTTGTGGGGGGGGGGGGGGGGGGGGGGGTGTTAAATAGATATTTTGACCAACTTTATGAATATAGGCCCAAATTACTGCTTCTATGGCAATCTAATCATAGTGTACATGTTTTGATACCGAATAAGCCACAGCAAGGGGAGATGTGTCTTACTGTATTACAAAAAGTATAGACCTAGACTGGGTGCCGCGTCTCAGCTATGGCATCTGATCCAGTCTACTACTTTTGCATAAGGTTGTATATACTATACAGTTTATTCTCATATAATGAATCATTACATATCCGACTGGGTGTTGCATTGGTGATGTGGTTGGTGAGCTGTTTCTGAACTGTTTGAATCATAAGGCCTATTTTATCTTGACACTGCTTGAATATGAAAGCTGTATAAAGCATAATTCAAGCAGGGTCCGTCTGTTTTCAACAGGGGATAAGGGCAATAAATATATGATTTTTGTGTATCAAAGGGGAATAATTCCTAAAAGTCGCACACCAACTGAAAATGTAATACATGGGAACAATGCCATGGCAATAACAAATATTTATGTTGAGATAAAGCATTGGACGGAAAAAATATATGATTTTTGAGAATCAAAGGGCAATAACTTCTAAATGTTACAAGTGACCTGGAAAAATAATACATGGGAACGTTGCCCCAGTGATAGCAAATATTCATGTCAAGTTATATTGGGGTTCAGTCAGTCTGTAACAGGGATATGGCATCGGTTAGAAAAATTATGTCAATTTTGCGTATAAAAGGGCAATAACTCCTAAATGCTGCAAGCTATCTGGAACTGTAATACATAGGAATGATGCCCCAGTGATAACAAATATTCATGTCTAGTTTCATTGAATTCTGTACAGAGATATGGCACCGGAGGGAAAAAGTATGTCATTTTTGCGTCTAAAAGGGCAATAACTCAGAAATGCCGCAAGCGATCTGAAAAATTAATATATGGGAACAGTGCCCTAGTGATAACATATATTCATGTCAAGTTACATTGAATTCTGTCAATCCGTTACAGAGATATGGCATGGGATGGAAACCGGAGGGATAGACGGACGGAAGGACAGTCGGAGGGACAAGCCCAAAACAATATCCCTCTGCCTTTGGCAGGGGATAAAAACCACAGGTTTATTGATTTAACTAACCCGTTTCCCCCATAAATATTCTTTCACTGAAAGACTATCATAATTGATAATGATAAGCAATTTTTTTTTTATCATGGAGCATGAAGTAATGGCAATAGCCAGGTTTATGTTTTTCTAAGCAAATGGAGCAGACTGATGAGGAAGCTTCTACAAGCAGTGTTCCCGTTTACGGCGTAATCATATCTAAATACGCACCGAAAATCGTTGGAACGCAAAATAGTCAAGTACGTTGCGTCCATGGGACGCAAGATCAATGATCGAGATTTTACCGATTTAAATGAATCCAGGTAAATTAACAACTGAAACTCGGTCTTACATCGATCCGGATCAATAAACAAAATGATTCTCACTCTGTTTTCTTGACATTTTTTCCGAAATTGCAACGCATCTATTAATATCGAGTGCTGGGTTATTCCAGGTACGTAGGAGGGCACCTACATTGACTGGTTACGATTTTCACCCTAATGTCAACATCTAAAATTGTGTAATTCTACGAGAACCGTTCTGTCGCGTAGTAATGTCATTTTGGGTGCTGAAAAAAGATGGCGTCTGCTAGTAAAAAAGTTCAACATGCCAGGAACTTTAAAGCGTTATGGGTGCAAGGTCGAGAGTTTAAAGACTTGTTAGTAAGTGATGTTAGCCCTGAAACCAATAGAAATACCATGTGATGCTTTGTATGCACTGAAAATGAAGTGAAAACCGCTTTTACGTACCAGCGGTTGCAGTGATGCTCAGTTCAGTTCACTATGCTCGTCCACTTCAAATCAAAGCATCAAGAAATACCTTATTATACAGTGCTTGTATCACTTATCTTTTTTATGTTAAATGATACATCAGTGTAAGTCTTAAATAAGTTTACCCCTTTACATTAAATGGTGCAAAAAATCTGCATTACAAAAGCTGGAGTGAAATTATCTGGGACTCAGTTGTATTTGCTTGGGACGCAACTTTTGCTGATGACCTGGGTCCTAGGGACTCGGTAAAATTCAATCCTAATGAGAACACTGACAAGGGCTGGCTGATCTGGGTTAATTCCATTTGCAAAGGCATAAAATATGTTAATGGAGGTCTAGGTTTAATTGCATAATCAATTGTAAAGCCTTCTTTACTTCCATTCCAGAGGGGCATGGACAAAGGCTGGTACATTGTCCATGTTTTGCTGAGCTCTTGATCTGGAATCCCTGGACATTTCACCACGGTAAAACCTGGACAATTTTCCATGGAATACCATCCGAATACTCCATGTACATGGAAGAAGTTCTATGTTTTACCAGCGTAAAAATTTCAGCAATCTCTGGAAATTTCACCAATTTTCACTAAAAATTCCAGGGATTTCCAGCCTTTTTCTCTGCAGGCTAGTAAAATTATTCCAGTATGAGTAGAATGTAGGCTGGAAACTTAGTCCGAATACTCCAGCCTCTTAAATTCCATGGAAATTCCTGGCCTTTTTTCACCCGGGTAGTTGGCCAGTTAGAAATTCCTTTCAGTGTATACACAGTTTGCTGTACAAAGCTTGCCTTGATGTACATTAACCCTTCGCTTGCTATTCGCGTCAATATACCTACCTGTAAAAGTAGGAGCTGTCTCATCAGGGTCTGCACTATTTACAAGTTGATTGCGCAACCAGTGCACTCCACAGCAGTGATTGCACAGCGATATACTTGCACACAGTGAAAATATATGTTATTATACAACAGGACATGGGTAAAGAAGGAGAAATGTATTTCAAAATTCAGCAAGCGAAGGGTTAAAAGCTTCATCATCTCAAAAGCAAAAGGCTGCTAGTGCAAATTTCCGGGATTCTGCTTACCTTTGTCAAGAGGCCATACAAACTACTTTGTACAAAATAGTACTTGACCAATTACTTAAAAACAAGAGGGCCAGAATGGCCCTGAAGCGCTCACCAGACAATCAGAGGAGAAGATTTTCAAAGTTTTCACTATATGTTTCTATAGAAAACTAGCCGGCCCTGGGGCAGGCCAATTTTGACCCCAGGGGCGTAATTTATATAACTTTTGTAGAGGACTTGAACATGATGCTATGAGCCAAATATTAAAGCTGAGAACCTTTCAGTTTCAGAGGAGAAGATTTTCAAAGTTTTCTCTATATGTTTTTGCTGAAAACTACCCACCCCTGGGGCGGGGCCAATTTTGACCCCAGGGCCATAATTCATATAACTTTTGTAGAGGACCTATACATGATGCTATGTGCCAAATATGAAAGCTGAGAACTTTCCAGATTCAGAGAAGAAGATTTTCAAAGTTTTCACTATTTGTTTCCATTGAAAACTGTCCACCCCTGGGGCGGGGACAATTTTGACCCCAGGGCAATAATTAATATAACTTTTGTAGAGGACCTGAACATGATGCTATGTGCCAAATATGAAAGCTAATAACCTTCTGGTTTCAGAGGAGAAGATTTTCAAAGTTTTACTATATGTTTCTATTGAAAACTTCCCACCCCTGGGGCGGGGCCAATTTTGACCCCAGGGGCATAATTTATATAACTTTTGTAGAGGACCTATAGGTGATGCTATGTACAAAAGATGAAAGCTGAGAACCCTGTAGATTCAGAGGAGAAGATTTTTAAAGGTTCAAATTGTTTTCTCTATATGTTTTTGCTGAAAACTACCCACCCCTGGGGCGGGGCCAATTTTGACCCCAGGGCCATAATTCATATAACTTTTGTAGAGGACCTATACATGATGCTATGTGCCAAATATGAAAGCTAAGAACTTTCCAGATTCAGAGAAGAAGATTTTCAAAGTTTTCACTATTTGTTTCCATTGAAAACTGTCCACCCCTGGGGCGGGGACAATTTTGACCCCAGGGCAATAATTAATATAACTTTTGTAGAGGACCTGAACCTGATGCTATGTGCCAAATATGAAAACTGAGAAACTTCTGATTTCAAAGGAGAAGATTTTCAAAGGTTTACTATATGTTTCTATTGAAAACTTCCCACCCCTGGGGTGGCCCCAATTTTGACCCCAGGGGCATAATTTATATAACTTTTGTAGAGGACCTGAACATGATGATCTGTGCCAAATATGAAAGCTAAGCGCCTTCCAGTTTCAGAGGAGAAGATTTTCAAAGATTTCACTATTTGTTTCCATTGAAAACTGCCCACCCCTGGGGCGGGGCTAATTTTAACCCCAGGGCCATAATTTATATAACTTTTGTAGAGGACCTGAACATGATGCTATGTGCCAAATATGAAAGCTGAGAACCTTCTAGTTTCAGAGGAGAAGATTTTCAAAGTTTTCACTATATATTTCTATTGGAAACTGCCCACCCCTGGGGCGGGCCAATTTTGACCCCAGGGCCTTAATTTATATAACTTTTGTAGAGGACCTGAATATGCTGCTCTGTGCCAAATATGAAAGATGAGAGCCTTTCAGTTTCAGAGGAGAAGATTTTCAAAGATTTCATTATTTGTTTCTATTGAAAACTGCCCACCCTTGGGGCGGGGCCAATTTTGACCCCAGGGTCATAATTTATATAACTTTGTAGAGGACCTGAACATGATGCTATGTGCCAAATATGAAAGCTAATAACCTTCTGGTTTCAGAGGAGAAGATTTTCAAAGTTTTACTATATGTTTCTATTGAAAACTTCCCACCCCTGGGGCGGGGCCAATTTTGACCCCAGGGGCATAATTTATATATAACTTTTGTAGAGGACCTATAGGTGATGCTATGTACAAAAGATGAAAGCTGAGAACCCTGTAGATTCAGAGGAGAAGATTTTTAAAGGTTCAAATTGTTGACGCCCGACGACGCACGACGCACACCGCACGACGCACGCCGACGGACGACGGACATCTGGCGATCACAAAAGCTCACCCTGAGCACTTTGCGCTCTGGTGAGCTAATAAGAGGGTCAAAACGGCCCTGACATCGCTCACCAGACAATCAGAGGTGAAGATTTTCAAAGTTTTCACTATACATGTATGTTTCTATAGAAAACTAGACGGCACATCGGGCAGAGCCAATTTTGACCCCAGGGGCACAATTTATACAACTTTTGTAGAGGACCTGAACACGATGCTATGTGCCAAATATGAAAGCTGAGAACCTTCCAGTTTCAGAGATGATTTTCAAAGTTTTCACTATACGATTCTATTGTAAACTGGCTAACCCTAGGGCTGGGCCAATTTTGAATCCAGGGGTATAATTTATTTAACTTTTCTAGAGGACCTGAAAATGATGCTATCTGTCAAATATGAAAGTTAAGAACCTTCCAGTTTCAGAGGAGAAGATTTTCAAAGTTTTACTATATATTTCAATAGACAAGAGGGCCAGAATGACCTTGAAGCGCTCACCAGACAATTAGGAGAAGATTTTCAAAGTTTTCACTTTAGGGTTTTATTGAAAACTAGCCAACCCTGGGGCAGGGCAGGGCAGGGCAAATTTTGACCCAATGGGCACAATTTATACATCTTTTGTAGAGGACCTGAACATGATGCTATGTGCCATATATGAAAGCTGAGAACCTTCCAGTTTCAGGAGAAGATTTTAAAAGTTTTCACAATATTTTTTTGTTGAAAACTGGCTACCCTTGCGGCGGGGCCAATTTTGACCCCAGGGGCATAATTTATACAGTGATGTCTTGTTAATCCGGAATTCGTTAATCCGGAAAACTCGCGATCCGGACGAAAGTCGAGGGGAACGGATTTTTTGTGCAGTAAATTGACTCGTTACATCCGGACATAGATTTCCGGTAACCCATCTATGTATTTACCTGTATTTGTGACTCGTTAATCCGACCGGGTCCGTAGCCCCGGGGCTTAATTGCCCACCCCTGACACTTAACAATAGTGCATCGCGGAGGTGCGAACTCTTGTGTTTACAATCACGGGCATGGGTAAAACAACCCCCGATTGAGTGCAAACTGTTTAATTGGTTTGATATTCTTTAATGTTCCTTATTGAGATGAACACTCGCCCAATTAACTTGTTACGTTAAAACCGCGCCGCCATCGTTAAACTGTTAATCACCTTAAATGATTTGCTAATTCATGAATTAAAAGGCTATATTAATTGGGGATTCCCGCTAGGTTTTCCCCAAGATTCTAACTCACGCGTGAGCTGGCTGGTTCCCGACTTCCGCCTTACAAGTACATGTACGCGGATGGAATATTCGGGAAACCCGTCATGTCAAACATGGAGACCAACGTCGATTTTACAAAGTTTGCCCGCAGGCAAATTCGATAATCCACATTGTATTACTCAAATGAGAGAACTGACACTTATGGATAGGGTGCAAAAAGCATTTAGAACGACAAACAAGGCAATTAATTTAATATGACTTGCGATTATTACGGGCATATGCACACATGAACGTTACAAGAAAAGACTTCTTGATGCGAAAGTAAATGTGTACATATACAATGTTTATGGTTGAGTTGATATTTTGCAGCATACGACGGTGATTCATTAATCCGGAAAATTCGTTAATCCGGAAATTTTGCTGGGAACGAACGTTTCCGGATTAACGAGACATCACTGTATAACTTTAGTAGAGGACTTGAACATTATGCTATGTGCCAAATATGAAAGCTGAGAACCCTGTAGATTCAGAGGAGAAGATTTTCAAAGTTTGCACTATATGTTTCTATTGAAGACTGGCTATCCCTGGGGCGGGGCCAATTTTGACCCCAGGGGCATAATTCATACAACTTTTGTAGAGGACCTGAACATGAAGCTATACGCCAAATATGAAAGCTGAGAATCTTCCAGATTCAGAGAAGATTTTCAAAGTTTTCACTATATGTTTCTATTGAAAACTGGCTACCCCTGGGGCGGGGCCAATTTTGACCCTAGGAGCAAAATTTATAAACATTTTTGTAGAGGACCTGAACATCATGCTATGTGCCAAATATGAAAGCTGAGAACCCTGTAAATTCAGAGGAGTAGATTTTCAAAGATTTACTATATGCTTCTATCAGAAACAAGTCACCCCTGGGGCGGGGCCAATTTTGACCTCAGGGGCATAATTTATATAACTTTTGTAGAGTACCTGAACATGATGCTATATGTGCAAAATATGAAAGCTAAGAACCTTCCAGTTTCAGAGGAGAAGTTTTCAAAGGGATGACGAGGGACGACGCACGCCGACGGAGGACAGACATCAGGCGATCACAAAAGCTCACCCTGAGCACTTTGTGCTCTGGTGAGCTAACATGTCTTGTCCTGAGTGGTCTATATTTTATTTGGTAACACAGACTTGATAAATTTGATAAACAATTTGATAAAGGGTCACATGATGAACATTGTTTCTATCCAGCCAGTGGTTTTAGGGAGAGCCCCCACTCCTGGCAACCACATATTACTTCCCATACACATGACAAAAGACAAAGCAAATTCTAATATCAAGGTTTCTAAAACATGATTAACAAAAACCTTTGTGTTTGTTTGCAGATATGCAGACAGTCCTAGGCCATTAATCACTAACATTTTGAGTCTAAACCCAAATTCATATTTAAAGTATTTTTGTTTGATCTTTTGTTTCCTAAAAGATACTAATGAACCACTTGCCAGCAATCATGCACACAGGGCAACTTTAAAAGACATTCTTTAAAAACTTGCAACAATGTTTAAATGTCCAGTTTTGAGTCTGAATCTCAACTTTGGACTGACAATGTTAACTAGAACCCCCATGCACCATCTTGTCAAAAGATCCAATATGATTTCAATACAAAAGGAAATAGCTCAATAATCCTTTCATCCACACTTGTGGAAAGAAAGTTTTTAAAGTCCAATCAAGGAATGACTCACATCACAATTTTGTCACACACATCTTCACATCATCATAAATTCATATGCAATGGTGAAGAAATGTAGAAGTTATGCTCTGGACAAAAAATACTTCGGGGAATAAATCCCTCAAAAAAGATTTTTTTAGAGTTACATTCCTTGTTAACTGCACATCCTCTCATCACCCTCTATCCATATGTAAAGTTTCACAGTTGTGCATACAATACTTGAGAAGTTATGCTCTGGACAAAAAAATATTTATTAAAAGTAACAAAGGGGAATAAATCCCTCAAAAATAAATTCAAAGTTACATGCCTTGTTGGCTGCACATCCAGTCATCACTCTCTATCTGTACATAAAGTTTCAACTTTGTGCCTACAATACTTGAGAAGTTATGCTCAGGACAAAATATTGCTTCTGAAAGGCAAACAAGAGGGCCAGAATGGCCCTGACATTGCTCACCAGACAATCAGATATGTTTCTATTGAAAATTTACCACACCTGGGGCAGTGCCTATTTTGACCCCAGTGACACAATTTATATAACTTTTGTAGAGGACCTAAACATGATGCTATATGTGCCAAATATGAAATCTGAGATGTTCAAAGTTTGCACTGTATGTTTCTATTGAAAACTGACCACCCCTTGGGTGGGGCCTATTTTGACCCCAGGGGCATAATAAATATAACTTTTGTAGAGGACCGGGAAATGGTGCTATGTGCCAAATATGAAAGCTGATAACCCTGTAGATTCAGAGGAGAAGTTTTCACTATACGTTTCTATAGACTAAAAGGCCATTGAAAGTGTTACAGATTACAGATGACAGAAACCCTATCACTGCTGAGCATGACTTGACTGAAATTAGCACATAGTTTGGATTCTGATCTGACACATATGTAACTTCATATGTGGTTTGTACAAGAGAGATAATTGTAAGATTGATATGTATTAAAAACAGTGTGAACAAACTTAAACAAGCAGACAATAAATCTGAAACAGACACCATTAGAGGGTTTATTCCAATGTCTCCCACATTTTGATAGACAAATTTCCAATAAGTCCCACATTTAAGCCAGACAGGTAATCCAGTGGAGCATGCATAAGACTATAGTCAGTATCAATTGATTGCTATATAGTTTGCTTGAACTGGCCTACCTATAGAGAGAGAACAAATATATGCAGAAAACTGATAATTACTCAATGACTCAAACAAGATGATGGAAAAAGTTGAGGGTTGAATGTTATTAAAGTATTACATGTAATTAATTAAGTCAGATTGCTAAATAGACAATTAGTATTGTTTGTAATTGCATAAATCACATAATCAAAAAAATCATTTAACCATTGTCTTCAGGGCCGTACCCAGAAAATTCTGGCTGGGGGTGCCCAGTTGGGGAGGGTACGGGAGGGGTGTCCCCTCCGGGTAGCCGAAAATTTTTTTGGTATGCCGAATTGAATGGTGCATTTTTCTGCTATCTGAATCACTCTATCAAGATATAATTTTATGTTATAAAATAGGATATCGGCTCCTTACACCTGGGTTTCAATGGACCTAAAGCACAAAATTAATGTTTCAATGTATGGAATTCATATAAATTATCCTAACACAAAAGTTCAAGTGATCAAGGCTAAAGTTTTTTGCCGTTGAATTGACCGACAGACAGACGGACATATGATGTGGTCATGATTTTTTTCCCGTTGACAGACAGACGTGATCTTGGTTAAAGATTTTTTTGCCACTGACAGACAGACAGACATGTGATCATGACTAAAGATTTTTGCCATTGACTGACAGACAGACATATCTGATCATGATTAAAGTTTTTTGCCATGGACAGACTCGGCATTATTCATCTCAGAACTAGCATCTGCTTAAATTATGTCTTTATTTAAGGACATGCATGTTGATCTACCAAGATTGGCAAGAACATAACTAAAAGTAATAAAGAAAACAGTTTTTTTTGAAAATCATCTTCATTTATAAATTAATATAAGAAACATAAGTATATCAGTTGTCTATATAAATATATATTTGCTTTTAAAAGAAACTGATAATTCCTTCATTCATTGATCACAAACGAAAATCCTTTTGAATTTTCAAAATTAATTGATTTTAACCCTTTCCCTCATATAGACATGTTTTCACGCATTTGTAAACAGAGTAGGCCCAGATCAGACGGCTCCTAGAGGAGCCGTCTGATCAGGGTCTGCTCTGTTTGATAATAGAATTTAATAGATCTGTTTCTTTGCTTTCTAAAATGTATACAATGGGTCACCTCCCATATTTCTTTATAACTATTTTGTTAATGAATATTCAGTAGATATTGAAATGTGGCCTAAATGCAGAACAGGGAAAGGGTTAAGCAATATGCCTAAAAACTATTATTTTCAAGATTGGATAAGGGAAAAAATGATTTTTTTTGTAAGTATAAATACCTGAAATGCAAATACATAGTGTTTTTTTTCTTTTGAACATTACCAAATTATATAAAAAAAGCAAAATATCCAAGTAAATATACACTCAACTAACCATAGTATAACAATAGTTCTTTCTTCTAAATGTGAAATCAACCCTGATCAAAACTACAAGCATAAAATGTTAGAGTTTAGCAAGAGGGTCATGATGGCCCTAAATCGCTCACCTGGTTATAACAGATTTATGTATACAATGAAACAGATATTTCATTTTATGTTATTTTACAATAGCAGTTTCAGGGCTTTTTTGGATGATTTTATAGTCCTTATTCGGCTATATTCCCATTGGCAAAAGGTGTGTTTTTCATCCATTTTTTAAAGGAAAATTCCCAATCTTAAGTTTAAAAAAACAACAAGAAAAAACGTTTATTCAGTACAATCGGTCTGGGGAGGAATCAGTTGTACTTTTTTGTCATTCGGGAATGTTCGGAGTTATTCTTTCATTACTAGTTATTCATATTGATCAATGTCAGTAAAACGCTTATTGGTCGAAGTGCATACTGCTAGCTAGGCTATAGCGTCTTGATACGTCACCCCTCGTCTTGACTCCTCGCTAGAGTAATATACGTGCCACATGCGGTATTTTTATGCCCCCAAAGGCGGGCATATAGTAATCGCATTGTCCGTCCTTCCATCTGTCTGTCTGTCCGTCTGTCCGCACTCACCAAAGGGTAGTTGTGTGACTTTTTCTAACTAGTCCCACAAGTAAAATCATTAACCTGGCCATCTCTTGTGACATTAACCTGGCCATTTCTTGTGACATTAACCTGGCCAGTTGTGGGACATAGGGTTAGGGTTAGCTTCCAGATCATTCTTTTCCAAAGTTAGAGCCAAAAATAGTTTTTCTTGTGGGACTAGTCACACAAGAAAATATCAAAGGAAAAAGTCACACAACTACCAATTTGTTAGCACGTCCGTCCGTCCGTCCGTCCGTCTGTCCATCCGTCCGTCTGCACTCACCAAAGGGTAGTTGTGTGACTTTTTCTAACTAGTCCCACAAGTAAAATCATTAACCTGGCCATCTCTTGTGACATTAACCTGGCCATTTCTTGTGACATTAACCTGGCCAGTTGTGGGACATAGGGTTAGGGTTAGGGTTAGCTTCCAGATCATTCTTTTCCAAAGTTAGAGCCAAAAATAGTTTTTCTTGTGGGACTAGTCACACAAGAAAAGATCAAAGGAACAAGATGTGTTTGTGAAACACTATGCCCCCTCGATATGATATTTGACACTAAAGGATGACCTTGATCTTGACATGTCACCCCTCAAACTGTGCAGCTTCATGGGGTGCACATGCATATCACATATCAAGTCTGTATCTCTACTGGTTCAAAAGTTATGACCAATGTTAAAGTTGGTGACCTTTGACCATGAAGGATGACCTTGACCTTGACATGTTCCCCTCAAACTGTGCAGCCAACACACATATACCAACTATCAAGTCTGTATCTCTACTGGTTCAAAAGTTAGGGCAAATGTTATAGTCGGTGACCTTTGACCCTGAAAGATGACCTTGACCTTTAAATGTCACCCCCAAAATGTGCATACACATGCATACCAAATATCAAGACTTTATCTCTAATGGTTCAAAAGTTATGGCCAATTTGAAGTTGGTGACCTTTGACCCTGAAGAATGACCTTGACATTGCACCCCTCACACTGTGCAGCTTTATGAGATACACAAGCATGCCACATATCAAGTCTCTATCTGTACTGGTTCAAAAGTTATGGCCAATGTTAAAGTCAGTGATTTGACCCATGTTTGACCTCTGCCCTTTGAGGATGACCTTGACCTTGACATGTCACCCCTCAAAATGTGCGGCTTTATGAGATACATTTGCATGCCACATATCAAGTCTCTATCTGTACTGGTTCAAAAGTTATGGCCAATGTTAAAGTCAGTGATTTGACCCATGTTTGACCTCTGCCCTTTGAGGATGACCTTGACCTTGACATGTCACCACTCAAAATGTGCGGCTTTATGAGATACATATGCACGCCAAATATCAAGTCACTAGCTATACTGGCTCAAAAGTTATGACCAATGTTAAAGTTACAGACAAAGAAACAGACAATTTGACCTTTGACCCTGAAAGATGACCTTGACCTTGACATTTCACCCCTCAAAATGTGCAGCTTCATGAGATACACATGCATGCCAAATATCAAGTCTCTATCTCTACTGGTCCAAAAGTTATGGCCAATGTTAAAGTAGGTGATTTGACCCATATATTTGACCTCTGACCTTGAAGGATGACCTTGACCTTGACATGTCACCCCTCAAAATGTGCGGCTTTATGAGATGCATATGCATACCAAATATCAAGTCTCTATCTGTACTGGCTCAAATGTTATGACCAATGTTAAGGTTGCGTTAAAGTTACAGACAATAAACAGACAATTTGACCTTTGACCCTGAAGGATGACCTTGACCTTGACATGTCACCCCTCAAAATGTGCAGCTTCATGAGATACACAAGCATGCCAAATATCAAATCTCTATCTCTACTGGTCTAAAAGTTATGGCCAATGTTAAAGTCGGTGATTTGACCCATATATTTGACCTCTGACCTTGAAGGATGACCTTGACCTTGACATGTCACCCCTCATAATGTGCGGCTTAATGAGATACATATGCATACCAAATATCAAGTCTCTATCTGTACTGGCTCAAAAGTTATGACCAATGTTAAAGTTGCTGACAAACAAACAGACAAACAGACAAACAGACAAACAGACAAACAGACAAACAGACAAACAAACAAACAAACAAACAGACAGGGCAAAAACAATATGCCCCCCAGATTTGATCTGGGGGGCATAAAAAGTCACACAACTACCCATTTGTTAGTACGTCCGTCCGTCTGTCCTTCCGTCCCAAATTCGTGTGCGGTCTGTAACTTCTTCATCTATCAATGGATTTCAATATAACTTGCCACAAATGTTCACCAGACAGAGACGATGTGTCGCGTTCAACTCCCTGGTCCATGGGGCAAAGGTCAAGGTCACAGGGTACAATTACTTTGTCACAAATTTCGTGTCCGGTCTGTAACTTCTTCATCTATCAATGGATTTCAATATAACTTGCCACAAATGTTCACCACACTAAAACGATGTGTCGTGTTCAACTCCCAGGTCCATGGGTCAAAGGTCAAGGTCACAGGGTACAATTACTTTGTCACAAATTTCGTGTCCGGTCTGTAACTTCTTTATCTATACATGGATTTCAATATAACTTGGCAAAAATGTTCACCAGACAAAGACGATGTGTCGTGTTCAACTCCCTGGTCCATGGGTCAAAGGTCAAAGTCACAGGGTACAATTAGTTTGTCACAAATTTCGTGTCCGGTCTGTAACTTCTTCATCTATCAATGGATTTCAGTATAACTTGCCACAAATGTTCACCACACAAAGACGATGTGTCGCGTTCAGCTCCCAGGTCCATGGGTCAAAGGTCAAGGTCACAGGGTACAATTACTTTGTCACAAATTTCGTGTCCGGTCTGTAACTTCTTTATCTATCAATGGATTTCAATATAACTTGGCACAAATGTTCACCACACAAAGACAATGTGTAGCTTTCAACTCCCAGGTCCATGGGTCAAAGGTCAAGGTCACAGGGTACAATTACTTTGTCACTAATTTTGTGTCCGGTCTGTAACATCTTTACCTATCAATGGATTTCAATATAACTTGGCACAGATGTTCACCAGACAAAGACGATGTGTCGCGTTCAGCTCCCCGGTCCATATGTCAAAGGTCAAGGTCACAGGGTACAATTACTTGTTTATCTGTGAATGGATTTCAAAGGAACCTGGCACAAATGTTCACCACACAAAGACGATGTGTCAACTCCCTGGTCCATGGGTCAAAGGTCAAGGCCACAGGGTACAATTTTTGGGGGCATTTGTCATGTGACTGTGACATCTCTTGTTTAAAAATTTGTTACAAGGATTGTAACTGTAAATAAATTTTTCAGGGAGTTATTCCCCTTATTAGCTCACCAGAGCACAAAGTGCTCAGGGTGAGCTTTTGTGATCGCCTGATGTCCGTCGTCATGCATTGTGCATTGTGCGTCGTCCCGCGTCAACAATTTGAACCTTTAAAAATCTTCTCCTCTGATTCTACAGGGTTCTCAGCTTTCATCTATGGCACATAGCATCACCTATAGGTCCTCTACAAAAGTTATACAAATTATGCCCCCTGGAGTCCAAATTGGCCCCGCGCTGGGGGTGTGAAGTTTTCAATAGAAACATATAGTGAAAACTTTGAAATTCTTCTCCTGAAACTAGAAGGTTCTCAACTTTCATATTTGGCATATAACTTCAACTTCAGGTTTTCTACAAAAGTTATATAAATTATGCCCCTAGGGTCAAGATTGGTCCCACCTCAGGGATGGCCAATTTTTTGTAGCTGACTGCATAAACAGCCCTTGGGGTCACTAGTTATGCATAGGAAAGCTTTAAAAACCTTCCTGTCAAAAACTACATGTCCCAGAGCTTAGATATTTAGACCATGACGACGGTCATCAGGCGATCACAAAAGCTCACCCTGAGCACAAAAGTGCTCTGGTGAGCTAAAAACAACTGATAGACCCTAGCATGATCTTATGGTCCTCTACAAAGATTGTTCAAATTATGACCCCCGGGCCAAAAATGGCCCCGCCAAAGGGCTTATCAGTTTTTCATCAGAAAATCTTTAAAAATCTTCTTCTCTGAAACTGTAAGGCCTAGACCTTTGATATTTGGCATGTAGCATGATCTAATGGTCCTCTACAAATGTTGTTCAAATTATGACCCCGGGCCAAAATTGGCCCCGCCCAAGGACTTATCAGTTTTTCATAGGAAAGTCTTTAAAAATCTTCTTCTCTGAGGCCATTTTTGGCCCGGGGGCCATGATTTTAACAAACTTGGTAGAGGTCTATTAGGTGATGCTTCAAATATCTAAGCTCTAGGGTATGTGGTTTCAGAAGAAGATATTCAAAGGTTTCCCTATACAAGTCTTTGTAAAACTGATAAGCCCCATGGCAGGGCCATTTTTGGCCCAGGGGTCATAATTTGAACAACTTTGGTAGAGGACCACAAGATAATGCTACATACCAAATATCTAAGCTCTTGGATTTGTGGTTTCAGAATAAGATTTTTAAAGATTTTTACAAAAACAAGAGGGCCATGAGGCCCTGAAGTGCTCACCTGAGATAAACCCAGGGGCGGGGCCATTTTTGACCAAGAAGTCATCATTTGTACAACCTTGGTAGAGAACCAAAAGGCAAAGCAGTATGCCATTAATTAAAGGTCTAAGCCTAATGGTTTCAGAGAAAAATAATATTTCATATTTTTCCCATGAAAAACTGATAAGCCCCAAGGCAGGGCCAAGTTTTGCCCAGAGGTCAGGGTCGTAAGTTGAACGTTCTTGGCAGAGGACCACAAGGCAAGCTACATATTTGTAGAGGGCCATTAGATCATGTTACATACCAAACATCAAAGGTCTAGGCCTTACAGTTTCAGAAGAGTTTTAAAGATTTTCCTATGAAAAACTGATAAGCCCTTGGGCGGGCCATTTTCGGTCCAGGGTCATAATTTGAACAATCTTTGTAGAGGACCATTAGACCATGCTACATGCCAAATATCAAAAGTCTAGGCCTTACAGTTTCAGAGAAGATTTTCCTATGAAAAACTGATAAGCCCTAGGGCGGGGCCATTTTTCGCCCAGGGGTCTTAGTTTGAACAACTTTTGTAAATGACCATTAGATCATGCTACATACCAAATATCAAAGGTCTAGGCCTTACAGTTTCAGAGAAGAAGATTTTTAAAGATTTTCCTATGCAAAATTGATAAGCCCTTGGGTGGGGACATATTTTGCCCAGGGGTCATAATTTGAACAATCTTTGTAGAGGACCATTACATCATGCTACATACCAAATATCAAAGGTCTAGACCTTACAGTTTCAGAGAAGAAGAGTTTAAAGATTTTCCTATGAAAAACTGATAAGCCCTTGGGCGGGCCATTTTTGGCCCGGGGGTCATAATTTGAACAACTTTTGTAGAGGATCATTAGATCATGCTACATACCAAATATCAAAGGTCTAGGCCATACAGTTTCAGAGAAGAAGATTTTTAAACATTTTTCTATGATTAACTGATAAGCCTTAGGGCAGGGCCTTTTTTGGCCCGGGGTCATAATGTGAACAACATTTCCTTCCCCCTAACCACTGATGCTTCTGACAAAATTTGGTTAAAATCCGATCAGTAGTTTCAGAGGAGATGTCGTTTGAAAATGTGGACAGACGACGGACGCTGGACGGATCGCAGTCACAATAGCTCATCCTGAGCCTTTGGCTCAGGTGAGCTAACAACTGAAAAGTCAAAGGGCGGGGCCATTATTGACCCAGGGGTCATGATTTGAACAAACTTGATAGAGGACCACCCAAGGTACATTTCTGTGAAACTTGGTGGAAATCCTCCCAGTGGTTTAGGAGGAGAAGCCATTTGAAAAAATTGAGGACGACGGATATCGGACGCCGGACGCCGGCGGACACAGGGCGATAACAAAAGCTCACCTTGGCACTTCGTGCCAGGTGAGCTAAAAAGCAAATGTCCCGAAAAAAGCGAATGACGACCAACGGATGGACGGACAAGGTGATTCCTATATAGCCCCCACCACAGGTGGTGGGGGTATAATAACTACGGGCCCGGAAGAGCTCATCATTTCAGTGTGACATTGTTAGTAACTATGGGCCTGGAAGAGCTCACCATTTCAGTGTGACAATGTTAGTAACTAGACGGCTGGAAGAGCTCACCATTTCAGTGTGACAAGGTTAGTGATAACTCGCAGCACTGTCCGTAACCTGGCAGCACCCTCTAGCATGCCATCTAACACCTGGGCAGAACTTGTCTCAATCCGCTGATTAAGTTTTAGCAAGAACTTCTTGTCCATGAGAAGCTTTAAAGCCAACTCTGGTTCCCCATCCTGATCTGTCACATCAATGAGACCTTGCCATTCATCATCACTGTCAATTTCCTGCAAAGAAAATAACGTTTTAACAAGCATTGTTCCCATGCGTTTTTAACTCAGTGCCATATGTAGTTCAGAAGCTATAACAACATTTAAATGACAGCCAATGTTTCAAAAGAGTGACCTTGAACAGATTTCAGGTATCTCTTATGTCATCCGTAAGGTCCTTACCAAAGCTATCTGAATACCAAAGGTGAATTGCCTAGCACTTATGGATCAGAAGTTAAAGCAAAATGTTAAAGTTTGTTAAAAACAGTCAAGTTTTCAAAATAGTGACCTTGACCTTGACCCAATTTAATGTATCCTTGAAAGGCCTTCACCAAAGTTATCTCCATACAAAATATGAATTGTCTAGCATATGAAAATCAGCAGTTAAGAAAAAATGTTGAGGTTTTTCAATGATGGCCAACTTGTCTAAATAGTGACCTTGACCTTGCCCTAATTTCAAATATCTTTATATCAACTGAAAGGCATTTGTAGTTCTGAAGTTATAGCAATGTTAAAGTTTGTTAAAAACGGCAAAAATTGGAAATAGTGACCTTGACTTTGACGTGATTTCATGTATCCTTATATCAAGTGAAAGGCCTTCACCCAAGCTATCTGCATACCAAAAATGAATGGTCTAGCTTAAGTAATTCAGAAGTTATAAGCAATGTTAAAGTTTTGTTAACGACGGCAATGTTTTGGAAAAAAGTGACCTTGACCTTGACATGATTTTATATATCCTTGTATCAAGTGAAAGGCCTTTACCCAAGCTTACTGTATACCAAATATGAATTGCCTAGCATTTATAGTTCAAAGTTATAGCAATGTTAAAGTTTGTTAAAAATGGCAAAGTTTTGGAAATAGTGACCTTGACCTTGACCTGATTTCATGTATCCTTGTTTCAAGTGAAAGGCCTTCACCCAAGCTATCTGCATACCAAATATGAATGGTCTAGCTTAAGTAATTCAGAAGTTATAAGAAATGTTAAAGTTTTGTTAACGACGGCATTGTTTTGGAAAAAAGTGACCTTGACCTTGACCTGATTTCATGTATTCCTCTATCAAGTGAAAGGCCTTCAGAAGTTATAAGCAATGTTAAAGTTTTCCTTAACGACGGCACGCCGCCCGCCCGCCCGCCCGCCCGCCCGCCCAATTTTCGCCAATCTATAAACTAACTAGAATTGTAAGCCAAAGGCTAACGAATACCCCCCCCCCACCTGTCTGCTTGTTAGAACACCTATCATCAATCTGAACATATGTACATACAGAAACATGAAGAGATTTAAAAACAATACATGCCCCAACCCAATTTATGTAATGAAAATGAAGAATAATTCAGAGAAATAAAACCCTTTCATGAGTTTTTTGTCAAATCCAAAGTTCTAAAGCTAGGTACCTTTTCAGAAAAACATTAAGTTCAAGGACCATAACTGACAAATTATTCAACCAGACCCATTTTTGAACTTAAGCTGTACCTCATCTAGATTTAGCTTTATGTCAAATATGAAGTTAATATCTCCAACCACTTCTAAATAAAGAGCGGAAAATTGAAAATTTGACAAAAAAATAAAGTTCAAGGGCCATAACTGTGGCAAAAATTATTCAACCACACTGAGATTGGGAATTAAGCTGTAAATCATCTAGAGTTAGCTTTATGCCAAATATAAAGGTAATATCTGCAACCACTTCCAAAAAAAGTCTGGAAAATCCCAAAATTGAAGAAAAAAAATAAAGTTCAAGGGCAATAACTCTGGAAATAATTATTCAACCAGAATGAGATTGTATCATAAGCTGTAACTTATCTAGATTTAGCTTTGTACTAAATATAGAGTTGATATCTCGAGTCACTTCCATAAAAAGTTAAGAAAACAGGAAAACATTGGTAGGGGACTAAAAAGGGGAGATAACTCCTGAAGTAGTGGTCCGATCATAATGGAAATATGCGGTGCACAGGTTTATATGGTCATATGGCTATACATGAACTTTCAACAAAATTAAAGCAAAACTGTAGAAGTAGAAGGCCGGACAAAATTGTGTCCACGGACGGACGGACAGACGGACAACCTGATTCCAGTATACCCCCCCAAACTTCGTTGTGGGGGGTATAACAAGCAAAAAAATGCGGAAACCGCATTAAAGCTGGATTATTTTGTGTTGACCTTGACCCAATTTCATGTATCCTTATATCAACTTAAAGGCCTTCACCTAAACTATCTGCATACCAAATATAAATTGTCCAGCCCATGTAGTTCAGAAGTTATAACAACATTTTAATGACAGCTAATTTTTCAAAATAGTGACCTTCACCTGATTTCAGGTATCTTTATGTCATCCATAAGGTACTTATCAAAGATATCTGAATACCAAAGGTGAATTGCCTAGCACACGTGAATCAGAAGTTATAGCAAAATGTTAAAGTTTGTTAAAAACAGTCAAGTTTTCAAAATAGTGACCTTGACCTTGACCCAATTTCATGTATCCTTGTATCAACTGAAACCCTTTCACCAAAGCTATCTCCATTCCATATCTGAAATGTCTAGCATATGAGGTTCAGCAATTAAGAAACAAGAAGGCCAGAATGGCCCTGAAGCTCTCACCAGACAATCAGAGGAGAAGATTTTCAGAGTTTTCACTATATGTTTCTATTCAAAACTAGCCCGCCCTGAGGCGGGGCATAATTTATATAACTTTTGTAGAGGACCTGAACATGATGCTATGTGCCAAATATGAAACTGAGAACCTTCCAGTTTCAGAGGAGAAGATTTCTAAAGTTTGCACTATATGTTTCTATTGAAAACTGGCTACCCCTGGGGGGCGGGGCCAATTTTGACCCCAGGGACATAATTTATATAACTTTTGTAGAGGACCTGAACATGATGCTATGTGCCAAATATGAAAGCTGAGAACCTTCCAGTTTCAGAGGAGAAGATTTTCAAAGTTTTGCCTATATGTTTCTATTGAAAACTAGCCACCCCTGGGGCAGGGCCATTTTTGACCCCAGGGGCATAATTTATATAACTTTTGTTGAGGAGCTGAACATGATGTTATGTGTCAAATACGAAAGCTTTGAACCTTCTAGTTTCAGAGAAGATTTCCAAAGTTTGCACTATATGTTTATATTGAAAACTGGCTACCCCTGGGGCGGGGCCAATTTTGACCCAAAGGACATAATTTATAAAAAAAATTGTAGAGGACCTAAACATGATGCTATGTGCCAAATATGAAAGCTTTGAACCTTCCAGTTTCAGAGAAGAAGATTTTCAAGTTTTCCCTATATATGTTTCTATTGAAAACTAGCCAGCCCTGGGCGGGGCCATTTTTGACCCAAGGGGCATAATTTATATAACTTTTGTAGAGGACCTGAATATTTTGCCATGTGCCAAATATGAAAGCTAAGAATCTTCCAGTTTCAGAGGAGAATATTTTCAAAGTTTTACTATATATTTATATTGAAAACAAGGCACCCCTGGGGCGGGGCAAATTTTGACCCCAGGGGCATAATTTATAAATATTTTGTAGAGGACCTGAATATGATGCTATGTGCCAAAGATGAAAGTTGAGAACCCTGTAGATTCAGAGGAGAAGATTTTTAAAGGTTCAAATTGTTGACAACGAACAACGCACGACGACGGACAACGGGCGATCACAAAAGCTCACCCTAAGCACTTTGTGCTCTGTTGAGCTAAAAATGTTGAAGTTTGTCAATGATGGCAAACTTGTCAAAATAGTGACCTTGACCTTGACCTGATTATAAATATCTTTATATCAACTGAAAGGCCTTTACCAAAGTCATTTGTATACCAAAGATGAATTGCCTTGCATTTGTAGTTCAGAAGTTATAGCAATGTTAAAGTTTGTTAAAAATGGCAAAGTTTTGGAAATAGTGATCTCGACCTTGACCTGATTTCATGTATCCTTGTATCAGGTGAAAGGCATTTAACCCAAGCTATCTATATACCAAATATGAATTGCCTAGCATTTGTATTTCAGAAGTGAAAGCAATGTTAAAGTTGGTTAAAGTTTTGGAAATAGTGACCTTGACCTTGACCTTATTTCATGTATCCTTGTATCAAGTGAAAGGCCTTCACCCAAGCTATCTGCATACCAAATATGAATTGTCCAGTTTAAGTAGTTCAGAAGTTAGAGGCAATGTTAAAGTTTTTTTAACAACGGCACGCCGCCCGCCCGCCCGCCCAACCAACCGCCAGCCCGGTTTTCGCCAAACTATAAGCCGAGATTTTTCTAAAAAAATCCAGCTAAAAACTAGAACTATCACTAAAGGTGATTTTTAAAGTTTTCCATATAGTAATAGGAAATGTTTTTTTCAGATATCATATACATGTGATAACTACCGGATTGTGAGGGAGAGTCCCACATTGGTGGCTAACTCCTGCCACTACCGGCTGGGAGAGGAATTCTCCCGATTTCTGAATAAAAATGATTTTTTTCCCACCCCATTTTCTATCATTTTTTGTAAATAAGTGCTTGCCAAGCGCCTCAAAGAACCAGTGCTGTTGACTTATTTACTGTCCTGTTTATCATGGCAGGCGCAGCGCCATGTCCAATAAAAAGTTTTGTACGTCGCCATGTTGCGCCTTATCATTTGAAGGTCACCGCAGCATGCCCTAAATCAGGGTTACAGATAAGACGCATATCTGCGTAAATACGTAATTAAATTTAGTTAGAAAGCAATTATTTTGAAGTTCAAGCATACTGAAAATCAATTATAAAAGTGGTTTACGCAAAAGCATCCAAGCAGACGTGTATTAGTATGCGATACTGGAACATTTCTTTGACATAAATAACTATTGTTTACTAAGACACCAGACTTGTTTTACTGCAACACCGGTTATACTGGTTATTCATTTCATAAATACAGCTTATTTTACGGGTCTGGTCACAAATCTCGGTATATCATATTGGATGTTATGCAGCATCCTTCTCATTAGGTTTGTTTCAAATAGTAAACCAGTCAAATCGTCTGCTATATGCGTAAACATGGCATCACGAGGACGGAAAATGAGATCATTGAGAGGTTGTCAGTGGTGTAATCGTCGATCTTTTGTCGCAAATCTGCAAGTCACTAGAAGATAAGGTGCAACTAAAGTCGGCAAAAATTGCTGTCAATAAATATGTTTCAAAATATCTCTGGCTTAAAACACATTACTCCTGCACAAAAAATGAGGTGTTGAAAATGTTGGCAAATGAAGGGCTACATCAAACATTCGGGTGTCAGGTATCAGTAAATGGACTTAGAATTACAGACTGAAAAGGGTCTTTCTGTGAAATACACCAATCTCAGTTATAGCTATAGGCTTATAACACATAAAATATATTGAATCTAAAACTGTTGAAGTAAAAAAACAATTCATTTCATATTGATGGAGTAACAATTTTCTTGATACTCAATTGAAACTCTTAATTACCCAATTCCTTGAAGAGGGCCCTTGATTGCTCACCTGATTATCATAGATTTAAGATTTTTGCTGGGTAGCCCATGGGTAGGGCCAATATATTGACCTTAGGGACAATATTTTAACAATGTTGATAGAGGATCATGAGCAGTGGTTCTGCAGAACAAGATTTTCAAAGATTTAGTATATTGATTTTATCAAGACAATGATTCTGACCAATGAAGATTTGGCTAAAAATGTGCCCTCTAGAGTAATGTTTCTAAGATTTGACCTAGTGACCTACTTTTTATTCCCACCCAACCCATGATCACACTCATCCTTGATATCACCAAGACAAACACTCTTAGCAAGTTTGAGAAAGACTGGGCTAAAAATGTGGCCACTGGAGTGTAAACTAAATTTTACTAAGATATGACCCAGTGACCTACTTTTTGACCTCATAATTATAACCCACATTCAAACTTGTCCAAGATTTTATTAGGACAATCATTCTGGCCAATTTTCATGAAGATTTGGCTATAAATGTGACCTCTAGAGTGTTCACAAGGTTTTCCTACTATTTGACCTGGTGACCTAGTTTTTAACCCCACATAACCCACTTTCAAACTCGTTTGAGATTTTATCAAGACAATCATTATGACTAAGTTTCATGAAGATTGGACAACAAGAGTACCGCATACGGTACATAATACGCCCACTTGCAATCTCTGATTCAACATGCCTTATAAGTGTTGACATTTTATAATCTGCGCTTCAGATCTTGATTTCCATATTAAGGTGATATTATTTTTAAAAAAATTGAAGTGAATATCTTATTAAATAAACAAGAGGGCCAGAATGGCCCTGACATCGCTCACCAGACAATCAGATATGTTTCTATTGAAAACTGACCGTCCCTGAGGCAGTGCCAATTTTGACCCCTGGGACACTATTTATATAACTTTTGTAGATGACCTAAATATGAAGCTATGTGTCAAATATGAAATCTGGGAACATTCCAGAGAAGATTTTCAAAGTTTGCACTATATTTTTCTATTGAAAACTGACCACCCCTGGGGTGGGGTCTATTTTGACCCCAGGGGCATAATTTATTCAACTTTTGTAGAGGACCGGAAAATGGTGCTATGTGCCAAATAGGAAAGCTGAGAACCCTGTAGATTCAGAAAAAAAGATTTTCACTATATGTTTCTATAGACAAAAGGGCCATTGAAAAGTGTTAATTTTTCAGACAAACAGATTACAGATGACAGAAACCCTATCACTGCTGAGCATAATTTGACTGAAACTAGCACACAGTTTAGATTCTGATCTGACACATATGTAACTTCATATGTGGTTTGTACAAGAGAGTTAATTGTAAGAATTTTAATTAAGCAAGGCCATACAAAGTTCTGACTAAAGACGATCAACTGACTGACCTCTCAAATAATCAACTGTTCCTCTGAAAAGGTATGTGTACCCTAGCATTCCAAACTAATTTTTTGCATTTGAATATTATTATAAATTATTACATAATACAGTAAAACCCCACTAATGCGACCACCTAAAAGAGGTATAATTCTGGGTGCTAGATGCAGGTGGTAGCTTAATACAGGGCAAAAGTAATGCAGAAAGCTCATAGAGGAGCTTTCTGCATTACTTTTGTCCTGCATTTAGCAAACACCTGCTCATAAAGACAACCACGTTTATTCATTAAGTGGTCGCATTAGAGGGTTTTTACTGTAATTTCATATTCAGAAGTTGAACTTATTATTTTCAAGTAATACAATTTCATGTTAAAAATTATTTCATAATTTATTTAAAATCTTTAATTTGGCATTCTGGAGCCTTTACATGATTTACCCTTCTTCTGAACTGCAGGGCAGGTTATAATAATGTCATAATGCCAATCACTATTATTAATTAACCCTTCCCTCATATAAACGTGTTTTCACACATTTGAAAAATGAGTAGACCCAGATCAGATGCCTCCTATAGGAGCCATGTGATCAGGGTCTGCTGTGTTTGTTAATGCAATTTGATAGAACTGTTCCTTTAGTTTCTAAAATGGCTACAATGTTCTACCTACTATATTTCATTATAACAATTTTGTCTATGAATATTCAGTAGGTTGTGAAATTCGGAAAAAAATGGCTACAATGTTCCAACTTCCATACTTCATTTTAACTATTTTGTTCATGAATATGCAATAGGCATTCAAATTAATAATAAACACAGAACAGGCAAAGGGTTGAGACACTGACCCACTAACAGCTACAACCAGCAATACAGGTGCATTAAAATAGCCACTGGTCATCCCCTCTCTACTGCTTGACCTGATGGCCTTTATGAGTACAGATAAGATGCTTAAAAGTGCAGTCAGCTTCAAGTTTGCTAGAAAACTGGCCACCCTGGGGTGTAGCCAATTTTGACCCCAGGGGCACAATTTATATAACTTTTGTAGAGGACCTGAACATGATGTTATGTGCCAAATATGAAAGCTGAGAACCTTCCAGTTTCAGAGAAGAAGATTTTCAAAGTTTTACAATATATTTCAATAGAAAACAAGGCACCCCTGGGGCGGGGCCAATTTTGACTCTAGGGGCATAATTTATATAACTTTTGTAGGGGACCTACAGATGATGCTATGTACCAAAGATGAAAGTTGAGAAACCTGTAGATTCAGAGGAGAAGATTTTTAAAGGTTCAAATTGTTGACGCCCGACGACGGACGACGCACGACGACGGACATCAGGCGATCACAAAAGCTCACCCTGAGCACAAAAGTGCTCTGGTGAGCTAAAAAGTTACAGCTAATCCTCATATTTGCAGATTTTTGTAAAGTGCAACGGCCATAACGTAAAGACAAACTGAATGAACCTCAAAATAAACTCAGCTTCAGATTTTGTTGCTTAAAACATTTGTATTAAGTTTCATTTATATCATTTTAATAGTTTTCCCAGAAAACAACAGACAAACTAAAAGTTGACCGACAAAGCAAGGAACACACAAAGTTTAAGGACCATAACTTTAGAATAAAATGACATATCAAAAACCCCGCAATATATGTGAAAATTCATATTAAGGTTTAACCATATAAAACAAGAGTACCGCATACGGCCATAACTCTGTAAAGACAAACTGAATGAACCTCAAAATAAACTCAGCTTCAGATTTTGTTGCTTAAAACATTTCTGTTAAGTTTCATTTATATCATTTTAATAGTTTTCCCAGAAAACAAGAGACAAACTAAAAGCTGACCGACAAACAAAAAGTTCAAGGACCATAACTTTAGAATAAAATGACTTACCAAAAAACCCCGCAATATATGTGAAAATTCATATTAAGGTTTAACCATATATAGTATATATAGAAGTAAATATCATTTCAAATGAAAAAGTTATGGCCATCCTCATATATATTTGCATAGATTTGCATTATTTCTTTTAAGTGCAAGGGCCATAACTCCGAAACGGCAAATCAAATGAACCTCAGAATTGACTTAGCTTCAGGTCTTGATGCATTAAACATGTGTGTGAAGTTTCAAAAATATCTATCAAACAGTTTTCCCAGAAAACAGCGGACAAACTATATGCATATATTTGCATTATTTTTTAAGTAAAAGGGCCATAACTCTGAAACGAAAATTCAAATGAACCTCAGAATCAACTCAGCTTCAGATCTTGATGCATTAAACATTTGTGTGAAGTTTCATTAATATCTCTCAAACAGTTTTCCCAGAAAACAGCGGACAAACTATTTGCATGCATTTACATTATTTTTTAAGTAAAATGGCCATTACTCCGAAATGACAAATCAAATGAACCTCAGAATCGACTCAGCTTCAGATCTTGATGCATTAAACATTTGTGTGAACTTTCATTAATATCTCTCATATAGTTTTCCCAGAAAACAGCGGACAAACTATTTGCATTTTTTAAGGACAAGGGCCATAACTCTGAAACGAAAAATCAAATGAACCTCAGAATCAACTCAGCTTCAGATCTTGATACATTAAACATTTGTGTGAAGTTTCATTAATATCTGTCAAACAGTTTTCCGAGAAAACTGCGGACAAACAAAATGTTGACGGATGAACGAACGAACGAAAGGACGAACGAACGAACGAACGGACGGACAGGGAGAGGCCAATATACGACCACCTTTATTAGGTGGGCGTATAAAAATTGAAGTAAATATAATTTCAAATGAAAATGTTATGGCCATCCTCATATTTGCAAAGATTTGCATTATTTTTTTTAAGTGAAAGGGCCATAACTCTGTAACAACAAATCAAATAAACCTCAGAATCGACTCAGCTTCAGATCTTGATGCATTAAATATTTGTGTGAAGTTTCAATAATATCTCTCAAATAGTTTTCCAAGAAAACAGCGGACAAACTATTTGCATGTATTTGCATTATTTTTTAAGGACAAGGGCCATAACTCTGAAACGAAAAATCAAATAATCCTCAAAATCAACTCAGCTTCAGATCTTGATGCATTAAAAATTTGTGTGAAGTTTCATTAATATCTCTCAAATAGTTTTCCCAGAAAACAGCGGACAAACTATTTGCATGTATTTGCATTATTTTTTAAGGACAAGGGCCATAACTCTGAAATGAAAAATCAAATGATCCTCAGAATCAACTCAGCTTCAGATCTTGATGCATTAAACATTTGTGTGAAGTTTCATTAATATCTCTCAAATAGTTTTCCCAGAAAACAGCAGACAATCTATTTGCATTATTTTTTAAGGACAAGGGCCATAACTCTGAAATGAAACATCAAATGATCCTCAGAATCAACTCAGCTTCAGATCTTGATGCATTTAACATTTTTGTGAAGTTTCATTAATATTTGTCTAATAGTTTTCTGAGAAAACAGCGGACAAACAAAATGTTGAAAGATACTCGTTTGTGCAGCTTTTGCAATAACGAAGATGAAACAATCTCTCATATATTCTATAAATGCTTTAAAACAAAATCTTTCATTAAACATGTTGAGGAAATAATTTCGAAAGGAGGAAAAAATGTACGTTTCAACGAAACGACGGTCCTTTTCGGGACAGACTGTGATAAAATTAACATCCTAGCAATGTGTCTTAAGCAATATATATATAGAACCAGACTACTTAAACAGGATATGAACCTAATATCATTTAAAAGATACCTCAAATTTACGATAGACACTAGTAGATTCATAGCAAATACTAAAGGAACAGTTGATAAATTTGAACAGGAATATGAACTGATCAACATAATATATGAAAATGCATGAGATATAAAAAGAAACTCCACGACTTCAATCTAACTTATAAACATTTCTCACCACATTTTCCATTTCGGTAAATTTACGGTTAACCGTATTAAGGTTAACCGTATTAAGGCATGTCTTTCTTCATTTTTTTTTTTATTTTATTTTTTTATTATTTTTTTTATGTTCTTTATGTTCTTTCTTTGTTCTAGAGGAAATGTGTTCAATCAATGGTATTAAGGCATATATTATTTTATTATATTACATAATACAAATACATATTCCCTTGCATTGGTAATATTATACGAAAGAATACTATTATATGTAATACTATGCAAAAAGTGTAAGGTGTAGAGCAGGATGGTTCCCCGGCCTGCATATACCTATTACGGGGAAAATAAAATTATTGAACACAAAAAAAAAAAAAAAAAAAAAAAAAAAAAAAAATGTTGACGGACGGACGAACGAACGGACGGATGGACAGGGCCACGCCAATATACGACCACCTTTATTAGGTGGGCGTATAAAAAATATGACCACTAGAGTGTTCACAAGGTTTTTCTACTGTTTGACCTAGTGACCTAGTTTTTAAACCCACTTGACCCACTTTCGAACTTGTCCGAGATTTTATCAAGACATTCATTCTGAATAAGTTTCATGAAGATTGGACTAAAATTGTGACCACTAGAGTGTTCACAAGGGTTTTATACTGTTTGACCTAGTGACCTAGTTTTTTACCCCATGTAACCCACTTTTCAAACTACTACAAGATTTTACCAAGACAATCATTCTGACCAAGTTTCATGAAAATTGGGCTAAAAATGTGACCTCTAGAGGGTTCACAAGGTTTTCCTATTTGACCTAGTGACCTATTTTTAACCCAAAATGACCCACTTTCAAACTCATCCGAGATTTTATCAAGACATTCATTCTGACCAAGTTTCATGAAGATTGGACTACTATTGTGACAACTAGAGTGTTCACAAGCAAATTGTTGATGACGCACGACGCACGACACACGACGGACGCCGGACATTCAAGTCTCCCAAAAGCTCACTCTGAGAAAAGCTCAGGTGAGCTAAAAAGTAAGGAGTAAATACCCAATTAACGCAAAACCTTATCTGTAACCCTGCTAAGTACCATGCTGACTAATTGTTTTGGAGAAGAAGATTTTTTAAAGGTATTTTTATAGTTATATAAATAATGAAAATTCTAAGTCGAAAAAGGGGCATAACTATGGCAAAATTAATTTTAGGGTTACCTACCCTTGTCAAACGGGTTCCCCTTGTGATAGTAAATATCCATACTAAATGTGAACCAAATATCTTTGATGGTTTCTGAGAAATGGACCTTAACAAAAAGGTTAACCAACGCCAAGGCCAATGCAGACAATACCTCCACTTTTTGGAAAAGTAAGGCTAAAAACTCACTATTTCCCAAACCTAATTGAAAGGAGACACTGTCTTCCACTTGCCTAACATAGGTTTATCATGTAAACTAGTATACTAATTAAACTGACGTTTGTTCGTTCTCAACTATGTACCAGTTTCCGCATCTCTGTGTAGTGTTATTTTTGTAAAATAATACTTTTACAAGCATTATGGTAAACTGAAAGGGCATTCGAACTCGCCGTTCCCGATTAACCGGTTCAAGAATTGTCTAACAGTGACAGCCCTAATTCCTATCAAATATCATTCAATTCTGACCACTGGTTTTGAAGAAGATGTTTAAAGTTTTTTCTTTTAGTTGCGCAATCAGAGTTCTACATGTGGTGTGTGGTGGTCTAGTGGTAACGCGCTTGACTATCAGTCTGAAGGTCCAGGGTTCAAATCCCGGTCCTTCCCGGAAATTTCAGATACGCTTTTCAGTGTCTCCTACCCGCACTTCCTCTCCACCAAGGGGTTAAATGGGTACCTGTGAGGGTCACTAGCCGGTACTGTGACTGCATGATTGCACCATATGTTAGCAGTGCTCAATATTGTAGGCGAATGACTCAATGACCAGGGGAGTAAATGTAGACTATAACTAGGTACTTTACATGGATCCAGATTCTTTTAACGATTTTATAGAGCATGATACACAGATCATTTCTGTAAAGTTTGTTTACATTCTGCCTTGTGGTTTCAGAGATGTCATTTAAAGCAATTGTTGATGGCTGGTCGGACGATTGGCAATCACCTGATTATACTCAGGTTAGCTTAAACAAGAGGGCCAGAATGGCCCTGAAGCGCTCACCAGACAATCAGAGGAGAAGATTTTCAAAGTTGTCACTATATGTTTCTATAGAAAACTAGCTGGACCTGGGACAGGGCCAATTTTGACCCAAAGGGCAAAATTTATATAACAATTGTAGAGTACCAAAACATAATGCTATGTGCCAATATTGAAAGCTGAGATCCTTCCAGTTTCAGAGAAGAAGATTTTAAAAGTTTTCACTATATGTTTCTATTCAAACTGGCTACTCCTGGGGCGGGGCCAATTTTGACCACAAGGGCATAATTTATATAACATTTGTAGAGGACTTGTACATGACACTATGTGCCAAATATGAAAGTTATGAACCTTCCAGTTTCAGAGAAGATTTTCGATGTGTTCACTATATGTTTCTACTGAAAGCTGACCACCACTGGGGCGGGGCAAATTTTAACCCCAGGGGCATAATTTAAACAAGGCCATACAAAGTTCTAACAAAAGGCAATCAACTGACCTTTCAAATAATCGATTGTTCCTCTGAACAGGTATGTGTACCCTAGCATTGCAAACTGATTTTTTGCATTTGAATATAATTATAAATGATTACATGTTCATAAGTTTAACTTAATAGTTTCAAGTAATACAATTTCATGTTAAAAATTATTTCATAATTTATTTAAAATCTTTAATTTGGCATTCTGGAGTCTTTACATGATTTACCCTTCTTCTAAACTGCAGGGCAGGTTATAATAATGTCATAATGCCAATCACTATTATTAATAATTAACCCTTCCCTCATATAAACATGTTTTCACACATTTGAAAACAGAGTAGACCCAGATCAGATGCCTCCTATAGGAGCCATGTGATCAGGGTCTGCTCTGTTTGTTAATGCAATTTGATAGAACTGTTAGTTTCTAAAACGGCTACAATGTTCCACCTACTATATTTCATTATAACTATTTTTGTCGATGAATATTCAGTAGGTTGTGAAATTTGGAAAAAAATGGCTACAATGTTCCACCTTCCATACTTCATTTTAACTATTTTGTTCATGAATATGCAGTAGACATTCAAATTAATAATAAACATAGAACAGGCAAAGGGTTAAGACAGACTCACTATCACTCCAAGCTACTACAGCACCAGCAAATACAGGTGCACTAAAATAGCCAATGGTCATCTCTCTCCACTGCTTAACCTGATTACCTCTTTATTAGCAAAGATAAGATGCTTAAAAGCGCAGTCAGCTACAAGTTTGCTAGAAAACTGGCCACCCTGGGGTGTAGCCGATTTTGACCACAGGAGCTTTATTTATATAATTTTTGTAGAGGACCTGAACATGATGCTATGTGCCAAATATGAAAGCTGAGAAACTTCCAGTTTCAGAAGAGATGATTTTCAAAGTTTTCACTACATGTTTCTATAGAAAACAATGCACCCCTGGGGCGGGGCCAATTTTGACCCCAGGGACAAAATTTATATAACTTTTGTAGAGGACCCTAAAGATGATGCTATGTGCCAAAGATGAAAGCTGAGATCCCTGTAGATTCAGAGAAGAATTTTAAAGGTTCAACTTGTTGACGAAGAACGACGCACGACGGACATCAGGCGATCTGGTGAGCTAAAAAGGTAGAAACAAGAAACCATCCATAACCCTGTTACACATAATTTCAAGTTTATTCTTATTAAGCTAGTCTACTGGTGTTCTCACTAATTGGCACACACAATAAAGGTATCTACCTCTCCATCCAGTTTAACATTCTCTATGTTCTTTTTGTTCTGTTTGTCTGTTGACCTACGAATTGTCCTCCTTCCCTCTATCTCAATACTGGGATACTCTTTTTCATAATCCTTTGAGATTCTGTCGGCCCTTGGGGTTGGGTCTACATTCTGAAATTGAATGTGACTTTGAATGAAATACATCATTTCCTTTTGATATAACTGTTGTTGTTTGAATGTAAAAAAAAAGTTTTAAAGGAAGTACCTAAACTATTTAGGCAGTGCACTTTGACCTCATACATTCTTATCATATTTAAGAAAATATATACATTATGTCTCTTAATGCTGAATTCAAATATGTGATCCTCACAGGGCAATATTTCCTTATGCTAAATATTTACAAAACATTTCATAGAAACAGGAGGGCCATGATGGCCCTAAATCGCTCACCTGGTTACTATAGACATATGCAAACACTGTATTTCTATGTAAAAATAAGTAAGCTTCAGATTGGGGCCAATATGAAACCAAGGGCCATAATTTTAGGCCTTGAGTTTCAAATTTGAACAATCTAAATAAAGGAACATTAGATGATGCTTCATATAAGTTTCAAAGTTTCTGCCCTTACAATTTCACAGGAAATTTTAAAGATTTTCCTATGAAAAACTGATAAGCCAGGGGCGGGGCCGTTTTGGTCCAGGGGTCATAATTTGAACAATCTTGGTAGAAAACCATTAGATGATAATAAATACTAAATTTCAAAGGTCTAGGCCTTACAGTTTAGAAGATTTTTAAAGAGTTTCCTATGAAAAACTGATAAGCCAGGGGCCGGGGCCATTTTTGGTCCGGGGGTCATAGTTTGAACAATCTTTGTAGAGGACCATTAGATGATGCTACATACCAAATATCAAAGGTCTAGGCCTTACGGTTTCAGAGAAGAAGATTTTTATGAAAAACTGATAAGCCCCCGGGCGGGCCATTTTGGTCAAGGGTTCATAATTTGAACAATCTTTGTAGAGGACCAATAGATGATGCTACATACCAAATATCAAATGTCTAGGCCTACGGTTTCAGAGAAGAAGATTTTTAAAGATTTTCCTATGAGAAACTGATAAGCCCCCGGGTGGGCCATTTTTGATCAGGGGGTCATAATTTGAACAATCTTTGTAGAGGACCAATAGATAATGCTACATACCAAATATCAAAGGTTTAGGCCTTACGGTTTCAAAGAAGAAGATTTTTAAAGATTTTCCTATGAAAAACTGATAAGCCCCGGGGTGGGGCCATTTTTGGCCCGGGGGTCATAATTTGAACAATCTTTGTAGAGGACCATTAGATGATGCTACATACCAAATACCAAAGGTCTAGGCTTTACCGTTTCAGAGAAGAAGATTTTTAAAGATTTTCCTATGAAAAACTGATAAGCCCCGGGGTGGGGCCATTTTTGGCCCAGGGGTCATAATTTGAACAATCTTAGTAGAGGACCATTAGATGATGCTACATACCAAATATCAAAGGTCTATGCCTTACAGTTTCAGAGGAGAAGATTTTTAAAGATTTTCCTATGAAAAACTGATAAGCCCCGGGGTGGGGCCATTTTTGTCCTGGGGGTCATAATTTGAACAATCTTAGTAGAGGACCATTAGATGATGCTACATACCAATTATCAAAGGTCTATGCCTTACAGTTTCAGAGAGGAAGATTTTTATAGATTTTCCTATGAAAAACTGATAAGCCCTGGGGCGGGGCCATTTTTGGCCCGGGGGACATAATTTGAACAATCTTTGTAGAGGACCATTACATCATGCTACATACCAAATATCAAAGCTCTTGGCTTTGTAGTTCCAGAGAAGAAGATGTTTAAGTAAATTGTTGACGCCCGCACGACGCACGACGCCGGACATAGGATCATCCCAATAGCTCACCTTGGCACTTTGTGCCAGGTGAGCTAAAAATGAAGGGAATATCTTATTAAATAAAAAACAGCTAATCCTCATTTTTGCAGATTTTTGTAAAGTGCAACAGCCATAACACTGTAAAGACAAACTGAATGGACCTCAAAATAAACTCAGCTTCAAATTTTGTTGCTTAAAACATTTGTGTTAAGTTTCATTTATATCATTTTAATAGTTTTCCCAGAAAACAACAGACAAACTAAAAGTTGACAGACTAACAAAGCAACAAACACACTAAGTTCAAGGACCATAACTTTAGAATAAAATGACATATCAAAACCCCTGCAATATATGTGAAAATTCACCTTAAGGTTTAACCATATAAAAAAATTGAAGTAAATATCATTTCAAATGAAAAGGTTATGGCCATCCTCATATTTGCATAGATTTGCATTATTTTTTCAAGTGCAAGGGCCATAACTCCAAAACAACAAATCAAATGATCCTCAGAATCGGCTTTCATTAATATCTGTCAAATAGTTTTCCCAGAAAACAGCGGACAAACTATTTGCATGTATTTGCATTATTTTTTAAGTAAAAGGGCCATAACTCCGATACGACAAATCAAATGAACGTCAGAATCGACTCAGCTTCAGATCTTGATGCATTAAACATTTGTGTGAAGTTTCATTAATATCTCTCAAATAGTTTTCCCAGAAAACAGCGGACAAACTATTTGCATATTTTTTAAGGACAAGGGCCATAACTCTGAAATGAAAAATCAAATGAACCTCAGAATCAACTCAGCTTCAGATCTTGATGCATTAAACATTTGTGTGAAGTTTCATTAATATCTCTCAAATAGTTTCCCCAGAAAACAGCGGACAAACTATTTGCATGTATTTGCATTATTTTTTAAGTAAAAGGGCCATAACTCTGAAACGACAAATCAAATAAATTCAGAATCGACTCAGCTTCAGACCTTGATGCATTAAACATTTGTGTGAAGTTTCATTAATATGTCTCAAATAGTTTTCCCAGAAAACAGCGGACAAACTATTTGCATATTTTTTTAAGGACAAGGGCCATAACTCCGAAACGACAAATCAAATGAACCTCAGAATCAACTCAGCTTCAGATCTTGATGCATTAAACATTTGTGTGAAGTTTCATTAATATCTCTCAAATAGTTTTCCCAGAAAACAGCGGACAAACTATTTGCATGTATTTGCATTATTTTTTAAGGACAAGGGCCATAACTCTGAAATGAAAAATCAAATGAACCTCAGAATCAACTCAGCTTCAGATCTTGATGCATTAAACATTTGTGTGAAGTTTCATTAATATCTCTCAAATAGTTTTCCCAGAAAACAGCGGATAAACAAAATGTTGACGGACGAACGAACGAACAAACGAACGAACAAACGAACGGACGGACGGACAGGGCCACGACAATATACGACCACCTTTATTAGGTGGGCGTATAAAAATAATTGGATGCATTTTTATGAAGTTTGTTGGGAGACTGGATGATGACTTTTTTATTTAGAGAAACAAGCTCAGTTTTCAACAATTCAAGGCTGTAACTCTGAAGTATCTATTCCAAAATTGCTAGTTATTCAACTTGGCCTAGATATTATAACCATAAACATTTTCATAAGGTTTGCTGATGATTAGATGAGAACTTTATGACTTAGAAAGTGGACAAGGCTAAAAATGGTAATTGTTTTATTATTCAAGGGCTATAACTCTAAAGTGCCTAGTTCAATCTTGCTGGCCTAGATATTATAGCCATAAACAATTTTTAAAGGTTTGGTGAAGATTGGATGCGATGTTTATGACTTACAGAGCGGACAAGGCTAAAAAGACAAAATTTGGATAAATCAAGGGCCATAACTCTGAAGTTCCTGAAACAGTCTTGCTGGATATTGAACTTGGCATATCGCCATAAACATAAACATTTTTTTTAAAATTTGGTGAAGTTTGGATGAGACGTCTTTGACTTACGGAGCAGACAAGGCTTAAAAAGGCCAGATTTGGATAAATCAAGGGCCATATTGACTCTGAAGTTCCTGAAAAAATCTTGCTGGATATCGAACTTGGCCTAGATATTAGTGAAGATTGCACGAGAACTTTTAAAATTAGAGAGCAGACAAGATTTTGTGACAGAAGGACAGACAGAAAAGACAACTCTCACGAAAACAATATGTCTCCCCTAAATAAATATGGGGGAAGACATAATTAATATTCATGATGTAATCATTTCTGACAAGAATATTCATGGATTAAAGAATTAATGATCAAGTGAAGACCGGTTTAAAATTTTGAAATTGTGTGTATAGGTTATCATGGACTAAGAAAAACCAACATTTCATTATGTCTCTCCTAGCTTTCAGGTATCGGTCCAACATATTTTTCATTAATCTGCAAAGACTGATCTGATTGGTCAATGCAGTTAAAATAAATGTCATGTACTCTGTCAGCTGGCTCTATACATGTAAATCCCCTTTTTGAGTCCCAATGACTCAACATGACATAACATGTATTAACAGGAGGGGTATTAACAGTGATATGAACATATTGCTGGTTCTTCAAAACTAATGAAAGTACATGTAAGAGTCATGCAGGAAACACAGCATACAAAACACACAAATGCCCAAACAGCACCACGACGACAAACAGCAAAATGTACATGTATATAAAAGACACAAAGACAAAACAAACATACAATAGGGGGAAGATGGAAGTACCGCCTTGGAACGGTCAGTGACAAAAGTCACTGGGGGGTGGGGGTGGGGGGGGGTATGTGTGTGTGTGTGTGGGGGGGGATTTAAACCGGTTTTTGGGCGCCCAACCTCACACTTATTCCATACCCACCCTAAAAGACAAACAGTGCAAATAAATGTATCCCCTCTCCGACTTATCTACAACAACCGCGATGGCAAATACAGTAGTAAAGTGCATGTATAACGAAAACATATTTAAGTGAAGTAACTGTATCCACCTATCGCTAGTGTACTCAATGATTGAGCTGCAAACACAGTAACTGTAGAAAAGTAATAAAGGGTACGACAAAAACGAGACAAATATCCGACGTCCTCCATCAGTTCCCGGATTTAAGAGGTCGCCTTCATAGTGTACTAAATCTTTCTTGTCCACATACATGCAAAGAGGCCAGCGTGATTACCAACTGTAAAGGGGTTGACAACCAGACATGCAGTATGTTGTAGTACCATAGGATCATATCCCTTTTTAATGAATTTTTTAATGTATTTAGTGAACAAAGTGAGAAAATGGGTATGTCCAATAATTTTACGAAGTTTGTAAATCACATCACCATAAAATTCAGGATGTGCAACACCGTGTCGACCTAAATTACAACCATCTGAAAATTATATCAGTTATGCTTTCAAATCAATTACCAGTACATGTACTTATTTTATTCAGCCTTGGAAAATGACATTTTAATATAATTGTTTTGGCATACTATATCAAAACACATTTTATAACTAGAAAATTTCCCCATAGTCCCATAACTCTGGTAAAACTGGTCAGAGCAAAATTCTCTTCTATATATATATATATATATCTTCATATCAACATTTCATTTGTGAAAGTTTGAAGTACACCGAACCACAAAAGAAACGCAGCAGCTGGAGAAACACATATAATTCTAAACTAAACAGTTCAAATGATAAATAACGATTGTATTTCAGTTTATAAGTACCTTACCTACATACCGTGTAATTTTCATTAAAATATAAAACAAATAACTTCGATTTCATTATGTTAACCCATTACCTCATAAGCTATATTTAGAACCAACCTCTTTCAATAAATCTATCGAAAAGGAGCATTAACTAGAGAAATATAAACTTTTAGAATTTTGTAGTTTGAAACAATTGTGATGAATAGAGCATTTGCTCCTATAGGAGCAAATGTTCTATTTATCACAATGATTTCAACAGGTGACTTTTGCAGAGGCGTCAAAAGGCGTCAATATGAGGGAATGGGTTAAAGTTCATTACCCATGAGTTCAATTTTCACACTTTAGCTATTAGTTGGGAATCCGAGGTGTAAAAAGTCGCTTATTTTTCGAGGTCCATGGCATTTTTTAGTAGAAATGTTTGAATACCATAATTGTGTTGCCAGATACTAATCATTTATGGTTTTGGCCCATGCCACTGCCAAAACCCTCTTTGAAGGTCAGAAACTAGGTCAAAGGTCAAATGAGTGCAAAAATGTAATAAAATCTCTATGTAGTATAACATAGCCGTAATTTTGACAATTTCAAAATGGTACGCGACACTCCGCTATCCCAAGATGAACTTACACACCAAATTTGGTATCTGTAGCTGATGTGACAAAGGAAATATACTCCGGACAAAAGATACACACACACCCCCCCCCCCCCCCCCCCCAACACACCCAGGCACGGTGCGATTACTATATGCTGCCAAAGCCTAGCTTTGAAGAGGCATAACTATGGCCAAATTAATTTTAGGGTTACCTGCCTTTGTGAAATTGGTTCCCCTTCTGATAATAAACATGCATACCAAATTTTAAGAAAATATATTTTATGATTTCTGAGAAATGGACATTAACAAAAAGGTTAACCAATGCCTGCGCTGATGCCGACGAGAGGGTCATGACAATAACTCCACTTTTCCAAAAAGTGGAACTAAAAAGGTTTTAATTTCTATACTTGCAAAGCACCAAAGCACAAAAATGGTATAATATGAAATACTATATAATAGCATTTTGTTCAGCCGAGTTACAAAAGTATTCACAAGAAAGTATTATTGCATCTCTATGGGAAGAAGGTATGCTTGGCATCCCTGTTAGAGTAAATTGCTCTCACAAACATGGGACTACTATGCTAAATGAACTTGTCTAGCATAATAAATTCCTGTACAAGATACAATATTACTACATGTATTTCCAATCAATATGCACTTTTACCAAAAATGTCATGTAGGAAAACTAGCAAATGAGCAGGGAGAAAAACTAGTGTTCTACAAGGATGTTGCACTAATATCTACGCAATCTTCACCCAAACACTTTCATGTGCTGTTTTCATTTACCTCTCCTTGGGCCTGCATGAAGACAAAATAGATGTTTAAAAGTACAAATGAGCTGCTCATGAGCTAAGTTGTCTTATTGCTCAGTAAACAAATTAAAACATAGACGATAAACATGTATATCTGACTGGTGTAATGTGGGTAAAGGGCACCAAGACATTTGTAATTTATAGAATCAGACCTGTCATCAAGACGAACATGGCCCCTGATCAAATGACAAGAGGGCCAGAATGACCCTGAAGCACTCACCAGACAATCAGAGGAGAAGATATTCAACGTTTTCACTATATGTTTCTATGGAAAACTACCCGGCCCTGGGGCGGGCCAATTTTGACCCCAGGGGCATAATTTATATAACTTTTGTAGAGGACTTGAACATGATGCTATGAGCTAAATATGAAAGCTGAAAACCTTTCAGTTTCAGGAGAAGATTTTCGAAGTTTTCTCTATATGTTTCTACTGTAAACTACCCACCCCTGGGGTGGGCCAATTTTGACCCCAGGACCATAATTCATATAACTTTTGTAGAGGACCTATACATGATGCTATGCGCCAAATATGAAAGCTGAGAATTTTCCAGATTCAGAGAAGAAGATTTTCAAAGTTTTCACTATTTGTTTCCATTGAAAACTGCCAACCCCTGGGACGGGGACAATTTTGACCACAGGGCCATAATTAATACCCCAGGGCCATAATTAATATAATTTTTGTAGAGGACCTGAACATGATGCTCTGTGCCAAATATAAAAGCTGAGCACCTTCCAGTTTCAAAGGAGAAGATTTTCAAAGATTTCACTATATGTTTCTATTGAAAACTGCCCACCCCTGGGGCGGGGCCCAATTTTGACCCCAGGGCCATAATTTATATAACTTTTGTAGAGGACCTAAACATGATGCTATGTGCCAAATATGAAAGATGAGAACCTTCTGGTTTCAAAGGAGAGGATTTTCAAAGGTTTACTTTATGTTTCTATTGAAAACTTCCCACCCCTGGGGCGGGGCCAATTTTGACCCCAGGGGCATAATTTATATAACTTTTGTAGAGGACCTATAGATGATGCTATGTACCAAAGATGAAAGCTGAGAACCCTGTAGATTCAGAGGAGAAACTTTTTAAAGGTTCAAATTGTTGATGCGGGACGATGCACGTCGCACACCGACGGACATCAGGCGATCACAAAAGCTCACCCTGAGCACTTTGTGCTCTGGTGAGCTAAAAAGCAGATTCAGGTTCATGCTAACCCTGCAAACCTAAGAAACCATCGTGCTGCACAGTGACTGATCTGCTTCTTCATTGGTTGGACATTTCCCAGCTGTAGATAAGAAGTATTAATGTTATCTAGATGAAAGATTCTGCATACTTCTGTGTTAAAAACTTATCTTGCTTGTACTTATTACAACTGTCTCTCCAAGGCAAGATTGGGTATGTCTGAAAAATATAGGAACTAAATACAGGGTTCATACAGACTTTTGACACTCAAATTCCATGATATTTCCATGATTTTTCCATGACCAAACATATTTTCCATGATATATGATATACGCATCCGGCAATGATTTTAAGCTTGCAAACTGAATTCTGTGTTAGAAATTAATGCTAAACACCAAGAACAATTATTTATTTGTGTTTATGTAGGTATAGCGAGTACCCCAGTTTAAATTTTTGTTTATCTCTTGCCTCTTTTCCTTAGCTGTTATTCAGTCTTTGTACAGTTTGTTGTACAGATTGTGGATTATACCGACACATTCCTTTGGCGGGCCGCAAACTTTCACCATGCGATAAACAATGAACTAATGAAAAGAGCAGAGGACTTCCGAAAATTGAGCCAGCGCACCGGAAATCCATTTTTGGACCAATAACTGTTCGTTACCGGTGTCATAGTAGAAAATTCACGTTACTCATAACGCCGATCAGATCTATTTTCGGATATGAACTCTTCTTTTTTTAATTTCATGCCAAGAAAATGTATGTGTTGGTAAAGCTACAAATAAAGGAATTATTCAAGGGTGTATTTGGCAATTTCAATGATTTTTTTTTTAATTCCCTGATTTTTCAATGATAAAATTTGAAATTTTAGTTTTCCATGATTTTTCCAGGCAGACCTCGTTTTCCATGACTTTTCCAGGTCTGTGCGAACCCTGTAAATACATTAGCATGCCTGTTATCTACAGTTCTACATATCACAGCACTCTTTTCCGTGTGATACAAGCCCTACAAATGTTACAAGGCTGCCTCACCTTGCTAGTGCCTGTGTTTTCCCATTCCTCCGTAAGCTCTCTCGTCTTTGGCTCAGGCATATGGCTGTTTAATGGTGGCCCTCCCTCATCTGGCTTCAGGGTAGGGCCCCATGCCTCCTTGGATTCAGCATCTGCTGGCTTCTTTGTGTACTCATTATGAGGAGCTGCATCCCCGGCACCAGCCTATATGTTAAATTACATGTAGTTTAACCAGTTTGAGTTAGGTGTTACCCTTGTTATGATACAACATGCGAGGAAGCACCCTACAATAAGCATGCAGTCAGCACAAGTAGCATAAATATTAGAATTTTCACTACAAGCCATGTCAAAGGAAAGATTTCTTCATGACATTGTAAACAGAGAAAATATAGATCAACTGACTAACTAGAAATGTGCCTTCTTTACAATGTGCAAAGTTGAATCTTTCAAATGTAAACAGTGTAGACTCTGCTCAGATACCATACTAGCAATGTTATCTTCATTTGTAAATCTGTAAGAGCAGATTTTCTTGTTACCAAGGCTCAAATGTACTGAACAGAAAACAAAGGTACATTATGCACATGATACTTTTTATTCTATTTGCCAGCATTCCCTGAACATATTAATACAATGTATACCATTTGCATTTATGTGGCATCAGCTTATCGTTTACCAACATCTCCCTGAAATTTAGTATACCATGAGATTTGCCAAAATTGTAAAATCCACATTGCCAACTTATTTAGTAGAGCTGTAAATCTTAAGTCGGATTTTCATGAAACTTCATAGGATTGATCAGGAACCTTGGTGATATTTAGTGATCATTTTAAACTTTAGCTAAACATTTTGCATTTTTGTTTGCTTTATAAAAAGAGAAAGACTGGTGTCTTTTGAAAATTTCAACATCTTTTACTGTCCTCATAAATACTCATACATATGCAAATAAGTTTCTATCAGAAAAGTAATACAGTATACCCTGGTTTATCCGACATCCCTTCTGAAGTCTGAATTTGTCGGATAAATCTGTGTGTCAGGAAAGTCATCGCAAAACAGGAAGTTCAGAGACGGAAGTGAAATATATGACAAAGATAAAACAATGCCTACTGAAGTTTATTTACACTTGGCAGAATTGCTGAATCAAATGTTTATGCATGCAATACATACAGGCTTGTTAATTAATTCCATTTTTTAACACTTCTTTAGTGTTTTGGATTCTGTGCACACGCCAGTTAACTTGCATGACGCTTTCTTTTTAAAACAAGAGCTGTCCGCAGACAGCGCGCTCCACTTTCTTTAGTGCTGGATAGTGTAGTGGAAGTCTAAGTCAGAAAGGGGAGATAACAACAGCAAAATTAATTTTAGGGTTACCTGCGCTTGTGAAATGGGTCCCCCTTGTACTAGTTAATATGTATACCAAAGATGAACTAAATATCTCAGACAGTTTCTGAGACATGGACCTGAACATAAAACTTAACCAACAATGAAAAGTCTAAGTCGAAAAAGGGGCATAACTATGGCAAAATTAATTTTAGGGTTACCTACCCTTGTGAAATGGGTTCCCCTTGTGATAGTAAACATACATACCAAATATGAACCAAATATCTTTGGTGGTTTCTGAGAAAAGGACCTTAACAACAAGAGGGCCAGAATGGCCCTGAAGCGCTCACCAGACAATCAGAGGAGAAGAATTTCAAAGTTTTCACTATATGTTTCTCTAGAAAACTAGCATACCCTGGGGCTGGCCAATTTTGACCCCAGGGAAATAATTTAGAACAAGAGGGCCATGAGGCCCTGAAGCGCTCACCTGAGATAACCCCAGGGGCTGGGCCATTTTTTACCACAAAGAATTATGTGGACAACCTCGGTAGAGAACCACAAAGCAAAGCAGCATGTCATTAATTAAAGGCCTAAGCCTTATGGTTTCAGAGAGAAATAATATTTCATATTTTTCCCATGAAAAACTGATAAGCCCTGAGGCAGGGCCAAGTTTCGCCCAGTGGTCAGGGTTGTAAGTTAAACATTCTTGGCAGAGGACCACAAGCCACAGCTACATATTTATAGAGGACCATTAGATCATGTTAGTCACACCAAATATCAATGGTCTAGGCCTTACAGTTCCAGTAGATTTTTAAAGATTTTCCTATGAAAAACTGATAAGCCCTTGGGCGGGGCCATTTTTGGCCCGGGGGTTATAATTTGAACAATATTTGTAGAGGACCATAAGATCATGCTACATGCCAAATATCAAAGGTCTAGGCCTTACAGTTTCAGAGAAGAAGATTTTTAAAGATTTTCCTATGAAAAACTGATAAGCCTTTGGGTGGGGCCATTTTTGGCACGGGGGTCATAATTTGAACCACTTTTATAGAGGACCATTAGATCATGCTACATAACAATTATCAAAGGTCTAGGCCTAACAGTTTCAGAGAAGAAGATTTTTAAAGATTTTCCAATGAAAAACTGATAAGCCCATGGGTGGGGCCATTTTTGGCCCGGGGGTCATAATTTGAACAATGTATGTAGAGGACCATAAGATAATGCTTCATACCAAATATCAAAGGTCTAGGCCTTACAATTTCAGAGAAGAAGATTTTTAAAGATTTTCCTATGAAAAACTGATAAGCCCTTGGGTGGGGCCATTTTTGGCCCGGGGGTCATAATTTGAACAGTATTTGAAAAGGACCATAAGATCATGCTACATACCAAATATCAAAGGTCTAGGCCTAACAGTTTCAGATAAAAAGATTTTTTAAAGATTTTCCTATGAAAAACTGATAAGCCCATGGGTGGGGCCATTTTTGGCCCGGGGGTCATAATTTGAACAATGTATGTAGAGGACCATAAGATAATGCTTCATACCAAATATCAAAGGTCTAGGCCTTACAATTTCAGAGAAGAAGATTTTTAAAGATTTTCCTATGAAAAACTGATAAGCACTTGGGTGGGGACATTTTTGGCCCGGGGGTCATAATTTGAACAGTATTTGAAGAGGACCATAAGATCATGCTACATACCAAATATCAAAGGTCTAGGCCTAACAGTTTCAGAGAAGAAGATTTTTTAAAGATTTTCCTATGAAAAACTGATAAGCCCTTGGGCGGGGCCATTTTTGGCCCGGGGGTCATAATTTGAACAGTATTTGAAGAGGACCATAAGATCATGCTACATACCAAATATCAAAGGTCTAGGCCTAACAGTTTCAGAGAAGAAGATTTTTTAAAGATTTTCCTATGAAAAACTGATAAGCCCTTGGGCGGGGCCATTTTTGGCCCGGGGGTCATAATTTGAACTGTATTTGAAGAGGACCATAAGATCATGCTACATACCAAATATCAAAGGTCTAGGCCTTACAGTTTGAGAGAAGAAGATTTTTAAAGATTTTCCTATGAAAATTCCTTATTACCATAATATGGAAAAATGAAAACGCCCTATGGCGGCCATGTTTTTTGCCGGATCAAAATTCTTTTAACAACTTTTAAAGTCTATCAACTGAGAAACATTTTGGTGAAAACTATATTCAAATCGGACAAGTCATTCTGGAGAAGAAGATTTTTCTAGATATTGTGTATGGTTGCCATGGCAACAAGACCGATGGCCCCACCCACTATCTTTTAACAACTTTTGAAGCACCCACCAACAGTATGTATCTGACCAAGTTTGGTTACAATTGGGCATTCGGTTTCAGAGAAGAAGTCGTTTGAAATTGTTGACGGACAGACGGACAGACGGACGCCGGACACAGGGGTATCACAAAAGCTCACCTTGAGCACTTTGTGCTCTGGTGAGCTAAAAATTTGTAGGGGACCTGAACATGATGCTATGAGCCAAATATGAAAGCTGAGATTAACCTTCCAGTTTCAGAAGAGAAGATTTTCAAAGTTTTCTCAATATGTTTCTATTGAAAACTGCCTACCCCTGTGGCGGGACCAATTTTGACCCCAAGGCCATAATTTATATAACTTTTATGGAGGACCTGAACATGATGCTATGTGCCAACTATGAAAGCCGAGAGCCTTCCAGTTTCAGATAAGAAGATTTTCAAAGATTTCACTATTTGTTTCTATTGAAAACTGTCCACCCCTGGGGTGGGGCCCAATTTTGACCCCAGGGCCGTAACTTATATAACATTTGTAGAGGAACTGAACATGATGCCATGTGCCAAATATGAAAGCTGAGAACCTTCCAGTTTCAGAGGAGTGAGTGAGTGAGTTGGGTTTTATGTCCGACCAACAGTATTTCAGTTATTTGCAGACGGCACCCGCATGAGACAAGTTATAGTGCTGCCTCACTGGAATACTCCTGCCGCAGGTACATGGCAAGGGCACCCCACCCAGTCACATTATCCTGACACCGGGCCGACCAGTCCTAGAACTACACCTTTATTGTCGAGCGTAGACAAGGGAGCTACTAGTACCTTCCAGTTTCAGAGTAGAAGATTTTCAAAGTTTTCACTATTTGTTTCTACTGAGAACTTTGTGCTCTAGTGAGCTAAAAAGAAATCAAATAGAACTCAGTGATCTCTGACAAAGATACAAAATTTTATTCGGTACGATATTATAACATTTAACATTAATAACTTTCTAGCAAAAGTTCACCATTTTATATCAAAATATAGTCACAATTTCTAGTCAAAGTTCAAATTCAAACTCATTATTTTTTATGTCATTATAAAACATCTTCCATTCATTATAATAACAAAATATAAATTTTCTGAATCGGTACATCTTGACCAATTCCTTTAACATTATGATTGGATTAGTTTGTCTTTGACAACACCAATCCGTAAAGATCTTCCACTTGACATTGTAAACATTTGAAGTTCAGGCACGTCTGGACTTGGCGATGAGATTGGCAACCTGCAGAGAAAACTTTCTCTTTCGGAGACCCCCAATGATAACGGCCAGACGTGAAGGTGGAAGATGACAGGGTCTCTGTGGAGAACACTGCCTCTCTCAGTGAGAAGATCCCGACAGAGCAGGATCAAGCGGGTTGTGTTTAGGCTAGGCCGCGCCCCTGCGTCATTGATGCAGAATAATTAAAAATGGCGCATGAAAAAAAGTTCCGTGGGTCATTTTGGCACATCGTATTCCGTCCCGAAACAATTGCCGAAATCCGTTTCTCGGCCCGTGTTTTAGCCTATTATTCACTGCCCGCATCATTTCCTGTACCCCAGACGCATGATTTATAGCGTTCTCTTTTACAATACAGCGCCTGTATGATTAACGAATCGGATTATGTTATTCCGTGCTCTGCAGTGAATCGAAACTAGATTTTCTACTCTGAATCATCGTAACTTGAAAATGTCTGCTGAAAAACAGCAAGTCTTTTCTGTCCTTTTTCCCTACTGGCAAATCGGCAGTCAAGAAACAGAAGATGCGCCGTCATCGTCAACCGGCAAGAATACCAGATAGTTCCAACCAAAATGACTCTCGACCTACGCATCGTGGCTTACTTACGAAGTTACAATGGTGAAAAAATAGAATGTTTTTGTAAGTTGTGCATAAACACAAAGAAATCTAATGCATTTTCAATTGGAACAGACAATTTTCGTACAAGTTAGTACGATCACTAGACACATAGCGAGCAATGACCATAAGCTGTCTGTCAGTTCAGTTGAGCAGACTGGCAATCTTCAATGCTGCACACACTGATTTTTAGGGCCTATTTTATTCAGTTACTGTAGTGATATGTAGATTGGCCCACTGATTTAGAAAATGACCCACTGTTTTGAGTGATAATGGGTCAAAATGACCCATACAGTTAGGATTCTAGCCTAAACACTGAGCGGGGCAACTCGTACAGGAGACCTAGAAGATTAGTGAACCAGGATCTCTGAACCCACAGAGGGTTGATTAGAAGAATTCTGCAGTTTGACAGAGTGATCTTCCAATAGAACAGCTGGGATCAGAATGCATGGGGAAAAGCATCCCCGAACAATAGGTCCAATGGAAAAGACAGAGCAACGACTGCCCAAGCTGCTGGATCCATGATTGGAGATACATACAATGGCAGTCGATGATTGAATCTGGTGGCGAACAGATCAACCATGGGAAAGCCGAACAGTTGGAAAACCTGCTCCATCACAGACTTGTGAAGAGTCCACTCTGCAGGTAGAACCGCTAGCACATTCAGTCTGCCAGGCAGATGTTGGTCAAGCAGAGTGATCTGTCTGCTGTGACAAAACAAGAGAAGATCCCTCATGCACTTGAAGAGTGAGTCCTCCATGTCTTGACGTAGGAAATCACTCTGTTGTCGGTCTGAACAAGAACACAATGTTTTCGAACCCGAAACTCAAAATACTTCAGGGCTTTGAAAATAGCCAACGTTCAAGATTGTTGATATGGAGCTGGGACTCCTGATCTGACCAGAGACCCAAAGTCATGAGCTCCAGAGGCTTCAGATGGGCACTCCAGTCCTGATTGCTGGCATCCGAGATCAGAAAATTCTAGATCTGGGGGTGCAATACGTACTTCCTGAAGGATCCTTCTTCTTCCACCACTCTAAAGCGGTATGGAAGATCGGGAGTAAGGGGAGAGGAGCGGACAGGGCGTCTGTCCAAAGACGCCATTGTGTAAAACTGAAGCAGGCGCAAATGAAGCCTGCCGAGTAACACAAAGTTCGCTGCCGAATTGAAGACTCCCTGGACAAGGACAGAAGAGAATGTGGGGAGCAGCCGTTCTTCTAGCTGAATAACAACAGTAGGCGCAGGGTATCCTCCACATGTGGTGGGGAAAATTGTGGACTAGGATTCCCATGAGTTTGGTAAAAACCCTAGGGGCCATGGATTTGGTAGACGACACCCTCATGGCAGAAGCGCAGGATGTATCTATCCAACTGGTGGACCGGTACATGAAAGTGCACATTTTGACAGGTTCATTGGTTTGGTTTAAATGCCAACTGAATGGAAGAGACTGTCTCCATCTTGAATGGCTCGACCTTTACAAACTTGTTTAGGGTTGAAAGATCTATCATTAGCCAAAAAGGGCTGTTTCTCTTTGGAACAAGAAACAGACGGCCTGTATTCTCGTTCCACACCCCTTCTACTGTCTCTTTTTGCAGAAGAGACAACACAGCATCCTGCATTTTGGGATGATCCGACAATAAGTGAATAAGGACCCTAGAGAGAGGAGGCTGTCTGTTCAGAGGAATATGTTAGCCTGATTCTACAACTTTTTCATGGATATATAAAATGGAAAGACAACTTTAGCAAAAGCAATGTCTCTCAAGGACCAAAACAAGAATAGTTAAACTCCACCAATTAATTTAAGATTGTAGCAATTGCGAGTTCACAGATTCTAAAATAATACGAATGATCTTTATATGTTTTAGTAGAAATTTAATACTTTAGTGTCTCAGTGTTCTTCCAGAAAATCTTGTACAAATAATGCTGAACTAAACTTAGCAGATGCGTTACATTACATCACATTTAAACTAATTAAAAGGACAATGGTGTTGGAGAAAGACTGTAATTCAATGCTCATTTGACTCACATTTAGAGCAGGTAGTTGATGTTTCTTAGCCTCTTCCTCTTCCATGGCTTTCTTGCGTGCCTTGGCCAGGATTTTGGAGGCTCCTTTTGGATGGGCCTTCTCCTTTGTCTGAACCTCTTTCATTCTCACCATTGATGCCGTGAGGGGCTGTGTGAATGGACTTGGTAACTTTACATCCTCATCTCGAACTGTGAAAAAATGCTTGGATGATGCCACAAGAAAAGGACACTTATACAGATACCATATTAAGCACTTTTGAATGCACATATCCTGTGTGAAAAGAGCACTATATAAATGTGGTATAATAATAATAATTAAACAAGATGTGTTTGTGAAACACTATGTCCCCGATATGACCTTTGAACTTGATGTATGACCTTCACCTTAATTAGTCACCACTAAAAATGTTTGCCTCCATAAGTTGCATATGCATGCCAAGTTTAGAGGATGTATGTTGAACAATGACACAATTATCACCAATCTAAATTTGACCTCTTACTTTGACTTTAAGTCAACCCTAAAAATATTCACCTCCAACGTTAAAGTTGTCTACAAACCAGGGGTGTGAAAGACAGGGCAAAACCAATATGGACCAAAAAGTGGGGGTGGGGGGGGGGGGGGTTATTAAAAGTGATATCTGATCTGGTTCTACAGTTTGACACCATCAAAATCAATGTTGTTTTGTCTGTTATTGCATCTAGTCAACACCATTTCCAGGTGACACCCTAGGTCTACAAGTATTTGCAAAAATCCCATAGCCAGCCACTTGTAAAACTATTGTTAAAACATACATGTACTGTTTTATATTATCAATAATCTAATTGTTAGAAATATAAAAGTACATAGACCTCTTGAGATATAACTCATCATATCTACATTCTGTATACAATACAAGAGGGCCATGAGGCCCTGAAGCGCTCACCTGAGATAACCCCTGTGCGGGGCGTTCTTGACCCAGAAGTCATCATTTGTACAACCTTGGTAGAGAACCACAAGGCAAAGCAACAAGATTTTCAAAGGACTATGCAAAACCAATAAACCCCATTTTGGTCTGGGGATCATAATTAGAACAATCTTGGTAGAGGACTATTAAATAATGGTATATATAAAATATCAAAGATCTGGGCATTTTAGTTTAACCATTTCCTCCCTTTCTACACCTCTGTAAAAATAACCTATTGAAACCATTGTGATAAATAGAGTGTTTGCTCCTATAGGACATATGCTCTATTTATCACAATGGTTTCAAACTACAAAATTCTAAAGTTTTACTTTTCTCTAGTAAATGCTCCTTTTGGGTAGATTCATTCAAAGAGATTGGAGCTAAAAATATCCTTAAGGGTTAAGAGAAGAAGATGTTTAAAGAGCCTGGGGTGGGACATTTTCAACCCAGGGGTCATAATTTGAACAATCTTTGTAGAGGACCATTAGATCATGCTACATACAAAATATCAAATCTCTAGGATCTACATTTTCAGAAGATAGTCCTATGAACAAGAGGGCCATGAGGCCCTGAAGCGCTCACCTGAGATAACCCAGGGGCGGGGCCATTTTCGACCAAGAAGTCATCATTTGTACAACCTTGGTAGAAAACCACAAGACAAAGCAGCATGCTATTAATTAAAGGTCTAAGCCTTATGGTTTCAGAGAAAAATAATATTTTATATTTTCCCCATGAACAACTGATAAGCCCCAAGGCAGGACCAAGTTTCACCCAGAGGTCAAGGTCGTAAGTTGAACATTCTTGGCTGAGGACCACAAGCCAAAGCTACATATTTGTAGATGACCATTAGATCATGTTACATACCAAACACCAAAGGTCTAGGCCTTACCGTTGCAGAAGATTTTTAAAGATTTTCCTATGAATAAATGATAAGTCCTTAGGCAGGGCCATTTTTGACCTGGGGTCATAATTTGAACAATCTTTGTAGAGGACCATACTATCATGCTACATGCCAAATATCAAAGATCTAGGCCTTACGGTTTCAGAGAAGAAGATTTTTAAAGATTTTCTTATGAAAAATTGATAAGCCCTTTGGCGGGGCCATTTTTGGCCGGGGGTCATAATTTGAACAAACTTTATGGAGGACCATAAGATCAAGCTACATACCAAATATCAAAGGTCTAGGCCTTACAGTTTCAGAGGAGAAGATTTATAAAGGTTTTCCTATGACAAGAGGGCCATGAGGCCCTAAAGCGCTCACCAGATATAATCCCAGGGGCGGCGGCCATTTTTGACCACAAGAAATCATGTGTACACCCTTGGTAGAGAACCACAAGACAAAGCAATATGCCATTAATTAAAGGTCTAAGCCTTATGGTTTCAGAGAAAAATAATATTTATATTTTCCCCATGAAAAACTGATAAGCCCTGAGGCAGGGCCAAGTTTCGCCCAGTGGTCAGGGTCGTAAGTTAAACATTCTTGGCAGAGGACCACAAGCCACAGCTACATATTTGTAGAGGACCATTAGATCATGTTACATACCAAATATCAAAGGTCTAGGCCTTACAGTTTCAGTAGAGTTTTAAAGATTTTCCAATGAAAAACTAATAAGCCCTTCAGTGGGGTCATTTTTGGCCCAGGGGTCATAATTTGAACAATCTTTGTAGAGGACCATAAGATAATGCTACATACCAAATATCAATGGTCTAGGACATATGGTTTCAGAGAAGAAGATTTTTAAAGATTTTCCTATGAAAAACTGATAAGCCATTGGGCGGGGCCATTTTTGGCCCGGGGGTCATAATTTGAACAATCTTTGTAGAGGACCATAAGATCATGCTACATATCAAATATCAAAGGTCTAGGCCTTACAGTTTCAGAGAAGAAGATTTTTAAAGATTTTCCTATGAAAAACTAATAAGCCCTTGGGCGGGGCCATTTTTGGCCCGGGGGTCTTAATTTGAACAATCTTTGTAGAGGACCATAAGATCATGCTACATACCAAATATCAAAGGTCTAGGCCTTACAGTTTCAGAGAAGAAGATTTTTAAAGATTTTCATATATTACCATATATGGAAAAAATGACCACGCCCTCTGGCGGCCATGTTTTTTGCCGGATCAAAATTCTTTTAACAACTTTTAAAGTCTATCAACTGAGAAACATTTTGGTGAAAACTATATTCAAATCGGACAAGTCATTCTGGAGAAGAAGATTTTTCTAGATATTGTGTACAGTTGCCATGGCAACCAGACAGATGGCCCCGCCCACTATCTTTTAACAACTTTTGAAGCACCTACCCACAGTATGTATCTGACCAAGTTTGGTTACAATTGGGCAGTCGGTTTCAGAGAAGAAGTCGTTTGAAATTGTTGACGGACAGACGGACGACGGACACAGGGGTATCACAATAGCTCACCTTGAGCACTTTGTGCTCTGGTGAGCTAAAAAACTGATAAGCCCTTGGGCGGGGCCATTTTTGGCCCGGGGGTCATAATTTGTACAATCTTTGTAGAGGACCATTAGATCATGCTACATACCAAATATCAAAGGTCTAGGCCTAACAGTTTCAGAGAAGAAGATTTTTAAAGATTTTCCTACGAACTAGAAGGATTTTAACTTCAAATTCCATAATACCATACATGGAAAAAACGACCACGTCCTCTGGCGGCCATGTTTTTTGCCGGATCAAATTTCTTTTAACAACTTTCAAAGACTATCAACTGAGAAACATTTTGGTCAAAACTATATTCAAATCGGACAAGTCATTCTGGAGAAGAAGAATTTTCTAGATATTGTGTACAGTTGCCATGGCAACAAGGCCAACGGCCTCACCCACTATCTTTTAACAACTTTTGAAGCACACACCCACAGTATGTATCTGACCAAGTTTGGTTACAATTGGGCAGTCGGTTTCAGAGAAGAAGTAAGCCATTTTCGACCCAGGGGTTATGATTTGAACAATGTTTGTAGATGACCATTAGATCATGCTACACACCAAATATCAAAGGTCTAGGCCTTACAGTTTCAGAGAAGAATATTTTAAAAGATTTTTCTATGAAAAACTGATAAGCCCTTGGGCGGAGTCATTTTTGGTCCGGTGTCATAATTTGAACAGTCTTTGTTGAGGACCAATAGATCATGCTACATACCAAATATCAAAGGTCTAGGCTTTACAGTTTCATAGAACGGGGGTCATAATTTGAACAATCTTTGTAGAGGACCATTAGATCATGCTACATACCAAATATCAAAGGTCTAGGCCTAACAGTTTCAGAGAAGAATTTTTTTAAAGATTCTCCTATGAAAAATTGATAAGTCCTTGGGCGGAGCCATTTTTTGGTCCGGGGGGTCATAATTTTGAATGATAATTCGTTCCCCCTAGCCACTGATGCTTGACAAAATTTGGTTATAATCGGGTTAGCGGTTTCAGAGTTTCAGAATGTTAACAGACGCCGGACACCGGACCGATCACGGTCACAATAGCTCATCCTGAGCCATTGGCTTAGGTGAGCTAAAACTTAAGCCCATCCATTTAAACACATGCCTAAAGCTTGACATGAAATCTTATACATTGTTATGTCAAAACAGGGTTAAACTCATCAATGGCAAAACAAATAGTATACAAGAGGGCCATGATGGCCCTAAATCGCTCACCTGGTTACTATGCATACATGTAAAATAAGTCATCTTCAGACTGGGGCCAATAATTATGAAACCATGCGCCATCATTTTAGGCCTGGAGTTTAAATTTGAACAATCTTAATTAAGGAACATTAGGTGATGCTTTATATAAATTTCAAAGGTCTGGGCCTTACAATTTCACAGAAGGAGATTTTTAAAGATTTTCCTATGATAAACTGATAAGCCCGGAGCAGGCCATTTTTTTCCAGGGGTCATAATTTGAACAATCTTGGTAGAAAACCATAAGATGATACTACGTACTAAATTTCAAAGGTCTAGGCCTTACAGTTTCGAAGAAGAAGATTACCTATAACAAGAGGGCCATGATGGCCCTAAATCGCTCACCTGGTTGCTATAGACTTATGCATACACTATATTTCTATGTAAATATAAGTAAACTTCAGATTGAGGTTAATATGAAACCAAGGGCAATAATTTTAGGAATGGAGGTTAAAATTTGAACAATCTTAATAAAGGAACATTAGGTGATGCTTCATATAAATTTCAAAGGTCTGGGCCTTACAATTTTAAAGATTTTCCTATGAAAAACTGATAAGCCCGAAATTCATAATCTGATACATAATTAGTCCAAAAATAAATTGCTATTGAGTAATGGTCAAACAATAAAATGACCAACTGGATGATAAGGATAATTATCATAAAACCGTTAGATGTAATTAATTCACTGAACCGTGCTGGTAATTACTAATTAATGACAAGAGGGCCATGATGGCCCTAAATCGCTCACCTGGTTACTATAGACTTATGCATACACTGTATTTCTATGTAAAACAAGGGCATGTTGTATTGCTATGCAAGACATGAGTCCCCCACCGGACTGAAAAAAAACCTCCACTCTCCACACCCCACCCACACATGGTGTGCTTGACCATGGTATATACATAACCACCTGAATGGTATTAGTACCTACTTTCAAATCAATTGAACCAGTACATAAAGAGTTATTAACTGGAAAAGAAAATATGAAAAGGGGAATAACTCCAAAAATATAGATGCTAGAGTTATGGCCCTTGTGCATGACACTACCCCTCATCATGCTTGTTCCATATGTGAAGTTTCAAATCAATTGTACCAGTAGATAAAGAATTATTGTTCTGACAAAAAAATATGAAAAAGGGGAATAACTCCAAAAATATTGAAGCTAGAGTTATGGACCTTGTGCATGACACTACTCCTCATCATGCTTCTTCAATGTGAGAAGTTATAATGAATTTGGCCTAACTTTGTAGGAGATATGGCCCGGAAACGAAGCCTGACAGACGGACTGACAAGAAAATATGAACAAGAGGGCGGCCCTGAAGCGAACACCAGACAATCAGAGGAGAAGATTTTCAAAGTTTTAACTATATGTTTCTATAGAAAACTAGCCTGCCCTGGGGCAGGGCTAATTTTGACCCAAGAGGCACAATTTATATAACTTTTGTAGAGGACCTGAACATGATGCTATGTGCCAAATATGAAAGCTGAGAACCTTCCAGTTTCAGAGAAAAAGATTTTCAAAGTTTTCACTATATGTTTCTGCTGAAAACTGGCCACCCCTGAGGCGGGGCCAATTTTTACCCCAGGGGCATAATTTATACAACTTTTGTAGAGGACCTGAACATGATGCTATGTGCCAAATATGAAAGCTGAGAGCCTTCCAGTTTCAGAGAATAAGATTTTCAAAGATTTCACTATTTGTTTCTATTGAAAACTGCCCACCCCTGGGGCGGGGCCAATTTTGACCCCAGGGCCATAATTTATACAAATTTTGTAGAGGACCTGAACATAATGCTCTGTGCCAAATATGAAAGCTGAGAGCCTTCCAGTTTCAGACAAGAAGATTTTCAAAGACTTCACTATTTGTTTCTATTGAAAACTGCCCACCCCTGGGGAGGGGCCAATTTTGACCCCAAGGGCATAATTTATATAACTTTTGTAGAGCACCTGAACATGATGCTCTGTGCCAGACATGAAAGCTGAGAGCCTTCAAGTTTCAGAGAAGAAGATTTTCAAAGATTTCAATTTTTGTTTCTATTGAAAACTGACCACCCCTGGGGCGGGGCCAATTTTGACCCCAGGGCAATAATTTATATAACTTTTGTAGAGGACCTGAACATGATGCTATTTACCAAATATGCAAGCTGAGAACCTTCTGGTTTCAGAGGAGAAGATTTATAAAGATTTTCCTATGAAAAACTGATAAGCCCTTGGGTGGGGCCATTTTTGGCCCGGGGGTCATAATTTGAACAATCTTTGTCCTGAACATGATGCTATGTGCCAAATATGAAAGCTGAGAACCTTCTGGTATCAGAGGAGACGATTTATAAAGATTTTCCTATGAAAAACTGATAAGCCCTTGGGAGGGGCCATTTTTGGCCAGGGGGTCATAATTTGAACAATCTTTGTAGAGGACCATTAGATCATGCTACATACCAAATACACATTCTAGTTAGCATGATTTTCAAAGTTTTACTATATGTTTCTATTGAAAACAAGGCACCCCTGGGGCGGGGCCAATTTTGACCCCAGGACCATAATTTATATAACTTTTGTAGAGGACCTAAAGATGATACTATGTGCCAAAGATGAAAGCTGAGAACCCTGTAGATTCAGAGGAGAAGATTTTTAAAGATTTTCCTATGAAAAACTGATAAGCCCTTGGGCAGGGCCATTTTTTTGCCCTGGGGTCATATTTGAACAATCTTTGTAGAGGACCATTTGATAATGCTACATACCAAATACACATTCTAGTTAGCATGATTTTCAAAGTTTTACTATATGTTTCTATTGAAAACAAGGCACCCCTGGGGCGGGGCCAATTTTGACCCCAGGACCATAATTTATATAACTTTTGTAGAGGACCTAAAGATGATACTATGTGCCAAAGATGAAAGCTGAGAACCCTGTAGATTCAGAGGAGAAGATTTTTAAAGATTTTCCTATGAAAAACTGATAAGCCCTTGGGCAGGGCCATTTTTTTGCCCTGGGGTCATATTTGAACAATCTTTGTAGAGGACCATAAGATGATGCCTCATACCAAATATCAAAGGTCATGGCCACACGGTTTCAGAGAATTTTTTTTTTAAAATGTTCCTATGAAACACTGATAAGCCCTGGGGGTGGGGCCATTTTTGGCCCAGGGGTCACAATTTGAAAATGTTTGTACCATTACATGATGCTATATACCAAATATCAAAGATCTAGGCCTTACGGTTTCAGAGAAGAAGATTTTTAAAAAAAATCCTATTAAAAACTGATAAGCCCTTGGGCGGGGCCATTTCTTTGCCCTGGGGTCATAATTTGAACAATCTTTGTAGAGGACCATAAGAAACATGGATAAGCCCTGGGGGTGGGGCCATTTTTGGCCCAGGGTTCACAATTTGAAAATCTTTGTAGAGGACCATCAGATGATGCTACATACCAAATATCAAAGATCTAGGCCTTACCGTTTCAGAAGAAGATTTTTTAAAAATTTCCTATGAAAAACTGATAAGGCCCGGGGCGGGGCCATTTTTGGCCCGGGGGTCATGATTTGAACAATCTTTGTAGATGACCATTAAATTGATGCTACATACCAAGTATCAAAGGTCTTTGCCTCACGGTTGCAGAGAAGAAGATTTATAAAGATTTTCCTATGAACAACTAATAAGCCCCGGGGCGGGGCCATTTTCGGCCCGGGGGTCATAATTTGAACAATCTTTGTAGAGGATCATTAGATGATGCCACATACTAAATATCAAAGGTCTAGGCCTTACGGTTTCAGAGAAGAATATTTTTAAAGATTTTTACAAAAGCAACTGGTAAGCCCCGGTGCGGACCATTTTTAGCCCGGGGGTCATAATTTGAAAAATCTTTGTAGAGGATCATTAGAGGAACAAACTTGATAGAGGACCACCCAAGGTACATTTCTGTAAAATTTAGTTGAAATCCTCCCAGTGGTTAAGGAGAAGCCACTTGAAAAAAATTTGGAAGACGGACACCGGACAACGGACGATGTTTGGCGGACACCGATGAATGTCGGACACAGGGCGATCACAAGAGGGCCATTGGCCCTATATCACTCACCTGAGTTACAGTAATACATTGACAATGTTAATTTTTCAGCAGACAACCTTTCTAGCAGGTGGAGTGCGGTGGAAGAAATGGCCTAGGCCTTTTTTCTCCCCTGTGAATTGATTTTATCTTTTCAGATGGTGGGGGGGGAAGAAATGGCCTAGGCCTTTTTTCTCCCTTGTGAATTGATTTTATCTTTTCAGATAGGGGGGAAGAAATGGCCTAGGCCTTTTTTTCTCCGCTGTGAATTGATTGTATCTTTTCAGATAGGGGGGAAGAAATGGCCAAGGCCTTTTATCTCCCCTTTGAATTAATTTTATCTCTTCGGTTAGGGGAGAAGAAATAGCCTAAGCCAATTTTTCTCCCTTGTGAATATGTTTATATTGTTCAAAGAGTGCGGTGGAAGAAATGGCCTAGGCCTTTTTTCTCCCCTATGAATTGATTTTATCTTTTCAGATGGGGGGGGGGGGGAAAGAAATGGCCTAGGCCTTTTTTTCTCCCTTGTGAATTGGTTTTATCTTTTCAGATGGGGGAGAAAAAAAGGCCTGGGCCATTTCTTCCCCCCTATCTAAAAAGATAAAATCAATTCACAGGGGAGAAAAAAAGGCCTAGGCCATTTCTTCCCCCCTATCTAAAAAGATAAATCAATTCACAGGGAGAAAAAAAGGTCTGGGCCATTTCTTCCCCCCCTATCTAAAAAGAGAAAATCAATTCACAGGGGAGAAAAAAAGGCCTGGGCCATTTCTTCCCCCCTATCTAACAAGAGGGCCATTGGCCCTATATCGCTCACCTGAGTTACAGTAATACATGTATATTGACATGTTAATTTTTCAGTGGACAACATTTCTAGCAGATGAAATAAGCTTAGTGCACTGCTTTCACCCTTTCACTGCTGAATAAACTTGAATTGAATTCAGAACTAATACCAAGTGACTGGTTGACCAAGATCTAAACTATTTACAACTTGTGCCATTTTTGCCTTAGCTCAAAATGCCTAAAACTGGTCTTTGAGAAATTCAAATGACTTCAATAAAGCTATGCAATTATACCTTGACCCAGGTATATAGGCAAATAGAGTGCTAGGCAGTACATAATGCCAGTTTTTGTGTGAAATGACCAATAAGAATATCTTTAAAAATCGTTTAACCCTTTCCCTCATATAAAGCTGTTTTTATGCATTAGCAAACAGAGTAGACTCAGATCAGACGACTCCTACATAAGCTGTCTGATCTGGGTCTTCTGTTTCTTTTGACACAATATAGATCGGATTCTACAGTTTTTGTCAAAGCAAAAACTTCTCTTCAGAGAAATAATGTGTTTTACACATTAAAAATAAGAGTAGACTAGATCTATAGAAGCTGTCTGATCAGGGTCTGCTCTTTTTACATTTGACAAGATATAGATTTGATTTTACAGTTTTTTTCAAAGCTAAAACTTCTATTTATGGCATTAACATTTTTTTTAAGCATTAGCAAACAAGAGTAGTCCCAGATCAATTTTTGTCAAAGCAAACAGGTTAAGGGTTAATAGGTGTTTAGAAATAAGTCTAGCTCTAGGTGTGAATATCTGATGATAATTCAATTAAACGGGTCATTAGTATTTTTAACAATTGAAATTGAGAAGAGTTACGTCTACTGTTATAATTAAGTTATATTTACTCAGTTATTTCATTAATATCATACAAGATTCAGACATTTTAGGACTTTTTAATGACTGTGTTGTCATCAAATTTTATAAAAAAAAAGTTATATTTAAGATGCTTTTTGGGGCAGCAGACTTAATCCACAGTAGTAAGTTTAACACCTATCATTGTTGGGGGGGGGGGGGGGGGGGGATTATCATGTTTTCTTAAGAATTACCATGACTTATATCAGTTGGGCCATTGCATAATCATGTTTTCACAGTTTTCTTAAACATTACCATGACTTACATCAGTTGGGTTTGGACCCAGATCAAAAGTCTAGATGGTGATCATTTTCCTTGATTGGCTGAATTGTTACTTTCCTATATCTCTCACATCTAATTTGAGAGACATTGGAAGACACCATGTAACATCACTCACACTACACACTGGGGTTAATGGGTCAAAATGCCTTTAATGTTTCGTCTGCAACAAAAAGTTATTGTCATCTGCTTCAATTCTTAAAATAAACTTACTTTCATTTTTTTGCAAAAATATGGTTAAGATGACAAACAGGTTGGATCCTGATGAGATGCCGCAGTATGCGGCCTCTCATCTGGATCCAAACTGTTTGCATAGGTAATCACAGTTTCACCACTAGCATGCAAAGAGTTAAAAGTCATGCATTGACCTGGAGAGATTTTACTGCCCAGCAGCTGTAATCTTTGAACTGCTGCTGGTCTGCAGTTTAGGATCTGGAGTTGATATTTAACCCTTAATTTCTCTCATATAAACTTGTTTTCATGCATCTGCAAACAGAGTAGACCCAGATAAGGTGGCTCCTATAGGATCAAGGTCTGTTATTTGCTAATGGAATTTGATAGATGTTTCTATGCCTTCTGATTCACCTTCAACATTTTACTATAAATAGTTATAAATAGAATGATACAAGCACTCCAATGCAGTTATCTCCCTTTGTCCCTTATGGCTATGCTGATGGGACAAGGGAAATAACTGTGAGGAAATTACTGTGAGGAAATTACCTTTTAAGTGTTACAGATTCTGATGTTAAGTAGCAAAAAACCCCAGAGTGAGACCATTTATGGCCCAGGGGTCATTATTTGAACACATCTGGTAGTGGTATATTAGGTGATGCTTCATACCAAATATCTTAGCTCTAGATTATGTGGTTTCAGACAAAAAGATTTTTAAAGGTTTCCCTATATAAGTCTATGTAAAAACTACAAGTCCCAGGGCAGGGCCATTTTTGGCCCGGGGGTCATCATTTTAACAAACTTGGTAAAGGACCATTAGATGATGCTATATACCAAATATCAAAGCTCTAGAAATTGTGGTTTCAGAGAAGAAGATTTTTAAAGATTTAAAAAAAAAACCTGTAAAAGTAGTGGGGCGGGGCCATTTTTTGCCCGGGGGTCTTGATTTTAACAAAACTGATAGAGGATATCCTAAGGTACATTTCTGTGAAATTTGGTTGAAATCCTCCCAGTGGTTTAGGAGAAGAAGTCATTTGAAATAAAAGTGAACGGACAGACGGACGGACAGACGCAAATGGGTAGTTGTGTGACTTTTTCCTTTGATCTTTTCTTGTGTGACTAGTCCCACAAGAAAAACTATTTTTGGCTCTAACTTTGGAAAAGAATGATCTGGAAGCTAACCCTAACCCTATGTCCCACAACTGGCCAGGTTAATGTCACAAGAAATGGCCAGGTTAATGTCACAAGAGATGGCCAGGTTAATGATTTTACTTGTGGGACTAGTTAGAAAAAGTCACACAACTACCCTTTGGTGAGTGCGGACAGACGGACAGACGGACAGACGGACAGACGGACGACAGGCGGTCACAATAGCTCACCTTGAGCCTTTGGCTCAGGTGAGCTAAAAAGATAAAATCATATCAAAGGGGAGAAAAAAAGGCCTAGGCCATTTTTTCCCCATCCCCTATCCGAAAAGATACAATCAATTCACAGGGGAGAAAAAAAGGCCTGGGCCATTTCTTCCCCCATATCTTAAAAGATAAAATCAATTCACAGGGGAGAAAAAAAGGCCTGGGCCATTTCTTCCCCCCTATCTAAAAAGATAAAATCATATCAAAGGGGAGAAAAAAAGGCTTGGGCCATTTCTTTCCCCCTATCTAAAAAGATACAATCATATCAAAGGGGAGAAAAAAAGGCCTAGGCCATTTCTTCCCCCCTATCTAAAAAGATAAAATCATATCAAAGGGGAGAAAAAAAGGCCTAGGCCATTTCTTCCCCGTCCCCTATCCGAAAAGATACAATCAATTCACAGGGGAGAAAAAAAGGCCTGGGCCATTTCTTCCCCCCTATCTAAAAAGATACAATCAATTCACAGGGGAGAAAACAAGAGGGCCATGAGGCCCTGAAGCGCTCACCTGAGATAACCCCAGGGGCGGGGCCATTTTTGACCACAAGAAATCATGTGTACAACCTTGGTAGAGAACCACTAGGCAAAGCAGTATGCCATTAATTAAAGGTCTAAGCCTTATGGTTTCATAGAAAAATAATATTTTATATTTTACCCATGAAAAACTGATAAGCCCTGAGGCAGGGCCAAGTTTCGCCCAGTGGTCAGGGTCGTAAGTTAAACATTTTTGGCAGAGGACCACAAGCCACAGCTACATATTTGTAGAGGACCATTAGATCATGTTACATACCAAATATCAATGGTCTAGGCCTTACAGTTTCAGTAGATTTTTAAAGATTTTCCAATGAAAAACTGATAAGCCCTGGGCGGGGCCATTTTTGGCCCGGCGGTCATAATTTAAACAATATTTGTAGAGGACCATAAGATCATGCTACATACCAAATATCAAAGGTCTAGGCCTTACAGTTTGAGAGAAGAAGATTTTTAAAGATTTTCCTTTGAAAAACTAATAAGCCCATGGGCGGGGCCATTTTTGGCCCGGGGGTCATAATTCGAACAATGTTTGTAGAGGACCAATAGATCATGCTACATACCAAATATCAAAGGTCTAGGCCTTACAGTTTGAGAGAAGAAGATTTTTAAAGATTTTCCTATGAAAAACTGATAAGCCCTTGGGCGGGGCCATTTTTGGCCCGGGGGTCATAATTTGAACAATCTTTGTAGAGGACCATAAGATCATGCTACATACCAAATATCAAAGGTCTAGGCCTTACAGTTTGAGAGAAGAAGATTTTTAAAGATTATCCTATGAAAAACTGATAAGCCCTTGGGCGGGGCCATTTTTGGCCCAGGGGTCATAATTTGAACAATCCTTGTAGAGGACCATTAGATCATGCTACATACCAAATATCAAAGGTCTAGGCCTTACAGTTTGAGAGAAGAAGATTTTTAAAGATTTTCCTATGAAAAACTGATAAGCCCTTGGGCGGGGCCATTTTTGGCCTGGGGGTCTTAATTTGAACAATCTTTGTAGAGGACCATAAGATCATGCTACATACCAAATATCAAAGGTCTAGGCTTTACAGTTTCAGAGAAGAAGATTTTTAAAGATTTTCCAATATTACCATGTATGGAAAAAAAGACCACGCCCTCTGGCGGCCATGTTTTTTGCCAGATCAAAATTCTTTTAACAACTTTTAAAGTCTATCAACTGAGAAACATTTTGGTGAAAACTATATTCAAATCGGACAAGTCATTCTGGAGAAGAAGATTTTTCTAGATATTGTGTACAGTTGCCATGGCAACAAGACCGATGGCCCCACAAACTATATTTTAACAACTTTTGAAGCACCCACCCACAGTATGTATCTGACCAAGTTTGGTTACAATTGGGCAGTCGGTTTCAGAGAAGAAGTCGTTTGAAATTGTTGACGGACAGACAGACGGACAGACTGACAGACGGACAGACGGACGCCGGACACAGGGGTATCACAATAGCTCACCTTGAGCACTTTGTGCTCTGGTGAGCTAAAAAGGCCTGGGCCATTTCTTCCCCCATATCTTAAAAGATAAAATCAATTCACAGGGGAGAAAAAAAGGCCTGGGCCATTTCTTCCCCCCTATCTAAAAAGATAAAATCATATCAAAGGGGAGAAAAAAGGGCCTGGGCCATTTCTTTCCCCCTATCTAACAAGAGGGCCAGAATGGCCCTGAAGCGCTCACCAGACAATCAGAGGAGAAGATTTTCAAAGTTTTCACTTTATGTTTCTATTGAAAGCTGGCTACTCCTGGGGCAGGGCCAATTTTGACCACAGGGGCATAATTTATATAACATTTGTAGAGGACCTGAACATGAAGCTATGTGCCAAATATGAAAGTTATGAACCTTCCAGTTTCAGAAGATTTTAAATGTTTTTACTATATATTTTTATTGAAAACTGACCACCCCTCGGGTGGGGCCAATTTTAATCCAAGGGGCATAATTTAAACAAGGCCATACAAAGTTCTGACTAAAGGCGATCAACTGTTCTTCTGAACGGGTATGTGTACCCTAGCATTCCAAACTGATTTTTTGCATTTGAATATTATTATAAATTATTACATAATAATTGCATAATCATAAGTATAACTTAACAGTTTCAAGTAATACAATTTCATGTTAAAAAATATTTCATAATTTATTTGAAATCTTTAATTTGGCATTCTGGAGTCTTTACATGATTTACCCTTCTTCTGAACTGCAGGGCAGGTTATAATAATATCATAATGCCAATCACTATTATTAATTAACCCTTCCCTCATACAAAAGTGTTTTAACATTTTTGAAAACAGAGTAGACCCAGATCGGATGCCTCCTATAGGAGCCATCTGATCAGGGCCTGCTCTGTTTGTAAATGGAATTTTATACATCTGTTCCTTAAGTTTCTAAAATGGCTACAATGTTCCACCTACTATATTTCATTATAACTATTTTGTAGATGAATATTCAGTAGGTTGTGAAATTTGGAAAAAAAATGACTACAATGTTCCACCTTCCATACTTCATTTTAACTATTTTGTTCATGAATATGCAGTAGGCATTCAAATTAATAATAAACATAGAACAGGCAAAGGGTTAAGGCACAGAGCTCCAGCACCAGATACAGGTGACCTAAAAATAGCCACTGGTCATCTATCCCACTGCTTGACTGGATGACCTATTTATGAGCAAAGAGAAGATGCTTAAAATCGCAGTCAGCTATAAGTTTGCTATAAAACTGTCCGCCATGGAGTGAAGCCAATTTTGACCACAGGAGCATAATTTATATAACTTTTGTAGAGAACCTGAACATGATGCTATGTGCCAAATATGAAGGCTGAGAACCTTTCAGTTTCAGAGGAGATGATATTCAAAGTTTTCACTATATGTTTCTATAGAAAACAATGCACCCCTGGGGTGGGGCCAATTTTGACCCTAGGGACATAATTTATATAACTTTTGTAGAGGACCTACAGATGATGCTATGTGCCAAAGATGAAAGCTGAGACCCCTGTAGATTCAGAGGAGAAGATTTTTAAAGCTTGAAATTGTTGACGCCCGACGACGGACGACGGACGACGGACGACGGACGACGGACGACGACGGACATCAGGCGATCACAAAAGCTCACCCTGAGCACAAAAGTGCTCTGGTGAGCTAAAAAGATAAAATCATATCAAAGGGGGAAAAAAGGCCTAGGCCATTTCTTCCCCCCTATCTAAAAAGATAAAATCATATCAAAGGGGAGAAAAAAAGGCCTAGGCCATTTCTTCCCCGTCCCCTATCCGAAAAGATACAATCAATTCACAGGGGAGAAAAAAAGGCCTGGGCCATTTCTTCCCCCCTATCTAAAAAGATAAAATCATATCAAAGGGGAGAAAAAAGGCCTAGGCCATTTCTTCCCCCCTATCTAAAAGATAAAATCATATCAAAGGGGAGAAAAAAAGGCTTAGGCCATTTCTTCCCCATCCCCTATCTGAAAAGATAAAATCAATTCACAGGGGAGAAAAAAAGGCCTGGGCCATTTCTTCCCCCCTATCTAAAAAGATACAATCAATTCACAGGGGAGAAAAAAAGGCCTGGGCCATTTCTTCCCCCATATCTTAAAAGATAAAATCAATTCACAGGGGAGAAAAACAAGAGGGCCATTGGCCCTATATCGCTCACCTGAGTTACAGTAATATATTGACATTTTTCAGTGGACAACATTTCTAGCAGATGAAAGAAGCTTAGTCCACTGCTTTCACCCTTTCACTGCTGAATAAACTTGAACTGGATTCAGATCTAATACCAAGTGACTGGTTGACCAAGATCTAAACTGTTTACAACTTGTGCCATTTTTGCCTTAGCTCAAAATGCCTAAAACTGGTCTTTGAGAAATTCAAATGACGTCAATAAAGCTATGCAATTATACCTTGATCCAGGTATATAGGCAAATAAAGTGCTAGGCAGTACATAATGCCAGTTTTTGTGTGAAATGACCAATAAAAATATCTTTAAAAATCTTCTAACCCTTTCCCTCATATAAAGCTGTTTTTACGCATTAGCAAACAGAGTAGACCCAGATCAAACGACACCTATGGAATATAGATCTGATTCTACAGTTTTTATCAAAGCAAAAACTTCTCTTCACAAAAATAATGTGTTTTACGCATTAAAAATAAGAGTAGACTAGATTAGACGGCTGCTATAGAAGCTGTCTGATCAGGGTCTGCTCTGTTTGCATTTGACAAGATATAGATTTGATTTTACAGGTTTTATCAAAGCTAAAACTTCTCTTTATGGAAATAATTTTTTACGCATTAGCAAACAGAGTAGTCCCAGATAATTTTTTGTCAAAGCAAACAGGTAAGGGGTTAATAGGTGTTTAGAAATAATTCTAGCTCTAGGTGTGAATATCTGATGATAAGTCAATTAAAAGGGTCATTAGTTTTTTTAACAATTGAAATTGAGAAGAGTTACTAATTTTTTGAGTAACATTAATTATTGATCGACAATAATTTTGATTAACTTAAAGACATTATTTTTTTTAAAAATCAAATTAAAACAAATACAATTAGTAGCAAGGAGAAAAGACATTATTAAACACCTAAATTTCAACTAAATGCAATTAAACAAGAGTTGCATAATAAAATTTGTTAGAATAAATGATCATAATGAAACTATTTTTTTCCAATCACATAAATTAACTGCAGAAACAAACATAACATTGTGCAAAGACCTGTGAAACTAAAATGTTAACGGTTTATTCCAATGTCTCCCACATTTTGGTTGACAAAATTCCAATAAGTCCCACAATCAAGCCAGACAGGTAATTCAATGGAGCATGCATTAGACTATAGTCAGTATCAATTGATTGCTTTATAGGTTGCTTGAACTGGCCTACCTATAGAAAGAGAACAAATATATGCAGAAAACTGATAATTACAGTTAATGACTCAAACAAGATGATGGAAAAAGTTGAGGGTTGAATGTAATTTAAGTATAACATGTAATTAAGTCAGATTGCTTAATTAATAGACACTTAGTATTGTTTGTAATTGTATAAATCACATAAATCACATAATCAAAGTCATATTAAAATATTGTCTTTGATGCAATCGAAAAAATAAATTCTATTAAAGTCTGTCTGATCTTGGTCTACTCTGGTAAACTTTGCAAATGCGTGAAAACCTGTTTATTGACTGTTTCCAGCAGTTTATATCTTAAAATCCGTCTATTCTTGATGAGATGTTGAGTAATGTTATGAAGGAAAAACATATCTATTAAATTCTGTTAAATTCCATCTGATCTTGGCCTACTGTTTGCAAATGCATGAAAACACGTTTATGTGAAGGAACTTGTTAAATTATGACTGTTTCAAGCAGTTTTGATCCCGATGAGATGCTTTGTGAAAGGTTTCAATACATATGTACACGAAATCCTGAACAGTTTGATGTATTTCACATTGCTAACAGTTTGGCTCCAGATCAGACACTGCATAAGGTGGTGTGTGATTTGGATTCAAACTGTTTGTTATGTATTTAAATTTAAGAAATACCTAATAGTTTCCTTAATATTTAATATTCTAAATATGGTAACTAGCATAATGCCTATTTTTTTCCTAAAATGACAATTTTTTAGTTAATTAAAAGTATTAAAATGAATCTATTGTTGGTATTATCTAATTTAAGAAATACCTATTATTTTCCTAAATATTTAACTCTTTGCACATAATGTGGCGTCTCATGATTCTCATCATAATCATCTTGATTACCTATGCAAACAGTGTGGATCCAGATGATAATGCAGCGTCTCATCAGGATGCAAACAAGGGGGGGGGCATATGCATGATCATGTTTTCTTAGCTTAGGATTTCCAATATCTCCCACATCTAATTTGAGAGACATTGGTAACATCTAGCTGTATAGCACTCACACTATGGGGTTAATAAGTCAACATTCCTTTCCAAATCCCTTTAATGTTTCGTCTGCAACAAAAAGTTATTGTCATCTGCTTCAATTCTTAAAATAAACTTACTTTCATTTTTTTTCAAAAATATGGTTAAGATGACAAACAGTTTGGATCCTGATGAGATGCTGCATTATGCAGCCTCTCATCTGGATCCAAACTGTTTGCATAGGTAATCACAGTTTCACCACTAGCGTGCAAAGGGTTAAGAGTCATGCATTGACCTGGAGAGATTTTACTGCCCAGAGCTATAACCCTTTAACTGCAGAAAAGCCTGTTTAACCCTTAATTTCCATCATATAAACTTGTTTTCATGCATCTGCAAACAGAGTAGACCCAGATAAGGTGGCTCCTATAGGTTCAGGGTCTGCTGTTTGCAAATGGAATTTGATATATCTGTTTCTATGCCTTCTAAAACAGCTACACTGTTCCACCTTCCACATTTTATTATAAGTAGTTACAAATAGAATCACTATTCTGGAAGTACTAGAATTCCAATGCAGTTATCTCCCTTTGTCCATTATGGCTATGCTGATGGGACAAGGGAAATAACTGTGAGGAATTTTTTTTAACTAGCTTCCTGATGTTAAAGTAATATAAAACCCCAGGGTGAGGCCATTTTTGGCCCAGGGGTCATTATTTGAACATACTTGGTAGTGATACATTAGGTGATGCTTCATACCAAATATCTTAGCTCTAGATTATGTGGTTTCAGAAAAAAAATTGTTAAAGGTTTCCCTATATAAGTCTATGGAAAAACTACAAGCCCCAGGGCAGGGCCATTTTTAGCCCGGGGGTCATCATTTGAACAAACTTGGTAAAGGACCATTAGATGATGCTATATCCCAAATATCAAAGCTCTAGAAATTGTGGTTTCAGAGAAGAAGATTTTTAAAGATTTAAAAAAAAAACCTTTAAAAGTAGTGGGGCGGGGCCATTTTTTGCCCGGGGGTCATGATTTTAACAAACTTGATAGAGGACACCCTAAGGTACATTTCTGTGAAATTTGGTTGAAATCCTCCCAGTGGTTTAGGAGAAGAAGTCATTTGAAATAAAAGTGAACGGACAGACGGACGGACATACTAACAAATGGGTAGTTGTGTGACTTTTTCCTTTGATCTTTTCTTGTGTGACTAGTCCCACAAGAAAAACTATTTTTGGCTCTAACTTTGGAAAAGAATGATCTGGAAGCTAACCCTAACCCTAACCCTATGTCCCACAACTGGCCAGGTTAATGTCACAAGAAATGGCCAGGTTAATGTCACAAGAGATGGCCAGGTTAATGATTTTACTTGTGGGACTAGTTAGAAAAAGTCACACAACTACCCTTTGGTGAGTGCGGACAGACGGACAGACGGACAGACGGACAGACGGACGACGGACGACAGGCGGTCACAATAGCTCACCTTGAGCCTTCGGCTCAGGTGAGCTAAAAAGGCCTGGGCCTTTTCTTCCCCCCTATCTAAAAAGATAAAATCATATCAAAGGGGAGAAAAAAAGGCCTGGGTCATTTCTTTCCCCCTATCTAAAAAGATACAATCATATCAAAGGGGAGAAAAAAAGGCCTAGGCCATTTCTCCCCCCCCCTATCTAAAAAGATAAAATCATATCAAAGGGGAGAAAAAAAGGCCTAGGCCATTTCTTCCCCGTCCCCTATCCGAAAAGATACAATCAATTCACAGGGGAGAAAAAAAGGCCTGGGCCATTTCTTCCCCCATATCTTAAAAGATAAAATCAATTCACAGGGGAGAAAAAAAGGCCTGGGCCATTTCTTCCCCCCTATCTAAAAAGATACAATCATATCAAAGGGGAGAAAAAAAGCCTGGGCCATTTCTTTCCCCCCTATCTAAAAAGATACAATCATATCAAAGGGGAGAAAAAAAGGCCTGGGCCATTTCTTCCCCCCTATCTAAAAAGATAAAATCATATCAAAGGGGAGAAAAAAGGCCTAGGCCATTTCTTCCCCATCCCCTATCCGAAAAGATACAATCAATTCACAGGGGAGAAAAAAAGGCCTGGGCCATTCCTTCCGCCCTATCTAAAAAGATACAATCAATTCACAGGGGAGAAAAAAAGGCCTGGGCCATTTCTTCCCCCTTATCTAAAAAGATACAATCAATTCAAAAGGGAGAAAAAGGCCTGGGCCATTTCTTCCCCCCTATCTAAAAAGATAAAATCAGATCAAAGGGGAGAAAAAAAGGCCTGGGCCATTTCTTCCCCCCTATCTAAAAAGATAAAATCATATCAAAGGGGAGAAAAAAAGGCCTAGGCCATTTCTTCCCCATCCCCTATCCGAAAAGATACAATCAATTCACAGGGGAGAAAAAAAAGCCTGGGCCATTTCTTCCCCCATATCTTAAAAGATAAAATCAATTCACAGGGGAGAAAAAAAGGCCTGGGCCATTTCTTCCCCCCTATCAAACAAGAGTGACAGTGGACACAATATACGCCCGTCGGGGTCTTGTTCAACATTAACTGGGGTTAACGTATTTGCTGAACTCAAATTCTAAGCCCAATTTTGCGACCAAGTTTCAAGGTTGTAAATAGGCATACTTTAACAAAAAACCTTAACCCAAAATTCTAAATTGAAAAGTGCCATAATTGTTTCTAAATGCTTGACAGAGTTGCATTGTATTTACTCTTGCCTACAGATGAAGCTTCTGATGGTGAACAAATGTTTCAAGTTTAAAAGCTTTATCTGAAAGGGTTATGTTAATAAGTGGACCAAAACCTTAACCAAAAATTCCAAGCTAAAAAGCGTCATAATCATGTCAAAATGTTAGACAGAGTTATGTACTCTTGCCTACAGGTGAAGCTTGTGATGGTGAAATAGTGCTCCAAGTTTAAAAGCTTTATCTCAAAGGGTTATGTAAATAAGTGGACTTTAACCAAAACCGTAACAAAAAATTCTAAGTTAAAAAGGGGTATAATTCGGTCAAAATGCTTGACAGAGTTATTTTCTCTTGCCTACAGGTGAAGGTTGTGACGGTGAACACGTGTTCAAAGTTTAAAACCTTTATCTCAAAGGGTTATGTAAATAAATGGACTTTAACAAAGCCTTAACCAAAAATTCTAAGTTAAAAGGGGGCATAATTCGGTCAAAATGCTTGACAGAGTTATTTACTCTTGCCTGCAGGAGAAGGTTGTGACGGTGAACAAGTGTTCCAAGTTTCAAAGCTTTATCTCAAAGTGTTATGTAAATAAATGGACTTTAACAAAGCCTTAACCAAAAATTCTAAGTTAAAAAGGGGCATAATTCAGTCAAAATGCTTGACAGAGTTATTTACTCTTGCCTACAGGTGAAGGTTGTGACGGTGAACAAGTGTTCCAAGTTTCAAAGCTTATCTCAAAGTGTTATGTAGATAAGTGGACTTGTTCCACATAAATTGAGGTTAACATTTTTGCTTAACGCAAATGCTAAACGCAAATTCTAAGTCCAATTAAGCAACCTTGACCTTGGATAAACGAGCTGAGACTTGGCAGGCTACTGTAGCATGTCTAGATAAACATTATGATTAAATTTGGGAAGGATCCACCAAGCGGAACTTGAGTTAGAGATGTTACAGACAGACAGACCGGTTAAATTATTTGCTAAACGAAAAGTCCAATTGTGTGACCTTGACCTTGGATAAACAAACCGGGACTTGGCAGGCAACTGTAGAATGTCTAGATAAACATTGTTAAAATTTGAGAAGGATCCACCAAGCGGAACTTGAGTTAGAGATGTTACAGACGTACAGACGTACAGACAACCAGACAGCGCTATTCCATAATACGTCCCGTTTTTTTCAAACGGGCGTATAAAAAGATAAAATCATATCAAAGGGGAGAAAAAAAGGCCTGGGCCATTTCTTTCCCCCTATCTAAAAAGATACAATCATATCAAAGGGGAGAAAAAAAGGCCTAGACCATTTCTTCCCCCCTATCTGAAAAGATAAAATCAATTCACAGGGGAGAAAAAAAGGCCCAGGCCCATTCTTCCCCCCAGGCTGGGGAGGGGGGGGGGGGAAACTGGACTAGGGGGGGAAGAAACTGACTAGGCCTTTTTTTTCCCGGGGAAAAACTGGCCAGGGGGAAAGATAGGACTGTTACACCGGTTTATTGAGTGTCCGGTTTGGAGGGGTTATACTGTATTTGAAATGAGTTACTTTGTCTAAATCCAAAACATTTGATACTATGATCTTATTTTCAAACTTACGATTTTTTAACCCACCCTATAAAAAGTACCATGTGCACTCGATACAATACATAATAAAATGATTATTCATTAAGAATTATGTAATCTACAAATCTTGTACAGACATAAGGCTGGGATTTCTTAATAGCATGCTCTTTCTTGTGTTATCCTTGGTATAGAAAGCATGCCATGGTTTTTTACTATGCATCGTTTTACTAATCTCTATCTATTATAATGTGATACATGTATTGTAAACCATATTGTTTTCTGCTTGCCAAAATAAATCAATGTGGAAGTGTTCGTCTACCTGTACTGATATTTATCCAGGTTTTTTCAACATTGGATACAGGATCTTGCATTTAGCTCGTGTCATATTCATTATGGTAAACGAGTTTCATGAAAACAATTTGTAATGAACATGACATATTATCACATAAGCCTTAAAATTGCTATAGAAAATGAAACAGGCTTTAGCTGACTGCTGTTTCAGCCATTGCTATAAATACAGCGTAGTAATACAACAGGCGACACACATGGAGGTCTACGATTGGCTAAAGCCGAAATGAGTTCTACGATTGGCTGAAGATTGCGAATTTGCATAAAAAATGCACTAGTGCATTTCAGTGATTTACAGCACTCTGTTTCGGCACTCCCACAAGGCAGATTATGTGATAAATATGTTTATAACAATGGGTTGCAAAGTTTCGCTTGTATATTTCATATCTTTATAACAATGGGTTGCAAACTGAAAATGTGCCAGAACAGTTTTGATGGAGAAGGGAGATGGAAGATCGTTAATCATATTGTAACGTATAGTATGATATATATGACAAATGCATGATATATGGACACTGTATAAAAATAAGATTTATGATAAACATATGACATATTTATAATATAGGCAGAATTTGACAACTAATATATCAACAATATTGTACGTAGAGCAAAAATGTGCGTACTCTAATACTAATATTCTGGAAAATGTTTTAATTTATGCATCTTATCTGAGCTCTGTTTGGAAAGACACATACACATAAGTGTGGGCATAAATAGAAATGAAATATACATTGAAATCTGAAGCCGGCACTGCTTTTTTTAGAGCAAATATGCTAAAGGGATGACAGATGAGCGATTTCCATGATAGTTAAAGACTTAAAAAAACAACACCTTTAACTAGTTCTGCCACAAATGGATGGTGCAGAAGCTCTGGCCAGGCAAGCCTCTGTCTTGGGTTTTTGGTCAACACTCCCTGCAAAAAGTCCTTGAACACTGGACTCATGTTCTTGGGCCACTTGACTGGATCTTTGATGATCAGACTGACCAACTGGAAGATGCTGTTTGTGTAGAATGGTGGAGTCCCTGTGTACAACTCGTACAAGATACAGCCTAGGGCCCTGCAGCAGATTCACAGAGTGAGTAAGCCATTCAGGCTCTACAGACAAACAGTACACAAACAAAGACACAGACCTTAAGTTTAACTCTTTGAACGCTAGCGGCTAAATCATGATTACCTATGCAAACAGTTTTTTAATCAAGATGAGATGCTGCATCCTCAAAGTGCCTCTAATTCAAGGAAGGGGTATTTGTTTCCTTTTAATTATTCATATTTGCAATTCATTTTTTGGAGATTAGAAATATTTCAATCAATGATTATGGAATATATTCAAGAGAATACATAAGCAGAACTGTATCTGTGTGCTTAATCCTATACTCCATGCATATTAATGTAAGAAATACAATGTAATGACATCATACATATTAATTACCTCAAGTTTATACTTTCGGTCATAATGGAAAATGTGAAATCAGATCTACATTATTCCATAAGCAATCAGAGCAGACCCTGATCAGGTGACTTGTACAGAAGCTACTTGATCTGGGTCTACTTTGCTTGCAAAGGCACTGCAAGTTGTCTACATGAAGGAAACATTTCCAAACTCTATATTTTAACTAGAACTGTAAGCCACAGGCTAACGAATACCCCCCACCTGACTGCTTGTCAGAACACCTATCATCAATCTGTACATACAGAAACATGAAGAGATTTATAAAACCCAATTTATGTAATAAAAATGACAAGATGTTCAGCAATAAAGAAAAATGTAATATTCAATCCAAGATCAATCACAAACATAAATAAAGCAACTTTTACCAAACATTGTCAAGTCCAAAAAGGGAGATAAGTCTGATGTTAAAATTCAAAGAAGTGTTATGGCTGCTGCCAGACAATGTCATCCAAGAAGTTCAAGCAGATTTGTTTATTTTTGTGAAGTGTCAACTCCAAAGTTCTAAACAAATAGGTACCTTTTCAGAAAAACCTTAAGTTCAAGGACCATAACTCTGGGAAAAATTATTCAACCGGACTGAAATTGAAACGTAAGCTGTAACTTATCTAGATTTAGCTTTGTATTAAATATAGAGTTTATATCTCCAGTCACTTCCATTAAAAGTCCAGAAAACCGAAAAACATTGGTAGGGGACTAAAAAGGGGGAGATAACTCCTGAAGTAATGGTCCGATCATAATGAAAACATGCGGTGCACAGGTTTATATGGTCATATGGCTATACATGAAGTTTCAACAAAATTGAATCAAAACTGTAGAAGAAGAAGGCCGGACAAAATTGTGTCCACGGACGGACAGACGGACGTGCTAACGGATGGGTAGTTGTGTGACTTTTTCCTTTGATCTTTTCTTGTGTGACTAGTCCCACAAGAAAAACTATTTTTGGCTCTAACTTTGGAAAAGAATGATCTGGAAGCTAACCCTAACCCTAACCCTATGTCCCACAACTGGCCAGGTTAATGTCACAAGAAATGGCCAGGTTAATGTCACAAGAGATGGCCAGGTTAATGATTTTACTTGTGGGACTAGTTAGAACAAGAGACGTCACAGTCACGTGACAAATGCCCCCAAAAATTGTACCATGTGACCTTGACATTTGAACCATGGACCAGGGAGTTGACACATCGTCTTTGTAAGGTGAACATTTGTGCCAGGTTCCTTTGAAATCCATTCACAGATAAACAAGTAATTGTACCCTGTGACCTTGACCTTTGACATATGGACCAGGGAGCTGAACACGACACATCGTCTTTGTCTGGTGAACATCTGTGCCAAGTTATATTGAAATCCATTGATAGATAAAAATGTTACAGACCGGACACCAAATTTGTGACAAAGTAATTGTATTCTGTGACCTTGACCTTTGACCCATGGACCAGGGAGTTGAAAGCGACACATCGTCTCTGTCTGGTTAACATTTGTGCCAAATCATATTGAAATCCATTGATATATTAAGAAGTTACAGATCGGACACGAAATTTGTGACAAAGTAATTGTACCCTGTGACCTTGACCTTTGACCTATGGACCAGGGAGTTGAAAGCGACACATCATCTTTGTGTGGTGAACATTTGTGCCAAGTTATATTGAAATCCATTGATAGATAAAGAAGTTACAGACCGGACACGAAATTTGTTACGAAGTTATTTGACCCTGTGACCTTGACCTTTGACCCATGGACCTGGGAGTTGAACGCGACACATCGTCTTTGTGTGGTGAACATTTGTGCCAAGTTATATTGAAATCCATTGATAGATGAAGAAGTTACAGACCGGACACGAAATTTGTGACAAAGTAATTGTACCCTGTGACCTTGACCTTTGACCTATGGACCTGGGAGTTGAACGCGACACATTGTCTTTGTGTGGTGAACATTTGTGCCAAGTTATATTGAAATCCATCGATAGATGAAGAAGTTACAGACCGGACACGAAATTTTTGACAAAGTAATTGTACCCTGTGACCTTGACCTTTGACCCATGGACCAGGGAGTTAAACGCGACACATCGTCTCTGTCTGGTGAACATTTGTGGCAAGTTATATTGAAATCCATTGATAGATAAAGAAGTTACAGACCGGACACGAATTTGGGACGGATGGAAGGACAGACGGACAGACGGACAGACGGACGGACAGACGGACGGACAGACGGACGGACGGACGGACAGACGGACAGACAGACGGACAGACGGAAAGACGGACAATGCGATTACTATATGCCCGCCTTTGGGGGCATAAAAAGTCACACAACTACCCTTTGGTGAGTGCGGACAGACAGACGGATGGACAGACAGACAGACAGACAGACGGACAACCTGATTCCAGTATACCCCCCCCCCCCAAACTTCGTTGTGGGGGGTATAAAAAGAGGAACAAAATTGTAAATGCAGTAATCTGTGAAAACTATTACACAGTTTTGATCAAGATGTAATGAAATTTAACCTTGTATTCTACTTGGGTCCAAACTAGTTGAAACTGTTTTGAAAACAAAAAGAGACAAAGAAACAAATACTTATGGGAGAGGAAGTATTGCAATTGCTTACACAGGTTAAGAAAGTTTCAAACAGAGCTGTAATAGATTTTCAACAAGCTCTATAGCTAGCTTTGCTTCTTGATCTGCCCACTTACCAGAGGTCTGCTGTATGGTCATATGGCTTCTCTTCTACAAGCTCTGGGGACATGTACAGTGGGGTACCCTGCAGTCAGAAATCCAAATCTGTCCAATCTAAAACTACTGAAACAAGTCCTCATTAACAACAATTCTGAGTTCTAGAATGTAAACAAACGTCATTATCAACAATTGTGAGTTCTAGACTCTAAACAAACTATATGTGAGGCCAAAGGGTTCCTTCTGATGGCTCTATGCTCCCTGATCCACCAGAATAATTTGTAGCCTGTTCTGGACAATGAAATAAATTGTCCTAAAGGACTTCTATATAGGTTATTTTCATCCTCATTCCACATGGCAATGACGACCATTTTGAAAATTACAAGACATGAAATCAGTTCTACACATCCTAAACATTTTGGTAACGTTTCATTCAATTCTGAGCACTTCACAAATTTTCATCTTTTTTTTTTAAAATGTTTCCATATTTTTTCAGTTTCCATGGCAACAGTGGTCATTTTGAAAATTGCAAGACCTAAATGCACCAATTGAGATTGGGATCCACCTTCCTGAGAAGTTTGGTAAAGACTCAGTCTCTGAGATAATTGCCTGTGTGGCGTAATCAACAACTTAGACCAAAGTTTTCTCCATAATTTATTCTTCTTATAGTATCATCTTACTAACATACATATGGAAAAATAGTCAAACAGGAAGAGCCACATACCCCCACTAGCACATGAAAATTCCTAAAAACTTCTAAGTCACAATGCTGTAATTCCGTTAAAAATCAATGTAGTGTAACAAAATTCAAACTTGATCTGTAATTCATTATTATAAAGCTACAAAATAACATACCAAATATCACATCAGTATCTGCAAGGGTTTAGAAAAAAACTCCAGAAAACCTGAATTTCCGGAATATTTCTAAGTAAAATCACTGTATTTCCGTGAAAAATCAATGAAGTGTAACGAAATTCAAACTTGATCTGTTATAATAAAGTAACATACCAAACATCAAGATCCAAACTATTTGACACTCTGAATAGTGATGTGAGTAAAATAATTCCAAACTGAGAGCCTATGTTTTCTACCTACAAAATTATACCAGCAGAATTATAGTACATCAGCTACTCAGTCACATGGTGCCAACCTTGATAGATGTAAGCACTAGAGTGTTGAAGCTCATGGCACGGGCAAATCCAAAGTCACAGAGCTTGACAATGCCGCCTTTACCCAGTAGTATGTTTTGTGGCTTCATGTCTCGGTGCAGAATCCTATGTGAATGGAGGTAGTAGAGGGCTGACACTAACTGGGCAGCTATCTGTTGAACCTAAACACAAATATGCAACAGTAAACAAGAGGGCCAGAATGGCCCTGACATCCCTCACAAGACAATCAGAGGAGAACATTTTCAAAGTTTTCACTATATGTTTCTATTGAAAACTTAACACCCCAGGGGCGGTGCCAATTTTCACCCCAGGGACACAATTTATATATAACTTTCGTAGAGGACCTGAACATGATGCTGAAAGAATGTAGTGAAAGAATGGATAGAGCATAGACCACTGGAACTTGTATTAATTCTTTGGATGCTAGAGGCAGATTCTCCCACCACTAATGACCTATGCAAACAGTTTGGATCCAGATCAGGCCCACATAATGTGGGGCCTGATCTGATATCCAAACTGTTTGTCAATGAGACTGAACTTCTGAAAATCTTAGAAATAAAGTGTGTAGTTAGGATAACTTATGAATATGCTGCAGACAACAATTTAGCAGATGACAAAATTACCCAGCATGCAAAGAGTTAAGCTGAAATTCACAACAGATACGCTCTAAATTGATAGCTGGCAGCTTAATGCAGGGCATAGGTATGAAAAAAAGCTTTAAGAGTTTTCTGCATTTTGAGAATTATCCACAGTTTTCTCAATCTAAAATGAGTGTGTGTTATTTGTCTAAACACAATTTTAACTCTACCGATCAGGCTAAGGGTGATTACATCAGAACTCACACTGGCTAGTTTCAGCTCAGGCTGATATTAAGGAGAAACCTTTAGACTGTAGTTTCTAATGTGAAGAAGTCTATACAAACAGGGCAGGGCCAATTTAACCCCAGAACCATGATAGTTTTATAAATAAGTAAATCTATACACCAAATATCTAAGCTCTGGGACATGTAGTTTCTGACAAGAAGATTTTTAAAGTTTTTCCTATGCATAACTAGTGATCCCATGGGCTGTTTAAGCAGTCAGCTAAAAAAAAACACTGGCAATTCCTGGGGTGGGACCAATTTTGACCCTAGGGGCATAATTTATATAACTTTTGTAGAAGTCCTGAAGTTGAAGCTATGTGCCAAATATGAAAGCTGAGGACCTTCTAGTTTTAGAGGAGATGATGTTCAAAGTTTTCACTATATGTTTCTATAGAAAACTGAAAACCCCTGGGGCAGAGCAAATTTAGACCCGAGGGGTATAATTTATATAACTTTTATAGAGGACCTACAGATGATGCTATGTGCCAAAGATGAAAGCTGAGACCCCTGTAGATTCAGAGGAGAAGAATTTTAAAGGTTCAAATTGTTGACGACGAACGACGGACGACGCATGCCGACGGCCGACGGACATCAGGCAATCACAAAAGTTCACCCTGAGCACTTTGTGCTCTGGTGAGCTAAAAACATGTCTTAACCCTTTCCCTCCTGTAGAATATTATAGATCTGAAGTTTTTGTCACATTCAAACGTTTCCTTGCTATTGTGTAAGTCTATAAATTTCAGTCCATGAATATCCATGCAGTAATAAATTCTTAAATTAATGTCCATGGAGGAAAGGGATATCAACCAGTACAAAGAAGGCTACCATATATACTGCTTTAAGTAATCATCTGCTTTTCACAACTCCTATGTTTGATTACTAAAAGCGGTCTCTTAAACAGGTTTTGCTGTACAGTAATACCCCTTTAAACAGGAACATTAGTAAAGAAGAATTTATATAATTTTAGGCAGGTGGCTGCATAATGCAGGATAAAAGTCCTGCAGAAAGCTCCTATTGGAATTTTCTTCTGCAGGACTTTCACCTTGCATTAAGCTGCCAGCTGTCTTACAGAGTTGGAACATCTGGTTTAGAGGAGTTTTACTGTATATACTGACGGACATTCTTTCCTTTCATTGTGACTTTCATGTGTCTAGAGTGATCATGTAAACTACTGATATAATTATATTATGCACTGTAGAGTTTCGACATTTCACAAATCATCCTGATCCTAGACCTACCAGTACTAATTGTTACCAAGCCAGTAAGCTGTACTGAGGTATTTGAATATAGACAAACCCTAAGCTCAGTGATTAATCTAGAAATTTGAACCATGAGTCCCAGGACTCACTAATCTGAAAACAATGAGTCCCCGAGGAAAACTATGAGTCCCAAACTAAATTGATGAGTCCCAAAGCATAAAATTAAATGAAAACTGATGGTAAATCTTAATTCTGCAGTTACAGTCTAGTTTTGGAACATTTACTGCATTATAGTTATAAGTATAACCAGGTTTCCTGGCTAGTCTCATCAATTAGCTGTTAACTTTTCCCTGTTCTGTTTATACCAAGTACCAGTACTGTACCTAGTGAATATTCATGGAAAAAGTAGTTATAATCAAATATGGAAGGTGGAATATTGTAGACATTTCAGAAACTTTAAAGAAACTGATCTATCAAACTCCATTAGCAAATAGCAGACCCTTTTCTGACAACTTCTATAGGAGCCGTCTGATCTGGGTCTACTCTGTTTGCAAGTGTGTGAAAACACGTTTACATGAAGGAAAGGGTTAAGACAGCATGGATGTCGAATATTGTCAAAACCGAAAGTAGATCGATACCACCATTCAGAGTACCCATGTATGGACTACTTACCTGGCACGAAGCAACAAAATGATATTTTCGATAGTGTTTCAATAGTGTGTACATTTACTATGCAGTGTTTGGCCTGATATTTGTCGCATATGCAGCAAAACATGAAATCAAGTCGACCATCCGTTGCCTAACAGAAGTCAACTAGGAGCAAGTCGCCAACCACTTTGGTCAGAACTCTTTCTCTCTTTAAGCTGACAGTCGTTATTTTTCTCCATTACATCGGATTCGGGATCCTTATTTTGATCCACGAACATTGAAATCATGTCAATGGGACACAACTGACCTAAAATCGTTTGATTTGAGTCGATCTTAGCGACTATTTCGGTAGCAGCATCTTGGATTATCCGGGGTCTTTCGGTGCTGCCATTTTAAAAGGAACGTTTTTATTGGCTCATTACGAACATCCTGCTGCATACTAGCCAATCAAAATCATTGTTGTAAAATACATACAACAGTCAGATGTTGATATCGCTACGGTGTTCTAGTAGTTTCACTACGTGAAAATTAACTTCAACGGCTACACGCAGCCATATTTTAATGCGTCCTTTAGGACGCTTACACTTGAGAATGATGCGTTTTTTGCTATTTTAATGCGTCTCTGACGCAGGACGCAGACCTAGATTAATCACTGTAAGCTTAATGACTTGTGGTAAAGATGTAAGATTAATATGGAGTAGAGTCCGACATTTGAAAAACCTGAAAAAGTAGGTCAACGGTTAAAGTCAAGGTCAGAAGGGAAAAATATGTTGGCATGGTCATACCAAGTATGAAAGCCCTAGGTCTATAGGTTCCAATCTTAAAGGCACTTAAAGATTTTTGCAAAAGTAGGTCTAACGTCAAGGTCATATTGTAACAAGAGGGCCATTGGACCTATATCGCTCACCTGAGTTACAGTAATATTGACAATGTTAATTTTTCAGCAGACAACATTTCTAGCAGATAACACTGCTTTCACCCTTTCACTGCTGAATCAACTTGAACTAAGATTGACACACAGTCTGGATTCAGATCTAATACAAAATAACTGTCTGACCAAGATCTAAATTGTTTACAACTTACATCAAAATGCCTAAAACTGATCTTTTAGACGCCAATCTGAAGCAGACGACATTACAGATCTCTTTGAATGAGCATTTCAAAGCTCCTTATATAAGTGACAAACCCCCCCCCCCCTTCCCCCTATATACACAGTATTCAGCTGACCAATAGTGAAATGACCAATAAAACTATCTTTAAAAATCTTTTAACCCTTTCAATCATATAAACCTGTTTTTACACATTAGCAAACAGAGTAGACCCAGATCAGACGGCTCCTATAGAAGCCGCCTGATCAGGGTCTGCTCTGTTTGCTTTTGACACAATATAGATCTGATTCTACAGTTTTTGTCAAAGCAAAAACTTCTCTTTACAGAAATAATTATAATGTATTTTTAACGATTAACAAGAGTACCGCATACGGTACATAATACGCCCACTTGCAAACTTTCTCTGATTCAACATGCCTTATAAGTGTTGACATTTTCTAATCTGTGCTTCAGATCTTGATTTCCATATTAAGGTGATACTATTTTTAAAAAAAATTGAAGTGAATATCTTATTAAATAAAAAAGTTATAGCTAATCCTCATATTTGCAGATTTTTGAAAAGTGAAACGGCCATAACTCTGTAAACACAAACTGAATGAACCTCAAAATAAAATCAGCTTCAGATTTTGTTGCTTAAAACATTTCTGTTAAGTTTCATTTATATCATTTTAATAGTTTTCCCAGAAAACAAGAGACAAACTAAAAGCTGACAGACAAACAAAGCAACGAACACACAAAGTTCAAGGACCATAACTTTAGAATAAAATGACTTACCAAAAACCCCGCAATATATGTGAAAATTCATATTAAGGTTTAACCATATAAAAAAATTGAAGTAAATATAATTTCAAATGAAAAAGTTATGGCCATCCTCATATATATTTGCATAGATTTGCATTATTTCTTTTAAGTGCAAGGGCCGAAACGACAAATCAAATGAACCTCAGAATTGACTTAGCTTCAGGTCTTGATGCATTAAACATGTGTGTGAAGTTTCATTAATATCTGTCAAACAGTTTTCCCAGAAAACAGCGGACAAACTATATGCATATATTTGCATTATTTTCTAAGTAAAAGGGCCATAACTATGAAACGAAAAATCAAATGAACCTCAGAATTGACCCAGCTTCAGATCTTGATGTATTAAACATTTGTGTGAAGTTTCATTAATATTTCTCAAATAGTTTTCCCAGAAAACAGCGGACAAACTATTTGCATGTATTTGCATTATTTTTTAAGGACAAGGGCCATAACTCTAAAACGAAAAATCAAATGATTCTCAGGATCAACTCAGCTTCAGATCTTGATGCATTAAACATTTGTGTGAAGTTTCATTAATATCTCACAAATAATTTTCCCAGAAAACAGCGGACAAACTATTTGCATATATTTACATTATGTTTTAAAAACAAGAGGGCCAGAATGGCCCTGAAGCGCTCACCAGACAATCAGAGGAGAAGATTTTCAAAGTTTTCACTTTATGTTTCTATTGAAAGCTGGCTACTCCTGGGGCAGGGCCAATTTTGACCACAGGGGTATAATTTATATAACATTTGTAGAGGACCTGAACATGAAGCTATGTGCCAAATATGAAAGTTATGAACCTTCCAGTTTCAGAGAAGATTTTCAATGTTTTTACTATATATTTTTATTGAAAACTGACCACCCCTCGGGTGGGGCCAATTTTAATCCCAGGGGCATAATTTAAACAAGGCCATACAAAGTTCTGACTAAAGGCGATCAACTGTTCTTCTGAACGGGTATGTGTACCCTTGCATTCCAAACTGATTTTTTGCATTTGAATATTATTATAAATTATTACATAATAATTGCATAATCATAAGTATAAATTAATAGTTTCAAGTAATACAATTTCATGTTAAAAAATATTTCATAATTTATATGAAATCTTTAATTTGGCATTCTGGAGTCTTTACATGATTTACCCTTCTTCTGAACTGCAGGGCAGGTTATAATAATATCATAATGCCAATCACTATTATTAATTAACCCTTCCCTCATACAAACGTGTTTTCACATTTTTGAAAACAGTAGACCCAGATTGGATGCCTCCTATAGGAGCCATCTGATCAGGGCCTGCTGTGTTTGTAAATGGAATTTTATACATCTGTTCCTTAAGTTTCTAAAATGGCTACAATATGTTCCACCTACTATATTTCATTATAACTATTTTGTAGATGAATATTCAGTAGGTTGTGAAATTTGGGAAAAAATGACTACAATGTTCCACCTTCCATACTTCATTTTAACTATTTTGTTCATGAATATGCAGTAGGCATTCAAATTAATAATAAACATAGAACAGGCAAAGGGTTAAGGCACAGAGCTCCAGCACCAGATACAGGTGACCTAAAAATAGCCACTGGTCATCTATCCCACTGCTTGACTGGATGACCTATTTATGAGCAAAGAGAAGATGCTTAAAATGGCAGTCAGCTATAAGTTTGCTAGAAAACTGTCCACCTTCTGGTGTAGCCAATTTTGACCACAGGAGCATAATTTATATAACTTTTGTAGAGAACCTGAACATGATGCTATGTGCCAAATATGAAGGCTGAGAACCTTCCAGTTACAGAGGAGATGATATTCAAAGTTTTCACTATATGTTTCTATAGAAAACAATGCACCCCTGGGGTGGGGCCAATTTTGACCCTAGGGACATAATTTATATAACTTTTGTAGAGGACCTACAGATGATGCTATGTGCCAAAGATGAAAGCTGAGACCCCTGTAGATTCAGAGGAGAAGAATTTTAAAGGTTCAAATTGTTGACGACCGACGACGGACGACGCACGACGCACGCCGACGGACGACAGACATCAGGCTATCACAAAAGCTCACCCTGAGCACTTTGTGCTCTGGTGAGCTAAAAAGGGCCATTACTCCAAAACGACAAATCAAATGAACCTCAGAATCGACTCAGCTTCAGATCTTGATGCATTAAACATTTGTGTGAACTTTCATTAATATCTCTCATATAGTTTTCGCAGTAAACAGCGGACAAACTATTTGCATTTTTTAAGGACAAGGGCCATAACTCTGAAACGAAAAATCAAATGAACCTCAGAATCAACTCAGCTTCAGATCTTGATACATTAAACATTTGTGTGAAGTTTCATTAATATCTGTCAAACAGTTTTCCGAGAAAACTGCAGACAAACAAAATGTTGACGAACGAACGAACGAACGAACAAACAAATGAACAAACGAAAAAACGGACGGACGGACAGGGCCACGCCAATATACGACCACCTTTATTAGGTGGGCGTATAAAAATAAGAGTAGACCAAGATCAGACAGCTCCTATAGAAGCTGTCTGATCAGGGTCTGCTCTGTTTGCTTTGACAAGATATAGATTTGATTTTACAGTTTTATCAAAGCTAAAACTTCTCTTCATGGAAATAACGTGTTTTTACTCATTAGCAAACAGAGTAGACCCAGACCAGTTTTTGTCAAAGCAAACTGGGAAAGGGTTAATAGGTGTTTAGAAATAATTCCAGCTCTAGGTATGAATATCTGATAATCAGTCAATTAAACGGGTCATTAGTTTTTTTAACAATTGAAATTGAGAAGAGTTACTCATTTTTTGAGTAACATTAATTATTAATTGACAATAATTTTGATTAACTTAAGACATTATTTGTTTTCAAAATCAAATTAAAATAAATACAATTAATAGCAAGGAGAAAAGCCTTTATTAAACAGCTAAACTTCAACTAAATGCAATTAATAAAGACTTTATTACATAATAAGCATAATAAAATTTATTAAAATAAATGACCATAATGATCTTAAATACTTTTTTTTCAAATCACATAAATTAACTGCAAAAACAACATAACATTATGTAAAGACTTATGATAACATGCAGCTGTGAAATTCCCAGTTTGGCACCACAAGTCACCAACAATACACATCATGGGGTTAATGGGTCAACATTCCTTTCAAAATGTTCTTTGCTAAGTAATTTTTCATCTGTAACAATTGTCGTCTGCTTCAATTACTAAAAACAAGAGCTGTCCGCAGACAGCGCGCTCCACTTTCTTTAGTGCTTGATAGTGTAGTGGAAGTCTAAGTCAGAAAGGGGAGATTACAACAGCAAAATTAATTTAAGGGTTACCTGCCCTTGTGAAATGGGTCCCCCTTGTAATAGTTAATATGTATACCAAAGATGAACATATCTTGGACAGTTTCTGAGACATGAACCTGAACATAAAACTTAACCAACAATGAAAATTCTAAGTCGAAAAAGGGGCATAACTAAAGCAAATTTAATTTTAGGGTTACCTACCCTTGTGAAATGGGTTCCCCTTGTGATAGTAAACATACATACCAAATATCAACCAAATATCTTTGATGGTTTCTGAGAAAAGGACCTTAACAAAAAGGTTAACCAACGCCGACGCCGACGCCGACGAGAGGGTCATGACAATAGCTCCACTTTTTGAAAAAGTGGAGCTAATAAACTTTCTATCATTTTTTTACAACAAGAGGGCCAGAATGGCCCTGAAGCGCTCACTAGACAAACAGAGGAGAAGATTTTCAAAGTTTTCACTATATGTTTCTATAGAAAACTAGGCTGCCCTGGGGCAGGGCTAATTTTGACCCAAGTGGCACAATTTATATAACTTTTGCAGTGGACCTGAACATGATGCTATGTGCCAAATATGAAAGCTGAGAACCTTCCAGTATCAGACGAGAAGATTTTCAAAGATTTCACTATTTGTTTCTATTGAAAACTGACCACCCCTGGGGCGGGGCCAATTTTGACCCTGGGGCCAAAATTTATATACCTTTTGTAGAGGACCTGAAAATGATGCTATTTGCCAAATATGAAAGCTGAGAAACTTCCAGTTTCAGATAGGAAGATTTTCAAAGATTTCACTATATGTTTCTATTGAAAACTGGCTACCCCTGGGGCGGGCCAATTTTGACCCCAGTGACATAATTTATTTAACTTTTGTAGAGGATCTGAACATGAAGCTATGTGCAAAATATGAAAGCTGAGGACCTTCCAGTTTCAGACGAGAAGATTTTCAAAGTTTTCACTATATGTTTCTATTGAAATCTGCCCACCCCTGGGGTGGGGCCAATTTTGACCCCAGGGGCATAATTTATATACCTTTTGTAGAGGACCTGAACATGATGCTATGTGCCAATTATGAAAGCTGAGAGCCTCCCAGTTTCAGAGAAGAAGATTTTCAAAGATTTCACTATTTGTTTCTATTGAAAACTGCCCACCCCTGGGGCGGAGCCAATTTTGACCCCGGGGCCATAATTTATACAACTTTTGTAGAGGACCTGAACATGATGCTATGTGCAAAATATGAAAGCTGAGAGCCTTCCAGTTTCAGACAAGATGATTTTCAAAGATTTCACTATTTGTTTCTATTGAAAACTGCCCACCCTTTGGGCGGGGCCAATTTTGACCCCAGGGCCATAATTTATATAACTTTTGTAGAGGACCTGAACATGATGCTATGTGCCAAATATGAAAGCTGAAAACCTTCTGGTTTCAGAGGAGAAGATTTTCAAAGTTTTACTATATGTTTCTATTAAAAACAAGGCACCCCTGGGGCGGGGCCAATTTTTCCCCCAAGGCCATAATTTATATAAATTTTGTAGAGGACCTAAAGATGATACTATGTGCCAAAGATGAAAACTGAGAACCCTGTAGATTCAGAGGAGAAGATTTTTAAAGGTTCAAATTGTTGACGACTGACGACAGACGACGGACGACGGACAACGGAGGACGCACGCCGACAGACGACGGACATCAGGCAATCACAAACGCTCACCCTGAGCACTTTGTGCTCTGGTGAGCTAAAAATATGGTCAAGATGACAAACAGTTTGGATCCTGATGTGACGCGGCATTATGTGGCCTCTCATCTGGATCCAAACTGTTTGCATAGGTAATCACAGCTTCACCGCTAGCATGCAAAGAGTTAAGAGTAGTATTGACCTGGAGAGATTAACAGTTGCTCTAAGAGCACTACTGTCCAGTGTGCTGTAACCTTTTAACTGTAGTTTCTGATGTGAAGAAGTCTATTAAACCCTTATTTTCCCTCATATAAACTGGTTTTCATGCATCTGCAAACAGAGTAGACCCAGATAAGATGGCTTCTATAGGATCAGGGTCTGCTCTGTTTGTTCATGGAACTTGATAGATCTGTTTCTATGCCTATTAAGACGGCGACACTGATCCACCTTCCATATTTCATTATAAATATTTTGTCCAATGCAGTTATCTCCCTTTGTCCCTTAATGGCTATCTGATGAGACAAGGGAAATAACTGTGAGAAATTGCTAAGGGAAACCTTTTAAGTGTTGTTTCTGATATTAAGCCCCAGGGTGAGACCATCTTTGGCCCAGGGGTCATTATTTGAACAAACTTGGTAGAGGTATAGTAGGTGATGCTTCATTCCAAATATCTTAGTTCTAGATTATGTGGTTTCAGAGAAAAATATTTTAAAGGGTTTCCTATATAAGTCTATGTAAAAATTACAAGCCCTGGGGCAGGGCCATTTTTGGCCCGGGGTCATCATTTGAACAAACTTGGTAAAGGACCATTAGATGATGCTATATACCAAATATCAAAGCTCTAGGAATTGTGGTTTCAGAGAAGAAGATTTTTAAAGATTTAAAAAACAAGAGGGCCAGAATGGCCCTGAATCGCTCACCAGACAATCAGAGGAGAAGATTTTCAAAGTTTTCACTATATGTTTCTATTGAAAACTGTCAACCCCTGGGGCGGGGCCAATTTTGACCCCAGGGCCATAATTTATATACCATTTGTAGAGGACCTGAACATAATGCTCTGTGCCAAATATGAAAGCTGAGAGCCTTCCAGCTTCAGAGGAGATTTTCAAAGATTTCACTATTTGTTTCTTTTGAAAACAGCCCACCCCTGGGGCAGGGCCAATTTTGACCCCAGGGGCATAATTTAAAAATAAATTTGTAGAGGACCTGAACATGATGTTATGTGCCAAATATGAAAGCTGAGAACCTTCTGGTTTCAAAGGAGAAGATTTTCAAAGGTTTACTATATGTTTCTATTGAAAACTGCCCACCCCTGGGGCGGGGCCAATTTTGACCCCAGGGCCATAATTTATTTAACTTTTGTAGAGGACATGAACATGATGCTCTGTGCCAAATATGAAAGCTGGGCGCCTTCCAGCTTCAGAGGAGAAGATTTTCAAAGATTTCACTATTTGTTTCTATTGTAAACTGCCCACCCCTGGGGCGGGGCCAATTTTGACCCCAGGGCCATAATTTATATAACTTTTGTAAAGGACATGAACATGATGCTCTGTGCCAAATATGAAAGCTGGGCGCCTTCCAGCTTCAGAGGAGAAGATTTTCACAGATTTCACTATTTGTTTCTATTGAAAATTGCCCACCCCTGGGGCGGGCCAATTTTGACCCCAGGGCCATAATTTATATAACTTTTGTAGAGGACATGAACATGATACTCTCTGCCAAATATGAAAGCTGAGAACCTTCAAGTTTCAGAGGAGAAGATTTTCAAAGATTTCACTATTTGTTTCTTTTGAAACTGCCAACCCCTGGGGCGGGGCCAATTTTGACCCCAGGGCCATAATTTATATAACTTTTGTAGAGGACCTGAACATGATACTCTCTGCCAAATATGAAAGCTGAGAGCCTTCCAGTTTCAGAGGAGAAGATTTTCAAAGATTTCACTATTTGTTTCTATTGAAAACTGTCCACCCCTGGGGCGGGGCCAATTTTGACCCCAGGGCCATAATTTATACAACATTTGTAGAGGACCTGAACATGATGCTACGTGCTAAATATGAAAGCTGAGAACCTTCTGGTTTCAGAGGAGAAGATTTTCAAAGTTTTACTATATGTTTCTATTGAAAACTGCCCTTCCCTGGGCGGGGCCAATTTTGACCCCAGGGGCATAATTTATATAACTTTTGTAGAGGACCTATAGGTGATGCTATGTACCAAAGATGAAAGCTGAGAACCCTGTAGATTCAGAGGAGAAGATTTTTAAAGGTTCAAATTGTTGACGACGGACGACGCACACCGCACGACGCACGACGACGCACGACGGACATCAGGCAATCACAAAAGCTCACCCTGAGCACTTTGTGCTCTGGTGAGCTAAAAAAACTTTAAAAGTAGTGGGGTGGGGCCATATTTTGCCCGGGGGTCATGATTTGAACAAACTTGATAGAGGACACCCTAAAGTACATTTCTGTGAAATTTGGTTGAAATCCTCCCAGTGGTTTAGGAGAAGAAGTCACTTGAGTAAAAGTGAACAGACAGACAGACGGACAGGCGGACGGACATGCTAACGGATGGGTAGTTGTGTGACTTTTTCCTTTGATCTTTTCTTGTGTGACTAGTCCCACAAGAAAAACTATTTTTGGCTCTAACTTTGGAAAAGAATGATCTGGAAGCTAACCCTAACCCTAACCCTATGTCCCACAACTGGCCAGGTTAATGTCACAAGAAATGGCCAGGTTAATGTCACAAGAGATGGCCAGGTTAATGATTTTACTTGTGGGACTAGTTAAAACAAGAGGGCCAGAATGGCCCTGACATCGCTCACCAGACAATCAGATATGTTTCTATTGAAAACTGACCGTCCCTGGGGCGGTGCCAATTTTGACCCTAGGGACACAATATATAACTTTTGTAGATGTATATAACTTTTGTAAATATGAAGCTATGTGCCAAATATGAAATCGGAGAACATTCCAGTTCAAAGGAGAAGATTTTCAAAGTTTGCACTATAAAATTGTTTCTATTGAAAACTGACCAACCCTGGGGTGGGGCCTATTTTGACAACAGGGGCATAATTTATATAACTTTTGTAGAGGATCGGAAAATGGTGCTATGAGCCAAATATGAAAGCTGAGAACTCTGTAGATTCAGAAAAGAAGATTTTCAAAGTTTTCACTATACGTTTCTATAGACAAGAGGGCCATTGAAAGTGTTAATTTTTCAGACAAACAAATTACAGATGACAGAAACCCTATCACTGCTGAGCATAATTTGACTGAAATTAGCACACAGTTTGGATTCTGATCTGACACATTTTGGATTCTGATCTGACACATATTATATGTAACTTCATATGTGGTTTGTACAAGAGAGTTAATTGTAAGATTGATATGTATTAAACGGGTAGTTTTAATTATGCAAGGCCATACAAAATTCTGACTAAAGAAAATCAACTGACCTCTCAAATAATCAACTGTTCCTCTGAAAAGGTATGTGTACCCTAGCATTCATAACAGATTTTTTGCATTTGAATATTATTATAAATTATTACATAATAATTTCATATTCATAAGTTGAACTTAATATTTTAAAGTTAAACAATTTCATGTTAAAAATTATTTCACAATTTATTTAAAATCTTTAATTTGGCATTCTGGAGCCTTTACATGATTTACCCTTCTTCTGAACTGTAGGGCAGGTTATAATGTCATAATGCCAATCACTATTATTAATTAACACTTCCCTCATATAAATGTGTTTTCACACATTTGAAAATCAGTAGACCAGATCAGATGCCTCCTATAGGAGCCATCTGATCAGGGTCTGCTCTGTTTGTTAATGGAATTTGACAGATCTGTTCCTTTAATTTCTAAAATGGCTACAATGTTCTACCTACAATAATCCATTATAACTATTTTGTCTATGAATATTCAGTAGGTTGTGAAATTTGGAAAATAAATGCTACAATGTTTCACCTTCCATACTTCACTTTAACTATTTTGTTCATGAATATGCAATAGGCATTCAAATTAATAATAAACACAGAACAGGCAAAGGGTCAAGATCTCTGTCTACTAGCTACTACCAGCAGTACAGGTGCACTAAAAATAGCCACTCTCTCCCTCTCTGATGCTTGACCTGATGACCTGTTTATGAGCCAGTAAAGATAAGATGCTTAAAAGTGCAGTCAGCTTCAAGTTTGCTAGAAAACTTGCCACCCGGGTGTGTAGCCAATTTTGACCACAGGAGCATAATTTATATAACTTTTGTAGAAGTCCTGAAGTTGAAGCTATGTGCCAAAAATGAAAGATGCAGATCTTCTAGTTTTAGAGGAGATGGTGTTCAAAGTTCTCACTATATGTTTCTATTGAAAACTGAAAACCCCTGGGGCAGGGCCAATTTTGACCCCAGGGGTATAATTTATATAACTTTTGTAAAGGACCTACAGATGATGCTATGTGCCAAAGATGGAAGCTGAGACCCCAGTAGATTCAGAGGAGAAGAACTTTAAAGGTTCAAATTGTTGACGACGAACGACGGACGACGCACGACGCACGCCGACGGACGACGGACATCAGGCGATCACAAAAGCTCACCCTGAGCACTTTGTGCTCTGGTGAGCTAAAAAGTCACACAACTACCCTTTCGTGAGTGCGGACGGACAGACTGACGACGGACGACAGGCGGTCACAATAGCTCACCTTGAGCCTTCAGCTCAGGTGAGCTAAAAATCATTGGTATGTTTGAACAAGAGGGCCAGAATGGCCCTGACATCGCTCACCAGACAATAAGAGGAGAAGATTTTCAAAGTTTTCACTATATGTTTCTATTGAAAACTTAACACCCCAGGGGCGGTGCCAATTTTGACCCCAGGGACACAATTTATATAACTTTTGTAGAGGACCTGAACATGATGCTAAAAGAATGTAGTGAAAGAATGGATAGAGCATTAGACCACTGGAACTTGTATTCTTTGGATGCTAGAGGCGGATTCTCCCACCACTAATGACCTATGCAAACAGTTTGGATCCAGATCAGGCCCCACATAATGTGGGGCCTGATCTGATATCCAAATTTTTTGTAAATGAGACTGAACTTCTGTGTGTAGTGGGATTCTCCCGCCACGAATGACCTATGCAAACAGTTTGGATCCAGATCAGGGCCAACATAATGTGGTGCCTGATCTGATATCCAAACTGATTGTAAATGAGACTGAACTTCTGAAAAACTTAGAAAGAAAGTGTGTAGTGGGATTCTGCCACCACTAATGACCTATGCAAACAGTTTGGATCCAGATCAGGGCCAACATAATGTGGTGCCTGATCTGATATCCGAACTGTTTGTCAATGAGACTGAACTTCTGAAAAACTCAGAAAGAAAGTGTGTAGTTAGGATAACTTGTGAATATGCTGCAGACAACAATTTAGCAGATCACAAAATTACCCAGCATGCAAAGAGTTAAGCTGAAATTCACAACAGATATGCTCTATATTGATAGCTGGTAGCTTAATGCAGGGCATAGGTATGAAAAAAAGCTTTAAGAGTATTCTGCATTTTGAGAATTTTCCACAGTTTTCTCAATCTTAAATGAGTGTGTGTTATTCGTCTAAACACAATTTCTACTCTACCGATCAGGCTAAGGGTGATTATATAAGAAATCCCACTGACTGGTCTCAGCTAAGAGTGATATTAAGGAGAAACCTTTAGAATGTAATTTCTGGTGTAAAGAAGTATATACACACAGGGCAGGGCCAATTTTAACCCCAGAACTATGATACTTATAAAACTCATAAAGTTATGCTAAGTAAATCTATACACCAAATATCTAAGCTCTGGGACATGTAGTTTCTGACAAGAAGATTTTTAAAGTTTTTCCTATGCATAACTGGTGATCCCATAGGCTGTTTACGCAGTCAGCTATTAAAAACTGGAAATCCCTGGGGTGGGACCAATTTTGACCCTAGGGGCATAATTTATATACCTTTTGTAGAAGTCCTGAAGTTGAAGCTATGTGCCAAATATGAAAGCTGAGGACCTTCTAGTTTTAGAGGAGATGATGTTCAAAGTTTTCACTATATGTTTCTATTGAAAACTGAAAACCCCTGGGGCAGGGCCAATTTTGACCCCAGGGGTATAATTTATATAACTTTTGTAGAGGACCTACATATGATGCTATGTGCCAAAGATGAAAGCTGAGACCCCTGTAGATTCAGAGGAGAAGAACTTTAAAGGTTCAAATTGTTGACGACGAACGACGCACGACGCACGACACACGACGCACGCCGACGGACATCAGGCGATCACAAAAGCTCACCCTGAGCACTTTGTGCTCTGGTGAGCTAAAAAGTCATAAGACAGAAAAGATGGATACTAAGTATGAAAGTATATGCATTTAAAGACTTTTCCAAAGGAGGTCAAAGGTCAAGGTCAAGGTCAGAAAAGTAAACATGTCGGCATGGTCATACCAGGTATGGAAGCCCTAAGGCCTATTGGTTGCAATGCTATAGGAATTTGAATTTTTGCAAAAGTAGGTCAAAGATCAAGGTCAAGGTTACACGGTAAAAACAATGATATGGTTGGAAAATTCTTAAGACAAAAAGTTGCATTACAAGTATAGAAGCCCTTGGCCTACTGGTTCAAATTTTATAGTCATTTAAAGAATTTTGAAAAAGTAGGTCAAAGCAACACGGCAAAAACAATGATATTGTTGGAGAGATCTGAACACAAAAATGTTGCATACCAAGACTTAGTATGGACGCCCTTGGTCCATTGGTTCACATGTTATAGTCATTTGAATTTTTTTGCAAAAGTAGGTCAAAGGTCAATGTCAAGATCAGAAGGGCAAAAAATGTTGGCATGTTCATACAATAGTATGGAAGCCCTAGGCATATTAGTTCCAATAATACAGACATTTAAAGATTTTTGCAAAAGTAGGTCAAATGTCAAGGTAAAGGTCAGATAGGGCAAACAATGATGTTGTTGGAAAGGTCTTGACACAAGAATGGTGCATATCAAGTATGGAAGCCCTTGGTCTGTTTGTTCAAATGTTATAAGCATTTAAATTTTTTGCAAAAGTAGGTCAAATGTCAAGGTCAGAAGGGCAAACAATGATGTTGTTAGAATGGTCTTGACACAAGAATGGTACATATCAAGTATGGAAGCCCTTGGTCTGTTTGTTCAAATGTTATAGGCATGCAAAGATTTTTGCAAAAGTATGTTAAAGGTCAAGGTCAGAAGGGCAAAAATGTTGGCATGGTCATACTAAGTATGGGAGCCCTAGGCCTATTTGTTCCAATAATATAGGCATACCAAGTACACTGAGCAAGTTTAGTGAAAATTGGACCATTCCTTGAGGAGATATTGCATAGAAACCAATCAGCTAATTAAATTGCAGCAGCCTAAGTAAAAATGCCCATAATTTTCCGAAAAATGTGGGGACATTGCCCAACACAGAACCCATGTGGGGTATTTGGATATCAAGTTCACTGAGCAAGTTTGGTGAAAATTGGATCATTCCTTGAGGAGATATTGCGCAGAAACCAATTGTCTAATGGGATTGCAGCAGCCTAAGTTAAAATGCCCGTAATTTACGAAATAATTCGTGGAAATTGCCGAACACAGAAGTTGACAGAACCCATGCAAGATATTTAGATATCAAGCACACTAACCAAGTTTGGTGAAAATTGGACCATTCCTGGAGGAGATATTGCGTGAAAACCAATTGGAATAAACACAGAAGAAGGAAAGGGTACTTATAGCAAAATGTTAAAGTTTGTTAACAACAGTCAAGTTTTTTTCAAAAGCAGCTTTCTGTATTACTTCTGTCCTGTATTAAGAATTCACCTCCAGTTTGGCAGAAAAAAATATATAAACAGATTGAAACGGATTTTCTAAACAACTAAATGTTAATCAACAGCTCTGAAAAGCTATATATCACAAACATGTTTTATTTTCTGTGATCTAATTCACCTTGAAATATTGTGACCAGTGACTGAATACTATCAAAATTTCACTTTGTAATGTTGTGGGAATGTTCATTCTAATCTTTGATATCTAAATTTTGTTAACAAATTCTTATAATCCTGTAGGGTTTGGACACCAATTTTTGTACTCAATACCTACACACCGTGATGAGCTTGAAAACAAAACAGGTACTTTTTGGTTCACGACAAATGTTATGGTAACTGTTAGGAAACCAAATTTTGCCTTATACTAAACAGGCAATCTAAACTCTGCTTTAACCCTTGGAAGTTAGGATAGCCAGAGGCTTCAAAATTTGCAAAAAATCTACTTTTCAAAGATAAATATTACAAACAAAAGGGCCATTATGGCCCTGATATCGCTCACCTGACAAGCAGGAGAAGATTTTTTCACTATATATTTCTATAGAAAACTGGCCATCCCTTAGGCAGGAGCCAATTTTGACCCTACCAGCATACTTTTGACCCTAGGGGCATAATTTATATCCTGGGCATAATTTTGACCCCATAATCTATATAACTTTTGTAGAGAACCTGAACATGACGCTTTGTACCAAATATGAAAGCAGAGAACCTTCCAGTTTCAGGAGAAGATTTTCAAAATGTTCACTATAGAAAACAAACCACCCCTGGGGCGGGGCCAATTTTAACCCCAGGTACATAATTTATACAAGCAAAACAAGAGGGCCATGAGGCCCTGAAGCGCCCAACTGAGATACCCCAGGGGCGGGCCATTTTGACCAAGAAGTCATCATTTGTAAAACCTTGGTAGAGAACCACAAGGCAAAGCAATATGCCATTAATTAAAGGTCTAAGCCTTGTGGTTTAAGAGAGAAATTATATTTTATATTTTTCCCATGAAAAACTGATAAGCCCCAAGACAGGGCCAAGTTTCGCCCAGAGGTCAGGGTCATAACATTCTTGGCAGAGGACCACAAGCCAAAGCTACATATTTGTAGAGGACCATTAGATCATGTTACAAAACATCAAAGGTCTAGGCCTTACAGTTTTAGAAGATTCTAAAAGATTTTCTATGAAAAACTCCTAAACCCTTGGGAGGGGCCATTTTTGGTCTGGGGATCATTATTTGAACAACCTTTGTAGAGGACCATTGGATCATACTACATGCCAAACATCAAAGGTCTTCAGAAATTTTTTCCAAGATTTTCCATGAAAAACTGATAAGCCCTTGGACGGGGCCATTTTTGGTCCGGGGGTCATAATTTGAACAATGTTTGCAGAGGACCACTAGATCATGCTACATATCAAACATCAAAGGTCTAGGCCTTACACTTACAGAGAAGAAGACTTTTAAAGATTTTTCTATGAAAAACTGATAAGCCCGTGGGTGGGGTCATTTTTGGTCCGGGTCATGATTCGAACAATCTTTGTAGAGGACCATAGATCATGCTACATACCAAACATCAAAGGCCTAGGCCTTACAATTTCAGAGAAGAAGATTTTTAAAGATTTTCCTATGAAAAACTGAAAAGCCCTTGGGCAGGGCCATTTTTGGCCCGAGGGTCATAATTTGAACAAAATTTGTAGAGGACCATTAGATCATGCTGCATGCCAAATATCAAAGGTCTAGGCCTTACAGTTTCAGAGAAGAAGATTTTTAAAAATTTTCCTTTGAAAAACTGATAAGCCCTTGGGTTGGGCCATTTTTGCCCCGGGGGTCATAATGTGAACAACGTTTCGTTCCCCCTAGTCACGGATGCTTCTGACGAAATTTGGTTAAAATCAGGTCTGTAGTTTCAGTGGAGATGTCGTTTGAAAATGTGGCCGGACGGCGGACGGACGTCGCCGGACAAAGACCGGTCACAATAGCTCATCCTGAGCCTCTGGGTCAGGCGAGCTAAAAATGCGAAAACCGCATTAAAGCCGGAGTTTTTTGTGTTGACCTTGACCCAATTTCATGTATCCTTGTATCAACTGAATGGCCTTCACCCAAGCTATCTGCATACCAAATACAAATTGTTTAGCACATGTAGTTCAGAAGTTATAACAACATTTTGATGACAGCCAATGTTTCAAAATAGTGACCTTGACCTGATTTCAGGTATCTTTATGTCATCGGTAAGGTCCTTACCAAAGCTAACTGAATACTAAAGGTTAATTGCCTAGCCCCCGTAGATCAGAAGTTATAGCAAAATGTTAAAGTTTGTTAAATACAGTCAAGTTTTATCAAAACAAGAGATGTTTGTAAAACATGTATACCCCCCAGACCCCCTGATCTTTGATCTAGTGACCTCAACTATAGAGGTCATCTAGCGGTCATGACTAATCACCACAGCAACTTTGAAGATCCTAAGCCAAACCACTGATCATTTATTGATCTGAAAACATTTCACAAGTTAAGGTCATGGTGACCTTGACCTTTGACCTAGTGATCTCAACAACTATAGGGGTCATCTAGTGGTCACGACCAACTACCTCAGCAAGTTTGAAGATCCCGAACCAGACCAGTTATTAATTGGAAACCATTTCATCAGTTAAGGTCATGATGACCTTGACCTTTGACCTAGTGACCTCAAAATCAATAGGGGTAATCCAGTTGTCATGACCAACCACCTTAGCAAATTTGAAGATCCTAAGCCAAACCCTTGAGCAGTTATTGATCGCAAACCATTTCACCAGTTAAGGTCATTGTGATCTTGACCTTTGACCTAGTGAACTCAAAAATAATAGGGGTTATCTATTGGTCATGACCAACCATCACAGCAAGTTTGAAGATCCTAATCCAAACCCTTGAGCAGTTATTGATCGCAAACCATTTCACCCTTTAAGGTCATGGTGACCTTGACCTTTGACCTAGTGACCTTAAAAAACAATAGGGCTCATCTAGTTGTCATGACCAACCACCTAAGCAAATTTGAAGATCCTAAGCCAAACCCTTGAGCAGTTATTGATCAGAAACCATTTTACAAGTTAAGGTCATGGTGACCTTGACCTTTGACCTCAAATACAATAGGGGTCATCCAGTTGTCATGACTAACTACCGCAGCAAGTTTGAAGATTCTAAGCCAAACCCTTGAGCAGTTATTGATCGGAAACCATTTGACCAGTTGAGAGCATGGTGACCTTGACCATTGACCTAGTGACCTAAAAATAATAATAGAACTCATCTAGTTGTCATGACCAACCACCTAAGCAAATTTGAAGATCCTAAGCCAAACCCTTGAGCAGTTATTGATCAGAAACCATTTTACCAGTTAAGGTCATGGTGACCTTGACCTTTGACCTAGTGACCTCAAAATCAATAGGGATCATCTAGTGGTCATTACCAACCACCACAGCAAATTTGAAGATCCTAGGCCAAACCCTTGAGCAGTTATTGATCGCAAACCATTTCACCCTTTAAGGTCATGGTGACCTTGACCTTTGACCTAGTGACCTAAAAAAATAAATAGAACTCATCTAGTTGTCATGACCAACCACCTAAGCAAATTTGAAGATCCTAAGCCAAACCCTTGAGCAGTTATTGATCAGAAACCATTTTACCAGTTAAGGTCATGGTGACCTTGACCTTTGACCTAGTGACCTCGAAATCAATAGGGATCATCCAGTGGTCATGACCAACTACCACAGCAAGATTGAAGATTCTAAGCTAAACCCTTGAGCAGTTATTGATCGGAAACCATTTAACCATTTAAGGTCATGGTGACCTTGACCTTTGACCTAGTGACCTCAAAATCAATAGGGGTCATCTAGTGGTCATGACCAACCACCACAGCAAGTATGAAGATCTCAAACCCAACCCTTGAGCAGTTATTGATCGGAAACTATTTCGCCATTTCAGGTCATGGTGACCTTGACCTTTGACCTAGTGACCTCAAAAACAATAGGGGTCATCTACTTGTCATGACCAACCACCACAGCAAGTTTGAAGATTCTAGGCCAAGTCGTTTATTAGTTATCGTTCGGAAACCAGCGATCTACCGACCGACCGACAGACCGACCAACAGACCAACCGACATGTGCAAAGCAATATACCCCCATTTTTTCAAAAGGGGGGTATAATAATAACCTTGACCCAATTTCATGTATCCTTGTATCAACTGAAAGGCCTTCACCAAAGCTATCTCAATACCATATATGAATGGTCTAGCATATGAGGTTCAGCATGCAAGTGCTCTATTTGGGATTAACTATGCAAACAGTCTCAACCCAGACTACACTCCATGGTACTCCGTGTCTCATCAAAATCCAACTGTTTAACATTCTGACAGTACTTTTTAAGAGTAATGAAAGAAAATGGTTTACCTGCTCCTCTGGCAAACTGCCATCATCCTCCAGAATCTGGAACAATTCGCCCTCTGCATAGTCTGTGACCACAGCAACCTGAGGAAAACAACATAGTTGTTGTTATGAAACGAATTCTAATCATAATACCTGTCTTAACTAGGGCTGTCACGGTTACTCGGTTAATCGTTGATGGTTCGGTTCGTTGTTCTAACCGGTTCAAAATTTCACTAACCGTGAACCGCCTGTAATAATTTGGGAAAGTAAATTACGCTAAATAATATTATTTTATACTGTCATATCTCATTTAAGTCATTTTGTTTCCCTTCGACATGCTATGATGGAGAAATGCAGGTATCTGACTTTTCGAGGTTGTAAACCACATACATGTACATATCATCTTCTGTAAACATAGTTCACGTCGAGCTACGTATCACGTTTACATGCTAATTTTTAAACAAGATGTGTTTGTGAAACACTATGCCCCCTCGATATGATATTTGAACCTAAAGGATGACCTTGATCTAGACATGTCACCCCTCAAACTGTGCAGCTTCATGGGGTACACATGCATACCACATATCAAGTCTACATCTCTATTGGTTCAAAAGTTATGGCCAATGTTAAAGTTGGTGACCTTTGACCATGAAGGACGACCTTGACCTTGACATTTTACCCCTAAAACTGTGCAGCCAAACGAGAAACACATGTATACCAACTATCAAGTCTGTATCTCTACTGGTTCAAAAGTTATTGCCAATGTTAAAGTCGGTGACCTTTGACCCTGAAAGATGACCTTGACCTTGAAATGTCACCCCCAAACTGTGCAGCTTCATGAGATACACATGCATACCAAATGCCAAGTCTGCATCTACAGGTTCAAAAGTTAGGGCCAATGTTAAAGTCTGTGACCTTTGACACTAAAAGATGACCTTTACCTTGACATGTTGCCCCTCAAAATGTGCGGCTTCATGCAATACACATGCATACCAAATATCAAGACTCTATCTCTATTGGTTCAAAAGTTATGGCCAATTTGAAGTTGGTGACCTTTGACCCTGAAGGATGACCTTGACATTTCACCCCTCAAACTGTGCAGCTTCATGAGATACACAAACATGCCACATATCAAGTCTCTATCTGTACTGGTTCAAAAGTTATGGCCAATGTTAAAGTCAGTGATTTGACCCATATGTTTGACCTCTGACCTTTTAGAATGACCTTGACCTTGACAGGTCACCCCTCAAAATGTGCGGCTTTATGAGATACAAATGCATGCCAAATATCAAGTCTCTATCTGTACTTGCTCAAAAGTTATGACCAATGTAATAATTCAGTGATTTGACCCATGTGTTTGACCTCTGACCTTTAAAGATGACCTTAACCTTGACATGTCACCCCTCAAAATGTGCGGCTTTATGAGATACATATGCATGCCAAATATAAAGTCACTAGCTGTACTGGGTCAAAAGTTATGACCAATGTTAAAGTTACAGACAAAGAAACAGACAATTTGACCTTTGACCCTGAAGGATGACCTTGACCTTGACATTTCACCCCTCAAAATGTGCAGCTTCATGAGATACACACGAATGCCAAATATCAAGTTTCTATCTCTACTGGTCCAAAAGTTATGGCCAATGTTAAAGTCGGTGATTTGATCCATATATTTGACCTCTGACCTTGAAGGATGACCTTGACCTTGACATGTCACCCCTCAAAATGTGCGGCTTTATGAGATACATATGCATGCCAAATATCAAGTCTCTATCTGTACTGGCTCAAAAGTTATGACCAATGTTAAAGTTGCGTTAAAGTTACAGACAAAAAAACAGACAATTTGACTTTTGACCCTGAAGGATGACCTTGACCTTGACATGTCACCCCTCAAAATGTGCGGCTTCATGAGATACACAAGCATGCCAAATATCAAGTCTCTATCTCTACTGGTCCAAAAGTTATGGCCAATGTTAAAGTCGGTGATTTGACCCATATATTTGACCTCTGACCTTGAACAATGACCTTGACCTTGACATGTCACCCCTCAAAATGTGCGGCTTTATGAGATACATATGCATACCAAATATCAAGTCTCCATCTGTACCGGCTCAAAAGTTATGACCAATGTTAAAGTTGCTGACAAACAAACAGACAAACAGACAAACGGACAAACAGACAGACAGGGCAAAAACAATATGCCCCCCAGATCTGATCTGGGGGGCATAAAAAACAACCTGTCTCTAGTTCTCAAATCTAATTGAAAGGTAACAGTCTTCCACTTGCCTAAAGGTGGTTTATCATGTGCACTTGTCTACCAATGAACCAATGTTTGTTCGTTCTCAATTTTATCCAGTTTTCCTCATCTCTGTGTAGTGTGTACTATTACTTTTACAAGCATTACGGTAAAGTGGAAGGGCATTCGAACCTGCACTATTAGTCAGTACACATTCATAACGGAAGTTGATAATTTTACAGTAGACCAGTCTAGCGGAAGTTGAGACTCGAAAGGTAAACACGATTCTTACTTTCACTTTCGCCATAAATCTACCAGATTGAAATGAATGGTTATATGATTTCGGTCAACAAATGAGTCAAGCAGGATGTCAACAAGGTTTTCAAGTCTTATATCGGCCCAAATAGGATTTAATTTCCGAATATATAGCGCACCATGCTTTATCCTATATACAGTCTGACACGGATGATAAATATGGCGGTTAACCGGTTATGGTTCGGTTCGGCGTTCCCGATTAGCCGGTTCAAGAATTGTCTAACCGTGACAGCCCTAGTCTTAACCCTTTCCCTCATATAAACGTGTTTTCACGCATATCCAAACAGAGTAGACCCAGATTAGATGGCTCGTATAGGAGCCGTCTGATCAGGGTCTGTTCTGTTTGTTAATGGGATTTGATAGATCTGTTTCTTTAGTTTCTAAAATGGCTATAATATTTCACATTTCATTATAACTATTTTGTCCATGAATATTCAGTAGGTATTGAAATTTGGAATAAACACAGAAGAGAGAAAGGGTTAAGCAAGCAAGTTTCAAAAGCAGCTTTCTGCATTACTTCTGTTATGTATTATGCATTCACCTCCAGTTTGGCAGAAAAAATATATAAACAGATTGAAACAAGATTTTCTAAACAACTAAATGTTAATCAACAGCTCTGAAAAGCTATATATCACAAACGTGTTTTATTTTCTGTGATCTAATTCACCTTGAAATGGTTCACGACAAATGTTATGAGAATGGTTAGGAGGCCAAATTTTGCCTTATACTAAACAGGCAATCTCAACTCTGCTTTAACACTTGGAAGTGGAGATAGCTAGAGACTTCAAGATTTGCAAACTACTTTTCAAAGATAATTATTACAAACAAGAGGGCCATGATGGCTCTGATATCGCTCACCAGACAAGCAGAGGAGACGTTTTTAGCTCACCAGAGCACAAAGTGCTCAAGGTGAGCTATTGTGATACCCCTGTGTCCGGCGTCCGGCTGTCCGTGATGACGAGGGTCTACTTGTGCTGCGAATTCCTTGAAACAAGAGGGCCATGATAGCCCTTAATCGCTCACCTGTTCATAACAGATTAATGATTTCAATGACAGATTACATAATTTGAAAAATCTTGGTAGAAAACCATTAGATGATGCTACATACTAAATATAAAGAGTCTAGACCTTACAGATTTGGAGGAGAAGATATTTTAAAGATTTTCCTATGAAAAACTGTTAAGCCCCAGGGCGGGCCATTTTTGATCCGGGGTTCATAATTTGAAAATCATGGTAGAGGACTATTAGATAATGCAACATACCAAATATCTAAGGTATATGCCTTACAAGTTCAGAGAAGACTTTTAAAGATTTTTATGAGAAGAAGACTTTTTAATCCTTTCCTATGAAAAACTGATATGCCCCTGGGCGGGGCCATTTTCAACCCAGGGGACATAATTTGAACAATCTTGGTTGAAAACTATTAGATGGCGCTACATACCAAATATTAAAGGTCTCTGCCTTACAGTTTTGGACAAGAAGATTCTTAAAGCTTATCATATGAAAAACTGATAAGCCCCAGGGTGGGGCCATTTTTGACCCAGGGGTAATAATTTGAATAATCTTGGTAGAAAACCATTAGATGATGCTACATACCAAATATCAAGGGCCTAGACCTTACAGTTCTGGAGGAGAAGATTTTCCTATGAAAAACTGATAAGCCCTTGGGCGGGGCCATTTATGGTCCGGGGATCATAATTTGATTAATCTTGGTAGCAGATGACCCAGCATGCAAAGAGTTAACATGGTTCATACAGACTTTCCAAACATAAAATCAGGGCCTTTTTAGGGACTCCATTCACTAAATTTAGGTCAGGTGTGTAAAATTCCACTCGCCCGTTCGCATTGGCGAGTAGGTTCTGGAGTCGGTCGAGTGCTTTAAAACATATCGAGGGCTTGGTGCAAAACTATTCCAACTCCTTCACAAAGCCCTCGATATGCTCGCCCTAAAGGGCGAGTGGAGTTTTGGATCTGACATTTTCCCAATTGATAACCTTGAGTAAAATACCTTAAATTGCAAATTAAAACGCCCGAAAAGTCTTTGCAAATGTCAGATTGAAGACAGAATTTCCACTCTGTCTCACACTTGATAATATCTACAAAGAATTTAGAGGCATTCTGATTTAAGCGCACCTGTTACCTAGCGAGACATAATCGGCCCAAGTAGAAATGTTTCACCCAAAGGAAGTTTATTTGAGTTAAATATTTCAAGTGGTCGTTCAAATACTCAATCGTGTTATGAAATTAAAATATACATAATAGTTTTATAACGTTTTTCAGTACAACAATCCATTAAACTGTGAAAAATTCTTGATTTAAACCTTCGACGCTTTCGTACCTAATTAAAACGAGTAAAAATTTTAGAGGCCGAAAAAAAAGGAAGCACCGTCAGATTTACCCGCAATATGTCAAAATGTCTAAACAAACAAGCTTTCATTCGTTCTCCGGCGGGGAAGCATGGGTTGGAGATGATGACAAAAAAGAAAATGAAAGAGAAATGAAAGAAAGAACCACAGAAATAGTATGATAAAGTACGAGATCAAGAAAAATGGTTCAGTGAGTTTGAATGGGCTAAAGGGAGTATGGTGGTTTCGTCAAACATATCACTGATTTAATAAGCATACAAAGTTGCACTGATCCTGCATGACTTAGTGATTTGAAGTTTAAACAGGCTTATTTTTTGCAATAAAAATATATACTTTCAATTTTTATCTCCGTTTATAATCAACTTCATAGGATATAGATCACACCGGTTTTTAAAGAGTACATATGTATGAAAAATCAAGGGCGAGTGAAAGTTGCATAAGGGCGAGTAGATTTCAGTGGTCACTAGTCCTACAGGGCGAGTAGCTTTTGAAAAAATATTTTGGTCCGGGGGTCATAATTTGAACAATCCTTGTAGAGGACCATTTGATGATGCTACATACCAAATATCAAAGATCTAGGCCTTATGATTTCAGAGAAGAAGATGTTTAAGTAAATTATTGAAGACGCACACACGCATGACGCACACAGCACGACGACGGACGCTGGACACTCCCCCTCACAATACCTCACCTGATACTTTGTGCCAAGTGAACTAACAAGAGGGCCAGAATGGCCCTGAAGCGCTCACCAGACAATCAGAGGAGAAAATATTCAAAGTTTTCACTATATGTTTCTGTTGAAAACTGGCTACCCCTGGGGCGGGGCCAATTTTGACCCCAGGGCCATAATTTATATAACTTTTGTAGAGGACCTGAACATGATGCTATGTGCAAAATATGAAAGCTGAGAACCACCCAGTTTCATAGATGAAGATATTCAAAGATTTCACTATTTGTTTCTATTGAAAATTGCCCAACCCCGAGGTGGGGCCAATTTTGACCCCAGGGCAATAATTTATACAAATTTTGTAGCGGACCTGAACATGATGCTCTGTGCCAAATATGAAAGCTGAGAGCCTTCCAGTTTCAGAGGAAAAGATTTCAAAGATTCCACTATTTGTTTCTATTGAAAACTGCTCAACCCCTGGGGTGGGCCAATTTTGACCCTAGGGCCATAATTTATATCACTTTTGTAGAGGACCTGAACATGATGCTATGTGCCAAATATGAAAGCTGAGAGCCTTCCAGTTTCAGAAGAGAAGATTTTCAAAGATTTCACTATTTGTTTCTATTGAAAACTGCCCAACCCCTGGGGCGGGCCAATTTTGACCCCAGGGCCATAATTTATACAAATTTGGTAGAGGACCTGAACATGATGCTCTGTGCCAAATATAAAAGTTGAGAGCCTTCCAGTTTCAGAGAAGAAGATTTTCAAAGATTTCATTATTTGTTTCTATTGAAAACTGCCCACCCCTGGGGCGGGGTTAATTTTGACCCCAGGGCCATAATTTATATAAATTTTGTAGAGGACCTAAACATGATGCTCGGTGCCAGATATGAAAGCTGAGAGCCTTCCAGTTTCAGAGGAGAAGATTTTCAAAGATTTCACTATTTGTTTCTATTGAAAACTGCCCAACCCCTGGGGGGGCCAATTTTGACCCCAGGGACATAATTTATATAACGTTTGTAGAGGACCTGAACATGATGCTCTGTGCCAGATATGAAAGCTGAGAGACTTCCAGTTTCAGAGAAGAAGATTTTCAAAGATTTCACTATTTGTTTCTATTGAAAACTGCCCACCCCTGGGGCGGGGTTAATTTTGACCCCAGGGACATAATTTATATAACTTTTGTAGAGGACCTGAACAAGATGCTATGTGCCAAATATGAAAGCTGAGAGCCTTCCAGTTTCAGAGGAGAAGATTTTCAAAGATTTCACTATTTGTTTCTATTGAAAACAAGGAATCCTTGGGGCGGGGCCAATTTTGACCCCAGGGCCATAATTTATATAACTTTTGTAGAGGACCTAAAGATGATACTATGTGCCAAAGGTGAAAGCTGAGAACCCTGTAGATTCAGAGGAGAAGATTTTTAAAGGTTCAAATTGTTGACGACTGACGACGCACGACTGACGACGCACGACGGACATCAGGCAATCACAAAAGTTCACCCTGAGCACTTTGTGCTCTGGTGAGCTAAAAAGCATGACACACGACGCACCACGCAAGACAGACACAAGGCGATCACAATGGCTCACCTTGGCGGGGCCATTTTTGGTCCGGGGGTCATAATGTGAACAATCTTTGTAGAGGACCATTATATCATGCTACATATCGAATATCAAAGGTCTAGGCCTTAGTTTCATAGAAGAAGACTTTTAAAGATTTTCCTATGACTGATAAGCCCATGGGCGGGGCAATTTTCGCCCCAGGGGTCATAATTTGAACAAACTTTGTAGAGGACAATTAGATGATGCTACATACCCAATATCAAAGGTCTAGGCCTTACAGTTTCAGAGAAGAAGGCCATGTTTTTTAGATATTGTCACTGTTTTAGCTATTTCAGCAGAGGGTCACCTAATGATAATTATTTTGAAATCTGACCATCTGTTTTGTAGAAGAGATTTAAATATTTGTACAGTACAGATCTCGCGGAACTTTCAAAACCCGCGATGTTGCGATGGGGTTTTGGCTGGCTTCGCGGTAGAGCATGGTGATTTTATTGCGATTTGTTATCGTGATGCATAATTATTCACGATGCTCAACGCGGAAACGACCGCGGCGATCTCCGACACCAATGGCTATCGCGAGCCTCGCTTATCACGACGAATAATCGCAATTTACAGGTGACACAGTGTAAGCATTTTGTGAATGTTGTACAGTACATTTTACATGTACAATGTACACACACATTCACTTACCATTGTTTACAGTTGTCCGTGTATGTAATTTGAATTGATAAAAAAAAAATGCACACAGGTTGATTCAGTTTTTGTTTTAATTTCCAAAACTCACACGATTGACACGTTCCAAATTCAGAATAAGTTCTATGTTATGATGTAAAATCGAGCGATAATTATGAGGCGATAAAAATGGCCAACATACAGTCGCAGCGACACTGTATGGTATTCTAGGTCCCATGAAGAATGTTCTGTAATCTTATCTGACAATTTTGCTCAGGCATCTTACGGCTGCCATTTAGACGAAACATATTCTCATTTCCTACATAAATTCATTTATTATAGACAAACTGGCAGTAATACAAAATGTCCGACACTCTCTCGTTCACATCATGAACAACTTTTTTAAAAATTATTTCATTGAATACAAGTGCTACTAATGCTTCAAAATGCACTATGCATGTGGGAAGATGTGTTAATAGTTAATAACTAAATAAATCGAAAGCTCCCATGTTAATATGGGCATGCATAATCATGATTAATGTATACTTTTTCAAATAAAATATATTTAAACTAATATGGGCATGCAGACGTACAGTCGCTGCGTCACTGAAATGGTCGAGATAGGTTTTCAGGGAATGAGAAATATACATGGAATATTCATTGTAAACCTATCTCGGGGAATGAGAAATACATATAATGTAATATCCATTATATTAAATGAAATACTTTGTACCTCTTATGTCGTGCGAAAAAAATCCTGGCACTCTGTCACACAACAAGGTACAACCCTCGTAAAGAAGTAATAGTCCAAGAAAAACACTGCACAGCTATTGGCAATTGAATCTAATAATAACCTTAAGAACGAACATAATCATCCATAAACTTAACCTTTAAAATGGTATCAAAATTGACTTTCACCATTGAATGAAAATGTTAGTCTAATAAATGTGTCACACGATTACACGGTTACCTGATCAACTATTCACAGAATTTTATTTCAAAGTGCGAAAAATTACTATAAGTTCAAAGAGGTCGGCTGTGTTTTAGGTTTGCACTGTCTTTACTCTACCGGTTTTGCGGCATTTGTTTGTTACTTTGATCAGTTTTCATGTATTTTTTTCACTTAGTTCTCTAAGAGAAATCTTTGATGTCTTAGATCGGTACAGAATTCTTCAATGACATGTACCGTATTTCCCCCATATTAACCCCGTGTTATTTTCATTAAGGAGGCGTATATAAAAGACAAAAACAAATTTGTTTTCCTTTTTTACCTCCTAAATATGTGCCCCAATAACTCTTTTTTAAACTTCATGTGTTTTTTAAGTAAAATTTCATCGATTTAAATGCATAATTGAGGGTTTCAAATTTTGACAAGATATATATGAGCAAGGGGATTCCTGGCTCACTCGCTCTGCTCGCGATCCAGAAAACGCTTCGCTCCCCCTTGCTCATATATATAGAAATTGCTTAAAATTGCTTAAAAATACCAAAGCTATAAAAAGCTAAAAAGAAGTAAAACAAGTAAAATATGCTATTTGTTTTAAATAAAATAAGCATTTTAAACATATCTAAAAGTAAAATATAATAAAAGAGGGTGTACAGGGGAGAGAAATATAAGTTAATTTTTACAATAAAAAAATGACAGAAGGGAAAATCTGTAATCATTGTGATGAATACAAAGATTTTATTTATTTTTCAAAGAATAAAGATGGAAAATATGGATATTCAAGTAAATGTAAAAAATGTCAAAAACCAATAAAACAACATTATATAGAAAATAAAGAAAAATATAAAGAAGCTTATAAATCATTCATTTCAAAAAATAAAAATTATTTCAGTGAATATTATAAAAATAAAAAAACAAAAAAAATTATGATTGAAATTTAAACATACAAAATGGCACAGCAAAAAACTGAAGAAAGTGAATTGGTATTAGTAGATAAACCAAAATGTAATTATTTTAAAGTATATGAAATTGAAGCTAGTAATTATATAGACCCTAGTATATTGTTTTCTGATAAAAAAAGTATTATAGTTGTACAAATTATACAAGATTTAGAAGAATATAATGGTATTAAGTTTTCTGTAGGACTATCTCTTGAATTTAAAAAAGATGAACAAAATGGTAATATAATAATTGTTCCTGCTACAAACCATGGTAAACAAATTGCTGTATTATATAATGAAAATATTGAAGAATATTATAAGGATCAAACAGATTATTTACTGGCGTGGATTGAAAAATTTACAAATACAGCTTCAGGTTTAAAAATTGAGAAATGTATAAAATTGTATTTAAATATTGCAAAATATGAACCATTAAAAGGTTCATCATATATGGATCTACCTACATATTTTAAAAATAAAAAAGCTATAATCAATGTAAAAAATAAAGATGATGCTTGTTTTTTCTGGGCTGTAATTTCAGCTCTTCACCCTATATCTAAAAACTCAGATAGACCTTCTTCTTATCCTGATTATAAAAAGATTCTTAATATAAAAGGTATTGAAACACCTGTAACAATACATCAAATAAAAAAGTTTGAAAAACAAAATAATCTTGCAATAAATGTATATGGTTATTCAACTAAAATATTAAAAGATATTTTAGAACATATGTTTCAAAGAGTAGTAGTAAAAACTTTTATTAAACATGATCTTCCAAAGAAAATTGAAATAGTTGAAAAAAGAATAGAAAGTGGTGAAATAAAAGATGATATTAAAACTTTAGCAATTAAATTTCTCCCTATTCTTAAACAATTGGCACTTGATGGTCCGATAAAAAAATATAACATATTCCCATATTATATGTCTAATCAGCCTAAAGAAATTGAAAGAATAGATTTATTGTTAGATAAAGAAGAAGTAGATCCTCTTGGTATATTTGACACAGATGAACTTAATTCACATTATTGTTGGATAAAAAATTTAAATAAACTACTATCTGATCAAACTAAACATCATGGACAAAAGTTTTTTTGTAAAAGATGTTTACATGGGTTTTCAAGAGAATATTTATTAATTGATCATAATGAGGATTGTGAAGGAATAAATACATCATCTTTAAAAACCTATATGCCCTCAAAAGGTTCTGAAACTAAATTTATAAATTACCACAAACAAATGCCAGTGCCTTTTGTAATCTACGCTGATTTTGAAAGTATAATAGACCCAGCTTCTATTAAAAAAGGTGATAAAACAGAAATAAAAAATGAACATAAACCATGTGGATTTGGTTATTCAGTTGTTAGATATGATGGAAAAACAGAAGAACCTGTAATATATAGAGGAGAAAATACAGTTGAGGAATTTCTTACATGTATAGAAAAAGAAAAAGATAAGATTAATAAATTATTTAAATATCCAGAAGCAATGATTATGACACCACAAAATGTAAAAGATTTTGAAAATGCAAAAGATTGTTGGATTTGTGAAAAAGAATTATTAAATGATAAAGTAAGAGATCATTGCCATTTAACAGGTAATTTTAGAGGAGCAGCTCATAAAGAATGTAATTTAAAATTAAAAATTAAACCATTTTCAACAAAAATACCAGTAGTATTTCATAACTTAAAAGGTTATGATTCTCATTTATTAATGGGAAAAATAGAAAAATTAACTGGTAATATTTCTTGTATAGCAAATAATTCAGAAAAATATATTTCTTTTTCTGTTGGACAATTTGTATTTAAAGATAGTTTTCAATTTATGCCATCATCTTTAGCAAATCTAACTGAAGGAGTAATTGATTCAACAACTAATGGATGTGATAAATGTGGATCAAATGAAAAAATAAACATTAATGAAGATTTTCTGTTAAGAGGTGATTGTAAAAAATGCCATAATGTAAGATATAAACAATTAAATAAAGAAAATTTAACAATAACAACAAAATATACAACTAATTCACATTTACTTGCCCGTAAAGGAGTTTATCCATATGAACACATGGATTCATTTGAAAGATTTAATGAAGTAGAATTACCATCAATAGAAAAGTTTTATAGTTCTCTAACAGGTAAAAACATTAGTAAAAAAGATTATGAACATGCACAAAACATTTGGAAAACATTTAACTGTAAAACATTAGGAGATTATCATGACCTATATTTAAAAACAGATGTACTATTATTAGCAGATGTATTTCAAACATTCAGAAAAACTTGTATGGATAATTATAAACTTGACCCTCTACACTACTATACAGCCCCTGGATTATCCTGGGATGCATTACTAAAATGTACAAAAATAGATTTAGAATCATTAACAGATATTGATATGCATCTTTTCATTGAAAAGGGAATGAGAGGAGGAATATCAATGGCTTCTAAAAGATATGCAAAAGCTAATAATAAATATATTAAAGGTTATAATAAAAAAGAAAAAGATAATTATTTAATGTATTTTGATGCAAATGCTTTATATTCTTTTGCAATGTTAAGACCATTACCATATTCTGGTTTTAAGTGGGTTGAAAGAATAGATGAGAAACAAAGTGATTGGAAGTCACATCTACCAAAAGATAAAGGATGGATTTTAGAAGTTGATTTAGAATATCCTAAACATTTACACGATGAACATAATGATTATCCACTAGCTCCAGAAAGTATTACAGTTCAAAAAGAATGGCTTTCTGAATATCAAAAACAATTATTAGGTAAAAAAAAGTTTATTTAAAGTAGAAAAACTTGTTCCTAATCTTATGAACAAAGAAAAATATGTTATACACCATAAAACTCTTGAACAATATGAAAAACTAGGTTTAAAACTAACAAAAATTCATAGAGCCGCTGAATTCAATGAAAAACCTTGGATGGCTCCTTATATACAACTTAATACTGAACTAAGGAAAAAAGCAAAAACAACTTTTGAAAAGGATTTCTTTAAACTAATGAACAATTCTGTATTTGGGAAAACTATGGAAAATCTAAGAAAAAGAGTAGATATAAAATTAGTAAGAACAGATGGAACTGAAGATAACAAGCTTAGAAAATTAATAGCTAAACCAAATTTTAATAGACGTATAGATTTTACAGATAATTTATCGGCAATACATATGAATAAAACTCAAATAACATTAAATAAACCAATATATGTTGGATTTTCTATTCTAGATTTATCAAAAGAAATTATGTACAATTGGTACTACAATATATTAAAAAAAAAATACGGAGAAAAATGCAGATTATTATATACAGATACTGATTCATTTTTAATTGAAGTATCAACAAAAGATATTTATAAAGATATGAAAGATATGAAAAATGAATTTGATTTCTCAAATTATCCGAATGATCATTTTTTACATGATGGAACAAATAAAAAAGTTCCAGGAAAGTTTAAAGATGAATGTTGCGGAAATTTAATATCTGAAGTTGTAGCTTTAAAACCTAAACAATATTCTTTATTAATGAATAGTGGAGATTCAATTAAAAGAGCAAAAGGAACTAAAAAGAATATAATTGAAGATGAAATAAATTTTAACAACTATAAAGATTCCTTATTCAATCAAAAAAAATATCATCATTCAATGAATATGTTAAGATCATTAAAACATAAAATACATGGTTTAACAGTTGATAAAATATCATTAAATCCATTTGATGATAAAAGATATATACTAGAAGATGGAATAAATACATATGCGTATGGACATTATAAAATACCATTTTTTAATAGTGAAGATGAAATACAATATTGAAAATTATAAAGATTCACTATTCAATAATAAAACATATACACATTCAATGAATATGTTAAGATCTATAGCCCATAATATATATGAATTAAAAACAGATAAAATAACATTAAATCCATTTGATGACAAAAGATACATACTAGAAGATGGAATTACGACATACGGGTATGGGTATCAGCAGGAACAATAAGAAGTTCTTCTTTAACAAAACCTCTCGTTGGTGCTGGAGATTTCAAATAATAAACTCTTATACCCTGTGTAATAATATGATAATCTATATTATGAATATCGACCGACCATATTGGGTCGGTAGCTCTTCTCTTACCACCTCCTTCTAATTCTCCAGGCTGATATAAATATCTAACACTCGCGAGTGGACATATTTCAGTATCAACTTTTCTCGTTATAATTGGAGAAGGTTTTTTTGTCTCCACATTTAATGCTTTAACGACATCGGGTAATCTCTTAACCCATTCTCTATTTCTTTTCTGTGTGTCAATCTCCTTAGCATACTGATAACCAAACAATCTTTCAGCCAAAGTTCTATTAAATCTCTCTACAATTCCTTGATCCCTATGTATCTCTCTTCTACCTCTTCTTATTTTAACATTATGTTTAGCCATTAGTTGAGAAACAACGCCCATAAATTCTCTTCCTGGGTCAACTTGTAATAGTTTGGGATAGTTCAAATGTCTTTTATAAATCTTTTCAAAAGCAGCAGCAACTTCTTTACTGTCTTTCGATGTTAATGGTACAGCTTCTTTATATCTCGTTCCCACATCTACTAATGTCAATGCATACTTATACGTTTTATTTTTTATTCTATCAAAAGGTAAGAACAGCAAATCAGCTTGATGTACTTCATTTTTTGCAGACACATCAAATTTAGGTCTTATTATCTTTTTAGGCGCAGGCAAATATATCTGCCACACTGCTTGTTTCTTTAGAAATTCTAATGCTTGTTTTTTGTTAACTTTAGCTTCTTTTGCTAACTTACTAACGGTTGTCTTACCTTTCCAAAATCCTTTAGGGCTATAGTATATTTTTTCCATTTTCATAGAAAAATTAAATCATAAGCGTGGTAATTATTCTTTTTATTTTTTATACATGGTTTTAACCCTAGAGGTCTAATAAAAAATGGTGGTTCTTTATCCTCTAGTTTTGTAGCAAGATGTGAAGGACACCAAACCTTGGTTTCATCTTTTAATTTTAAAACTGTACTTTTTCCTATACTGGTGTCAATTATCTCAAAGTCAATAATTTGATAAATTTTATTTATTTCTAATTCAGTCCATTTTAAAGTTTTATTTTTATTTTGCGCTTTTAACATTTTATCAAATTGTTCTTCTGTGATATCGATTTGCATTTGTGCTTTACTTTGCATTTGTGCCATCATCTTTTTTTCTACCCCGCTCATTTTTAAATATAGAAAATCAATTTGTAAAAAAAAAAACTTAACCCAGCATACCCCCTCATGGGAAAAATTTTTTTTCCTCCGTCAACCAGGAGCCTACTTTTTTAATTTTGAAATTTTCCAAAATTACATTTATTTAATTTGTCTATAAATCTTTATATTTTATATAAATTTCCAAGCAACAAAACCAGTTAATGCCATGCCACCAATAACAAAAGCAATCTCTCTATTTTTCTGGTCTTCTGATGGTGTATAAAAATCACTTAATTTAGGTTCTGGAGGATCGAGCGGAGGTTCCCCTTGAGCGCCACCGCCCGCATAATAATACTCTTTCATAGCTTGGTCAACATCAGAAAATGTTTGTTCAGCATGATGTTCTTTTTTCATTTCTTTATTAATATAATCTAATCTTTGAGTTCTTTCCTTTTCCCAATCCGCCTTTGCTGCTTCTAATTGTTCCATAGCTTTATCATGTCTTTCTCTTTCTTTATCCGAATCTTTTCCTAAATGTGAAAATAAATAATTACCGCCAGTAAAAGCTAATGCATTTGTAACTGCTCCCCCAATCATCATTATTACTGCACTTGCCATTTTTTAATTAAAAAAATAAAACTAGGATTCCCATTTACATTCCTCTTTGACCCGAGTCTACTGAGCGACCGTCGGGAGCGACTCCCCTTGGAGCTGGAATCAAATTAATAATTTCTAAAATAGTTAAACCAATAAAAAAAATACTAGTGCCAATAAATAAATAATCAGGTTTATTTTCTTCAATAGGAACGGGATCAAAAACTACATATTTTGAATAATCTTTTATAACTTCTTCAACATCATCATCTGGTTTTAAAAATAAATAATCATACTTATCACCTAACTTAATTGGTATTACTCTAGACATTTTTTTAAAAAAATAAAAATCACTTCATAATATCAGCTGGAATAATACCTTGTTTAACCAACATATCTTTTGTTGCCATTGCAAGCAATATATCAATAGTTAACATTCCAATATCACCCATATTTAAATCTACTTTAGGTGGTGGTCTTTTTAATAGTTTTCTGCCTATTTCCGCATATCCAACTGTTAATACAGTTTCTACTCCTGCATGATATAACATGTTTGCTATTTGTTTTCCATCTGTTGTCATTTTCAAAGAAAAAATATAGATAAAAGAAAATTAATTAAATTCAAATGGGTTATATTCTTCTTTCTTTATTTCATAAGATATATTTTCTTTTTCTGCTTTGACTTGAATGTTTTTACTTTTTACGAATAAATATAATCCTAATCCAGCAACTACTATTGATACATATAATGGTATGTAATCTTTTATTATTTCTAATTTTGAGAGATTACTCCCTCCGTCTGCCAAAGAGGAACTCCCTTCGGTCGCCCTTTCGGTTGAATTTTGAAAAGCATCATCATCTGAATCTTTTGTTATTTGTCTTGGTGTCGAATTTAAACTCCCTCCGCTCGAAATTTTTAGTTCCATATTTTCTTTCTTCAAAAGTTCTGCTTCTTTTCTTTTTAATTCTGCTTTTAATTTTCTTGCTTCTGCACCTTTCTTACCCGCAGCTACTGGTTTTGGATTTTTGGGTTTCGTACTTCCTCCGGTCGTCTTTTCTTCATTATTAATATTTTCTTCATATTTTCTTCATTATTAATATTTTCTTCACTATTCATTTTTTATATCTTTTTTTTGAGAATCATCTTCATTATTAGTAAGATTAACATGTTTTGCTGTTGTTAAAATTGCGGTAAATGGGGCAAGATACATTCCATATCTATAGTACAGTTCGCAACATGAACTAGTCAAAGCGTGATTTATAAAAGGATCTTCCTCTAAGTCTTGTATTAGTTTTGGAGGGTTAACATTAAAAAACTTAGAAACACCCATAACATATAAATTAATAAAAGAATTACCTAATGTCTTAGTCATACTCGCTCCTAGTCTAGCTTCATATCTACAATATAGTTTTTTTATTTGATCGGAAGTCATTGCGTCAATGTCTGAAAGTTGTAACTCTCTTCCAAGATATTGTTTACTACTACCACCAGCTACAATAGCTGATAATCTTTCACGTTTTTTTTCATCTATTTTTTCTTCAACATCTTCTCCCGTTACTTCGGTTAATAATTCTTCGGCATTCATTTTATATAATTTATTTTTTAGTTTAAAAATAATTATACTTTTTTGAAACCTTCAGTTCCAATAGCATTTTAATTAGTAATGCTTAAACACTGCTTTAGTAATGCTTTAGTAATGCTTAAACAATGCTTTAGTAATGCTTTAGTAATGCTTAAGCAATAGTGAGTTTCAAGTGGAACGGTCGACTAACCAATAGCCGGTAGGTTGATCCGTTCTCAATATCAATTTACGATGCTTCTTTTTTTTTAGTTCCTCTTTAATTCTTTGTCGTTCTTCCAAAGTAGGAATAACGTCATTTTCTCTTAGACAATTTTCAAAACTATCTCTGTCTTTTGTGTAGAACATACATAACCATTTTGTTTGTTCTCTCAAATCTTTTAAAACAGAATTGTATCTCTGTGAAATAACCCACACTGATTGTTCAGCATGTCTCCCTGAAAAAGCTAATTCAGAAAGCATATCTCTTTTCTTTGTTAATTCTTTTGTAGCGCTACAATCATCAATAATGTATAACGTTGGATAACCAGCATATTTTTTAAAGAACATTCTTAATAATTCTTGTAGTTTCTCTTCTTCATTAATTATAGGATTAACAATTATTATATTTTTGTTTTTAGGTTTCCTAACATCTCCAATCCACTCACGATTTTTATAAGCCTTGTTCCATTGAATAGTAGGACACAATATAACTATATATTTGAATATTTTATAATATTGATTTTCTAAAAGGTCAAGTACAAACTCGGTCTTTCCACAACCTGTCTGTCCACATATAATAGCACAATGAGGATATTTCGGAAGCTCCATTTTTTAGACGGAATTAAAATTCCTTTAATAAACAACTTCTTTAAATCTACCATCTTCAAAATTAATTTGTGCGTCTTGTATAACAAATAGATAAACATTTATTGTTTCATCTTCTCCTGCTTCTTTCGTTATTTGAATTGTAATTCCTTCAGATCCATTCTCAATTCGTCTTCCCGAACCGTGTAGTGAGTTATCATCCGTTGTGCGTAAATCAAGCCATAACGCATAATTACTGGTAAGATATTTTTCTAATGTCGTATTAGTGAAGACCGCATCTTTAAAAACTAAATTTGTTATTTTATTTCGTTTAGAATTCATAGCAAAAAATTTATTAATTTCATCCCATTGTTGATAAGCTTTCATTCCTTGACTGTATAGTTGATTCGGAATGCCTTCAATGGTAATCTCTACTTTTGTTATTTTAGGATTGAAATAAGTTTCGGCGTTCGTTCTTTCAGGGTCTTCGAACAACATCAGAATTCCTTTCATACTTCTCGCTGGAACATTTAAATTTATATTCCATAGCGTATCGGATTTATTTTTAGTTATTTTTCTATGTCTTAGTATTCTATCATACAAAATTACCATTTTACCAGAAACTTGTTGTCTTATTTGTCTAGCTAATTCGGTGTCGGAAACCATATCAAATTCTAAACAAATATTACTTATTTTATAACAGATCTTTATCCGTTGAGTTAATAACTTTGTTATAATCATTGAATGTAAGTTCGTACTCGAGTCTATCACCGAGACCAGACTGATAAAATGGTATATGCGTTTCTAATAGTTCAAAGTCTAACGGAATACAAAATCTATTTTTATACGCGTCAGCTATAGCTTCGTCTTCTTTGTCTGCACCAGCATTTCCTGCTCCAACTCTGTGTTTTAACATATTAATTTTACCTAGACCTTGATAAGCCATGTTTACGCGTTCGGTAGGCGTTTTCCATAAATCGACATAACAATGATAAATATCGCTATCATCGATTGACATAACTTCATTTCCGCTTATACGAATGGTTGTTTTTTTAAGGGTGAGGTTGGGCGCCCATAAACCGGTTTAAACCCCCGGTGACTTTTGTCACTGACCGTTCCAAGGCGGTACTTCCATCTTCCTCCTATTGTATGTTTGTTTTGTCTTTGTGCGTCTCTTGTTGTTTTTTCTACCTATGTACATTTGCTGTTTCCTTGTGTTGCTGTTCGGGCGAGTGTTTGTTCTGTATGTGGTGTTTCCTGCATGACTCATTTTTGTACTTTTATTGATCTTCCTATGTTTTGATATATAGTTGAATTTACATCCTTAGATTTAAGTTCAATTTCAAATGCTAATCTAACTGTTCCAGGAACAATAACATCATTATCCCCTAGGTTAGGGAATCTCACTAATAACTGTTGATTCTGATCAATAGTTGAAGGATTATTAGTTATTACGACGCTCTGTCTAATTCCTTTTACACCTCTCGGTTCCCTTATTTTTCTGTAAGGATTTAATTTTTCTCCGTAGGCCGACATTTTTAAGGGTTTTTTTTAGTACGATAATTCAATTATCATTGACGTCACTGTATTAACGCATGTAGAATTATCTGTTTTAGAAACGAAATTGATTACGTCGAGAGCTTCAATCTGTAACGGTATAGCGAAACGTGCCGCGGCGCTCGGAAAAATACCCAAAGACACGCCATATTTCGGTTGTTCAATTCCATTAATAGATACCGCAATGGCTACATTATCATTGTCCGTTCTTTTACTTGATAATCCTAACCCCAATATCCAACCGGTCCTTCCAGTCACGTAACCGACCCCTTCTTCTCTACCGGCATTACCGAAACTAAATACTTTTCCATCCTTTAATGCACCCTTACTTTCGGCGCATATGCTTATCGTCTTCTTTGTACTAATACTATCCCTCAATTTATTAATTTCTTCTTTCCTTTCTAAATTATCGGCATGTTGTCTATTAGATAACTGCGGAACTACCCCCCTAAATTTATTAATTTCTTCTTTCAGCGCTAAATTATCGGCATGTTGTCTATTGGATAACTGTGGAACTAAAACGTTCCTCACATGATTAATTTCTTTTTTAAGTTCTGAATTATTAGAACTAACACCTTTATATATTATTTTTTTAGTTCCAAATATACTCATTTTATTAGAGAGTTTTTGAAGTGGAACACTCCCTCCGGTCGAACTCTAAAACACAATTAACTGGTAGATGATTATTTATTTTTTTATTATTCTCGTCCCTTATTTCTAATTTTAATTCAGTTATACAACCATTAATTAACCGTTTGTATTCAGGATTCTCCAGTCTCATCGTTGTTATCTCACCAAATTCTTTATTCTCAACTGGAATAACCGCTAACAATGTACTCGGCATACCATCAAGATAATTATGAGAAGTACTAACTTGTTCCAAATGAACATACAACGATTTATAGATAGCAAAATCTATACTTCTCTCACCGATGTGTATATCATTAGCGGTAAATGTCAGTTTATCAAATCCTAATATAAAGCTCAAATATTTACTTAATTTCAATTCATTGGTAGAAATTAAAAATGCAATACCATTCATTTCATTAACAGTTAATGTAATATTAAAAGTTTTTAAAAAATTCGATAATTGTTGAAAACTATAATAACCATCTGAAATTTGAATTTGACTATCGCGCACCTTTAGTATACTTTCATTAACGATATTATACCAACCTACACCGTACGTAATACTTTTCAATCCAATACATTTATTCCCATTTCTATTATCAATATATTGTTGTAAGTTAATAGTTTTATCAATATTTGAAATTGTATGATACATTTTTTTTTAGTTTGCTTTTTTTAATGTTTTAAAATGTCAATCCAAAATCCCTTCAAGTACAATAGTGAAGCACAATATATCCATGGGGGTGTGTTCAATAAAAAGACCGTCAACATTATAAAACAATCCATCGTTATTACATCAGATGGAAAAAGTTTCAATGCAAATTTCCTAGATTTATTTAAAAAATACAAATTACCGCACGTAGCATCAGATGTTATAGTACAACGATGGAACACAGACTGGTTTTTATTCTATCAAAATCAACTTAACTTTGCAATATGGTGTGCTACTACGGGTTGTGGTGTAAGTTATGAAGATCATTTATTAAATAAAGATTCGACCAAAGGGAGTTTAAATTGGTTGATTTCTTCTTTATTCAATTTTCATGTTTATTATCAAACAAGACGGATACTCTTTGAATTAGGTATCGCTCTACCACAAGACGAAAGCTGGAATGCTTTTAACAATAGTTATGACCGTGAAGCTTATGAACGTATATGTAAAGAATTTAATGTAGATCCTAGCGCAGACTGGCGTCAAAAGTTATATCCAAATGGTAATGGTCTCGGAGATGTATATACTAGCGGTCATATAGCCTGGACAAGAACAGATTTTAGGCACGATAATTCTAGTAAACATACTACTGATAATAAAGTGGCCGTTCTTGATTTAACTAAGATGACATTCGGAGCCGAAGTACCGGGGGATAGACATTGTGGTGTTACATCATGTCATTATGACCCTCCTAAGAAAGTTCACATAGATTATCTTCAACAAGATGATGGTGTTAAAGATGCTTGGACTACTTTTATTCTTGATACATCAAAAGGTTTTACACAAGCGGGTGTTCAACGTATAAACGAGTCTATAAGAACCTATTGTTGGGCTATCCTCGGTTCTCAATCTCAAACGAGAACGAACATACTTGGAACAGGAACTGCTTTTGACGCTCAAAAACAATTCTTAGCAAATGTTGAGGATGCTATCAATAGCCCCCTAGATTTACCGAGTCAAATTACGAGATATCAAAACACATTAAAATATGCTAAAAGTAAAGTTGATTTTGTATATGGAATAGACTTGTATATGTCTCCGAGTAATATGGAATTACGAATAGGAACAATTCAAGATTATAATAATGAAATCGTTGTTGCAACGGACCAACAAGAACTCGGTTTAAATAATGACGTTAATATTAAACCTATTCCACCGAGGCAAAATGTAGATTTGAAAGGAACAACGACTAAACGGTCGAAGGCGGAACGCTCCCTGCGGTCGCAACCAGCTCAAATTAATTCATATATTAAAAACATTGGGGCTAAAGCGGAACATGTTTCTAAATCATCAACTTCCAAAAATATTGAACATGTAGATAATAAAACAGCAATAATAGTAGGAAGTATAGCGGTAGGTCTTACGTTTTTATTTTTTTATCGTTAAGATACTCTTTCACCGTCGTAAATAATAATCCGATAACTAAAACTAATAAAACCCATAGATTATTAGCGAGCCAATTAACAACTTTACCTGTTGCGGATAATAACCATGATACGATAGCCCCTATTATACCGGGTAATGCCGCTGCTGCTTTACCAGCTAATTTAGCTAATAATTTACCAATATTATCTAATTGTTTTTTTATCCAATCTTTCACGCCATCACCTTTTGGTGGAGGTTTTGGTGTTATAGATCCTCCTCCTCCGCCGGGTATAACGGTTTCAACAATAAGACCAATAATCATTCCAAAAGCGGTTAAAACGCTAGCGATCGTAATTCCTTGTTCCCTGAATAAAGTTTTTATTCTTTCGGCTAATGTCGTGTCTTCTCTCAATATTTTATTGATGGTTTCTTTTATTCTAAATACTTGACTACGTATTTTTTCTTTATTAATATTAATTGCTTCTAATCTAGCACTTCTCTCACCTTCCAATTCTCTTATTCGATTACTTATCCTTTCTATTTGAAATTCATTATTATCTTCTTTAGCCTGTTCTAATTTTTCTTTTTCTCTTGCTATATGTTTATTTGTTTCATTCAGTTTTGCTAATTGATTTGCAATCTCTTCTTTTGTTGTTGTCATAGCTTTCGTAATACCATCCACTTCTCTTTTTGTTATATCTGTTTGTACTTCTTTAGGTGCAGTTTCTATTTCTTCAACTACTTCTTTCAAAGCAGTTTCTGATCTATATGTTGTTGTTAATAAATTTTGAACATCTTGTTCTGAAGTTATATTTTCTAGGGGAATTTCTTGTCCTGTATTATTAATTTCATATCTTGTATTTTGTAAAGCTGCAACAGCTTTGGTAGATAGTTGCTGTGTACTGTTATAATTTGGTAAATTTAATAAATCTCTAATTGCATCAGTTCCACCATGACCAATTCTACTTGTTAAAGTATTCAAAGCAATAAAACCTCCTCTTTTGGATGTGATTTGAATTTCTCTATCTCCAACCTTTAAAAATAATGTTTTATTATCAGGGCCAAGTTCAAAGTTTGAAATATCTATACGAATCGGTTCTAATCCATATTTTTCTTTTATCATCTCGTAATATCTTTTAACTATTGATTGTTTCTGTTCCACTATTAATTGTGTTCTTGTATCTACATCATTAATATCTTCGATATGAGCGGATTGGTTTTGTATGGTTCTGTTAAATTCATCATCTGCAAACATATCATTATCATCATTATAAACATCATCTTCAAAGTCTTCATGATAATCTGGTTCATTATAATCAACAAATCCGCCTTCAGCCATTTTTATTCGGAATAAATTGGTGGTGGGTTTTCATATCTATAATTATTAGTAACATAATTATTATTATTAATTGTATAAATTATGCTGTTTTTAAACTGTTTAACATATCTTCTTTTACCTTCTCGATCAATTTTTTTTTTTCATCCTCAGTTATTCCTGAACCTGATTTCCCTAGGTCTGATTTTTTTATTGATCTGATTTCTTCTTTAAGTTTAGAATATTTTTCCATTTCAGTTAAAACTAATTTAAATTCTTCGGGGCTTATTTCTCCATCTTGAAGAGATTTAGAAATAATATCTCTAATACTATTTAATTTACTTTCTGCTATCATTTTAACATTACAATGTTTTTGTGCTTTTGTCATTAATTTTCTTCTTATTATTTTAACACATACACCAATTCCTCCACATGCTACAGCCACTATTTGTAATGGTAACAGAATAGGAACTGCTACTCCAATTCCTGCTAAAATAATACTAGTTGATATTAATGTGGTATCAACCCCTTCAGTAATATTTATTCCCCGTTTATATTTTTTTCGTAATGATTTTCTTGTATCTCTTTCATTAATTAATATTCTTTCAATCTCTGATATTTTTTGTAATCTATAATTTTGTCCATCCTCTACTGGTAAATCAGGATATAACGGCGCCGTTGGTTGCTTCATTTTTAAAGGTTTTTTTTAAAAAAAAATTCTCGTGGTGGCGGAGGAATTTTTTTGTGTCCTGAAGTAGTGACATATTGTGTATGCTTAAGTAATACTTAAGTAATGCTTAAGTAAAGCTTTAGTAATGCTTAAGTAAAGTGGGGGTTATATTTCTCTCCCCTGTACACCCTCTTTTACTAGATTTTACCAGATTTTATAAGGTTTTAAGTGATTTTGTCCTGTTTTAAGTGATTTTTAGCGGTTTTTCTTGATTTTCTCTTGTTTTTTTAGTTTTTTAGTATTTTTACAATTTTCTATAGTTTGCCGTTTTTACTAAATTTTAAGCAATTTCTATATATATGAGTAAGGGGGAGCGAAGCGTTTTCTGGATCGCGAGCGGAGCGAGTGAGCCAGGAATCCCCTTGCTCATATATAACAAGTTGGAGACTTTACGGTAATGCAGGTGTTCACTCTGGGAAGATATTGACCTGCAGGGTCTGTGAGCCGACCAGTGTTATGTCATAACATAATTTGAACAAGAAAACCATTGATGCAAAGCATCAAAGGCGCGGATTACTGAATAAAAATCAAACGTGTTTTATATATAAAAAAATGTTTGTATTACTCCTAAGGATTTAGTAACACAACACAATTCTTCCATTTCACCATAAAGTATCATTGAAACGTTCTAGTTATACAATAACTCTTCCAGTCCCACACTAGACACCTTATCCCCCACCTTGTTTAATATTCATGTAAGAAATAACACTGTGGTGCAAGCTGTACGGCCGCAAATGTTTAGACTTTTCTAAGATGGCGGACAAAACGGAGGCTGAAAGATAAGCATCACATGTTTACGCTGTTTAAACTATGTAGATTTTTCTTTCAGTCATTTAATTGGTGCCATAACACAGAATTATAATGCCCGTCAACAGCGGCGTACCTCCTAATGGTTCATGTCTGTGTGTAAGGCTCAAAGTCTTCGGTAAACTTTGCTGAAACTGAAAGTCAGAAATCGAATCGAGAAGGAGGTCATATTTTGCCTCATTGTAAGCTTACCAACTACGCTAAACATTTTCTAACACTTTGGATATATGCATCTGAGCCCGATATTAACGTTGAGTTACCTAGTTTGTGGCATAGATCTACATTTTGTCTTTTGGAGACGTTTGAAAATAATGTCGAGTGTACGGTTTAGCCATTAGAGGTAAAAGTGCACTGTACGGTTTAGACCCGATGTTTTTTGTACGGTTTAGCCACGAATTTCATTCGAAAAACTGTACGGTTTAGACACAAAACAAATGCTACCATTTGAATCTGCGCCATAGGTCTAGATAGTATAATCCCAACTATTTTCCTTCATTCAATGCATGTTCGCGATTATGACAGCATATCACAAACAATTAGGATCGAGATCAGAAGCACAGAATGTAATTGTTTTAAACGTATTTTATTTTTAAATATTGCATGAATATTGTAATAATAACACAAAGGAAAAGAAAAGGATGAAAACGAAAACCAGACTGCTTATTGTGTTTCTCCCCCATCACCGTAACAACTGCACTCGCTTTATGCAGAAATGACTGCCCGTTATTGTACTATATTAATTGAAATGAAAGACTAATTAAATTAATTAAGCAGGATATATCAGTTTATACAAAAACTTTTTGAAAAAGATACTTCAGAATAAAAGAAAAATAAATAAATAAAAGAAACAAAAAAAGGAAACGAAGGTTGACACATATATGTAGAGAGGTCTAAGATTCTGAGCAGTACAAGCACATTCGAAAGAAGGCGTGCGTTACCGAGTTTATTAGAATCGTTTTGAGGTTTGGATAAACCGATGTACAGCTTCGTCTATAATGATGTTAATATTAAAAGAGGATCACCAAACAGAAAGACAGACAGGGACGGAGTAGTGAATCTGGCAACATCATCAAAAAGTTGTTTTCCTTCGTTGGTTTCCTTCGTTGGTATATTTGCAACAGCTTGAGAAGAAGTGTGATGCGTTCTCAACGAGGCCACATGTACACAAGGCAGTGTCAGATATGTTCTTTGAGAATAGGTCATGGTTCAAGGAACTGCAGTTTGCACGAAGCCTCTTGTGCAGGAGCTGCTGTTTTCTGACACCGTAATAAAATGTTTGGGAACAGTTAGCAGATTGATATTCAAAGACGTTTTGAATGCGTTTAGAGTAGAAGATTGTTTTTCATTTTCGGGGAGGTTGTTCCATTCCTGTATTGTTGCAGGGAGGAAAGAGTTGCTATAATGGGTTGTGCGACAGGCCAGAGGTTGAATATCTCCAGCGTTTCTTAATCTTAAATTGCATCGAGAAACACTTCCAGCCACTTCAAGTACCAGTTCTGTGAGATATTTTGGAGTTAAATGAAACACCATGTTATAAAAGAGAATAAGTTTGTGTTTTACGTTTGGTTTCAAGGCGTTTCCATCCAACTTCATGCAATAATTTACAAACAGAAACCAATTTAGTTGTCCAAGTTACTATACGGGTAGCTTCATATTGATTTTTTTCAAAACTGTTAGATTCTCTGGCATTACAGTTATCAAATATAGTATCTATGTATTCTAAGATAGGTATCACGAAATATACGTAGATTGTTCAAGGGAATAACTGTCCGAAGTGAATTTGAGTTTTCGCATGACATTTAGTCTTGTCCATGCCTTAGTAGCGATATATTCGATATGATAGTGCCATGTTAGATCACGTGAGAGATGAACGCCAATGTGCTTATGTGAATCTACTTCATGAATTTGATGGTCTTGCATATATACGGATGAGACATTTTTCTCCATCCAATGTCGCTAACAATATCATTTATAAAAACAAGAAATAACAATGGACCTAATATATATCCTTGTGGAACACCAGCTTCATAGTATTCCAGCCAGAGAAGGCACCAGGTAAAATTACACGTTGCATTCTTTCAGTAAGATAACTGGAAAACCAGAATAGAATTATGGGTAGAACATTACCTGGATATATACTGGTTTTTAAACATTTAAGGACAATGTTTTACGTTAAAAAATGAAGTGAATTGATTTTTAAGTTTAACTAACATGTTTTTGACATGCCTGCAATTCATTTAGCGACCATAATGGTTAATCTGTATCATCTGTCAGAAAAAAGAACCTACCCTCGGATTATGTTTTACAGGCATTTAGTTGAGTTGATGTAATTTAGCACTTGGTCGATATCTCGTCAGTTTCGCGATGACGGATCTGGGCTGAGTCTGTATGGAATGTCTAAATGCCATTTCGTAGGGCATACATGCATTTTAAAGGTGACATAAAATAAAGGTGAAATAGTTATATAACAGAAAAGGGTAACAAGTTAATGAAAAAAACATATATTTATTGGACCAAATAAATTGCCAATTCTAAAATCTTTGTCAATATCTTGAATTTCAATGGTTTGCATTTCACCATTTAGAATTATTTTGCTTGTTTATTTCAAAACGTCTGGTATTACATTAAAAGTTAATGTACGTTGCCCCGACTTTCCCGATATATATGACTTAGCTCTTTTCTTCTAATTTTCATTGGATTTCTCGGATTGGCATCTACACAGTGGCTGATGGTTTCCTTTGTCTCGCAATAGTAACAGGCAATTAATCTGAAAATATATGTAAAGTAATGTAAAGTAACAGTACAAAGTGCTTGACTTAATTTCTGTATTTGCATTATGACTGAAACGGGTAAAACCCTTTTAGCCAAATACCCAATCAGTTAAACTTAAAAATCATTTCACTTCAAAACTTTTTAAGTATAACATTGTCTTCAAATGTTAACCAGTATAGATCCAGATTATATACTATGCTTCTGTTCTCGATCCTAGTTGTAATATACTGTCATAATCGCAAATAGGCAGTATGTGAAGGAATATCTACACTAATTAGTTGGGATTACACTATCTAGATCTACGACGCATATTCAAATGTTAGTATTTGTATGTGTCTAAACCGTACAGTTTTTCGAAAGAAAATCGTGGCTAAACCGTACAAAATAGATCGGGTCTAAACCGTACAGTGCATTTTTACCTCTACGGGCTAAACCGTACACTCGACATTTTTTTCAACCCTCTCAAAAAGACAAAATGTAGATTTGTGCTTCAAACTAATTAACTCAACGTTAATATCGGACTCAAATGCATATACCCACAGTGTTAGAAAAGGTTTAGCGTTGTTGGTAAGCTTAAAATGAGGCAAAATATGACCTCTTTCTCGATTCGATTTCTGAATTTCGGTTTCTGCATTGTTTAAGAAAGATTTTGAGCCTTACACACAGACATGAACCATTAGGAGGTAAACCACTGTTGACGGGCGTTATAATTCTGTGCTATGACACCAACTAAAAGCCGGAAAGAAAAATCTACATTGTTTAAAAAGTGTAAAAATGTGATGCTTACCTTTCAGCCTCCTTCTCGTCCGCCATCTTGGAAAAGTCTAAACATTCGCGACCGTACAGCTTGCACCTCAGTGAATAAAGGCATCATGAATATTTATAAGCTGATATTTTATAATCGCATATGCAAAAAGATATCCGATTTCAAATCTGAACATTTGTGCACAGCTTATTGCAGGTCTAAAGTTCGGACACTCATTTCCGTAAAGAATGTGTTATCGTTTTCTGGATTACAGAATCGGCCGTCACTATTTTACCCCCGGATCTCTTACGTTAAAGGATGAATTTCACAGTTGTATTGAATAGTTTTGCCATGTTGTGTATACTTTTCCAAATAAAATTATTATCAATTATTATTATTATTATTATTATTATTATTATTATTAAAAACAGCAATTTCAGTCGGATTGCCATAGTAACCAACAGACGCTCTTCAGTTCCGTGCCTTTAGAAACTGTCATTTTAGTTGATTTTCCATCAAACTATCTTTACTAATTAAGCCCCGCCCCTGATTTAAACGGTTGTCATATAAGCGTATTGCCCCGAATACGAAAGTTGTCGGTTCCGCAACATCTTAGTCATTTCCTCGGCTGTTGTCGTTGATGACCCTTCCGCTGCGGTAATAGTTTTTTTTATTAGCCCTGCCCTAGGAGAAACAATTTTCTAATATTTTCATTTCCAAAATACAAACAATTCAGCATTGAAAAAAAGTATGTCAACCTGTTTCCAACTATATAAATTTGTATTATTCCACACATGATGTTCTTTTATAATCGTAAAGACAAATTAAAATTCACTCGCAATTCTTGATAAATCAGCCCTCCTACCAGTGACATTCCAATACCAGCGTTCCATATAATAGCGCGGGGCCTTCAGGCTCCCGCGCAATAAAGCTAATTTCTGCAGAGGTCCCCGCCCTTAATTTGCATAAAGCTCCTTTCTACACACACACACACACACACAAGTCCAGTTCCCTTCCTCTGTATGTTTATAACAAATTTCAGCACAGGTCTATTGGTAGTTCATGGACAAAATAGATATAACTAGAACTATCACTAAAGGTGATGAATACCCCCACACGGCAGCCTTGATTGCAAATCCAAGTTTTGAACATGTAACAGGACCAAATAACAAAAATACCCAAAGTTCAAATAGAGAAAATTCTGTAATGGCTAACACTAAACACAGGAAAATTGTGTCTTGCACATGTACTATTCGTGTTTAGTATGTATGGCAAGTATCAATTTAACAAGTTTCAAAATGAAGGAGGAGTTTGTGACACCAACTGGATGTTTCATGCAAAAATGACAAAAAATATTCAAAGTTCAGGGGGGGGGGTAATTCTACAATGGCTAACCGTGAACACATGACAATTGTGTCTTGCGCATCTGCTATTTGTGACCATTACATATCCCAAATATAAATTCAGTAACATTAAAACTGAAGGAGTAGTTTGCGACACCAACTCCCCATATTACAAGCCAAAACAAGTATCAAGTGAATCAGGTTGAAAGTGAAGGAGGAGTTCAATGTAGAGTATTTTGCCTGCCAATTTCAAGACTAATTTCAAGGACAAAGGTCAAGGTCAAGGTCACAGAGACCTGAAATTTGTGTCTTGCACATATACTACTCCTGAGTAATATTTATGCCAAGTATCAAGTGAATCAGGTTGAAATTGAAGGAGGAGTTCAAAGTACAAGATTTTGCCTGCCAATTTCAAGGCCAAAGGTTAAGGTCAAGGTCACAGAGACCTGAAATTTGTGTCTTGCACATCTACTACTCCTGAGTAACATTTATGCCAAGTATCAAGTAAATCAGGTTGAAAGTGAAGGAGGAGTTCGCCGTACAAGATTTTGCCTGCCAATTTTAAGACCAATTTCAAGGTCAAGGTCACAGAGATTTGAAATTTGTGTCTCGCACATCTACTACTCCTGAGTAACATTTATTCCAAGTATCAAGTGAATCAGGTTGAAAGTGAAGGAGTTCAAAGAGCAAGATTTTGCCGGCCAATTTCAAGACCAATTTCAAGGCCAAAGGTCAAGGTCAAGGTCACAGAGACCTGAAATTTGTGTCTTGCACATATACTACTCCTGAGTAACATTTATGCCAAGTATCAAGTGAATCAGGTTGAAATTGAAGTAGGAGTTCAAAGTACAAGATTTTGCCTGCCAATTTCAAGACCAATTTTAAGACCAAATGTCAAGGTCAAGGTCACAGAGACCTGAAATTTATGTCTTGCACATCTACTACTCCTGAGTAACATTTATGCCAAGTATCAAGTGAATCAGGTTGAAAGTGAAGGAGGAGTTCGTCGTACAAGATTTTGCCTGCCAATTTTAAGACCAATTTGAAGGCCAAAGGTCAAGGTCACAGAGATTTGAAATTAGTGTCTTGCACATCTACTACTCCTGAGTAACATTTATGCCAAGTATCAAATGAATCGGGTTGAAAGTGAATGAGGAGTTCAAAGTACAAGATTTTGCCTGCCAATTCCAAGACTAATTTCAAGGCCAAAGGTCAAGGTCAAGGTCACAGAGACCTGAAATTTGTGTCTTGCACATATACTACTCCTGAGTAACATTTATGCCAAGTATCAAGTGAATCAGGTTGAAATTGTAGGAGGAGTTCAAAGTACAAGATTTTGCCTGCCAATTTCAAGACCAATTTCAAGGCCAAAGGTCAAGGTCACAGAGACCTGAAATTTGTGTCTTGCACATCTACTACTCCTGAGTAACATTTATGCCAAGTATCAAGTAAATCAGGTTGAAAGTGAAGGAGGAGTTCGCCGTACAAGATTTTGCCTGCCAATTTTAAGACCAATTTCAAGGTCAAGGTCACAGAGACCTGAAATTTGTGTCTTGCACATATACTACTCCTGAGTAACATTTATGCCAAGTATCAAGTGAATCGGGTTGAAAGTGAAGGAGGAGTTCGCCGTACAAGATTTTGCCTGCCAATTCCAAGACCAATTTCAAGGCCAAAGGTCAAGGTCACACAGACCTGAAATTTGTGTCTTGCACATCTACTACTCCTGATTAACAATTATGCCAAGTGTCAAGTGAATCGGGTTGAAACTGAAGGAGGAGTTCGCCGTACAAGATTTTGCAGACAGACCGACCGACCGACCGACCGACCGCCCGACCGACCGACCGACAGGCTGATTCCAGTATACCCCCTCAAACTCTGTTTGTGGGGGTATAATGAAATATGGAAGGTGGATCATTGTGGGTTTTTTAGAAAGTAAATAACCATATTTTATCAAATTCCATTAGCAAACAGAGCAGACCCTGATCAAACGCCTCCTACAGGAACCGTATTATCTGGGTCTACTCTGAAAGCAAATGCGTGATCACACGTTTATATGAGGGTAAGGGTTAAGAAATAGTGTTTATTACTTTTCAAGTTGTGAAAATGGAAACACATAATGAAAACAAGAGGGCCAATGGCCCTAGATCGCTCACCTGAGTTACAGTAATATATTGACATTTTTCAGTGGACAATATTTCTAGCAGATGAAAGAAGCTTAGTGCACTGCTTTCACCCTTTCACTGCTGAATAAACTTGAACTGGATTCAGATCTAATACCAAGTGACTGGTTGACCAACATCTAAACTGTTTACAACTTGTGCCATTTTTGCCTTAGCTCAAACTACCTAAAACTGGTCTTTGAGAAATTCAAATGAAGTCAATAAAGCTATGCAATTATACCTTGATCCAGGTATATAGGCAAATAAAGTGCTAGGCAGTACATAATGCCAGTTTTTGTGTGAAATGACCAATAAAAATATCTTTAAAAATCTTTTAACCCTTTCCCTCATATAAAGCTTTTTTTACACATTAGCAAACAGAGTAGACCCAGATCAGACAACTCCTACGGAATATAGATCTGATTCTACAGTTTTTGTCAAAGCAAAAACTTCTCTTCACAGAAATAATGTGTTTTACGCATTAAAAATAAGAGTAGACTAGATCAGACGGTTGCTATAGAAGCTGTCTGATCAGGGTCTGCTCTGTTTGCATTTGACAAGATATAGATTTGATTTTACAGTTTTTATCATAGCTAAAACTTCTCTTTATGGAAATAACAATTTTTTACGCATCAGCAAACAGAGTAGTCCCAGATCAATTTTTGTCAAAGCAAACAGGTAAAGGGTTAATAGGTGTTTAGAAATAATTCTAGCTCTAGGTGTGAATATCTGATGATAAGCCAAAAATTAAACGGGTCATTAGTTTTTTTAACAATTGAAATTGAGAAGAGTTACTAATTTTTTGAGTAACATTAATTATTGATTGACAATAATCTTGATTAACTTAAGACATTATTTGTTTTAAAAATCAAATTAAAATAAATACAACTAGAACTGTAAGCCAAAGGCTAACGAATACCCCCCACCTGTCTGCTTGTCTGAACACCTATCATCAATCTGAACATTTGTACATAGAGAAACATGAAGAGATTTAAAAACAATGCATGCCCCAACCTAATTTATGTAATAAAAATGAAGAATAATTCAGAGAAACAAGACCGTTTCATGAGGTTTTGTCAAATCCAAAGTTCTAAAACTAGGTACCTTTTCAGAAAAACATTAAGTTCAAGGACAATAACTCTGACAAAAATTATTCAACCAGACACATATTTGAACTTAAGCTGTACCACATCTAGATTTAGCTTTAATGCAAATATGAAGTTAATATCTCCAACCACTTCCAAAGAAAGACCAGAAAATTGAAATTTTGACAAAAAATTAAAGTTCAAGGGCCGTAACTCTGGCAAAAATTATTCAACCAGACTGAGATTGGGAATTAAGCTGTAATTCATCTAGAGTTAGCTTTATGCCAAATATAAAATTAATATCTGCAACCGCTTCCCAAAAGTCTGGAAAATCCCAAATTTGAAGAAAAAAATTAAAGTTCAAGGGCAATAACTCTGGAAATAATTATTCAACCAGGCTGAGATTGTGTCATAAGCTGTAACTTATCTAGATTTAGCTTTGTACTAAATATTGAGTTGATATCTCGAGTCACTTCCATAAAAAGTCCAGAAAACCAGAAAACATTGGTAACGGAAACTAAAAAGGGGAGATAACTCCTGAAGTAGTTGTCCGATCATAACGGAAATATGCGGTGCACAGGTTTATATGGTCATATGGCTATATATGAACTTTCAACAAAATTGAAACAAAACTGTAGAAGAAGAAGGCCGGACAAAATTGTGTCCACAGACGGACAGACGGACGGACACACTCACCAAAGGGTAGTTGTGTGACTTTTTCTAACTAGTCGCACAAGTAAAATCATTAACCTGGCCATCTCTTGTGACATTAACCTGGCCATTTCTTGTGACATTAACCTGGCCAGTTGTGGGACATAGGGTTAGGGTTAGGGTTAGCTTCCAGATCATTCTATTCCAAAGTTAGAGCCAAAAATAGTTTTACTTGTGGGACTAGTCCCACAAGAAAAGATCAAAGGAAAAAGTCACACAACTACCCATTTGTTAGTATGTCCGGACTGACAGACGGACAACCTGATTCCAGTATACCCCCCCCCCAAACTTCGTTGTGGGGGGTATAATTATTAGCAAGGAGAAAAGACTTTCCATCTGATCTTGGTCTACTCTGGTCTACGTTAAATTCCATCTGATCTTGGTCTACTCTGTTTGCAAATGCATGAAAACACGTTTATATGAGGAAAGGGTTAAATTATGACTGTTTCCAGCAGTTTAGATCCCGATGAGATGCTGAGTGAAAGGTTTCAATACATATATACACGAAATCCTGAACAGTTTGATGTTTTTCACATTGCTAACAGTTTGGCTCCAGATCAGACACTGCATAATGTGGTGTCTGATTTGGATTCAAACTGTTTGTTATGTATTTAATTTAAGAAATACCTAATATTTTCCTAAATATTTAATAACTAGCATAATACCTATTTTTTCCTAAAATGACTATTGTTTAGTTAATTAAAAGTATTAAAATGAAGATATTTTTGGTATTATCTAATTTAAGAAATACCTAATATTTTCCTAAATATTTAACTCTTTGCACATAATGTGTCATCTCATGATTCTCATCATATCATCTTGATTACCTATGCAAACAGTTTGGATCCAGATGATAATGCAGCGTCTCATCAGGATCCAAACTGTTTGTCATCTTGATCATATTTTGACCAAAAAAAGTAACGGTTTATTCCCCTTTCGTCTACTTCCCATTTCATCTACTGTAATTCATTCCCATTTCGTCTACTCTAAAATTTTACCATGTTCCCATTTCGTCTACTGTTATAATTAAGTTATATTTACTCAGTTATTTCATTAATATCATACAAGATTCAGACATTTTAGGACTTTTTAATGTGTTGTAATCAAATTTATAAAACAAGAGGGCCATGAGGCCCTGAAGCGCTCACCTGAGATAACCCCAGGGGTGAGGCCATTTTGACCAAAAGAAATCATATGTACAACCTTGGTAGAGAACCACAAGGCAAAGCAGTATGCCATTAATTAAAGGTCTAAGCCTTATGGTTTCAGAGAAAAACTAGAGGTTTTTGCCACAAAAACGGATGTCTCCCCTCTAAAAAAAACAATATGTAAAGGGAAATCACTAAAAATGCTATGGTCTTGATGAATGATACTTCCCCTCATTATGCGTTTTCCACACTACATTTTTCAAGAAGAAAATGATAACAGCTAATAACTCCAAAAATACTGATACCAGATTTATGGCCCTTGTGCATAACACTTACTTTCATCATGCTCTTTCCAAAAATAAAATGTCATTCCAATAGCATCAGTCGAACAGGAGTTATTGATCGGCCAAAAAATGTAACAAAGGGCAATAACTCCAAAAGTATTGAAGCCAGAATTATGGCCCTTGTTCATGACACTTTCTCTCATCATGCTCTTTCCATGTATGAAGTTTCAATATGATGGCAAGAGCCATGTAGGAGTTATCGTCCGGACAAGAAAGAATTAAACAAATGTACAAGGGGCAATAACTCTAAATTTATTGAAGCTTGAGTTAAGGATCTTATGCATGACACTTTCTCTTATCATGATCGTTCCATGTATGAAGTTTCACTCCAATGGCATGTGTCACATAGGAGTAATCATCCGGACAAAAAAGTGTGATTTTTTTCTACAAAGGGCAATAACTCCTATATTAATGAAGCCAGAGTTATGGACCTTGTGCATGGCACTTCCTCTCATTATGCTCTTTCCATATATGAAGTTTCAATCAACTGGCATCAGGCATATTGAAGTTATCGTCCGGACAAAAAGTGTGACGGACAGACAGTTTGAGAGAAGAAGATTTTTAAAGATTTTCCTATGAAAAACTGATAAGCCCTTGGGCGGGGCCATTTTTTGGCCCGGGGTCATAATGTGAACAATCTTTGTAGAGGACCATAATATCATGCTACATACCAGATCTTGATGCATTTAACATTTTTGTGAAGTTTCATTAATATTTGTCAAATAGTTTTCCCAGAAAACAGCGGACAAACAATTTGCATGTATTTGCATTATTCTTTTAGTAAAAGGGCCATAACTCCGAAACGACAAATCAAATGAACCTTAGAATTGACTCAGCTTCAGATCTTGATGCATTAAACATTTGTGTGAAGTTTCATTGATATCTCTCAAATAGTTTTCCCAGAAAACAGCGGACAAACTATTTGCATATTTTTTAGGACAAGGGCCATAACTCTGAAATGAAAAATCAAATGAACCTCAGAATCAACTCAGCTTCAGATCTTGATGCATTAAACATTTGTGTGAAGTTTCATTAATATCTCTCAAACAGTTTTCCCAGAAAACAGCGGACAAACAAAATGTTGACGAACGAACGAACGTACGAACGAACGAACGAACGGACGGACGGACGGACAGGGTCACGACAATATACGACCACCTTTATTAGGTGGGCGTATAAAAATGACAACGCCGTCTGGCGGCCATGTTTTTTGCCGGATCAAAATTCTTTTAACAACTTTTAAAGTCTATCAACTGAGAAACATTTTGGTGAAAACTATATTCAAATCGGACAAGTCATTCTGGAGAAGAAGATTTTTCTAGATATTGTGTACAGTTGCCATGGCAACAAGACCGATGGCCCCACCCACTATCATTTAACAACTTTTGAAGCACCCACCCACAGTATGTGTCTGACCAAGTTTGGTTACAATTGGGCAGTCGGTTTCAGAGAAGAAGTCGTTTGAAATTGTTGACGGACAGACAGACGGACATGCTAACGGATGGGTAGTTGTGTGACTTTTTCCTTTGATCTTTTCTTGTGTGACTAGTCCCACAAGAAAAACTATTTTTGGCTCTAACTTTGGAAAAGAATTATCTGGAAGCTAACCCTAACCCTAACCCTATGTCCCACAACTGGCCAGGTTAATGTCACAAGAAATGGCCAGGTTAATGTCACAAGAGATGGCCAGGTTAATGATTTTACTTGTGGGACTAGTTAGAAAAAGTCACACAACTACCCTTTCGTGAGTGCGGACGGACTGACAGACGGACAGACTGACACCGGACACAGGGGTATCACAATAGCTCACCTTGAGCACTTTGTGCTCTGGTGAGCTAAAAAGTTATATTTAAGATGTTTTTGGGGTAGCAGACTTAATCCACAGTAGTAATTTTGACACCTATCATTGTTAGGGGGGGGGGGGGGACAAATGCATAATCATGTTTTTTTAAGAATTACCATGACTGATATCAGTTGGGCCATTGCATAATCATGTTTTCACAGTTTTCTTGAACATTACCATGACTTACATCAGTTGGGTTTGGACCCAGATCAAAAGTCTAGATGATGATCATTTTCCTTGATTGGCTGAATAGGTGTTACTCTTAGCTAAGGATTTCCAATATCTCCCACATCTAATTTGAGAGACATTGGTAACATCTAGCTGTATAGAACCACACATCACTCACACTACACACTATGAGGTTAATGGGTCAACATCCCTTTCAAAATGCCCTTTCATGTTTCGTCTGCAACAAAAAGTTATTGTCATCTGCTTCAATTCTTAAAATAAACTTACTTTCATTTTTTTGCAAAAATATGGTTAAGATGACAAATAGTTTGGATCCTGATGAGACGCCGCATTATGCGGCCTCTCATCTGGATCCAAACTGTTTGCATAGGTAATCACAGTTTCACCACCAGCGTGCAAAGAGTTTAGAGTCATGCATTGACCTGGAGAGATTTTACTGTCCAGTGCTGTAACCTTTTAACTGTAGAAGTAACCCTTAATTTCCCTCATATAAAATTGTTTTCATGCATCTGCAAACAGAGTAGACCAAGATAAGGTGGCTCCTATAGGATCAGGGTCTGCTGTTTGCTAATGGAATTTGATAGATCTGTTTCTATGCCTTCTAAAACAGCTACACTGATCCAGCTTCCACATTTTATTATAAATAGTTATAAATAGAATCACTATTCTGGAGGTACTAGAACTCCATTGCAGTTATCTCCCTTTGTCCCTTATGGCTATGCTGATGGGACAAGGGAAATAACTGTGAGGAAATTGCTAAGGGGAAACTCTTTAACTGTAGCTTCTGATGTTAATAGTACTATAAAACCCCAGGGTGAGACCATTTTTGGCCCAGGGGTCATTATTTGAACATACTTGGTAGTGGTATATTAGGTGATGCTTCATACCAAATATCTTAGCTCTACATTATGTGGTTTCAGATAAAAAGATTTCTAAAGGTTTCCCTATAATTAGATATAAGTCTATGTAAAAACTACAAGCCCCAGGGCAGGGCCATTTTTGGCCCGGGGGTCATCATTTGAACAAACTTGGTAAAGGACCATTAGATGATGCTATATACCAAATATCAAAGCTCTAGAAAGTGTGGTTTCAGAGAAGAAGATTTTTAAAGATTTAAAAAAAAAACCTTTAAAAGTAGTGGGGCGGAGCCATTTTTTGCCCGGGGGTCATGATTTGAACAAACTTGATAGAGGACACCCTAAGGTACATTTCTGTGAAATTTGTTTGAAATCCTCCCAGTGGTTTAGGAGAAGAAGTCATTTGAAATAAAAGTGAACGGACAGACAGACGGACGGATGGACAGACGGACGACAGGCGGTCACAATAGCTCACCTTGAGCCTTTGGCTCAGGTGAGCTAACAAGAGGGCCAGAATGGCCCTGAAGCGCTCACCAGACAATCAGAGGAGAAGATTTTCAAAGTTTTCACTATGTGTTTCTATAGAAAACTAGCCGGCCCTGGGACGGGGCCAATTTTGACCCAAAGGGCAACATTTATATAACACTGGTAGAGGACCAAAACATGATGCTATGTGCCAATATTGAAAGCTGAGAACCTTCCAGTTTTAGAGAAGAAGATTTTCAAAGTTTTCACTATATGTTTCTATTGAAAGCTGGCTACTCCTGGGGCGGGGCCAATTTTGACCACAGGGACATAATTTATATAACATTTGTAGAGGACCTGAACATGAAGCTATGTGTCAAATATGAAGGTTATGAACCTTCCAGTTTCAGAGAAGATTTTCAATGTTTTTACTATATGTTTCTATTGAAAGCTGACGACCGCTGGGGCGGGGCCAATTTTAATCCCAGGGGCATAATTTATATAACTTTTGTAGAGGACCTGAAAATGATGCTATGTGGAAAGTATGAAAGCTGAGAACCCCTCAGTTTCAGAGAAGAAGATATTCAAAGATTTCACTATTTGTTTCTATTGAAAACTGCCCACCCCTGGGGCTGGTCCAATTTTGACCCCGGGGCCATTATTTATATAAGTTTTTAATTTAAACAAGGCCATACAAAGTTCTGAATAAAGGCGATCAACTGTTCCTCTGAACAGGTATGTGTACCCTAGCATTCCAAACTGATTTTTTGCATTTGAATATTATTATAAATTATTACATGTATAATAATTTCATATTCATCAGTTTAACTTAATATGTTCAAGTAATTTCATGTTAAAAATTATTTCATAATTTATTTAAAATCTTTAATTTGGCATTCTGGAGTCTTTACATGATTTACCCTTCTTCTGAACTGCAGGGCAGGTTATAATAATGTCATAATGCCAATCACTATTATTAATTAACCCTTCCCTCATATAAACGTGTTTTCACACATTTGAAAACAGAGTAGACCCAGATCAGATGCCTCCTATAGGAGCCATCTGATCAGGGTCTGCTCTGTTTGTTAATGGAATTTGATAGATGTGTTCCTTTAGTTTCTAAAATGGCTACAATGTTCCACCTACTATATTTCATTACAACTATTTTGTCAATAAATATTCTGTAGGTTGTGAAATTTGGAAACAAATGGCTACAATGTTCCACCTTCCATACTTCATTTTAACTATTTTGTACATGAATATGCACTAGGCATTCAAATTAATAATAAACACAGAACAGGCAAAGGGTTAAGCCAGCAATACAGGTGCACTATAAATAGCCACTGGTCATCTCTCTCTACTGCTTGACCTGATGACCTCTTTCTGAGCAAAGATAAGATGCTTAAAAGTGCAGTCAGCTTCAAGTTTGCTAGAAAACTGGCCACCCTGGGGTGTAGCCAATTTTGACCACAGGAGCATAATTTATATAACTTTTGTAGAGGACCTGAACATGATGCTCTGTGCCAAATATGAAAGCTGAGAACCTTCTGGTTTCAGAGGAGAAGAGTTTAAAAGTTTTACTATATGTTTCTATTGAAAACAAGGCACCTCTGGGGCGGGGCCAATTTTAACCCCAGTGCCATAATTTAAATAACTTTTGTAGAGGACCTAAAGATGATACTATGTGCCAAAGATGAAAGCTGAGAACCCTGTAGATTCAGAGGAGAAGATTTTTAAATGTTCAAATTGTTGACGACAGACGACGCACGACGCACGCCTACGGACGACGGACATCAGGCAATCACAAAAGTTCACCCTGAGCACTTTGTGCTCTGGTGAGCTAAAAACACGTCGTATATTGAGTGCTTCAAGATCACGGGTTATCAAAGTTACATTAAATTCATATTTGGAATGGATTTGGATAGTTAATCAGGATATAATAGAGGTGAGCGAGCATGTTTCTTGTCTGTTTATTTGAACTTTGAGATATTTTTGGTGAAAAACAATGGGGAGGGATTCTTGTCAGTAATTAGGGAGACCCTGATATAATGCGCTTGGTCTTATGTGTGAAATGGCTTGGGGAGGAAACTTCACAGAGTTAGTTTCATTTTTTTCATAAATAAAGCTAGGTTGCGAGTAGTGCTTGTACATGTTCTGTGTAGTGTTGAAGCTGACAATACATTATTTGTAGACCAAAAACTCAGGTAAATTAGAATCGCGATGGATCATAGCGTTTACCGAAAATCACCATGACCCGTCGCAGATTCAATACGCGATGGTCTAACGTAATGGGTCCTCACGATTCTCTATAATCCGTGACAGATTTTTTCTTCCCGCGAGAGGTCAAAATCGCGATGAATCGCGTTTTGGGGAAGTTCCGCGATATCTGTACTGTAGAGGACCAGAACATGATGCTGAATGAATGTACTGAAAGAATGGGTAGAGCATAGACCACTGGAACTTGTATTAACTCTTTCGATGCTAGAGGCGGATTCTCCCACCACTAATGACCTATGCAAACAGTTTGGATACAGATCTGGCCCAACATAATGTGGGGCCTGATCTAATATCCAAACTATTTGTCAATGAGACTGAACTTCCCAAAAAATTAGAAAGAAAGTTTGTAGTTATGATAATTTATAAATATGCTGCAGACAACAATTAGCAGATGACAAAATTACCCAGCATGCAAAGAGTTAAGCTGAACTTCACAAGAGATACACTGGTAGGCTCTATATTGATAGCTAGCATAACTCTTTGGATGCTAGAGGCGGATTCTTCCACCACTAATGACCTACACAAACAGTTTGGATACAGATCAGGCCCCACATAATGTGGGGCCTGATCTGATATCCAAACTGATTGCCAATGAGACTGAACTTTCGAAAAAATTAGAAAGAAAGTTTGTAGTTAGGATAACTTATGAATATGCTGCAGACAACAATTTAGCAGATGACAAAATTACCCAGCATGCAAAGAGTTAAACTGAACTTCACAACAGATACACTGATAGGTTCTATATTGATAGCTGGCAGCTTAATGCAGGGCATAGGTATGAAAAAAAGCTTTACGAGTTTTCTGCATTTTGAGAATTATCCACAGTTTTCTCAATCTAAAACTAGAGGTTTTTGTCACAAAAACGGATGTCTCCCCTCTAATAAAAACAATATGTAAAGGGAAATCACGAAAAATGTTATGGTCTTGACGTCCCCTCATTATGAGTTTTCCACACTACATTTTTCAAGGGGAAAATGATAACAGCTAATAACTCCAAAAATACTGATACCAGATTTATGGCCCTTGTGTATGACACTTACTTTCATCATGCTCTTTCCAAAAATAAAATGTCATTCCAATAGCATCAGTTGAACAGGAGTTATTGATCGGCCAAAAAATGTATTAAAGGGCAATAACTCCAAAAGTATTGAAGCCATGATTATGGCCCTTGTTCATGACACTTTCTCTCATCATGCTCTTTCCATGTATGAAGTTTCAATACGATGGCAAGAGACATGTAGGAGTTATCGTTCGGACAAGAAAGAATTAAACAAATGTACAAGGGGCAATAACTCTAAATTTATTGCAGCTCGAGTTAAGGATCTTATGCATGACACTTTCTGTTATCATGATCGTTCAATGTATGAAGTTTCACTCCAATGGCATGTGTCACATAGGAAGAATCATCCGGACAAAAAATTTTGATTTTTTTTACAAAGGGCAATAACTCCAATATTAGTGAAGCCAAAGTTATGGACCTTGTGCATGACACTTCCTCTCGTTATGATCTTTCCATATATGAAGTTTCAATCCAATGGCATGAGCCATATAGGAGTTATCGTCCGGACAAAAAAGTGTGATTTTTTTTTACAAAGGGCAATAACTCCAATATTAGTGAAGCCAGAGTTATGGACCTTGTGCATGACACTTCCTCTCATTATGCTCTTTCCATATATGAAGTTTCAATCAACTGGCATCAGGCATATTGAAGTTATCGTCCGGACAAAAAGTGTGACGGACAGACAGACAGACGGACGGACGGACGGACGGACAGACGGACAGACAGACAGACAGACAGACAGACAGACAGACAGACAGACAGACAGACAACTCTCACGAAAACAATATGTCTCCCCCATATAAATATGGGGGGAGACATAATGAGTGTGTGTTATTTGTCTAAACACAATTTCTACTCTACTGATCAGGTTAAGGGTGATTACATCAGCACTCACACTGGCTGATCTCAGGCTGATATTGAGGAGAAACCTTTAGACTGTAGTTTCTGATGTGAAGAAGTCTATATACACAGGGCAGGGCCAATTTTAACCCCAGAACTATGATACTTATAAAACTCATAAAGGTATGCTAAGTAAATCTATACACCAAATATCTAATCTCTAGGACATGTAGTTTCTGACAAGAAGACTTTTAAAGTTTTTCCTATGCGTAACTAGTGATCCCATGGGCTGTTTAAGCAGTCAGCTACAAAAAACAGGCAATCCCTGGGGTGGGACCAATTTTGACCCTAGGGGCATAATTTATTGGGTCGCCGCGAACGGCGACCCTTTATTTTTAGTTTGTTTTGGAAAAGTTTATTGGAGGAGAAGTCATTAAGTGAGTACAAAGACCAATGGTTGGTGTCTGAAATACAACAACAACAAAAATTATTTTTGTTCATGACCCTTTTCTTGGTCTTTTAGTTCAACAAGATTTTATAATATACAAAAAGCATGTATTAAAGCAATACAAGACAATCGCGAAAGCAATGAAATCAGCGGCCACACAAAACTTGCTAGTCCCTTCGACCCAATTATTGGACATAGACTTTGTAAATGCACCGCTTTATTTCAGCAACAATGTGTGATGAGGGGTATTGGTGTATGTTGGTTGACAATACCAGGGTATTAAAATTAACCCTAATTATTATTTGTTGTTATCTTTCAAACATATTTAGAAAACAATCGGGTACATATACAATGTACGTTATGATGAAAACCTGTCACTATGCAGTATTTCGTACCGGTGCGTTGTAGCCAGTCTATGCTGCAATACACTTGGATTACTGATAAATTGATAAATCAGCGGTGGAAATTTACTCGGCCCGTATAGTGTAGTGGGTAAGCGCGTTCGGTTGTGTCATTGAATTACACTTTTGAATGATTCGGCGTGGGTTCGCATCCACCTTTCGCCACATAATTTTTTCTTTTTTTTCTTCTTTTCTCTTATTTCTTTGATTCTGTTGCGTCAACATATTCTGTCAACATATGCATATTTACAGAAAATTTTAAGATATTTTCATGGTTATAGAATCATTACGCCTTAGAAACGTCTACTAACCTAATTAACCTTCTACTAAGCACGAAGTAAATTGTCTTTACTTCGTGTACTAGCCTAGTTAACCTAACATCTGCACATTCTGAATTACGTCAGTTACAACAGAAGTTTGGTGACCGGATAAATTTGATTTTATCTTCATCGGATAAGACAGTCATGAATATCCGTTGGAAGGATAAACACCGGATATGAACCTAGAAAAAGGTAGATTGATAATTGCTGAGTCTGATCAGGATGGGTAAATGTACTTTTGCAAACAGTTTGGACCCAGATGAGACTGAAAATAAATAAAAGATAAATAAATTGTGAAAACTGTAGAAAAAACTGAAAGTCTCTAATGAAATAAATTTGCTCACCAGGCTAAAATTTAAAGGCCCCGAAATGCAATACAACAGACGCTAGTTTATGTGTATAAGAACGTTTCAGAGAGATAACTGTTGAAACAATGTTTAACCCTTTACCTGGTGAACATTTAGGAATATTGATACACTTTCACATTGATTAACATTTATACGAGTATTTTTTTAAAAAAAGTTTTAGATTCATATCCGGTCTTTCTCTCTGTCCTTTATATCAAAGGAAGATAAAACCTCCCGTATCCTTGGGATAAAAGTCATTACAGCTATATATATATTCGGAAGAGAAAATAAAATTCGAAGCTGTTTGCCGTAAAAAGATGCTCTTTACGCAACATTGAAACATAATCTCGGCGACATTGATGCTCTGCATCAACTGAATTTCTTGTATAACTTTTGTAGAAGTCCTGAAGTTGAAGCTATGTGCCAAATATGAAAGCTGAGAACCTTCTAGTTTCAGAGGAGAATATGTTCAAAGTTTTCACTATATGTTTCTATTGAAAACTGAAAACCCCTGGGGCGGGGCCAATTTTGACCCAAGGGGCATAATTTATATAACTACAGATGATGCTATGTACCAAAGATGAAAGCTGAGAACCCTGTAGATTCAGAGGAGAAGATTTTTAAAGGTTGAAATTGTTGACGCCCGCCGACGGACGACGCACGCCGATGGACAACAGACATCAGGCAATCACAAAAACCAAAATAAAACCGAAATAAGACTGATCGATGGACTGAAAGACGGAAGGACTGACTGAGTGCAAACCAATAGTTCCCTTCGGCATTGCCAGCAGGGTACTAAAAACCACAGGGGGCCATTTCGTGGGTCTACATGGTCTAAAAAGTAAAAAAAATTGATTAGGTCGATTTAGTGTTATATTATATACAAGGGGTCTAACTACCCATTCACAAATTCCACGACCGATTCGAAATAACGCCCGGTTTTGGGCTATCAAGATAAAATACCCACTAATGTTTGGTACGAATGTGAAGCTGGGACCTTGTACTTTTCAAATAATATAACTTTTTATACATTCCGACTAAGCCGTAGCCAGTGCCGACGTGAAATTCCAACAAAATACGCTGATTTTTCTTACTCGAACGAGAACTCGCAACAACTTGACCTAGTTTCTACTTAGCCAGTAGATTGACCTAGGGATGGTGCCCTGCGTTCTCACTAACGCTTATAGGGTAAGCAAGGTAACAGACACGCGGATGTTGTTATTGTAAAGGAAGCGGGTCACGTGACTCGTAGAAGCCTGACAGAGATTTAAATCTGCTAATTGCACGAAAATTCGCCTGCATTTCGGATCTGCATCAGTGTCTGCAGATAGTTTGAGAGGTAAACGATAGCTTTTTGTCATATATATTGATTGCACAATCGTTTTGTCCCGAGGCATCGCGATTATGGCCGTTTTACGGGGGTCTAGCGGCAAATCGTTGTTGCGCGATCTCGTTCGAGTAAGCTAAATCAGCGTATTTTGTTGGAATTTCACGTCGGCACTGGCTACGGCTTAGTCAGAATGTATCAAAAGTTATATTATTTGAAAAGTACAATGTCCCAGCTTCACGTTCGTACCAAATATTAGTGGTTATTCCATCTTGGCTGTCCAAAAACCGGGCGTTATTTCGATTCGGTCGTTAAATTTGCGAATGGGAATTTAGACCCCTTGTATATAATATAACACTAAATGGACCCAATCAATTTTTTTGACTTTTTAGACCATGTAGACCCACGAAATGGCCCCCTGTGCTAAAAACTGCATACAATCAGAAATTCTCCTTCAAAATCTCAGCTTTCAGAACTAGAAATAGTTCTAGGTATCAAAAGTTAACAGAATGAAATATCAATTTTTTATCAACTGCCCAAACAATGGTTTACCTCTTTGTCAGTTTCAAAGCTGTCCAACATTTCTATGATATTTTCATGATGTAAGCCTCTCATTATGTCGATCTCCCTACGAAGATTGCGCAACTCCTTCTCTGGTTTCCCAACCTTTGGAATGAACTTCAGTGCTACCACCTACAAAAGGTAATCAATTTGTTAATTTTATTGTTTGAATGCTAGTGGCAAATTCATGATTACATAATTATGATGGCATTATTTCTAACATATTCAACAGGGAAAGGGTTAAGAAGATGCCATTCGAATTAGCTGAATTTTTATGCCCCTGTTGACGATAGTCTGAAGGCATTATATTTTGCACATGTCCGCCCATCTGTCTGTCGGACCATCCATCCATGTGTCACGTTTTTACGTGCAGTTGGTTATCAGTTTTTTCAAGTGTTATATGTCAGTAATTTCTACACTTATACACATGAAACTTCACATACGCATTAATCACCATCTGTGCTATCATTTGGCACCCCATCTATGCTGGCTGCAAGCCCAAGGTCAAGGTCAAATGGCTTGGAAATTTTACGTGCAGTTGGTTGTCACGTTTATGCGCAGTTGGTTGTCACAGTTTTTTCATTGTCTTACATCTCACAAGCACTATAGCTATTGGCATGGAATTGCATATACACATTAAACAACATCCCTACTTCTATTGCGCACCCAGCCCATGCTGCCCGCAAGCCAAAGGTCAAGGTCTAGGTCAAATGACATAGGAATTTTACATGCAACTAGGCAAGCACCATTACAGGGCCATTGCTGTGTCTTACAGACACAATTTTCTAGTTATAATGGTACACTGGAGCTCCGTTATACCGTGAATCGTTTTACTGCAGTATCCGATATAACGCGGGTAGTCTGTGTTGCTGAATTTTATTTTTGTAAATACCTTATACGTGTAATTTGATTGAATATAGCAATGAAACATAAAATAAACGGTGAAAAATAAACAATACACGTATTTGTAACAGCGCCCGAAATAGGTGTACGCATAAAATCTTAACTGCATAACTTTCACTACAGACCCCAATATCGGCAGCGAGCCAAAAAATGATACGTGGGTAGCGAGACTAGCGACTGCCAAGCAAAATAATGTTCCAACTTCCAATAAATTTTTATTGAGTAACATCAGTGTTGGGAGTTACAGCCGAATTAATACTGTAGCTCTAACCTTAATCTAATTGGTGTTTGTAGTTTGCACATTTAATTGTGTATATAATTGAGATAATTCAATATGAAAGTTGGGCATTTTCAGTTCTCAATCAGTCTTGGTAAATCCATTGAGACAAACACAGAAGCTTTAAAGTTTATAGCCGACAATTTTCCAAAGTAGCACGAGTATATTTTCAATTTCTATTTCATTGCACAAATTTGTTGTTTAACTTGCATTTCACTAACTTTTAACTCATATTTTTTTCATGAACCTTTGTTGGTTTTGGGTAAGTTTCAGGTAAGTTTCGTCATTGCGTCGAGGAAGAGGAAGGCCTACAGCATCACGGAGAAGCTGCAGATCGTGGACCGGATCAGGATCAACAGAGAGTCACAGGCCAAGGTAAGTAGGGAGCTCGGAGTATCGGATTTGGCGATTTGCAGATTGCGGAAGGAAGAGGCTCTACTACGGGAGACCAGCTCAACAATGGAGGATTGTGGTCAGGTCAGGAAAAGGGCAAGGCATGCCCAGAATCAGCAGCTTGAGAAAGCTGTTTTTACCTGGTTTACTCAAGCTCGATCTGAAGGCATGCCTGGATAACAGGACTAGGCAAGGAAGATGCACCAGGATCTGCATGGGGTGGTGGCACCTTTTGAAGCTTCTAAAGGTTGGCTCAATCGATTTAAAGGCCGTCACTCCATCAGCCAGGTGGCCATCAGAGGGGAGCAGCGTTCGGCGGATGTGGATGCAGCGGAGGCCTACCCAGAAGCTATGGAGGATGCTGCAGGAGCTGGGCTTGTGTGCCGACCAAATTTACAACTGTGATGAAACTGCACTTTACTTCAAGATGTTACCAGATAAGACACTTGCAAGTAAAGTGGACTCACATAATGCTAGGGTTTAAGCAAAGCAAAGATCGTGTGACTGTCTTGTTACGTTGCACTCATCAACTTGATCCCCTATTGATTGGTAAATTTGGGAAGCCACGATGCTTCAAACACGTCAACATGAAAAGCCCTCTACACACACTCCAAAAATGCCTGGATGATGTCAACGCTCTTCGAAGAGTGGTTCCATGAGGAGTTCGTGCAGAGTCTACTCTGGGATGCGCCTTTGCGGGATTCACGCATACAAATCACAAATGGCGCAAATTCCATCCTAGGGCCATGCATGTGCACAAAATCCAAAATCCACCCTCCCTAAATATATAATTTAATATGAATTCACAACGGGAAGTTTTGTTTTCGTTTCACATTCGTGAAAGAGGTCGCGAAAGAGAGTCGCTACTTGTTGCTTGGAGACTGCAAATTTATTTCCAGTAGTGACGTCACCCAGATACAGCATCTGGTGTGAAGGTTTTTACGCGATTTGATTGGTTAAGTTATATATTAAAACCACATAGTCTCTCGCGCGAGTTGAAAACGAAAGTGAAAAACATTTTGTTAACAAATGTGACTATCTGGACTTTTCTATACAATAACGAAGCAATCATGTCCGAAAGAAAGGCTGAAAGTGAGGGCAGGACTATATTACACTTCTTCATGATAGTGCCAAAGCAGCCCATGGATACAGCGTTAGTCGAGTCTGAGAATTTAACGGCAAACTGAATGGGGCAGTGATCATGGAAAACCGTGTCACCGTGGATTCAGGCAATTGGCTGTCTAAATTTAACTGGTTACATTACCATGCTGAGAAAAATTCGATGTTTTGTGTTATCTGCCAAAAACTCAATCGTAAAAACACTTTTGTGACAGGATGTTCAAACTTTCGAGCACGTTGACGAGACATGCGTCCAGCATAGACAGTATCTAAAGAGAACTAATTGGCACTTGAATGGCAACAAAACATGTAGACAAGTGCATTGATTTTATTTTCAGACTGGTTAAACAGGTTACATACTGCATAATACTTCCATGGTAATCAGGTGTAAATCTGGTTGGCCCATCAAAATGTCCAAATGGCCCATTCATTTTGTGGCTGATAGGCCAATGGCCCATCTGTCACTCAGTCCAGAATAGACTCTGGTTTGTGCCTTCAGTCCGGAAGCATTTGTGTTACCGGAAACTAGAAGCTAAGGTCATGCTCCTAATGGACCACTGTCCCCCCCACCCAGGGATCTCGTCGCTTATGTCGCTGGACAAGAAGATCAAGGCCGTGTTCCTGCCCAAGAACACCACCTCCAACCTGCAGCCGCAGGACCAGGGGATAATTGCCACCTTCAAACGCAACTATCAGCTTAATCTTACAGGCGTTCTTGTTAAAGGCAAAATGTCTGTCACAGATTACCTGTCAGTTGAACTTAAAGGAGGCGATTCATCTCCTTGGGTCAGCCTGGAGAAACGTCACACCGAAAACCATCGTTGGATGCTGAAGGAAAGGCCTGGGACCAGCCTTTCAGGATGCTGAGGAGGATGCTGAGGATAGTGGGAGCGACTTCGAGGAATTCTATGAGGAGGATCTGAGGGAGACAGAGCGACGGTCCAGGGACAAGGAGCAGAGGAGATGACGCCCGTTCAGGAACCCGTGGAAGGAGGACGACGGTATCGTGTAAGACCCCCCGCCGGTGATTTCTGACGTCCTGCGGTCTTTGGATACTGTGATGTGCTGGACAGAGACTTCAGAGCGTGGCACAGTATCCAAAGTCAGGCAGGTCAGAAATCTGATGCACGATGCGAGAGCAGACGCCAGGGAGAAGGGTTACAGCGGAAAGTGGCAGATTTCTTCACAAGAGACAAACAGGAAGGATGTGCAGTGTAGATACGTAAAATAAACAAGAGGGCCATGATGGCCCTAAATCGCTCACCTGGTTACTATAGACATATGCATACACTGTATTTCTATGTAAAAATAAGTCAGCTTCAGATTTGGGCCAATATGAAACCAAGGACCATAATTTTAGGCCTGGAGTTTAAAATTTGAACAAACAGATGATCCTTCATATAAATTTCAAAGTTCCGGTCCTTACAATTTCACAGAAGGAGATTTTAAAGATTTTCCTATGAAAAACTGAAAAGCCAGGGGCGGGGCCAATTTGGTCCAGGGGTCATAATTTGAACAATCTTGGTAGAAAACCATTAGATGATAATAAATACCAAATTTCAAAGGTCTAGGCCTTACAGTTTAGGAGAAGATTTTCAAAGATTTTCCTATGGAAAACTGATAAGCCCCGGGGCAGGGCCATTTTTGGTCCGGGGGTCATAATTTGAACAACCTTTGTAGAAGACCATTAGATGATGCTACATACCAAATATCAAAGGTCTAGGTTAGGGCTGCAACGATACACCCATGTAGCGAATACGAATACGTATCACGATACAGTATAGCGAATACGAATAAATATTCACGAAGACGAATACAGTTACATAAACATGCTATGGCATAAGCTAATAAGAGTTACTTAAGCCAAAGCATGTCCAGACTGAGTCCATATTTAGGATTAGGAATATTTAAGCTTATAATGAAAATGCTACTGGACATCTGCTGATAAGCAAGGGAAAAGTATGAGTTTAAATATTTAATTGGCAAAGTCACATAAACTAGAAACACTGAAAAGAAACTTGTTCAAAAGTAAACTGATCCAGTCCTATTGTAGTATTTTACTCTTTAGGCAATATGCATAAAAATAATACTAATTCAAATTCAAGAACCTTTAAAGCACCATCAAAATACAGTGCATTACACTGTATCTAATTGGATATAGCCTGCTGGTTTCGTCCATTTCTGGTGAATCGTGAAAGAACTCAAATAAATTTGGTCAATAAATTTTGGGTACGTTCAGACATTGGGGCGCTCCGATAACTAACCGCTAGATCCAACAACTAGCAGTATTACTTCATTTCGTGGTGGCACACTTTACAAACAGTGATTTCATTGTTGGTTTTTCCTTCTGATCCCGTCAGAAACCCTAAATGATTCCAGACGGCGCTTTTATATTTGGTTGGAGTCTGAAAATCTCTTTCGGCCCCGACATTGTTATGAAACAACAGTTTGCGGTTGTCGTAAAAACTAAGAATTAGTCATATCAAAACAAACTTGTTTTCGGTAATTGTTTCGTGTATTTGAACCATTTGACTACTTTTCTGCAAAAAGTGAATGCAAGAGTACAGTTATTATGCCTGTTGAATCCAACAGGACCAACACACGGTGTCGTGATTTGTAAACATAAGAAGTCACCAAGAGTCATCTCCCTTGGTGTCACTGCGAAAAGACGTTTCGCACTGCGAAAAGACGTTTCGCACTGCGAAAAGACGTTTTGCAGCTGGAATGTTTCGCTCATATTTCAATTATTTCTGGCGAAAATATGTTGTTTTTCTTTTAATTTTGTTAATTTCCTATATGTCTAATTGTATTCGTCAATATTCGGTTCTTTGGGTAGCGAATATGATACACTCACCGCCAGAAACGATATTCGAATAATTCGAATACGTTAGTGTATCGTGACAGCCCTAGTCTAGGTCTTACGGTTTTAGAGAAGAAGATTTTTAAAGATTTTCCTATGAAAAACTGATAAGCCCGGGCGGGGTTATATTTGGTCAAGGGGTTATAATTTGAACAATCTTTGTAGAGGACCAATAGATGATGCTACATACGAAATATCAAATATCTAGGCCTTACGGTTTCAGAGAAGAAGATTTTTAAAGATTTTCCTGATAAAACTGATAAGCCCAGGGGCGGGGCCATATTTGGTCCAGGGGTCATAATTTGAACAATCTTTGTAAGGGACCATTAGATAATGCTACATACTAAATATCAATGGTCTACGCCTTATGGTTTCAGAGAAGAAGATTTTTAAAGATTTTCCTATGAAAAACTGATAAGCCCCGTAGAGGACCATAAGATCATGCTACATACCAAATATCAAAGGTCTATGCCTTACAGTTTGAGAGAAGAAGATTTTTAAAGATTTTCCTATGAAAAACTAATAAGCCCTTGGGCGCAGTCATTTTTGGCCCAGGGGTCATAATTTGAACAATCTTTGTAGAGGACCATAAGATCATGCTACATACCAAATATCAAAGGTCTAGGCCTTACAGTTTGAGAGAAGAAGATTTTTAAAGATTTTCCTATGAAAAACTAATAAGCCCTTGGGCGGGGCCATTTTTGAACTGGGGGTCATAATTTGAACAATCTTTGTAGAGGACCATAAGATCATGCTACATACCAAATATCAAAGGTCTAGGCTTTACATTTGAGAGAAGAAGATTTTTAAAGATTTTCCTATGAAAAACTGATAAGCCCTTGGGCAGGGCCATTTTTGGCCCGGGGGTCATAATTTGAACAATCCTTGTAGAGGACCATAAGATCATGCTACATACCAAATATCAAAGTTCTAGGCCTTACAGTTTCGGTGAAGAAGATTTTTAAAGATTTTCCTATGAAAAACTGATAAGCCCTTGGGAGGGGCCATTTTTGGCCCGGGGGTCATAATTTGAACAATCTTTGTAGAGGACCATAAGATCATGCTACATACCAAATATCAAAGGTCTAGGCTTTACAGTTTCAGAGAAGAAGATTTTTAAAGATTTTCCAATATTACCATATATGGAAACAAGAGGGCCATGAGGCCCTAAAGCGCTCACCAGATATAACCCCAGGGGCGGGGCCATTTTTGACCACAAGAAACCATGTGTACACCCTTGGTAGAGAACCACAAGGCAAAGCAATATGCCATTAATTAAAGGTCTAAGCCTTATGGTTTCAGAGAAAAATAATATTTATATTTTTCCCATGAAAAACTGATAAGCCCTGAGACAGTGCCTAGTTTTGCCCAGTGGTCAGGGTCGTAAGTTAAACATTCTTGGCAGAGGACCACAAGCCACAGCTACATATTTGTAGAGGACCATTAGATCATGTTACATACCAAATATAAAAGGTCTAGGCCTTACAGTTTCATTAGATTTTTAAAGATTTTCCAATGAAAAACTGATGAGCCCTTGGGCGGGGCCATTTTTGGCCCGGTGTTCATAATTTAAACAATATTTGTAGAGGACCATAAGATCATGCTACATACTAAATATCAAAGGTCTAGGCCTTACAGTTTGAGAGAAGAAGATTTTTAAAGATTTTCCTATGAAAAACTGATCAGCCCTTGGGCGGGGCCATTTTTGGCCCGGGGGTCATAATTTGAACAATCTTTGTAGAGGACCATAAGATCATGCTACATACCAAATATCAAAGGTCTAGGCTTTACAGTTTCAGAGAAGATGATTTTTAAAGATTTTCCAATATTACCATATATGGAAACCAGAGGGCCATGAGGCCCTAAAGCGCTCACCAGATATAACCCCAGGGGCGGGGCCATTTTTGACCACAAGAAACCATGTGTACACCCTTGGTAGAGAACCACAAGGCAAAGCAATATGCCATTAATTAAAGGTCTAAGCCTTATGGTTTCAGAGAAAAATAATATTTATATTTTTCCCATGAAAAACTGATAAGCCCTGAGGCAGGGCCAAGTTTTGCCCAGTGGTCAGGGTCGTAAGTTAAACATTCTTGGCAGAGGACCACAAGCCACAGCTACATATTTGTAGAGGACCATTAGATCATGTTACATACCAAATATAAAAGGTCTAGGCCTTACAGTTTCATTAGATTTTTAAAGATTTTCCAATGAAAAACTGATGAGCCCTTGGGCGGGGCCATTTTTGGCCCGGGGGTCATAATTTGAACAATTTAGTAGAAGACCATAAGATCATGCTACATACCAAATAGCAAAGGTCTAGGCCTTACAGTTTCAGAGAAGAAGATTTTTAAAGATTTTCCTATGAAACACTGATAAGCCCTTGGGCGGGGCCATTTTTGGCCCGGGGGTCATAATTTGAACAAATTTTGTAGAGGACCATTAGATCATGCTACATACCAAATATCAAAGGCCTAGGCCTTACAGTTTCAGAGAAGAAGATTTTTAAAGATTTTCCTATGAAAAACTTATAAGCCCTTGGGCGGGGCCATTTTTGGCCCGGGGGTCATGATTTGAACAAATTTTGTAGAGGACCATTAGATCATGCTACATACCAAATATCAAAGGCCTAGGCCTTACAGTTTCAGAGAAGAAGATTTTTAAAGATTTTCCTATGAAAAACTTATAAGCCCTTGGGCGGGGCCATTTTTGGCCCGGGGGTCATGATTTGAACAATCTTTGTAGAGGACCATAAGATCATGCTACATACCAAATATCAAAGGTCTAGGCTTTACAGTTTCAGAGAAGAAGATTTTCCTATGACAATTCCATATTACCATATATATAGAAACAAGAGGGCCTGAAAGGCCCTGACATCGCTCACCAGACATACAGAGGAGAAGATTTTCAAAGTTTTCACTATGTGTTTCTATAGAAAACTACCCGACCCTGGGGCGGGCAAATTTTGACCCAAGTGGCGTAATTTATGTAACTTTTGTAGAGGACCTCACATGAATTTTTTTTTAAGAAAATGAAAACATATAACAATGTCAATCTCTAAAGAAGGGCATGTACAAAAGTATGTAAACCCTCTCCCTGGGCAAATTGGTTGAATTTCAGAAAGAATAAATTAATCTATACATGTACAGTCAAACCTGTTTTTAGAGACATAGTTTGGGAGAAAGCCAAAAGTGTCGTATCTCACAGGGTGTCTTTGAATTCAGGTTGAAAATTTCATGGGCCCAGGGTCCATGTTGTATTGATCGACTTTCTTCGCGAAAACTGATGACAATTCATATTTATATCTAGGTATTACTTTTTTAGGGTTTGGAATGGAATAAACTATTTTATGATGTTACTACTTTAGTGTCCTTATCAATAATTCTATTAATAAAAAGTAAGTTTGTGCACAAAACAAATTCATGAAAATCAGAAGCCTCGTAGATTTTCGAAGCGTTTCGACCCATTGCCACAACGAGGCCAAACACACCTGTCTTTGACAGGGAAGCAGAGGCACATTTCTATATGTCTGTATCTTAATTATGAGAATACAATTTATGTTATAATGAAATAAACCTTTTAAAGTGGTGTGGTTAATTTCTTGTCAAGTTATGAAACCAATTTGGCAATTAAATCACTAGAATAGCCAATTACGACATTATGACCGATTTCCGGTATAAATAAATTGATGATTAAAGCGCAGTTCATTATCAAAATTTTATGGTTGGGTAGCTAGCTATAAAAACTCAGATAATCCCTTATCACCTTTGGGCATTAATCCTTTGACACGTTAATGAGAGCAATTAAGTACAAACACAATGATACAGTGAAAGCTCATTGTCGCTAAAAACAATGTCGTTTGCCGAGTTGAGAGTACAAATTTAGTGTCGTATGTCGCATCTGCCAGTGTGTCGCTATATACAGTTGAAATATAGAGGAAAATACATCGGGAGGAAGGAAATACTTCGCATCTGACAGGATGTCGCTAAAAACAATGTGTCGCTAGGACAGGTTTGACTGTACTTATATTCAACATTTCAGATATTTTCATTACACCTTCATGAGTTATTATTATTCATATCTTAATTTATTTTCAACCCTCCCCCTGTTCTATGTTTATTCAAAATTTAAATACCTACTGAATATTCATGGACAAAATAGTTATAATGAAATATGGAAGGTGGGACGGTGTAGCCATTTTAGAAAGTAAAGAAACATCTTTCAAATTCCATTGACAAACAGAGCAGACCCTGGTCAGACAGCTGCTATAGGAGCCATCTGATCTGGGTCTGCTCTGTTTGCAAATGTGTGAAAAGGTGTTAACATGAGGGAAAGGGTTAGTAAACATATTATAAGTATATTGTACACAAAATGAAAATAATGTAATGCAATTTGCACTATATCATATCATAAGCAAACAGCAGATTGATCAGATGGCTACTACATAAGTCATCTAATCAGGGTCTATTCTGTTTGCAAAGGTGTAGAAAGGCCTATTTATGGAGTAAAGGGTTAATTGTCCTAATTAATGTGCAACAGGTGACATCTAACTATAACAATTTTCTTTGTTTGGGTCTGCAATATTACTGCAGATCTACTAACAACAAAGGAGGCAATCCAGTTGTTATCAAAAAGGGAGATAACCTACCTTTAAATGTATGCTAAAAATAGACACCAGTAAATGTTTAACTAGAGATATGCCAGTCTCCCTTAATTGGCTTGCAACTGCAAGCTTGTTGCAAACTTAATCCTAGCCAAAATGAGCTTGCGATTTAGGTTTGGGTTAGCTAGCATTTAGCCCTGGTTATATACAAGTTTAGTGAACCAAGAAAACCCATCGATATGCATAAGTGATCTGCAATTATCCCTAGTCAATATGCTTATGGCTGATCATTCACTCTTCAAAGGTCCTATACCTTTAGCCTGCTAATATTACACCAGCTACTTGCTTTTTTTTTTTGCATTTATAATAACCTTTGCAAACAGTCTGGATCAAGTCTGGATCCAGATGAGATACAAAGTAACTTGGCATCTCATCAGGGTCCAAACTGTCTTTCACTATGACATTTGTTTTTTAAAAGATATGGAAGGAAACAACTTTTGCAGCAGATAACATTATTTGCAGACAGTAATTGCTCAGAGTGCAAAGGGGGATTGGAGAAAATTATGCTAAACACCAAATCACCTCCATAATAACCTGCATGATGTTTACAACACATCAAACAGCAAAGAGGTCCTGGGCATCAGTGAGGCTAATTGAGCACAGTGAAAAATATTGCAGCTGCATTTTTCTGGAGTGTATATCTGGAGTGTGTACTAGTAGTCTCCCAGTAAATAGTGGTCAGTTTGAATTAGCTGAAACAGCAGCCTGCTCTAAGAAACTGGCCACCTCTGGGGTGGGGCCAATTTTGACCCAAGGGGCATAATTTATATAACTTTTGCATAGGACCTGAACATGATGCTATGTGCCATATATGAAAGTTGAAAACTTTCTGGTTTCAGAAGATTTTCAAAGATTTCACTATGTGTTTCTATAGAAAACAATGCACCCCTGGGGCGGGGCCAATTTTGACCCCAGGAGCATAATTTATATAACTTTTGTAGAGGACCTACACATGATGCTATGTGCCAAATATGAAAGCTGAGAACCCTATAGATTCAGAGGAGAAGATTTTTAAAGGTTCAAATTGTTGACGACGAACGACGCACGACGCACACCGCACGACGACGGACATCAGGCGATCACAAAAGCTCACCCTGAGCACTTTGTGCTCTGGTGAGCTAAAAATGACCACGCCCTCTGGCAGCCATATTTTTTGCCGGATCAAGTTTGGTTACAATTGGGCAGTCGGTTTCAGAGAAGAAGTCGTTTGAAATTGTTGACGGACAGACGGACGGACGGACGGACAGACGGACGGACGGACAGACAGACGGAAGGATGGACAGACGGACGACGGACACAGGGGTATCACAATAGCTCACCTTGAGCACTTTGTGCTCTGGTGAGCTAAAAAACTGATAAGCCCCAGGGCGGAGCCATTTTTGGTCCGGGGGACATAATTTGAACAATCTTTGTAGAGGAACATTAGATGATGCTACATACCAAATACCAAAGGTCTATGCCATTCAGTTTCAGACAAGAAGATTTTTAAAGATTTTCCTATGAAACTGATAAGCCCCAGGGCTGGGCCATTTTTGACCCGGGAGGCCTTAATTTGAACAATCTTTGTAGAGGACCATTACACCATGCTACATACCAAATATCAAAGCTCTTGGCTATGTGGTTCCAGAGAAGAAGGTGTTTAAGTAAATTGTTGACGCCCGCAAGTACGCACATACGCACGACGCATGACAACGCACACCAGACACAGGATCATCCCAATAGCTCACCTTGGCACTTTGTGCCAGGTGAGCTAAAAATATTTCAAATTCCGTGGTCCCTGTGTCTGTCGTATATTGTATTAATCACATAATCTGCCTTGTTGGAGTGCCGTAACTGAGTGCTGTAAATCGCGGAAATGCACTAGTGCATTTTGTATGCAAATTAGCAATCATTAGCCAATGGTAGCGCTCCATGTGCACCGTCCTTTGTATTACTACGCTGTTTTTAAGGAATGGCCGAAACAGCCGTCAGCTATATAACCTATTTCATTTTCCATGGCATTTTAAGGCTTATATGATAAAAAGAATCTTATATATTGATTTTTAAAAATCAAATTAAAATAAATACAATTAGTAGCAAGGAGAAAAGACTTTATTAAACACCTAAATTTCAACTAAATGCAATTAATGAAGACTCATTAATAAAATTTATTAAAATAAATAATCATAATGAAACCAAATATTTTTTTCCAATCACATAAATTAACTGCAGAAACAAACATAACATTGTGCAAAGACCTATGATAACATCTAGCTGTGAAATTCCTTGTGTAGCACCACAAATCACTCACACTACACACTATGGGGTTAATGGGTCTGATGATGAATATTTCGCAATTGTAAGAGCAAAATTTCTATTCAAAATAGGCTGTCAAACTGAGAAATTGGCAAATCATCTTGTAACAATTATTGGTTTTAAGATTCTTGAACAAAAGAAATGTATGAGGAGGTTAACCTTTAAGACTAATGCGTAATTCTAAATTTTTGCCATGTGCAACTAGTTGAGGGTCATTGTGTTGCAATGAAGGTTGAGTTAGATTGTAGAATTCACGTCGGCGTGCCGTCATAGCAGCGTATATCCAGCCTCCAACGTTGCTGCAACAGCCTGGTAGCACGATATTCGAATACTGTCGGTGACATGAATTTACATAACGGAACTGTCAAATGTATAGCTAAATGAACTGTCAAGTGCTGACATAACGTCAAGTTCGGACACCTGATAGCTTAGGGTTGGACAGGAGCTGTGACAACTAAATAATTACATAAAGTGTTAGTATCTTTCTTATATCAACAAATCACGGATCTATCGCATACTTTTTGGAGATAGCTCAGGGTTGGACAAGTGCTGTGATGACTAAATCATTACATACAGTTTCAGTATCTTTCTTATATCAACAAATCACGGAACTATCGCAGACTTTTCGGGGAAGTACCTCTTCACTAACTTCAAAGCTTATTCGGAGAACCTCAATTTTCTTTAGAAATTTGGAAATTTGAATGTTACATTATGTCAAATCTACATTGATGTCCGAGTGTTAGATCAACGATAGCCTTGATACACGAACTGTCCTTCTGAATCCATCAGCGCTGGACTCATCGGAATTACAGCAACGCGTATTATGAACTTTAGTTATTGAAGAGACGTACCTTAGAGACTGGACATTACAATATTATGTTGACCTATGCTTATAACTGTTTTTGTTTTATTTGTATGGGTAAGGGAGGAGTGTAATATTGTCTTGTAAATATGGAGATTGGCAGCATTTTAAGGGATAACATTCTGCATATGGAATGACGGTAGTTGCAGGTCAGTTATGTATATGGATAGGTTTTCCTGGTTCACTCAACTGTATAAATATAGAGCTAAATTCTAGCTAAGGGGGAGACCGCCTGGAGACCGGCTGGAGAGTGGCTGGAGAGTGGCCAAGGGTCTGCGTCTAGAAGTCAGGGAGATGCTGCCAGTTTCACATATCTCTAGGTTTGAGAAATAAAGTTCAGAACAGAAGTTATGGCGTCGTTATTATCCTAACCGCTATATCACACTTTCATTAATATCTCTCAAATAGTTTTCCCAGAAAACAGCGGAAAAACTATTTGCATGTATTTGCATTATTTTTTAAGTAAAAGGGCCATAACTCCGAAACGACAAATCAAATAAACCTCAGAATCGACTCGGCTTCAGATCTTAATGTATTTAACATTTGTGTGAAGTTCCATTAATATCTCTCAAATAGTTTTCCCAGAAAACAGCGGACAAACTATTTGCATGTATTTGCATTATTTTTTAAGGACAAGGGCCATAACTCTGAAATGAAAAATCAAATGAATCTCATAATCAACTCAGCTTCAGATATTGATGCATTAAACTTTGTGTGAAGTTTCATTAATATCTGTCAGATAGTTTTCCGAGAAAACTGCGGACAAACAAAATGTTGACGGACGGACGAACGAACGGACGGACAGGGCCACGCCAATATACGACCACCTTTATTAGGTGGGCGTATAAAAAGTCGGTAGAATATTGGTGCAGTACATTCTTTTTTCTTTATTTCTGAATTTAGTAAAAAAAGAGTCTCCTCAGTAATTCAGATTGGTCAAATGTCAAATATTTCCTACACCTAGTTTCACATAAGGAAACTCATAAGGATAAGTGAATAAAAATTGAACAGTGACACACTTTGCTGGTTTTCTCGGCAAAATTTCGAAAAAAAAATTGACAGCTTATTGCTGACTATCTGTGTCACATTGTGTAACCACCGATAAAGGTGAGAAATTAACAATAGAGCAGGAACGCCGTAGCATAAAGGTGTGAAAAATATGATGTGCGATAATCTTATGCACTGCCAATCTCACCGATCCGAGTAAGTCGACATAAGCAATGGGATTAATGAGGGTAGGGGCCTGTCCACACATCCGAATTTTCGAATTTTCCGAGTTTTACATTTCCTAATATCTGCATCTTTTGTACATAGAAAACAATAGGCAGTACACTGGGACTTTGTAATACTTACAAGTTATCCCATCATTACGAGAAAACGAGATCTGATTTATCGCAATTAGACTGTACATTTATGACAGTACACTGTCCTGATATACAGTAATGTAGTGGACTGCAACGATGTTTAAGAAGTTTGTATGGCGAATTTGTATGCGAATGCAAATGACCCACTGGAAATAACCAATGATGTAGTGTGGCTTGCGGGGGCTAATGTGTAGGCATGGCTTGTGGGCGTGCCATGCAGTACTTTCGGAACTTTTTTTATTCCACTCACTAGGTAATAAATAATAGCCACAGGCAGCTTTCACAGCAGGTAAAGTATTTTGCTACTAAAACCATTCTACATCATACCTGACCAGTGTATTTCTTTCTGCCTTTGTACACTTTACCAAAGGACCCTTCTCCAATAAGTTCAAGAACATGATAGTTGTCTGCCATGGTAGTGTTTACTCAAAACCACACCTGCAAATGAGATCAAATGTTCAATTGAAATATGAAAACAAGAGTTTTCGGAGGAACACATGATTGTGTCACCTGCTCTCAGCTGACACAAAAACTGTTAATATGCTGGAGTGAATGATGGGGAATAACTCAAAAACTATTGCATGCAGAGTGATGAACCTTAGTTACATCAATGGTCCTCAATGAGAGGAAGACACATGTGAAATTTGAAAGCTCTATAATGATTAGTTTAGAAATGACAGCCAAAAAAGGAAAGTGTGATGGACAGACAGACACCGGAAAAGTGATCCCTAAGTGACACATTGCCTCTCGGCAGTGAAATAAGGCTATCCTTACCCCTTTACTCCATAAATATGCTTTCTATGCCTTTGGAAACAGAGTAAATCCAGATCAGACAGCTCCTGTAGAAGCTTATGATATAACGTAGATATGAAACAGCAGTTTCTGTCATGACCAAAAATCCCTGTGTCTATGTGCTATTATAACAATCTAATTGTGCTATTATAACAATTAATCTAATTACTATTCATTATATCATAATTTCTTACATGAAGAAAAGGGTTAACAAGAGCTCTGTGTGTCTGACCATTATATGCCCAGTGATCTTGACCTTTGACTGACTGACCTCAAAATCAGTAGGGGTCATCTAATGGCCATGACCAATCCTCCTACTAGGTATGAAGAGAGCACACCTAATAGTTATCAAGTTATTGAGCTGACACTTTTTTTGATTCATGGTCACTGTGACCTTGACCTTTGACTGACTGACCTCAAAATCAATAGGAGCCATCTACTGACCATGACCAACCTCCCTACTACGTATGAAGATAGCACACCTGGTAGTTATCAAGTTATGGAGTAGACAATATTTTTAAGTTGAAGGTCACTGTGACCTTGACCTTTTACAGACTGTCCTCAAAAGCAGTAGGGGTCATCTACTTGTCATGACCATCCTTCCTACTAAGTATGAAGACAGCACACCTAATACTTATCAAGTTATTGAGCAGAGAAGATTTTTTGAGTTGAAAGTCACTGTGACCTTGATCTTTGACCAACTGACCTCAAAATCAACCTCCCTACTAAGTATCAAGACAGCACACCTAATAATTATCAAGTTATTGAGCAGACATGTTTTTTGTGTCAAGGTCAGTGACCTTGACCTTTGACAAACTCACCTCAAAATCAATAGGGGGTCATCTGCTAGCCATGACCAACCTTTTTCCTAGGTATCAAGACAGCACACCGATTACTTATTAAGTAATTGAGCGAAAAAGATTTTTTATTTGAAGGTCAATTTGACCTTGACCCTTGACTGACTGACCTCAAAATCAATAGGGGTCATCTGCTGACCATGACCCACCTGCATATTATGTATGAGAACTGTACATGTAATAGTTGTCAAGTTATTGAGCGGACAAAGATGTGGCTAACAGTCAAAAGGACAAGTGCCATACCATACTACGACCGAAATTACTTTCGGGCATATAAAAAGGTATGTTTGTAGTGAACATATCTACCCATACATCAAAGGCCAGAAGGGCCATAATTGTTTCCGGGTTTGATATGGATGTTAAGTGTAAGGGAAGAAATTGCTGCACAAGTCAATCACCATTTTTTAACATCTTGGAATTGATTAATGTATTACTAACAAGAGGGCCATGACGCCCTGAAGCACTCACCTGAGATAACCCAAGGGGCAGGGCCATTTTTGACCAAGAAGTCATAATTTGTACAATCTTGGTAGAGAACCACAAGGCAAAGCAGTATGCCATTAATTACAGGTCTAAGCCTTATGATTTCAGAGAAAAATAATACTTTATATTTTCCCCATGAAAAACTGATAAGCCCCAAGGCAGGGTCAAGTTTCGCCCAGTGGTCAGGGTCGCAAGTTTAACATTCTTGGCAGAGGACCACAAGCCAAAGCTACATATTTGTAGAGGACCAATAGATCATGTTACATACCAAACATCAAAGGTCTAGGCCTTACAGTTTCAGAAGATTTTTAAAGATTTTCCTTCGAAAAACTGATAAGCCTTTGGACAGGGTCATTTCTGGTCCAGGGTCATAATTTCAACTATCTTTGACAAATTGTAGAGGAACATGAGAACATGCTACACACTAAACATCAAAGGTCTAGGCCTTACAGTTTCAGAGAAGAAGATTTTTAAAGATGTTCCTATGAAAAACTGATAAGCCCTTGGGCTGGGCCATTTTTGGCTCGGGGGTCATAATTTGAACAATCTTTGTAGAGGACCATACGATCATGCTACATACCAAATATCAAAGGTCTAGGCCTTACAGTTTCAGAGAAGAAGAATGTTAAAGATTTTCCTTTGAAAAACTGATAAGCCCTTGGGCGGGGCCATTTTTGGCCCGGGGTCATAATTTGAACAATCTTTGTAGAGGACCATTAGATCATGCTACATGCAAAATATCAAAGGTCTAGGCCTTACAGTTTCAGAGAAGAAGATTTTTAACGATTTTCCTATGACAAGAGGGCCATGAGATAACCCCAGGGGCGGGGCCATTTTTGACCACAAGAAATCATGTGTACACCCTTGGTAGAGAACCACAAGACAAAGCAATATGCCATTAATTAAAGGTCTAAGCCTTATGGTTTCAGAGAAAAATAATATTTATATTTTTCCCATGAAAAACTGATAAGCCTTGAGGCAGGGCCAAGTTTCGCCCAGTGGTCAGGGTCGTAAGTTAAACATTCTTGGCAGAGGACCACAAGCCACAGCTACATATTTGTAGAGGACCATTAGATCATGTTACATACCAAATATCAAAGGTCTAGGCCTTACAGTTTCAGAAGATTTTTTAAAGATTTTCTAAAGAAAAACTGATAAGCCCTTGGGCAGGGCCATTTTTGGCCCAGTGGTCATAATTTGAACAATATTTGTAGAGGACCATAAGATCATGCTACATACTAAATATCAAAGGTCTAGGCCTTACAGTTTGAGAGGAGAAGATTTTTAAAGATTTTCCTATGAAAAACTGATAAGCCCTTGGGCGGGGCCATTTTTGGCCCGGGGATCATAATTTGAACAACTTTTGTAGAGGACCATTAGATCATGCTACATACCAAATATCAAAAGTCTAGGCCTTACAGTTTCAGAGAAGACGATTTTTAAAGATTTTCCTATGAAAAACTGATAAGCCCTTGGGCGGGGCCATTTTGGCCCGGGGGTCATAATTTGAACAATATTTGTAGAGGACCATACGATCATGCTTCATACGAAATATCCAAGGTCTAGGCCTTACAGTTTCAGAGAAGAAGATTTTTAAAGATTTTCCTATGAAAAACTGATAAGCCCTTGGGCAGGGCCATTTTTGGCCCGGGTCATAATTTGAAAATCTTTAGTAGAGGACCATTAGATCATGCTACATACCAAACATCAAAGGTCTAGGCCTTACAGTTTCAGAGAAGAAGATTTTTAAAGATTTTCCTATGAAAAACTGATAAGCCCTTGGGCGGGGCCATTTTTGGCCCGGGGGGTCATAATTTGAACAATCTTTGTAGAGGACCATAAGATCATGCTACATACCAAATATCAAAAGGTCTAGGCCTTACAGTTTCAGAGAAGAAGATTTTTAAAGATTTTCCAATGAAAAACTGATAAGCCCTTGGGCGGGGCCATTTTTGGCCCGGGGGTCATAATTTGAACAATCTTTGTAGAGGACCATAAAATCATGCTACATACCAAATATCAATGGTCTAGGACATATGGTTTCAGATTTAAAGATTTTCATATATTACCATATATGGAAAAAATGACCACGCCCTCTGGCGGCCATGTTTTTTGCCGGATCAAAATTCTTGTAACAACTTTTAAAGTCTATCAACTGAGAAACACTTTGGTGAAAACTATATTCAAATCGGACAAGTCATTCTGGAGAAGAAGATTTTTCTAGATATTGCGTACAGTTGCCATGGCAACAAGACCGATGGCCCCGCCCACTATCTTTTAACAACTTTTGAAGCACACACCCACAGTATGTATCTGACCAAGTTTGGTTACAATTGGGCAGTCGGTTTCAGAGAAGAAGTCGTTTGAAATTGTTGACGGACAGACAGACGGACATACTAACAAATGGGTAGTTGTGTGACTTTTTCCTTTGATCTTTTCTTGTGTGACTAGTCCCACAAGAAAAACTATTTTTGGCTCTAACTTTGGAAAAGAATGATCTGGAAGCTAACCCTAACCCTAACCCTATGTCCCACAACTGGCCAGGTTAATGTCACAAGAAATGGCCAGGTTAATGTCACAAGAGATGGCCAGGTTAATGATTTTACTTGTGGGACTAGTTAGAAAAAGTCACACAACTACCCTTTGGTGAGTGCGGACGGACTGACAGACGGACGCCAGACACAGGGGTATCACAATAGCTCACCTTGAGCACTTTGTGCTCTGGTGAGCTAAACAAGAGGGCCATGATGGCCCTGAAATCGCTCACCAGAGGGAAAGATTTTTAAAGTTTCAACTACATGTATGTTTCTAAACAAAACTGGACACCTGTTTTGTGGGGTGTTATTTGACCCTTTCTCTGTATAATTATAATGGCAAGCTTTCTGGGATGATTTGCTTTATTATAAATATTTTCTAAGTCCAATACCGAACGTTTACCGAACGTTAACTTGGAAAGCATATAACGCACAAAAAATATGTGGAAAAGTTTCATTTTCCATTACATATTACTACGCATAACCTAACAACTCCTTGATATATTGCGTATTTAGAAACGAACGACAACTCTTGTAGAGCACGTTTCGTAACAAAACCAGTTCACACCTGAACGTTTAGAACCCCTTCAGAATTAGAGTACTGATGATTGTTTCAAAGCAGAAATTGTATAAAAATCGCGATTTCAACAATTTATACAAACGGAATTGTTATGGAAATGGAAAATTAAAACTTGTTAACAATAACTGGTGATAATAACCATTGTGATAAATAGAGCATTTGCCTTAGTGATAAATAGAGCATTTGCTCCATGTGGTTTCAAATCTACACAATTCTGAAATTTTCCTTTTCTCTATTTAACCCTTTTCCTCATATAAACATGTTTTCACGCATTTGCAAACAGAGTAGACCCAGATTTACCTCTTTGAATAAGCAGACAACATTTCTAACATATGACAACCCTATCACAGCTTAGCAGGACTTAACCAAAATTAGCACACAGTTTGAACTCAGATCTGACACATACCGGTATGTAACTTTATATGTGGTTTGTATATGAGTTAATTTACTCCTATGGAGCAAATGCTCTATTTATCACAATGGTTTGAAATCTACACAATTCTGAAATTTTCATCTTCTCTAATTAATGCTCCTTATCAGTAGATTTATTCAAAGAGGTAGGATCTGAAACAAGAGGGCCATTGGCCCTATATCGCTCACCTGAGTTACAGTAATACATGTATATTGACATGTTAATTTTTCAGTGGACAACATTTCTAGCAGATGAAATAAGCTTAGTGCACTGCTTTCACCCTTTAACTGCTGAATAAACTTGAACTGAATTCAGAACTAATACCAAGTGACTGGTTGACCAAGACCTAAACTGTTTACAACTTGTGCCATTTTTGCCTTAGCTCAAAATGCCTAAAACTGGTCTTTGAGAAATTCAAATGACTTCAATAAAGCTATGCAATTATACCTTGACCCAGGTATATAGGCAAATAGAGTGCTAGGCAGTACATAATGCCAGTTTTTGTGTGAAATGACCAATAAGAATATCTTTAAAAATCGTTTAACCCTTTCCCTCATATAAAGCTGTTTTTATGCATTAGCAAACAGAGTAGACTCAGATCAGACGACTCCTCCGGAAGCTGTCTGATCTGGGTCTTCTCTGTTTCTTTTGACACAATATAGATCGGATTCTACAGTTTTTGTCAAAGCAAAAACTTCTCTTCAGAGAAATAATGTGTTTTACACATTAAAAATAAGAGTAGACTAGATCAGACGGCTGCTATAGAAGCTGTCTGATCAGGGTCTGCTCTTTTTACATTTGACAAGATATAGATTTGATTTTACAGTTTTTTTCAAAGCTAAAACTTCTATTTATGGCAATAAATTTTTTTTAAGCATTAGCAAACAAGAGTGGTCCCAGATCAATTTTTGTCAAAGCAAACAGGTTAAGGGTTAATAGGTGTTTAGAAATAATTCTAGCTCTAGGTGTGAATATCTGAAGATAATTCAATTAAACGGGTCATTAGTATTTTTAACAATTGAAATTGAGAAGAGTTACCTCTACTGTTATAATGAAGTTATATTTACTTAGTTATTTCATTAATATCATACAAGATTCAGACATTTTAGAACTTTTTAATGTGTTGTCATCAAATTTTATGAAAAAGTAATATTTAAGATGCTTTTTGGGGCAGCAGACTTAATCCACAGTAGTAAGTTTAACCTATCATTGTTAAGGGGGGGGGGGGGGCAAAGGGGGGGGGGCAAAGGGGGGGGGGGCAAATGCATTATCATGTTTTCTTAAGAATTACCATGACTTATATCAGTTGGGCCATTTCATAATCATGTTTTCACAGTTTTCTTAAACATTACCATGACTTACATCAGTTGGGTTTGGACCCAGATCAAAAGTCTAGATGGTGATCATTTTCCTTGATTGCCTGAATTGTTACTTTCCTATATCTCTCACATCTAATTTGAGAGACATTGGAAGACACCATTTAACATCACTTACACTACACACTGGGGTTAATGGGTCAAAATGCCTTTAATGTTTCGTCTGCAACAAAAAGTTATTGTCATCTGCTTCAATTCTTAAAATAAACTTACTTTCATTTTTTTGCAAAAATATGGTTAAGATGACAAACAGTTTGGATCCTGATGAGACGCCGCAGTATGCGGCCTCTCATCTGGATCCAAACTGTTTGCATAGGTAATCACAGTTTCACCACTAGCATGCAAAGAGTTAAGAGTCAGCATTGACCTGGAGAGATTTTACTGCCAAGCAGCTGTAACTTTGACCTGCTGCTGGTCTGCAGATCTGGAGTTGTTTATTTAACCCTTAATTTCTCTCATGTAAACTTGGTTTCATGCATCTGCAAACAGAGTAGACCCAGATAAGGTGGCTCCTATAGGATCAAGGTCTGTTATTTGCTAATGGAATTTGATAGATGTTTCTATGCCTTCTAAAACAGCTACACTGATTCACCTTCAACATTTTATTATAAATAGTTATAAATAGAATGATACTAGCAATCCAATGCAGTTATCTCCCTTTGTCCCTTATGGCTATGCTGATGGGACAAGGGAAATAACTGTGAGGAAATTACCTTTTAAGTGTTACAGATTCTGATGTTAAGTAGCATAAAACCCCAGGGTGAGACCATTTATGGCCCAGGGGTCATTATTTGAACACACCTTGTAGTGGTATATTAGGTGATGCTTCATACCAAATATCTTAGCTCTAGATTATGTGGTTTCAGACAAAAAGATTTTTAAAGGTTTCCCTATATAAGTCTATGTAAAAACTACAAGCCCCAGGGCAGGGCCATTTTTGGCCCGGGGGTCATCATTTTAACAAACTTGGTAAAGGACCATTAGATGATGCTATATACCAAATATCAAAGCTCTAGAAATTGTGGTTTCAGAGAAGAAGATTTTTAAAGATTTAAAAAAAAAACCTGTAAAAGTAGTGGGGCAGGGCCATTTTTTGCCCGGGGGTCATGATTTTAACAAAACTGATAGAGGACATCCTAAGGTACATTTCTGTGAAATTTGGTTGAAATCCTCCCAGTGGTTTAGGAGAAGAAGTCATTTGAAATAAAAGTGAACGGACAGACGGACGGACAGACGGACAGACGGACAGACGGACAGACGGACAGACGGACGACGGACGACAGGCGGTCACAATAGCTCACCTTGAGCCTTTGGCTCAGGTGAGCTAAAAAGCCTTTGTGATAAATAGAGCATTTGCTAACCATTGTGATAAATAGAGCAAAAGCTCCATAGGAGTAAATGTTCTATTTATCACAAAAGTTTCAAACCTACACAATTCTGAAATTTTCCTTTTCTATAATTAATGCTCCTTATCAGTAGATTTATTCAAAGCGGTAGGATCTGAAAAAAGCCTTTGTGATAAATAGAGCATTTGCTCCATAGGAGTTAATGCTCTATTTATCACAATGGTTTCAAATCTACACAATTCTGAAATTTTCCTTTTCTCTAATTAATGCTCCTTATCAGTAGATTTATTCAAAGAGGTATAATAGTCACTTTATGAAACCATTGTGATAAATAGAGCATTTGCCTTTGTGATAAATAGAGCATTTGCTCCATAGGAGTAAATGCACTATTTATCACAATGGTTTCAAATCTAAACAATTCTGAAATTTTCCTTTTCTCTAATTAACCCTTTTCCTCATATAAACATGTTTTCACGCATTTGCAGATGACAACCCTATCACTGCTTAGCATGACTTGACCAAAATTAGCACACAGTTTGGATTCTGATCTGACACAGACCGGTATGTAACTTTATTTGTGGTTTGTATATGAGTTAATTTACTCCTATAGAGCAAATGCTCTATTTATCACAATGGTTTGAAATCTATACAATTCTGAAATTTTCCTTATCAGTAGGTTTATTCAAAGAGGTAGGATCTGAAAAAAGCCTTTGTGAGAAATAGAGCATTTGCCAACCATTGTGATAAATAGAGCAAAAGCTCCATAGGAGTAAATTAATGTTCTATTTGTCACAATGGTGTCAAATCTACACAATTCTGAAATTTTCCTTTTCTATAATTAATGCTCCTTATCAGTAGATTTATTCAAAGAGGTAGGATCTGAAAAAAAGCCTTTGTGATAAATAGAGCATTTGCTCCATAGGCGTACATGCTCTATTTATCACCATGGTTTCAAATCTACACAATTCTGAAATTTTCCTTTTCTCTAATTAATGCTCCTTATCAGTAGATTTATTCAAAGAGGTAAAATAGTCACTTTATGAAACCATTGTGATAAATAGAGCATTTTCTCCATAGGAGTAAATGCTCTATTTATCACAATGGTTTCAAATCTACACAATTCTGAAATTTTTCAAGAGGCAGATTCTGAAAATATCCTATGAGGGAATGGGTTAAAAACAGTGTGAGCAAAGAGAGACTAATTCTGAAGCAGAGTTTTGACCAGGAACTTGACCTATTCAGTGATTATGCAACACAGATGGAGTGACCTCAATCCCTCTAGTTCAGAGGAACCTTTATAGTGTAAAATAATATTTTAAAGTATAACCAACAGGGCAGGGCCAATTTTAACCTCAGAACTATGATATTTACCAATGTCAATAAGGAATACTAAGTAAATCTATACACCAAATATCTAAGCTCTGTGACATGTAGTTTTTGACAAACAGATTTTTGAAGTTTTCCCCATGCCTAACCTAAGTGAGCCCAGCATTCTGCTACTTGTACAGAAAACAACAGTCAGCTAGAAAAAACTGGCCACCCCTGGGACCGTGGCAGAGCCAATTTTGACTCCAGGGACATAATTTATATAACTTTTGTAGAGGACCTATAGGTGATGCTATGTGCCAAAGATGAAAGCTGAGAACCCTGTAGATTCAGAGGAGAAGACTTTTAAAGTTCAAATTGTTGACGACGCACACCACACGACGCACGACGCACACCGCACGACGCACGACAAACGCCGACAGACGACGGACATCAGGCGATCACAAAAGCTCACCCTGAGCACTTTGTGCTCTGGTGAGCTAAAAACTGATAAGCCCTTGGGCGGGGCCAATTTTGGCCCGGGGGTCATAATGTGAACAATTTTTCGTTACTGATGCTTCTGACAAAATTTGGTTAAAATCGGGTCAGCAGTTTCAGAGGAGATGTCGTTTGAAAATGTGGACGGACACCGGACGCCGGACTGACACCGGCAAATAGCGGTCACAATAGCTCATCCTGAGCCTTCGGCTCAGGTGAGCTAAAAATCAAGGGCGAGTGAAAGTTGCATAAGGGTGAGTGGATTTCAGTGGTCACTAGTCCTGCAGGGCGAGTAGCTTTTGAAAAAAGTTACACCCCTGGGATTAATGAAGGTAGGGGCCCGTCTACACATCCGAATTTTCATAGTTTTACATTTCCTAATATTTGCATCTTTTGTATATAGAAAACAATAGGCAGTGTACTGGGACTTTGCAATACTTACGAGTTATCCTATCATTACAAAAAAACGAGGTCCGATTTATCACAATTAGACTGTATATAGTGATTGTATTTCGCACCAATGGTACAGGTATGGTTAACATGACAGAACTATAAAGAAAGTTTGTAACAAGATTAAATTGTTCTGTGGTATTGTTTTCCAGATCAAGATAACCAAGATCGAATTGATCAGTGTTGCCCCTGATCACTCCATAGAATTTGACAGCTGATAATTATATATAGGGAGCGGCAATTATACTACCATTAGTTATGCAGAAAGTAAAAATGTCAAACACAATGAACAAGTTATATTCCAATATTTATTGGATCCAGATAATCTAACAAGAAATAAGACTCATATTACGACTGTTTCGTACATATGACGTTTTCACTTTCTGCAAATATTGATAATTCGGTATATAATTATCAACCCCTGTAATAATGGGGGGTATTATTGGCTTTCAAATTCCAGGTGATCAGGGGCTGCACTGTCCAATCTTGGCCATCTTGATCTCAAAAACAACACAACATGACAATTTATTCTTGTTACAAACATTCTTTATAGTTCTGTCATGTTATCTTTACCTGTACCATAGGTGCGAAATACAATCACTATATAATTGCTTTCCAGGCGAAATCGCCCAATTGGTTTACTATATCGTAGACTCACCTTTTATCGAACCTCACCTGTTTATCGAACCTTTCATTTTTTGTGTTTTAACGCATGTACAAGTTAGTGCATACTACGTCATAAAATCATGAGTACCGTTGCTTTGTCTGTAAACAACGCCTCGTAGCATTAAAAACGAAATATACGTCATAAACAGGTCAATACAGTTTATTTTTCCTTCAACTATGCTAAACATGAGAAAACTCTTAATACGTTATAGAATATCAACATAAATTGAAAAGTGTACCACATTGAAAATGTTTGACAGCTCTGACCCCTTCAGCTTATGCAAAGGTCGCATGCCCATGATCAGGGTTCCCGCTGGCGGTCGCCATATTTATAATCTGGCGATAAAAAAATCAAGTCTGGCGAATTTTGTGGCGAAAGGAAAAAATTCAGAATGTGCAGAGAAATACAGACCCATTTTGGCCCTCTGTCAATTATCGCTGTTTCTTCCATTTGTGTGTATTAAGCGTGTCTGATGTTTACACACATTATCTGGGAAAAGCCCCTCGAATACACCGGAAATCATGCGTGGTTCCCGATTTGTGCCCTACTGGTACACGTATGCAAACAGATTATGCGGGGAACCAGTCGTGTCAAACAATGGCGACGATCTCTACAAGTTTAAGACGTGGGTGATTTCAATAACCTTGTGGCACGTTTATTACTCAAACAAGGGAACTGACACCTAAGGCTATGCATCAAAGAGATTAAAGAACGACAAACTAGGCATTTAATTGGCTCTGGTTTGGGATTATCACGGGCTATTTAGATCAGATCGGTCTTTGTAAGAAACTGTTTCAGCATTACTCAGGCTACTGTGTTAGTTTCTCAGTTGATAATTGGGAAATAAAATAATTCTACTATTTATCAAGTGTCCTATACATTTGTAATTATAGATGTGTTTAATGCTTTCAGTCTGTTTTGTGCCCCTTTTTACCTTCTTTGTTAGTGTTTTTAACAGATATTATTTTTAACAGATGTTATTCATTTAAAATAAGATATTCTGAATTATTTGTTGCAGAGAAAGTAAAACAGATTAGAAATGGTACTTACAAGTTCATGATGATATTTTTCAAATACAAGTAATTTATCTTATAAAATAAGAATCTGAGATGTATACAGAACCAAAGACCTATGATAACAAGAGATGTCACAGTCACGTGACAAATGCCCCCAAAAATTGTACCCTGTGACCTTGACCTTTGACCCATGGACCAGGGAGTTGACACATCGTCTTTGTGTGGTGAACATTTGTGCCAGGTTCCTTTGAAATCCATTCACAGATAAACAAGTAATTGTACCCTGTGACCTTGACCTTTGACATATGGACCAGGGAGCTGAACGCGACACATCGTCTTTGTCTGGTGAACATCTAGGCCAAGTTATATTGAAATCCATTGATAGATAAAGATCTTACAGACCGGACACGAAATTTGTGACAAAGTAATTGTACCCTATGACCTTGACCTTTGACCCATGGACCAGGGAGTTGAAAGCGACACATCATCTTTGTCTGGTGAACATTTGTGCCAAATCATATTGAAATCCATTGATATATAAAGAAGTTACAGACCGGACACGAAATTTGTGACAAAGTAATTGTACCCTGTGACCTTGACCTTTGACCTATGGACCTGGGAGTTGAAAGCGACACATCGTCTTTGTAGGGTGAACATTTGTGCCAAGTTATATTGAAATCCATTGATAGATAAAGAAGTTACAGGCCGGACACGAAATTTGTTACAAAGTAATTGTACCCTGTGACCTTGACCTTTGACCCATGGACCTGGGAGTTGAACGCGACACATTGTCTTTGTGTGGTGAACATTCTGTGCCAAGTTATATTGAAATCCATTGATAGATGAAGAAGTTACAGACCGGACATGAAATTTGTGACATATAATTGTACCCTGTGACCTTGACCTTTGACCCATGGACCTGGGAGTTGAACGCGACACATTGTCTTTGTGTGGTGAACATTTGTGGCAAGTTATATTGAAATCCATTGATAGATGAAGAAGTTACAGACCAGACACGAAATTTGTGACAAAGTAATTGTATCCTGTGACCTTGACCTTTGACCCATGGACCAGGGAGTTGAACGCGACACATCGTCTCTGTCTGGTGAACATTTGTGGCAAGTTATATTGAAATCCATTGATAGATGAAGAAGTTACAGACCGGACATGAAATTTGTGACATATAATTGTACCCTGTGACCTTGACCTTTGACCCATGGACCTGGGAGTTGAACGCGACACATTGTCTTTGTGTGGTGAACATTTGTGGCAAGTTATATTGAAATCCATTGATAGATGAAGAAGTTACAGACCAGACATGAAATTTGTGACAAAGTAATTGTATCCTGTGACCTTGACCTTTGACCCATGGACCAGGGAGTTGAACGCGACACATCGTCTCTGTCTGGTGAACATTTGTGGCAAGTTATATTGAAATCCATTGATAGATCAAGAAGTTACAGACCGGACACGAATTTGGGACAGAAGGACAGACGGACGGACGGACTGACAGTCGGAAGGACGGACAATGCGATTACTATATGCCCGCCTTTGGGGGCATAAAAACATGTTTTATCATAGGTCTTTGACAAAACTGAAAGGAAACAAGAGGGCCATGATGGCCCTTAATCGCTCACCTGTTCGTAACAGATTAATTATTTCAATGACAGATTGCATAATTTGAAAAATCTTGGTAGAAAACCATTAGATGATGCTACATACTAAATATAATAAGTCTAGTCCTTACAGATTTGGAGGAGAAGATATTTTAAAGATTTTCCTATGAAAAACTGTTAAGCCCCAGGGCGGGGCCATTTTTGATCCGGGGTTCATAATTTGAAAATCTTGGTAGAGGACTATTAGATAATGCAACATACCAAATATCTAAGCTTTACAAGTTAAGAGAAGACTTTTAAAGATTTTTAAGAGAAGAAGATTTTTTAAAACTTTCCTATGAAAAACTGATATGCCCCTGGAACATTTTCAACCCAGGGGACATAATTTGAACAATCTTGGTAGAAAACTATTAGATAGCGCTACATACCAAATATTAAAGGTCTCTGCCTTACAGTTTTGGAGAAGAAGATTCTTAAAGCTTTTCATATGAAAAACTGATAAGCCTCAGGGTGGAGCCATTTTTGACCCAGGGGTAATAATTTGAATAATCTTGGTAGAAAACCATTAGATGATGCTACATACCAAATATCAAGGGCCTAGACCTTACAGTTCTGGAGGAGAAGATTTTTAAAGATTTTCCTATGAAAAACTGATAAGCCCTTGGGATAAGCCATTTATGGTCCGGGGGTCATAATTTGATTAATCTTGGTAGAGGACCATTAAATAATGCTACAAACCAAATATCAAAGGTCTATACCTTATAATTTTAGAGAAGAATATATTTAAAGATTTTCCCATGAAAAACTGATAAGCCCCGGGGCGGGCCATTTTTGTCCTTGGGGTCATAATTTGAACAATCTTAGTAGAGGACCATTAGATGATGCTACATACCAAATACTACAGGTCTATTCCTTACATTTTCAGAGAAGAAGATTTTTAAAGATTTTCCTATGGAAAACTGATAAGCCCTGGGGTAGGGCCATTTTTGGCACAGGGGTCATAATTTGAACAATCTTAGTAGAGGACCATTAGATCATGCTACATACCAAACATCAAATGTCTATGCCTTACAGTTTCAGAGAAGAAGATTTTTAAAGATTTTCCTATGAAAAACTGATAAGCCCTGGGGCGGGGCCATTTTTGGCCCGGGGGACATAATTTGAACAATCTTTGTAGAGGACCATTACATCATGCTACATACCAAATATCAAAGGTCTATGACTTTCATTTTCAGAGAAGAAGATTTGTAAAGATTTTCCTATGAAAAACTGATAAGCCCTTGGGCGGGCCATTTTTGGCCCAGGGGTCATAATTTGAACAGTCTTAGTAGAGGACCATTAGATGATGCTACATACCAAATATCAAAGGTCTATGCCTTACAGTTTCAGAGACGATGATTTTTAAAGATTTTCCTATGAAAAACTGATAAGCCCTGGGGCGGGGCCATTTTTGGCCCAGGGGTAATAATTTGAACAATCTTAGTAGAGGACCATTAGATCATGCTACCTATCAAAGGTCTATGCCATACAGTTTCAGAGAAGAAGATTTTTAAAGATTTTCCTATGAAAAACTGATAAGCCCTGGGGCGGGGCCATTTTTGGCCCGGGGGACATAATTTGAACATTCTTTGTAGAGGACCATTACATCATGCTACATACCAAATATCAAAGCTCTTGGCTTTGTAGTTCCAGAGAAGAAGATGTTTAAGTAAATTGTTGACGCCCGCACGTACGCACGACGCACGATGCCGGACATAGGATCATCCCAATAGCTCACCTTGGCACTTTGTGCCAGGTGAGCTAATAAGGGACAAATGATCCAATACTTAAATGTAGATGAGATCCATAGAGGGGTCAAAACAGTCTTTAATTATTGACATAAACAATGATAAGAAATAATAAAGGAAATGTAAACATACACAAGTTGCTTCTGCTGTGGTAAACATTTTCAAGAATAAATGATGGTTTCATGACATAGAATCTGAAGGAAAACTTTGGCTCTAACTTTGGCTCCAACAGATCCAAATTGGCGAAACAAAATTCTTATTTGGCACAAGTTTTTCTCATTTGGCGAAAGTGATGGCGCAAAGAAAAAAGGGAGACCCTGCATGAAATCACGTGATTATGAGTATTATGTGACAGTAAACAGTTTCTAAAATAAAGGTTCGATAAGAAGGTGATATTTTTCTGGCAGCCATTTTTGTTTTTATTATGCAGGCGGTGGGGAACACTGGATTGTTTGGGGATTAATAGATGAGGATAAAATTACTTAATTGTTTCAAGGTATGTATAAAAGATTATTTTGAACTGCTGATTTATTATTTTCTTCAATATTCCAGGGGGTTTTTTGGTCAAAATATCCGGCGATATTCGGTAGTGTTCCCTCCCCCCTCTGAAAAGTATGTTTTTTCCCCCCAATTTTGGAAAAATTCCCCTCTCGTCGGAATTTTCGTCCTCTGAGGAGGCGCCATAATTTACGCTATGCGGTCCGGTACAGTCAGAGTTTTATCAACCCCCGCGCGCTGATTACACTTTGTATCATTCAGGCGCATTATTGATCCATTGTGAACGATTTCAAGCGTCTCGATGATGACCGTGCACATTCTGAATCTGAATCTGAAAATGTCATCCACCGGATCGCACAATAAGAACTCATACAGGAAAATAATTAAAAGACGTCGGAAAGTTGCAAGAAGATAGACATTCTTTTCAAGCAGGCCATTTTGTCACAAAGGCATGTCACTATGTGAATTGGAGTTGTTCATTTTCAAGCGAACCTCCCTGCAAATATTCAGAAACATGGCCAGTTGCTCGCTAGACTGAAGTGTTGTTAAAAAATAATTTAATGATACATTTTTTTATCAACACTTCGATAAGCTCTTACGGTCACGCATCACTATTTTTTCCAGTCCGTGTTTTGGTCAGTCTCAATGGAATCTCACTGGGGTGTAAACAAAAGGAAATAAGATTTTTCTACCCTAGAAAATACTGTATAAGATTTTCACTCACCTAAAATAGAAATTCTATATCCTCCAATGCATTTAATTTGAATCTCCATCCAAGTATGATTAATCAACACTTCCAATCACTCAAAGAAAGTTTAGAAACAAACGTCCAATGTCCGACATTTTGTCAAATTTGACAAAAATGACATCCTTCACATTGAATAAGCATATGTAAGAAATAATTTGTTATTTAGGATTTTTGTGTGTAAAATCAGGGGTGTAAAAAAATTTCAAAAGCTACTCGCCCTGCAGGACTAGTGACCACTGAAATCCACTCGCCCTTATGCAACTTTCACTCGCCCTTGACTTTTCATACATAATATGATATATACTTAAAATTTTCACAATATTCTTATCTATTTATTTAAACTCAAACATATCAACTTACAGGAACATACTGCATAAGTTAAAACTTCAATATTAGTCAGAAACAGAGTGAATCAATGGGTAAAATTAACACTTTTAATGTAACAGTCAGTATTCATGCGGCTGCCACAGAGCAACAGGTTTTCATTCTTAAAATAATGAAGTGTCTTCACTCAGAGTCTGAGGAGCTAGACTGTGGAGGTCTAGCTCTTGGGCCTCTGGGACCTGTCAATTTATGTCCTTGAGTATGCCTAGTTCCCTTTCCAGCATTCAGCCATGTAACTAAACTCTCTGTTGGATCAAACCCCTGTAGTGTAGGGCCATCAACTTTGATCCTCATGAGACTGCTGAGTGAGTCTTGTTTCAGCACAGTGCGTTTTTCAGTTTTCAAAGAATTCATTGCACTGAAACCACGCTCACAGTCAGCTGTTGATTGTGAAACTGTGAGCATGATCTCAATCAATGGCAGCACTGCACAGAAATCTCTCTTTTCATCTTCAGTCAAGCTAAGAAGTGATTCGTAAGTATCTAACAATGGTCTTCTCAAGTTTTGAGAAATATAGTTTTTCATGGCAAGCCACTGGTCTGCAGCATTTTCCTTTTCTTCCACAGTAAGGAATGGTGTGTAGAACTCCACCAGTTTCTCCATTTCAGCATCCCCATACTGCCTAAACTCATCACACTGTGTTGTTTTGTCTGGCCAGAGCTTAAAGTCAAATACACGGAATAGTGAGTGGGGTTCTCCACCTAGGTGTTTGATAGAGCGTTCTTCCAAGAAAAAGGCTGAGTCTTCAAGCAGAGAGTCTATGTCAACTTTCACTTGTTCCAAAGAGTCAATGTTTCTTCTCTGTCCCCCTCTAACTATAGTCATTCCTTTGAATTCATCACCTTCCTCGTTCACCCTAAGAAATTTTCTCAACATTTTCCCTCTTCTGTTTTTCATATGTAGCAGGTCATCCTTGAGGCTGTTGATCTTGCGGCTTATCTCAGCTACCAGGCATGTTGACATTTGGAACGCCTCTGACACAGCTGTCAGTACACCCACCCAGTCGAACAGAAAATGTAGGAACACCAGAAACCTGAAATGCACAACAAATGCGAAAAATTTAGTAATGCAATATTGACTTTCTCAAAGTCAATATTGCACTATAAATAATTAATTAAAATCATACTTTAACAAAAAATATTATACATTGTAACCAAGTTTCACTTTGTTTTATCTTCTGACCAATAAAGTTAGTATAATTTTGCATGCCTTGTGACAAATTGTACTAAATTTATTTTATAATGGATTCAATCATTGATTCTTTAAATTTATATTTTTACCATTTCAATTTCTTTTACATTATAATTATCAGTTCGCATATGTTTCATGTCAAATGTCTTAACTGAATGATATTAGTTTATAAATTAATAATATTATGCAGTGAAAACATGACTCACTGTGAACAATTTCGTTTTGACAAGTGTACAAGAAGTAAAAACAAACCTTTCCGATTTCAATTCCTGAAGGTAAGCTGTCGCTTTTGCTCCATCCTCGCCCCTCTTAGCTGCAATTTCGTCAAGATGGACACAGGTTACTTCATAGTTGTCAAGTAAAGACTGCAAAGCTCTTTTCTGACTTGCCACCCATCTAACTTGCTGTATCCCTCCATAGTGCTTGACATCCTTGTCAAGGGCAGAAGCAATGTCATACAGTTCCCTTCGCTTTTTTGGCGAGTAGTAGTAGAATTTGAAAATCCCTTTCAATGTTTCCTCAAATTTGTTTAGGTAAGGGCACCCCTTTTTACTGTCACACACTGCAAGTTCTAGATTATGGGCAATACAATGAACAACCATCATGTATTCTTCACATGTACCTTCTCGTATCTCATTAATATCATCCTTTAACAGTTTAACTGCACCACCTTTCTTACCCATGTTGACGGATGCCCCATCCGTATTTATGCCTACAAGTTTCTCAGACAGATTTTCCAAAGAGATACCTATTGAATCAAGTGCACAAAGAATACCAGTTTTTACACCTACAGCATGACCGTGATCTAGATCAACAATATCTGCTAACTTTGTGCACAGTTTTCCATTTTCACCAACATATCTGATATACACGATTTCTTGTTCTATAATCGCTTTATCTGTGGACCCATCACTTAAAACACTAATGAATCTTGTTTTTTGAACACTGGCTGATGTCTCGGCCTTGATAGTATCGCCAATGCTGGAAATAAAATTTGAACAGGCCTGTCTGTTTCGGTTATTTTTCCCAACAGTTACACCATTTTTTTCTAAAAGGTCACACAGTCCAGGGAATTTTGAGAATGCTTCACCTTCCTCTGCAACATAGTATGCAGTGTTCATGAGGATAGTGTACTTTTCACTGTTAATTTCGTCAACTTTCCTTGCACACTTTGCCATAGAGGAACTCGCTGGCAGCTGTAAAACTCTCTTCCGCTCAACACACATAATATGCTTATGGCTTTTTTTCATGAATTTTTAAAGTTTCTTTCTTAAACTTGGATTCGACTCCAATGTATAAGGATGATTTAACATCTGCAAGAGAAGGAAATTCTCTGCAGACACTACAGAATAGCGTGTTACCCTCCTCTCTAGCCAATTGAAACTCAGAAAACCACTGCTCTTGTACTTTTCTTGTTCGTTTAACTCTATCATATTGTTTCTGGGTCTCTTTCTTCCTTTTCTCTCTTTCTTTTTTACTATCGTCTCCACCCCCCCTGCTTTCCCCCAAAGAACGACCGTAAGCTTGTTTGTTTAGACATATTATGATTTTGACATATAGCGGGAAAACCAACGGTGCTTCCGTTTTTTTCGGCCTCTAAACTTTTGACGTGTTTGAATTAGGTACGAAAGCGTAGAAGGTTTAAATCTAGAATGTTTCGCAGTTTGGCGGATTAGTGTACAAAAAAACGTTATTACACAGTTATGCATATTTTAATTTCATACTTCGATTGAGTATTTGAACCACCGCTCGAAAATGTTAACACAAATAAACCTTCTTTGGACGAAACATTCGTACTTGAGCCGGATATAGTCGCTATGTAACAGGTGCGTGTGTAATCGGAACGCCTCTAATTTCTTTGTTGATAATAGTGACGTGCGAGACACTGTGGAAATTATGTGTTCAATCTGACACATTCGGAGAATTTTCAGCCGTTTTCATTTGCAATTCAAGGTATTTTACTGAAGGTTATCAATTTGGAAAGTACCAAATAAAAAAATCCACTCACCCTGAAGGTCGAGCATATGTTTTAAAGCACTCGACCGACTTCAAAACCTACTCGCATTGGCGAGTGGGCGAGTGGAATTTTACACCCCTGAAAATTTTGTATAAAAACATGGTAGTATTGAGTTTAATGTTAAATTGAGATAAAATACAAGAGTATGATAATTGTAATGTTACTAAAAATAGAATCTGATACCGTAAGAACCACTTCACATTAGAATCACTTTTACTGACTTATAGACTTATAAGGAATAGATGTACCTTGGATTTTTTAAAGTGTACTGCTAAATTAATCATGAATGCAACTATAAGTGATAATTAATATATATAATTACTAATTTTTTTAGTTACAAAAAAATCGGGGCAAGTTCATTTGGGACATGGCAAGTTAATTTTATAAGCTTACTTGCTCTGGGCCTGCCAGTCAAAATTTTTTCTTGGAGCACTGGTTTTAAGGCTGATCTGTGAATATTCAGGCTAATTTAGATGAAAATATTCAGAAAAAATTACCTTAAAATAATCCCAGAAATACCTCAGAAGCCACCTCCTGCAATGTAGATTTCATGAATTCATCGGATTTTACGATTCATTAAAGGCATTTCAAAGCTCCTTATATAAGTGACCCCCCCTATATACACAGTATCCAGCTGTGCTCCTGCAGTGTCCAGTCAGGGTCCATAGCCATAGTAGACAGTGTTTTCGTTTACGTCGTAATCATATCTAAATACGCACCAAAAATTGTTGGAACGCAAAATTGTCAAGTACGTTGCGTCCATGGGACGCAAGATCAATGATAGAAGTTTTACCGATTTAAATGAATCCAGGTAAATTAACAACTGATACTCGGTCTTACATCAATCCGGATCAATAAACAAAGTGAATCTCACTCCGTTTTCTTGACATTTTTCCGAAATTGCAACGCATCTATTAATATCGAGTCCTGGGTTATTCCAGGTACGTAGGAGGGCATCTGTGTTGACTGGTTACGATTTCCACCCTAATGTCAGCATCTAAAATTATGTAATTCTATGAGAACCGTTCTGTCGCGTAGTAATGACATTTGGGTGCTGAAAAAAGATGGCGTCTGCTAGTAAAAAGTTGAACACGCCAGGAACTTTAAAGCGTTATGGGTGCAAGATCGTGAGTTTAAAGACTTGTAAGTAAATGATGTTAGCCCTGAAACCAATAGAATTACCATGTGATGCTTTGTATACACTGAAAATGAAGTGAAACCCGCTTTTACGTACCAGCGGATACAGTGATGCTCAGCTCAGCTCATGCTCATCGTCGTGCACTTCAAATCAAAGCATCAAGAACTACCTTATTATACAGTGCTTATAACACTTATCTTTTTGATGTTAAATGATACATCAGTGTAAGTCTTAAATAGTTTTACCCCTTTACATTTAATGGTGCAAAAAATCTCCATTACAAAAGCAGAAGTGAAATCATCTGGGACTCAGTTGTATTTACTTGGGACGCAACTTTTGCTGATGCCCTGGGTCCCAGGGACTCGGTAAAATTCAATCCTAATGAGAACACTGGTAGATAAAGTTATGCAATTATAGCATGGTCTCACGTCTATCGAACCTCTTAACCTTTGACCAGGAAAAGAAAACGTTTACTTTGAATATTTTTAAAAAAAAATTAAAAAAATCAGCAGTTCAAAATAATCTTTTATACATACTTTGAAACAATTCAATAATTTTATTCTCATCTATTAATCCCCAAACAATCCAGTGCTCCCCACCACCCACATAGCAAAAACAAAAATGGCTGCCAGAAAAATATCACCTGCGTATCGAACCCTTATTTTAGAAACTGTTTACTGTAACATAATACTCATAGTCATGTGATTTCATCATGGGCACGCGACCTTTGCATAAGCTGAAGGGGTCAGAACTGTCAAACATTTTTAATGTGGTACACTTTTCAATTTATGTTGATATTCTATAACGTATTAAGAGTTTTCTCATGTTTAGCATAGTTGAAGGGAAAATAAAGCTGTATTGACCTGTTTATGACGTATATTTCGTTTTTAAAGCTACGAGGCGTTGTTTACAGGCAAAGCAAAGGTACTCATGATTTTATGACATAGTATGCACTTGTGCATGCGTAAAAACACAAAAAACGAAGGGTTCGATAAACAGGTGAGGTTCGATAGAAGGTGAGTCTACCATACATTGATCCTCTGTGATGGTAGCCCGCCTTATCAATTTGTGTATCAGATCCCTGACAGTCAACTCCCAAAATACACAGCATGGGGTTAATGGGTCAACATTCCTTTCGAAATGCCTTTAAATAAATGTTTAAACTAAAACTTAGCGCAATTGTCCAATACTCACCTGGTTTGAAGATAATTGATTGTTGATAGCGTGGTTGGATACTGACAGATTTTACCCCCACCCACTCAGATAACAAACGTATCCAGGGTTGTCGTTGCTTTTTATTGGCGTATTTCATAGATTAAGTAGCCACAGTCAAAACAATGTAATGCTTGTTAAAAAAAAGTTTACAAAGAAAATGCTCTTCAACTGATTAAATAATCTAAAGTAAGCGTTTGTTTACATTTTTTTCACTTTCAATTGCTTTAGAGTCGGAACGCATGCGCAGCTGCAGGAATGTTGACTGGTTCCTCGCATATTTTGTTCACCGGTAAAATCACACGAATTGTGAGAATTACACAATACGGCCGTAAATTTCGACGATACCCCAATATCAACTTTAAAATGCTTTTGATTGGAGTGATTAAACAGTTCAATAAGTAAAATATACATTTTAACAGCGTTTTATGTAGGCATAATGTTTGCGGACTTTAATTCGTTGATTATATCATTATGCAAAAAATATTAGTCTGCGCAGTCTCAATGCAGATCAATTCAACCTTTGGGATGAATAGATTAAAAATAAAGATGTGCATTTATGTATGCAAACCGGTTTCAATTTCGTATGTTTGGATTCCATTTCGTACTTTGTTTCCATTTCGTATTTTAGTAATACCGGTTAAATTCGGATAATAGAGGTTATTTGCAAACACGTCTGATCAAATTCCAAATGGCTTGAATCTCATAACGATATTCATAATACAAATATCGGAGTGTCTATTTCCACGTATTTTTTCTAACCGGTGAAAGGGTAAAAATCACACTCATCGTGAGAATTACACAATACGGCCATAAATTCCGATAAGATTGAGATGCATTTAATTGGACGAATAAACTATTCATATAAGTAAATTATAAATCTTAATACTGTTTTATGAAGGCCAAATGTAAGCATATTCCAAAATATTCTAAAATCCGTGCCTTACGTGGAAATAGACTCGGCCTACAAATATATATTCTAAACCAACCATAGACCGTCATTTTTTACTATAAAAATATATTGGGTCCGAAACGACCAAAGTGATGGGTCCGAAGTGATGTTATCCAACTGACGTCAGAATAGTCATTACCGTCTGATTCTTTCAATCCTTTGAGAAACTATTGCACCTGGTAGATCCCTTTTTATCCACAAATGTAATAAACAGGTTGTTACACAGGTGACTAGGACCGCAGAGTGATATAGTCCCTTACCTTGATATACCTGTAGTCCCTCGTGTTTAAGCCCTAGAGCCAATCTCAAGGTGACATGCCAATATCGCTGAGGCCCTAGTCACCTATGAAATAACCTCTACATGTATTTATTTGTTATATGAATATTTATGGTGTAGGGGGTTAAGAAATATATTTTAATCATAAAAAATAATTTTATTTGCAGGGGACAGTAATTTCAACAAGATTCCAAACAATCATGAACCTGACATACCAGTTTTCTAACAGAGCCCACGTTGCTTTAATTGCCACAAAAACGGAGAATAATATTGCTTTATTGACAAAGAGCGAATCGATGAAACACTTTTATCAACATCCAGACAAGACTTCCCAATACTCATCTAAGTACATGTATGAAAAGCTTGATCAACTGGTGCTGACTTTGTGATATATGAATTATTAAAATCTACTGAACTACAAGCAGCCAGTGTTTGCTGATCTCCAGATGGAACATTAAATGGTTAAAGATTGTGGTGGAACATTGAAAAGCTTTAGACTGTGTGACCTTGACAGCACAGTAGGTAGAGTGTTGGCATGGTAAGTCAAAGGCCCTGGGTTCAAGTCCCTTTCGAGTCACCACTTTTTCACATGTACCAGTTAATTGCAAAACAATTTGGTCAAAGACGGTATGATGGTGATTCTAAACGGAAAGTAGAATATATGTTAGACATGCTGAGAGAGATGGGCAGTACTCTGAATCTTGATGCTTTTCAACAACTTGGACATATCAAAAAGCAGAAAGGACTATCAGAAGCTATGCTGAAGTTTTGTAAAATGAGCAACAAAAATGAATGAACCTTCTGAACTACTTTGGACACAAGCAGCCAGTATTTGTTGGTCATCCCCCATTAAGATGATGCTCAGTTTGTTAAAAACCACAGTTGACATGTCATAGTGATCAAATTTTGATCATAGCAGTTAAGTCTTTACTCCATAAATATTCATGTTAGAAATAATGACATCATGAATATTAATGAGTTGAGTTTTTGCAATGGCATTATTAAGACAGGCATTTTTGGCCATAACAGAAACTGTAGAGCCAGATGTATATTATGTCATAAGCAAACAGAACATACCCTGATCAGACAACTCCTATAGGCATATAGCTACAGATAAGGGTGTGTTTCCAAATACTAATTTAATTGTCATTTCTCCACCAAACCCTACACTGTGACCACTTTATAGAATTGTCTTTTCGAGAAGATTTCTGAAGATAGGTCATAGTATAAGGTTTGGTGGAGAAATAAAGGAGTTATTCCTGAACATGTAATTGGTGCATCTTATCTGGAGCTCTGTATAGGAGCTATCTGGTGTGGGTCTACCCTGTTTGCAATGGTGTAGAATGGCCGGTATTTACCGCTCAACCCTGCGTATTTATGGAGTATTTAACACAGTATTCATGAGTGGTATACATGTACAAGGAAGAGGACTGACAACCAGATGGCAATATACATATATATAAGAGCTGAATATCTCTTTTAATCATTTTTGAATGTCCCTTTAACTAGTGTATCCCCTAGGGTCCAATGAAGGCACAGTAATTTTTGTTGAAAAGGGCATTGGTTTATAGACCCTGGTGCTTCACCAATCCTTGAATCTTGTTTTTAATGTATGATGCTATGTAATGTCAGTAAAATTTGGTAACCTTATCCTTTTAACATTTACACCCCTTTTAAGTCTTTACAAAAAGGGTACATCAGTATCATACAGCCCCTATGATAACTTATTGACTAAGGTCTACTCTGTCTGCTAATTAAAGTACTGTAGATCAGAATATACAATTCAGGCTGTGGCAGTGAAGTGCTTGATAATGTGGACCAGAATGAATTTTTCTTAACCCATTCCCTCATAGGCTATTTTTAGATCCAACCTCCTTGAATAAATCTACCGAAAAGGAGCATCAACTAGAGAAAAGAATTTTTTTAGAATTTTGTAATTCTGAAACCATTGTGATAAATTGTAAAATAGAGCATTAATTTTGTTCCCAAGGAGCAATTAATGCTCTATTTATCACAATACATGTAGTTTCCAAAAGTTACTTTAACAGAGGCGTAGAAAGGCGTATTTATGTAGGAAAGGGTTAAGTAAAACTTCAAATTGATCATAGTTTCTGATAAACATTGTATGTTTATGAACAAGGGATAACATGGATCATCATTGTATAACATAGTATGTCAATGTATATAGTGTATTTATATAAATATGTAACATGTTTAATGCAATAGTATATATAATTAGATTGAAAAGGAAGATATTTTAATTACTTAATGTCAAGACTAGTTTTGCTTCATCCTTAACCCATTCTCTCATATTGATGCATTTTGATGCATGCATGTATGTTAAAGTCACTTTTTTAAACCATTGTGATAAATAGAGCAAAGGAGCAAATGCTCTTTTTATCACAATGGTTTAAAATCTACTGTTTTTCTTGTAAGTGCTTCTTTTCAGTAGATTTGTTCATAGAGGTTGAATCGAAAATAACATATCAGGGAATGGGATAAAAGATTGTAACTAGATTGTAACTTAATTCTATTGAGTTGCTGCAACATCATTTTTCTGAAAAACTTGTTTGCTCTTTCTTCAGCACATGGTTTTGTTTCAATAATTTGCCTAACATACACTTAACCCTTTCCCGCATATTGACGACTTTTGACAACTCAGTAAAAGTCACTTTGTGAAACCATTATGATAAATAGAGCATTTGCTCCTTTAGGAGCAAATGCTCTATTTATCACAATGGTTTTTTTCATAGGAAAATCTTTGAAGATCTTCTGATGAAACCTTAAGGCCTTGATATTTGGTATGTAGCATCATCTAATAGTCCTCTACAAAGATTGTTCAAATTATGATTCCTGGACTAAAACTGGCCCTGCCCCGAGCTTATCAGTTTTTCATAGGAAAATCTTTAAAAATCTTCTACTCTAAAACTGTAAGGCCTATACCTTTGATATTTGGTATGTAGCATAGTCTATTGATTTTCTACCAAGATTGTTCAAATTGTGACCCCAGGGCCAAAAATGGCCCCACCCCATGGCTCATCAGTTTTAAGCTCACCAAAGCACAAAGTGCTCAGGGTACCTTTTGTGATTGCCTGATGTCCGTCGACGTGCGTTGTCCGTCGTCAGTCGTCAACAATTTGAACCTTTGAAAATCTTCTCCTCTGAAACCAGAAGGTTCTTAGCTTTCATATTTGGCACATAGTATCATGTTCAGGTCCTCTACAAGTTATATAAATTATGGCCCTGGGGTCAAAATTGGCCCCGCCCCAGGGGTGGGCTGTTTTTAGTAGAAACAAATAGTGAAATCTTTGAAAATCTTCATCTCTGAAACTGGAAGGCTCTCAGCTTTCATATTTGGCACATAGCATCATGTTCAGATCCTCTACAAAAGTTATATAAATTATTGCCCGCTGACAAAATTGGCCCCGCCCCAGGGGTGGGCAGATTCAATAGAAACAAATAGTGAAATCTTTGAAAATCTTCTTTTCTGAAACTGGAAGGCTCCCAGCTTTCATATTTGGCACATATCGTCATATTCAGGTCCTCTACAAAAAGGGATATAAATTATGGCCCTGGGGTCAAAATTGGCCCCGCCCCAGGGGTGGGCAGTTTTCAGTAGAAACAAATAGTGAAATCTTTGAAAATCTTCATCTCTGAAACTGGAAAGCTCTCAGCTTTCATATTTGGCACACAGCATCATGCTCAGGTCCTCTAAAAAGTTATATAAATTATGGCACTGGGGTCAAGATTGCCCCCCCCCCCCCCAGCGGTGGGCAGTTTTCAATAGAAACAAAGAGTGAAAACTTTGAAAATCTTCTCCTCTGAAACTGGAAAGCTCTCAGCTTTCATATTTGTTACAGAGCATCTTGTTCAGGTCCTCTACAAAAGTTATATAAATATTGGCCCTGGGGTGAAATTTGGCCCGCCCTAGGGGTGTCTTGTTTTCAATAGAAACATATAGTAAAACTTTGAAAATCTTCTCCTCTGAAACCAGAAGGTTTTCAGCTTTCATATTTTGCACATAGTATCATGTTCAGGTCCTCTACAAAAGTTATATAAATTATGGCCCTGGGGTCAAAATTGGCACCGCCCCAGGGGTGGGCAGTTTTCAGTAGAAACAAATAGTGAAATCTTTGAAAATCTTCATCTCTGAAACTGGAAAGCTCTCAGCTTTCATATTTGGCACAAAGCATCATGCTCAGGTACTCTGCAAAAGTTATATAAATTATGGCCCTGGGGTCAAAATTGGCCCCGCCCCAGGGGTGGGCAGTTTTCAATAGAAACAAATAGTGAAATCTTTGAAAATCTTCATCTCTGAAACTTGAAGGCTCTCAGCTTTCATATTTTGAGATATTATCATCTTCAGGTCCTCTACAAAAGTTATATAAATTATGGCCCTGGGGTCAAAATTGGCCCCGCCCCAGCGGTGGGCAGTTTTCAATAGAAACAAAGAGTGAAAACTTTGAAAATATTCTCCTCTGAAACTGGAAAGCTCTCAGCTTTCATATTTGTCACAGAGCATCATGTTCAGGTCCTCTACAAAATTTATATAAATTATGGACCTGGGGTCAAATTTGGCACCGCCCCAGGGGTGGGCAGTTTTCAGTAGAAACAAATAGTGAAATCTTTGAAAATCTTCTTCTCTGAAACTGGAAAGCTCTCAGCTTTCATATTTGGCACATAGCATCATGTTCAGGTCCTATACAAAAGTTATATAAATTATGGTCCCGGGTATCAAAATTGGCCCCGCACCAGAGTTGGGCAGTTTTCAATAGAAACAAATAGTGAAATCTTTGAAAATCTTCTTCTCTGAAACTGGAAAGCTCTCAGCTTTCATATTTGGCACATAGTATCATGTTCAGGTCCTCTACAAAAGTTATATAAATTATGGCCCTGGGGTCAAAATTGGCACCGCCCCAGGGGTGGGCAGTTTTCAGTAGAAACAAATAGTGAACTCTTTGAAAATCTTCTCCTCTGATTGTCTGGTGAGCGCTTCAGGGCCATTCTGGCCCTCTTGTTTATTGGTAAGTCTTTAAAAATCTTCTACTCCGAAACTGTAAGGCCTAGAAAATTGGTATGTAGTATCAACTAATGGTTTCTACTAAGATTGTTCAAATTATGAGACCTGGACCAAAATGGCCCCGCTAGGGCTTCTGTGAAATCTCCTTCTGTGAAATTGTAAGGCCCAGACTTGAAATTTATATGAAGCATCACCTAATGTTCCTTTATTGTTCAAATTGTAACATCCAGGCCTAAAATTTTGGCCCTTGGTTTCATTTTGGCCCGAATCTGAAGCCGACTGATTTTTACATAGAAATACAGTGTATGCATAAGTGTATAGAAACCAGGTGAGCGATTTAGGACCATCATGGTTCTCTTGTTCCAAATTGTGAAACCCTGCAATGTCTTAAACGGGATGTCCCTACATTTGATGCGTTTCATAAACACTTAAAATATACAAAACTCATTTGTTTACATGCTGAAAAGTAGTATATTGTATATTCCGAGAAAGCTATTACGTAAACAATGGAGGGATCGGGTGATCATCGGCAAAACACGGAAACACTTAACGGAAAAGGCCGATAATATTGTGTTGTAGAACAAAAATGATCAGTATTGATGAAATCGGTTTTCGAAATAAGTTCAAATTGGGAACCTTCATAATAATGATAGAGCATAACAAATACCAAGTGTTATGCTATTCTTGAAAATATGCGATCATTGTAGGGACTTCCACTTTAAAGTTGAAAACTATAGCATATCTGAACATTATTATTGAAATATGGTTTGCCTGTCAATGTTTCTGTATCATATGTAGTGTAGCTATTTAGTTTAGATGTAAGAGTTACTATTCATGATTCCATTTGATGTTTCAATAACCTTTATTGAACAGCCACTTGTTTTTACCATGATGACCTATGATTACAGTGACAGCCTAATGCAACGAAAAGGGTTGTCAATTTGCATTCAAGTTCTACCTATCATAAGGAATTGTCAATTAACATCTGAATGGCTGTTCAACAGAGGTTTTACAAAAATCGGGTAAAAGTGGAAATACAACCATGTTTCGATTTAACATTTGATTACATTTTTTATTACATTCAAACAGATGCTTTACTTGCAATATATGTTTATTTGCTGTTTTGTACTTTTTCTTGCCATTGTCTACAATAAAATTTCCATCAGGAATATATTTACATGTACTCTTTGTTTTCCTCCCATTTCAAAATCTATGAACAATTTCAGATGATCTGAAGTTGTTCAAAAGATCTGAGTATACCATTATAGCATGTAAAACAATACAAACATTCTTGATTATCTACTTGTAATGTTTGTTAGATTCCAATATTTAACTAATTCCAAACTTATTTTTGTATATATTTACATCAATATATTTATATAATGTTTTTCGGAAAATCAATATTTCTTGACACTGATCGACTTATGCCTTGAATGTGTTGTACTTCAGATTTGGAAATTGCGTTTGAAATATTTACATAAATCATGCAAAACACCAACTACCTTCAGATAAGATTTCAACATCTGGGAACATAAAAAATAACTCGCAAACAAACCACCGAAATACAGTAGTACCTCTCTAGATCGAACAGAAAATAAACATAACAGGTGGCTGCTTGATGCAGGCTGACAACGATACGGAAATTTTCAGCATACAGCAGTCGTTAACGCCCATCCTTAATGTTTATTTTTGTCCGGTTTAGAGAGGTTCTACTGTATTCAACACTTTTTCTTTCCAAAAACACAGACACTTTCAGTACTATCAGTACTTTGATTTGGAATTGATGTTAGAATATATAAAATATAGTATAAAATCAAAGTACTGACAGTACTGAAGGTTTCGGACATAATATATATTTATTATATTGAATGTTTGCTGTGGATTTTTCAGAAAATCATGTCAGTAGTTTGGAAGACATTTAAAGAATTTTTTTTATGAACATGTCACACACAGTGCGATTCCAATAGCTCAACTTGCCACTTTGTGCCAATAGAGCCAAAATTGATGTTTAATGTAGTATAGAGCCATCACTGCATTATTTGAAAGTAAGGGTCATACTTCTGCTACTATCTGGTGGACCATAACAGTAATTAGCAAGCATCATTCACTTATATACACTTCCACCAATTTTAGACATATTCCTTATGATTCTAAATACCCTACACAATAATTGCCAAATATACTGTGGGGTGATATTAACAATATGACAAATTATAAAGTAACAAATATATTTCAACTTAGCATGGCAGGATACAACAGGGAAAATAAAATTAACTAGAAAATTGTTTCTGATGCACCACTCCCCCTAACAATAGTGTCTCTATATTAAGCACTTTTGACTATGTGTTATACAGTGAAGAAATTTTCAGAGTCCCATAATTCTGGTAAAATGGTCAGAGCAATAATTACATTCTTTAAGAAAATCTTCACATTAAGGTTGACAGCTTATCATGGGTGAAAATTTGAAGTAAAACCTCCCATTGGTATATGGGTTGTTAGACACATAATATTGTTTCACTTTATATTATATAGTGAAGACGATTTCAGGGTTCCATATCGGGTACAATTTGTCTGAGCAAAATAAGCCTTTCTGTGCTTTTGCAAACAGAAAAGACCCTTAATAGTTTATCCATGCCTATACCTTGTCTTTTTGTGTGATTGTGTTGTATTTTCTTACTTCTTCCTGAGGAGACTGCGAGTGTGAGTCTGTTCAGGGTCAATTTGTGAGTCTGTGCTGCAAACAATACATACCCCGATCAGTTACCACAACTGACCAGGGTCTTTGCTATTTGCAGCATTATACATGTAACAAGTATATCAAGAAATGATATAATTAAAAATAAATTATAGTCATACATGCAAATTACAGTTAGTGCTGTCTAATTCGTGGCGCGATTCTGGGGTTTTCATGTTTGTAATCGCGGATACTTTGTCCTTGTCTACGGGCAGTCATTTGTCAGTGATCACGTGGCCTTTCCTTTCTCTATCAGTTTTTCACGCACTTTTTCTGACGAACATCCGAATACAATTCTGTCTCTGATCATTTCGTCAACTCTGTCTCAAAAGTCACAGTCCTTCGCGCTTATTGTCAATCGCGCAACATATTCGTCGATTGATTCATTGTTCTGTACCTCGTGGTAGAAATTGTACCACGCAAAAACTGGATTTGCTTTTGGTAGAGTGACTATTGCCAGATAAGGCCTCTATTTTAAGAGTAGGTGAGACCCGTCTGTTAACAAGACATGTTATATACCAAAATGTTTGTTAATGTCTGTAGTATCCGACTCTGCCGGCATAAATTTGGAAAAGTGGTGGCGTTCCGAGAAATCCAAGATGGCGTCCAAGATGGCCGCCGTTTTTGGAAGCACCAGCTTAAGTTAGATATATCAAAATGGCAGAAACATCTTCAAAGTTTCTGAAAATGTTTTGCATAAATATTGTAAAAGACACATTGGCATTTTTAAAAATACATCTCTTTGTATTATCATAGTTCATTGTCAAGGTCATTTTAAGGTTAATCGGGTAAAAATACAAGTTTTCGCAATATTTAACATTGAAATTGAATTGTTTACATAACACTAATAGACAATAACTATTCAAAATATACATTTAAATGCAGTGTTATGATTGGCTTAAATGATAAAAAAGAAATAAAACACATTCATGTTACAACCTTGGAAATATTTGGCAATAAGTATTATACTTACCCCACCCACCATTTTTATAATGGGAATTTTTAAATTAGATTTGGAGGAAGTTCAAAGTCTAATTCCGTCATATGGCCTATCTATTTATCAAAAGAAGGTAGATTTTATCAGATATAATTGGAATAATTGTATTCTGAGTCTATATTTTAATTGTAAGGTCCGTAACTCTGCTTGAAAATAGGTTACTGCAACGATTAGACAAATGTATTGAAGTAATTTCTCACAGTGTGCGGCTTGTATCAAAATATTTCTATTTGAATAAACATTAAATATAAATCTACATGTACAATCCTGGTAAAATATCAACATTGATATAAACCCTACACAAATAGAGTTAAAACCACACAGCCTTGCCAGCACAAATTCTGAAAAGTGGTGGTGTTCCGAGAAATCTAAGATGTCGGCCAAGATGGCCACCAGTTTTTAGCATCTATGTAAGTTAAATATATCAAAATTGCAGAAACGGTTTCATAGATATTGAACATCTTTTGCATAATTATTATAGAAGAGAAAATGGTCTTTTGAAAAATAACTTATTTGGTATTATCATAGGTCATCGTCAAGGTAATTGTGTAGGGTCCGTAACTCTGCTTGAAAATAGGTTACTGCTACAATTAGACACATGTTTTGAAGTAATTTCTCATAGGATGCAGCTTACATCAAAATATGAATACACATTAAGTATAAACCTACATGTACACTCCTGGTAAAATATGAACATTAACCCTTTCCCTGTTCTATATTTATTCCACACTTCAATACCTACTGAATATTCAAGGACAAAATAGTTGTAATGAAATACGAAAGTTGGAACATTGTAGCTATTTTAGAAAGAAAAGAAACCGATCTATAAAATTCCACTAGCAAACAGAGCAAACCCTGATCAGATGGCTCCTATAGGAGCCATCTGGTCTAGGTCTACTCTGTTTGCAAATGCGTGAAAACACGTTTATATGAGGGAAAGGGTTAATATAAACCCCACAAAAAATAGAGTTGAAACCACACAAGCCCTGTCCCAAGAGATGACAGATGAGTGAGTATATCAGCATGTTTGGTCATGATCTAAAAAGCCTTTTTCTTGCCGATACCAAACTATGAGGAGCATGTGTCACATCCAGTAAGGCAGTGAACTTGGAGTAAAATGCACCTCTCTTCTGGATGCTGAACACTCTGAACTCTACATAGGGACCCATTGATGTTTTCAAATGTTTCAAGGAAATCAGATTTCTTGGTCGACATCATAACACAATCATCTGTGAACAAGCTTAATGTAAATTGTGAGTTCTTAAAATACATGTATAATACTAGCTTAATGGGGATCTTCTTGAGTGAATTAATTGCCAACAATTGTTTCCACTCCGTTTATCTGAAACACCTTGGATTTGGCCTTGACCTTGGATTGGGAAGAACTCATGGTTTTGACCTTTGGCCATGGCAATGGATCAAAGTCATAGAACATCTGATTTCCCTTCTGATGGCACCTCAACAGACTGAGCTTTATGTCAGCAGAAGCCGCAACCCCAGTAGCAAAGGTTACAGGTTTTGAATAAGGATTGTTGATAGAAAACGTTTCAAGCACCTGGTAAGGCATGAACTGGGAATACACAGTGCGATTGGAGGAAAACAGGAATGGGAGGAGTCTGGTCTTTGTGTACACACTGAGATCCCATATATACAAAGATACAAAGTACATATTTAATGGTAATGACACTTCATTTAAGTAGTAATGCCAGAATATGTACAACAGAGAAATCTCTCTACCCTCAGCTTTAAACATTTCAACCAAAGGCTGTATACTGGATTTCAGCCCTGTAATTTCTATTGAATGATCATCAAGGTGATCAACTGAGGTCATGCCAAAAGCCTTTAAATGGAGAAATAGTCTGTTGAAGGGGTTCAGACGAATTTTATGATAACCAGTCTTCAATTAACGGAGCACATAGCAGTTTCGTTTACACTAATGTTTTCAGCTGTTGTGTCTTGCCTAGATTTGCAAGTATCTAATAATGGATTAATTTGTTTGGATCAATTTCAATCTGTTTTAATGTCTTCAAAAGTTTGAGAACAAAAACTACATGTATCTGCATTAAAATCTAACTGCCTCCGCTTCGGTGGTTTTCTTGCAGATGCTGACGTCTTAACGAAAGGTATGGGATATATCATACAGGGAATATTTTACTAACTCATCGGTAATGGCAACACTTTCAATATAAACTCTTCATATCAGTTTTAATGTTGTAAAAATTCTCATCTGTAACATATTATACGATAATGATAATTCATTTTACAAAATTTCTGGACAAGAATAATGTGACATGCATGTTGGAATAGGAAAGTATTGACACTGACAGCAATAGTCAGTCAAAGGTCGAACAGTTTTATTGTAAACAAAATTTTCTTCATTTCAGAAATCAATAGTTTTACTCAATCAATAAGAACAATATTTTAACATTGGGTATAAAATGTTACCAATATTCATTTTATCTCATATTCTTGATTTATTTAGTATGATAAAGAATTATTTAAGCAACATTTACTTGCAAAAAAAGCAATTATAAAAGTCAAATCTATTCACAGCAAAAATTTGCCGAACCTACTTTTGACCATTACTAAAATTGTAATATGGTAATGTATTGTCACAAAATGTATGATTTTAATGGTATTTCAAACCCTTTTCTCTAAAACTAAATAATATAAACAGACGCAAAGTATTTACACATACAGTTAATATGCATTAAGTATTTATGCGATGCGTTTTCTTTTAATTCATTGGTGGCGCAAGAAAAATACCTATTGCCGATTTTACAAAATCAAAACAAACTGTTATGCTTATGTCACAGTGTGTAGGTTTATCATCACTTGTACGGCCTTGGTGTACAAGCGCGCTTTTATGGTGACGTGGTAGAGTGTATGAACCTGGCGACCCGGGTTCGATCCCGGGTCTTAGCGGGTATGTTTCTTTATAAGAACACCCGGTTACCTTTGGCGAGCAACGGGGGACTGTGACTGTATGAGCTCCGAGTTCGATTCCCAGTCGTTCTCATACCCATAGAAATTCGGGACGAATTTCAATTTGCTGGGGAGTATGTCACAGTGTGTAGGTTTATCATCACTTGTACGGCCTTGCGGGCTTTTATGGCTACATGGCAAAGTGTATGACTGCGAACCTGGTGACCCGGGTTCGATCCAGGGTCTGAACGGGTATGTTTCTTTATAAGAGCACCCAATTACACTTATTTCATTTTCAATATGTATGGCAGCCATAACCATGTGCATAAATGTGTATTTTGAATAGTTAGAGTGGATATGCATATTATAAATTATATATTAATTTAAGGTGAAATGCTGTTTCAACTTGCATTTGACCTTGAAATTACATTGACGATGACCTATGATAATACCAAATAAGTTATTCTTTTAAAAGACCATTGTCTGTTCTATAATAATTATGCAAAATATTTTCAATATCTATGAAACCGTTTCTGCAATTTTGATATATTTAACTTACATAGATGCTAAAAACTGGTGGCCATCTTGGCCGACATCTTAGATTTCTCAGAACACCACCACTTTTCAGAATTTTTGCTGGCAAGGCTGTGTGGTTTCAACTCTATTTGTGAAGGGTTTATATCAATGTTGATATTTTTCCAGGATTGTACATGTAGATTTATATTTAATGTTCAATTGAATAGAAATAGTTTGATACAAGCCGCACAATGTGAGAAATTATTTGTCTAATCGTTGCAGTAACCTATTTTCAAGCAGAGTTACGGACCTTACTATTAAAATATAGACTCAGAATACAATTATTCCAATTATATCTGATTAAATCTACGTTCTTGCAATAAATAAATAGGCCATGTGACGTTATTAGACTTTGAACGTCCTCCAAATCTAATTCAAAAATTCCCATTATAAAACTGGTGGGTGGGGTAAGTTTAATACTTATTGCCAAATATCTCCAAGGTTGTAACATGAATGTGTTTTATTTCTTTTTTATCATGTAAGCCAATCATAACACTTCAGTTAAATGTATATTTGGAATAGTTATTGTCTATTAGTTTTATGTTAACAATTTAATTTCAAGGTTAAATGTTGCGCAAACTTGTATTTTTACCCGATTGATCTTAAAATGACCTTGACGATGAACTATGATAATATCAAATGGGGTATTTCTAAAAAGGCCAATGTGTCTTTTACAATATTTATGCAAAACATTTTCAGAAACTTTGAAGATGTTTCTGCCATTTTGATATATTTAACTTAAGCTGATGCTACCAAAAACGGCGGCCATCTTGGACGCCATCTTGGATTTCTCGGAACGCCACCACTTTTCCAAATTTATGCCGGCAGAGTCGGATACTACAGACATTAACAAACATTTTGGTATATGACATGTCTTGTTAACAGACGGGTCTCACCTCACTTTTTTTACCCTATATTGTCACTCTACCATTTGGGCTGTACAAAATCTTTGAAGTGCTGGAAAATTGTTTCTGGCTGTCTATTCTCTTCCTCTGTAAAGTTCCATGAAGAGTGTATCGTTCTTCCACGATCTCCAACCCATAATAGTATATATGCGCATTGTTCTTTGTCCCTTTTCCCTTTCAAGGGTCCGTCAAACATAAGCTTACAATGGCGCTCGAATTTATTCCATGCGTCCGGGAGATTTGTTGAGTCCCAATCCATTTTGGGATGTGGCAATCCACTTAGTGTGACTTACTTCCATTGTTGTTCGTCACAAATGTGTACTGTCCAACACTGGTATAATTTAAGTTTAAAAGATCACACTTTATGGCACCATGTTCTGGGTGCATATATATAGCAGTGACACAATGCGTGTTTCGTATATGCTTTATTCTATATAACTGCCAGGATGTTAGGAGTGGCGGGCTTATCGTTAGGGGCTGAGCATGCGCAGAGCTAAATACATAACATTAGCCTAAACGAACTTGTGCTTGGGTTTAAGTTTTAAGTGAAAATTAATTCTATGAATATTCATGATGTTATAAAATTTGTACAAAACACGAATGTGGATACTCCGTTAATATTCATTTTGAATTTCGCTACCTGTAGATTTTTAATTGGCGTATCTTTTTTTATCTCAACTTTGGCAGAAATAAAGAACTGTATATATACAGTAGTCACACATTCAAAGTCTCAAAACACATAGACAGTAGCAGTAATGGGGGCGGTTCACCCCCACCGACTGCGCATGCGCGACGTAATATGAAGATTTAGATTTACGTAATCTTATGTCATTGGTAACCACATGGGTTTAGAATTCGATTGACCTGCGAACTCATGGAAATAGTTAGAAAGAGCTACACGGTATTATAACGTGTATACATCGAATCTGGAAAACGGTCTTTTGAGCCCCTAAAGCACTGGCGCTGGGCTCATGAAATATGTCTAAAATAAGTTAAAATGTCCCTAAATTGACGTTTTGTAACATTTGGGGCCGAAAAAATAAAGCCTGGGGCGTTTTGAGACAAAGCTGAAATTTCGTATATTCTATATAAGATATAAGAATATACGAAATTTCAGCTTTGTCTCAAAACGCCCCAAGCTTTATTTGTTCGGCCCCAAATGTTACAAAACGTCAATTTAGGGACATTTTAACTTATTTTAGACATATTTCATGAGCCCAACGCCTGTCGGCTGTGCCCTAAAGTGTAAACATGTTTAGTTGGTAACAGTTTAGAATGACATCATCAACTATATCTACAAATCGCTACACATGTGATCAACTGTGGATAGAATCAAAGTACTGACAGTACTGAAGGTTTCGGACAAAATATATATTATATTGATTGTTTGCTGTGAATTGTTTGCTGAAAATGTTTTATGACACATGTCACACACAGGGCGATTCCAATAGCTCAACTTGCCACTTTATGCCAATGGAGCTAAAATTGATAGTTGAATGTAGTAAAGAGCCATCACTCCATTATTTGAAAGTAACAAATGGCCATACTTCTGCTACTATCTGGTGGATCATAACAGTAATTAGTATGCGTCATTCACTTATCCACATATACACTTCCACCAATTTTGGACATATTCCTTGTCATTCTAAATACTCTACAAATAATTATATACTGTGGGGTGACATTAACAATATGAAAAACTATAAAGTTACATATATATTTCAATTTAGCATGGCAGGATACAAAAGTTAGAACATAAAATTAACTAGAAAATCGTTTCCAAGACACGGATGCATCCCTTCCCCTAACAATATTGTCTCCTATATCAAGCGCTTTATGTTATATAGTGAAGACAATTCCATAACGGGTAAAAATGGTCTGTCAGAGCAAAAATATGCCTTTCTATGCCTTTGCAAACAGAAAAGGGGCCGTCTCATTAGGGTCTGCTATATTTGCTTATGATATTATAATTAATTAAGATATGACTTGACAGTTTCTGCCACGGCCAAACATTGATGTGTCAATGTGCTATTATAATAATCAATCTAATTAATATTCAAGTTGCTGTAAGGACTAATATTGTTGAATTTATATAATTGAGAACAATTTTTGTCTTAACTAGATAGTTCAGTCTAATTGTTCGACCTTCATCAGCTGTTGTAAGAAATGGTCAGCAAATGTCGTGTGGCCATTTGAGTAATGAAAATTCAACGATATGGATCATCCAGAACAAGAAACCAACATTTAATTTTACAGTTTATGCCATGGCCAAACATGTATGCCATTATAATTTTTTTAATCTAATTCATAAGCATAAGGGCATTATTTCTTACATAAATATTAAAGGAGTAAAGGGTTAACTAAGCCATCAAATTTATGCAAATATCATGCAGTTCAACCTTTTCATTTTAACAAAAGTGGCAATAATCCACAAACTAAATCTGTATTTAATATATATGAAAACTTTGGGAAATTTAAGATTCGAAATTTGCTTATTTCCATTTTGTTTCTTTTAAAACTTTACAAACAGTGGCATAAATTTGACCAAATACACAGTGGTGTACATTTTAAGAGAAAATGTATTAACCCATTCCCTCGTATTGACACCTTTTGATGCCTCTGTAAAAGCCACATTTTTAAACCATTGTGATAAACAGAGCATTTGCTCCATAGGAGCAAATGCTCTATTTATCACAATGGTTTCTAAACTACACATTTCTAAAATGTCCTTTTTCTGTAGTAAATGACCCCTTTCGGTAGATCTGTTCAAATGGGTTGGGTCTAAATATAGCCTATGAGGTAATGGGTTAACAGCTTAAAGCATTTACTATAAATCCAAAAGAGAATCAACCCTGTCCCTCATATATAAACATCTTTTCATGCCGTTACAAACAGAGAAGACACAAATCAAATTTCTCCTGTAGCAGCTGTCTGATCAGTCTGCTCTGTTTGCTTATGGAATAATGTAGATATAATTTTACAATTTTTGCCAAAGCAGAAATCACCGGTATGCATTATCCATTATAAAATTAAGCTGATAAATAATAATGATGAATATTAATGAGAGAAATGGTTCATAACTGAATAAAAGAAATTGTCTTCATATTAGTGGCAGCTGTTAAGTTACATGTAATCTGCATAAACTATTTTCCTTCCACTTGTGCAGATACAGAAATTGGCAGCATGTTTGCACACTTTGTTTCTACGTCTTCTTCTCTAATGTCTAAAGCAATGGCCAGATCTGTTACTGAAATGGTCAGGTCCCTCGACCCACAGGCAGCCTCTACCTCAATTCCCACACTAGAATCAAACACAAGGTATGACACCAGCTGGCGGTCATTGGTTGGTAGTTGTGCCTCTATCTCCTGCAATAAAAGAGTAAGGTAGAAGCAAGCATGTTAAGAAATTCAAGAACATCCAGGTGGATTTGTTTTAAAGAAAGAATGCATATACATGTATGTCACATTGAGCTCAGATATTCAAGTATGACTCATATCTTTCACTGAAAGGTTATACATGAACCTCACCTCATAGTCTTTTTAGTGTAGAACTGGAAATATGTCAATAAGACATGAATGACCCCCCCCCTTCTGGTGCCTCTAAAGCATGTTTTTAAGTGCAAACAATTACAAAGTTCTGTAACTTTGCAAAAGGTCACTGCAAAAGTGTTCTTCTTTATACACATCTTCACATCAAGGTTCTATATCTGTGAAAGTTTCAAACAAATTCTCCAAGTGGTGTATGAGGAGTTTGACCCATAATGTTTTATAGTGAAAAAAGTACAAAGTACTGTAGCTCCTGTAAAAAATCTAAAAATGGAGCAAACGTTCCCTTCTATACAACCATCTTCACATTGAGTCTGTTCACTTGTGAAAGTTGGAAATAATTCCTCTACATGGAGAATGAGCAGTTAGATACACAAGAAATGTTCACTATGACTTATACAGGGTTACCACAAACCAGAGAAACAAAATTCCCTGACATTTCTCAGATAATTTCAAATTTCCCTGATACATTACATTGCAACATTTTGTCTTTTTCTGATAATTTATATGTAATATTTTTCAGGAAGTCTAAAAGATATTGCCTTAAATGATAAATCTCTTCTTTTTTAAAAAATAATCCCTGACATTTGCCTATATTTTCAAATTTCCCTGACAGTTCTCAAAATTTCCTGACAAGTCCCTGACCTTGAAAAAACATTTCCCAGACATGTGGCAACCCTGTTATATAATGAAGAAAATTTCAGTTCCTAACTTCAGTAATAATGGCTGAAACAAAAGTTTCCTTCTCTCTGTCCATTTGCACACCAATGTTGTTTACCTGTGCAAGTTTGAAATAATTCTTCTTAATTGTGTTCATACATTTTAATATGTGATGTACATATGGAAATTGGACAGACAAGAGCATGATTATATGCCTCCTGCCATGCTGGGGTCATAAGAATGTATTGTTTATTGGTCTTTAACATGGATTTACAGTGTTATGTACAACAATGTTCAGCTAATTCCAGGTCCAGGAAGGACCTTGGTGATTTTTGTACTTGATCCCTATATCTGATTCCAGTCAAAGGTGCCATCAAGGAAGAACTTCTGACCATCCAAAAGCAAGCTAGATAGATTTCTCTCATGTCCCTGATGAGACAATGAACTTATACACAGCAAAAAGGGCCTTGCTAATGTTCATGTATTTTGACGACACATTTGTCCTCTTTTTCATGGAGGTCCCTTCCCCTAAAGTGGTTTTCAAGTTTGTCTTGATATATATAATATTATATTAGTAATAATTATGACATGTTTGCTGCATAAACAGTCTTCGATCAGTTATTATAGAGCTTAATCATATTAAATGCTATGTACAGTAAATAAATACAGGAGCAATTATAACTGGGTATAACTTTGTATGCAAAGGTATATGAGTACAGAGTAACTGATTAAAGAATAACTCATGCATGTGAATGAATGTCCTTACCTCCACAGTAGACAGCTTAGTGCTCTTCAATGTTGTTTTGCTGCTAGGTTCAAACATGGCAGTTGGTCGCCTTGACAAATGATCCAAGCAAGACTTCACTTGAAGACACTTGACGTCATAGCATAATGTGTATTGTGGCACCATCTTGCGAAATGGTCAATGTTCTGATGTCTGCAGGTGCAGCAGCTGCACCAACAATCACCTTGTGTTTTGCCCCCATCTGAAAAAGTATGAACAGGACAACTAAATATACAGATTGCTACCATACTACTGATAGCTTATCAAAGAAAACCCTAAAGTTACAATACATGATGAATATTCAATAAAATTTATCAAATCATGATTATTTATTAGTTGATATTTCCACCAGGGACAGAAGCTACAATCACATCTGAATAATTCCTTTGGCAAACAGAGCAAACCGTTATCAGATGGCATCTTAACCCTTCGCTTGCTATTCACGTCAATATACCTAACTGTAAAAAGTAAAGACCCAGATGAGACAGCTCCTGCAGAGTCTGCACTATTTACAAGTTGATTGTGCAACCAGTGCACTCCACAGCAGTGATTGCACAGCGAAATACTTGTACACAGTGAAGATATATGTAATTATACAACAGGGCATTGGTAAAGAAGGAGAAATGTATTTTAAAATTCAGCAAGCGAAGGGTTAAGGAGCCATCTGATCTGGGTCTACTCTGTTTGCAAAGGTTTTGGTTTAGATCAAAGAATCAATCAGTAAATCAAGTCTTTATTAAGTTTTTATTGAGTAAAGGGTTAAAATAACCCTTTACTCCATAAATACACATTCCTTAGATAGTCCCCATACATGCATGTAGGAGCCACCTGAGGCTGATCAGAGTCTGCTCTGTGTGCTTATGGTATACATGCCATGGTCAAACATACCTGTGTCAGAGTGCTATTATAACAATCAAACTAATTACATGTACTATTCATGATGTAATTATTTACTACATGAATATTCATGAAGTAAAGAATTAAGTAGACTTTAACATCTATATTACATCATCTCAGCAGTCAACATAATTTATCCCTTATAATTACTCATTACAAAGGCTTATCGAATATTCACATATTTTGCAACTAGGGCTGTTCCAGGTCAGACAGTTTCAGCCAGTGTCACAAATTAGCAAATTGAAATGGATCGAACAGGATTTTACGGGTTTATCATCACTTGTACGGCTTTGCAGTACAAACATGCTTTTATGGCCATGTGGTAGAGTGCATGACTGCGAACCTGGCGACCAGGGTTCGATCTCGGGTCTGAGCGGGTATATTTCTTTATAAGAACACCCGGTTACAAGCTAAATCAAAATCTATTCAAAAAAAATCATGAACTTGAAAGATCAGAAATCAAAATATAACAACACTATGAGTGAGGTACAGCAATTCAAACACTTTTATTTGGTCTCAATGCTTCTATTTATATCAGAAAATATTGTCTGATCTGCCAGATCTGGTATGATCCAATACGATAATTCATGATACCACTTTCAGAATATGTCTGATCAGAATCTGCACTGTTTACATTCAGCATTTGATAGCTTTCTCTTGTCTTCTATGTATGATATTCCTTTAAATTAAATCCAATATAACATTATACAGAGGCGGTAATTATGATGAGGTTGGTACTGAATAGGAAGGTGTTTTTATGATATAGTAATATGTAACATCCATGACTGTATGAATATGTAAGAATATTTGTATGAATGAATGTATTATATGAATATATCACATATGATACAACGTGTGAAGTTATAATAAGCATTATTTTATCTTTATATCTGAGTCTTGATCTGATAAATTAAGCCATAGTGACACTCAAACAGCTGCATTGTCCCTAATGTGGCTGTTGTTCAGGGTCTGAACTATTTGGCACACACCGGTATCATTTTTTTTAAAATGCAGCACATCTCGTAAACAGCACGCCATTATCATATATCTATTGTTTAAAATTGATATGTTCATACCAATCAATTTTTTTTATTGATTGAGGTTGTCCCTTAAATTTCCAGACTTAATCATCATGGATAATCATTGGATGCCATTTTGAATTATTGATTTATGAAAACAAGAGGGCCATGATGGCCCTTAATCGCTCACCTGTTCGTAACAGATTAATGATTTCAATGACAGATTGCATAATTTGAAAAATCTTGGTAGAAAACCATTAGATGATGCTACATACTAAATATAAAGAGTCTAGACCTTACATATTTGGAGGAGAAGATATTTTAAAGATTTTCCTATGAAAAACTGTTAAGCCCCAGGGCGGGGCCATTTTCGATCCGGGGTTCATAATTTGAAAATCTTGGTAGAGGACTATTAGATAATGCAACATACCAAATATCTAAGGTCTATGCCTTACAAGTTCAGAGAAGACTTTTAAAGATTTTTAAGAGAAGAAGATTTTTAAAAACGTTCCTATGAAAAACTGATATGCCCCTGGGCGGGGCCGTTTTCAACCCAGGGGACATAATTTGAACAATCTTGGTAGAAAACTATTAGATAGCGCTACATACCAAACATTAAAGGTCTCTGCCTTACAGTTTTGGAGAAGAAGATTCTTAAAGCTTTTCATATGAAAAACTGATAAGCCCCAGGGTGGGGCCATTTTTGACCTAGGGGTAATAATTTGAATAATCTTGGTAGAAAACCATTAGATGATGCTACATACCAAATATCAAGGGCCTAGACCTTACAGTTCTGGAGAAGAATTTTAAAGATTTTCCTATGAAAAACTGATAAGCCCTTGGGCAGGGCCATTTTTGGTCCGGGGTCATATTTTGATTAATCTTGGTAGAGGACGATTAAATAATGCTACATACCAAATATCAAAGGTCTATACCTTATAATTTTAGAGAAGAATATATTTAAAGATTTTCCTATGAAAAACTGATAAGCCCCGGGGCGGGCCATGTTTGTCCTGGGGGTCATAATTTGAACAATCTTAGTAGAGGACCATTAGATGATGCTACATACCAAATACTAAAGGTCTATTCCTTACATTTTCAGAGAAGAAGATTTTTAAAGATTTTCCTATGAAAAACTGATAAGCCCCGGGGTGGGGCCATTTTTGGCCCAAGGGTAATAATTTGAACAATCTTAGTAGAGGACCATTAGATGATGCTACATACCAAATATCAAAGGTCTATGCCTTACAGTTTCAGAGAAGAAGATTTTTAAAGATTTTCCTATGAAAAACCGATAAGCCCTGGGGCGGGGCCATTTTTGTCATGGGGGTCATAATTTGAACAATCTTAGTAGAGGACCATTAGATGATGCTACATACCAAATACCAAAGGTCTATGCCTTACATTTTCAGAGAAGAAGATTTTTAAAGATTTTCCTATGAAAACTGATAAGCCCCGGGGCGGGGCCATTTTTGTCATGGGGGTCATAATTTGAACACTCTTAGTAGAGGACCATTAGATCATGCTACATACCAAATATCAAAGGTCTATGCCTTACAGTTTCAGAGAAGATGATTTTTAAAGATTTTACTATGAAAAACTTATAAGCCCTGGGGCGGGGCCATTTTGAACAATCTTAGTATAGGACCATTAGATGATGCTACATACCAAATATCAAAGGTCTATGCCTGACAGTTTCAGAGAAGAAGATTTTTAGAGATTTTCCTATGAAAAACTGATAAGCCCCGGGCGGGGCCATATTTGGCCCAGGGATCATAATTTGAACAATCTTAGTAGAGGACCATTAGATGATGCTACATACCAAATATCAAAGGTCTATGCCATACAGTTTCAGAGAAGAATAATTTTAAAGATTTTCCTATGAAAAACTGATAAGCCCTGGGGCGGGGCCATTTTTGGCCAGGGGGACATAATTTGAACAATCTTTGTAGAGGACCATTACATCATACTACATACCAAATATCAAAGCTCTTGGCTTTGTAGTTCCAGAGAAGAAGATGTTTAAGTAAATTGTTGACGCCCGCACGTACGCACGACGCACATACGCACGATGACGGACGCCGGACATAGGATCATCCCACTTTGTGCCAGGTGAGCTAAAAACAAATGACTGTCTTTAAATGTAAACAACATGGATTCTTCTTCAAAGAAGGTGTCGTTATAGAGTAAAATCTATATTACAAAGATTAATAATGATTTTCTATCGAATCAATTATAAAACTTTATAAAATTATTGGGTATAACACTTTGAACATTATACTCCATAAATATTTAGTAAGAGATAATGATCTCATGAATATTAATTATCAGCAGATTAATTTTCAAAATTTACAGAGGTGTCAAAAGGTGTCAATATGAGGGAATGGGTTAACACATGAATTGTTTGCCAAAGTAGAAACTATATAGAATCACATGATGCAGACATCTATATTATTCTATAAGCAAACAAAGCAGACTCTGATCTGATGGCTCCTATAGGAGCCATCTGATTTGGGTCTACCCTGTTTGCAAAGGCATATTTATGGAGTAAATAGTAAAGTCTGTTCCCTGAAAATATATTATTCTGTCATCAGTACACAACAAGAAAGAAATTGTTATAAAAAGATCTCATTTAACCCTTTCCTTCATATTCAAAACATGTTTTCACATATTTCAAACAGAACATACCTAGATCATATGGCTTCCATAGAGGTCGTCTGATCTGGGTCTGCTGTTTGCTAATTAATGTAATTTGAAAGATGTTTCTTTACTTTCTAAAATGGCTACAATTTTCTACCTTCCATATTTCGTTATTACTATTTTGTCCATGAATATATTCAGTTGGTAATAACAATTTGGTATTGACATTTGGAACACTGAACAGGGAAAGTGTTCATTGAACCGTTTCACATCTCATAGTCTCATCATTGAGTTGTTAAAAACAGCATGCTAATTTTTTTGAAGGTTGACGTCTGACGGAATATTGTTAAAACCAAAAGTAGCTTGATATCACCATTTAGACTTTTATGTAAACCCGTTCAAAGCTTGACAAGGGTTGGAAACTAGTAAGGCAAAATGAAAACAAAGCACTGTATTGATTGATATATGGGCATTTATTTTAAATGCCATAGTAGAGATCAAGTTAGGCAATTTCTCTAAAATTAGTTTTGCCTTATCTGGGCAACTAAAAACCGCCGCCCGGCAACTAAAAACCACATATCTAGGCAATCAAAAACCACCTAGAGACAACCAATCGTGGGAAGAAAAGATTGAAGCCAAGTTGCAAACTGGCAAATAAATTTTTAAGAGAAATTACAGACATGAAACCGTTTTGTGGAAGGAAAGGGGAGGTGGTGGGTTTTCGCGTCTTGCTCCGGGCGAGGTAAACACACTAATGAACCAAGGTTCCTGCCGATTGGCCGTTTACCTCGCCTGGAGCAATGCACGCTTTCTGATTGGTTGACTCTCGATAGCATTTACCTACCTACAAGTACATACATATATATATTGAACGTTCACATAAATTATTTTATGTAGGCATAAAATTTATTTATGTAAACCCGTTCAAAGCTTGACAAGGGTTGGAAACTAGTAAGGCAAAATGAAAACAAAGCACTGTATTGATTGATATATGGGCATTTATTTTAAATGCCATAGTAGAGATCAAGTTAGGCAATTTCTCTAAAATTAGTTTTGCCTTATCTGGGCAACTAAAAACCGCCACAAGGAGACGCCGCCCAGATGACAACCCTTTTCAAGTGATGAACAATAACAGCATGACGCACAGTGGGGTCCGCTTCAGACAGACCACATTGCATCATACAAGTAAAAACATGAATCTGAATCTAAAATAATGTGATATGGGTCCTGCTGCTTCAGACAGACAGGAAGCCATTGCTTTACATGTCAACAGAAGCAATTACCGTAAAATATGGCACTGTACCTCAGTGGTATTAAAGATTTCAAACTGTAAACAAATGTCACTTGGCCCAGCTGAGAGCCTGCTGCTTCAGACAGACGAAGCCCTACCAACTAAAACCAAGATGACCGACTGTCACTTGAAACTCGACAGGTGACAGGAATAACATATCAAATACAAGAAATGGACATAATTGTGCAGCATGACAGAGACTGCTGCTTCAGACAGTCAGACCTGTCTGCAGTAGACTGACCATGATAAAAACGAGTGCAAATGTAAATGATTTGCACACACATAATGTACAGTTCAAAAACTGACCAAGTCTATCTAGACTGTAGTGGTCTACTAATGCAGGTGGCCCGATAACTAAGGGTAAAACAATCTAATAGGACAATACATGTACATTGGAGTGGAGAGGCTGAGTGGCCGCAACAACGTAGCAGGACTAAGCTGCTTCCCGTGATTGGTAAACAATTCTTTGATTGTAAAAACATTTGTTGGTTATGGCACTCAGAATCTCCACTCCAGTGAGTGTAGGCAAGACATAAATAATAATGCATAAGAAATGTAAGTTACATAATGGCTAGACAGAACCATAAAAAGGGGGTAAAGGTATAATCCGCCTTGAGTCTAAGATAGAATGAGGGTGCCAATATTAATTTCTGGGAGCTGTACGGACATATTGGTCAAATTGACACCACTCAATTCCCAAAGTCAAGACGAAGTATGCCTTTACCCTGACTAGTACATGTATAACCGCAGGACATTTATACATGACCATGGACCTGGGTTTGTCGCTTCAGACAGCAAACTGTGAGGTATAGAATTGAGATATAAAAAGTAGACCCGCATTTAAATTGCATTAATGTGGGAGGGGCGGATGTATTTCAAGAATGCAGTGGATTTCCAACGACCAAGCATTTGGATCCTGGAATTAGACCAGTTTTGGGAATGGGCCCATGTGGCGCCGCCTATCCGCAAAGAATGAGAAGTATATTGTGTGGGGTCAAGGTGACATTTACAAACACAAGCCCGTAGATAGGTGCAAACGAAAGCTGGTGTTACTGGTTTGCCACATTTATAAAGAAAAAGTGGACCAGTCGGGTAAGGTGAGTGCTTTAGATATTGACTGAGTAGACGAACGGGACAGACGGCCACTTTTGGGTCCCTATGAAGTTTCAAGGTGGCTGGTTCACCTGTAGAATGTTTAAAATGAGTTAAACGCACTGTGGCGGACATGGCTTTGCCGTTGTGCAAATGAATGGTGACATTCTCACGGCGCAGAACGTTTTGTTCTTGCTGCTTGCTTGTCACTAATTCGCCTAGACGAAACAGGCCATGAAAAGCCAAACAGAAAACTGTACGAAGCAGTAAGGAGTTGTACTGGTTAAACGTCACACAAGGTACAGCCTGGATTAGGCGTTTAAGGATTGGCCGTGTAATGGGCTTTCGTACATCTGGGGTAGAATATTTGCGAAAACCTTTAAGCACAGCTTGAATGATGAAGGAATCAGCAGGCGTGCTGAACCCTTTGGCCTTGTGCACATAAGTTATAGCAGAGATTATAGATGTAATTGAGCCTGACTTAAGGCCTTGTGCATGACAGTATGCAATAAATTGTGCCAGCTGTGGGGGTGTACATGGTAACAGTGGATCATCCGGGTAATATGAGCCCATGAAACGGCGATAATGCCGTAGAGAATTCCGATAGCTTGTCCTTGTTGTCGGTGCTAATGACCGGGTAAGGAGCTGAAACACGGAAACATTTAATGCAGTTGTAGCAGCTCGACTGGCATGGTTGACGGAGTTTCGTCCATGTGTGGAGCTTTCTGACGGAACAGGTCTAGCTGTAAACGGGAGAGAAGATCTGGTAAGATGTTTGTTTTCCCTGGGATGTGTTCAGCTTTTAACAAAACATTATGTTTCATAGTGGCAAGGACCAAACGACGAACAAGCTGCATTACAAAAGTGTCACGTGATGTTTGTTTGTTAATGATATGAACGACAGCCATGTTGTCTGAATGAAAAAGTAGACACTGGTTGGCCAACTCATGACCCCAAACTTCTAATGAGATAACAATGGGAAAAAGTTCCTTAAAAGTTTTGTTCATGGGAGACAAATGCTGTGGCCACAAACCATACAACCAGTGAGTTCTAGCCATAACCAATTGCCCCTGCTGCATCCGTGTATAGATGCAACTTGACATTTGATAGCCAACGCTTTTGTAGAAGGAGCTTATTGCCATTAAAATGGTCACAGGATATCTGCCAAGCTTGCAGGTCTCGCCTGCTTTCCTTGTTTAAAGTAACCCGATGATGAGGTTTGGATACCTTAATGGTGAGATCCGTAAAGCGTCTCATGAAGCAGCGACCGGGGACCACAACCTTACAGCAGAAATTAAGTAGGCCCAAGAGGGATTGTAGAGATTTGAGGGTGACTTTCCTAACTTTGGACATAGTTGCAAGTTGTGAGCGGAGTTTGACCAGCTTATCGATTGGCAGTCTGGCTTCCATAGAGATGGAATCCAGTTCTAGACCCATGAATGTGATGACTGTGCAAGCATGTTCAGTTTTTTCCGATTTGGTCGGAATCCCTGTGATATGACAGAAATTGAGAAAGCGTTGTAGGGACCTGTTACATTCTGTAACAGTTCGAGCCATGAACAGAAAATCGTCAAGTATATGGTGTATGTGAAGTATATGTAGTTTGTTATGTGCGATCCACTCTAGAGCTGTACTGAAACGCTCAATAATGGCGCATGAGCTGGATGCCCCCATGGGCAGACATGTGTCATAGTAGTAATAGTTGTCAAAATGTATGCCTAATAGATCGTGATCCGAGTGGTGAACAGGAATTAATCTAAATGCATTATCCAAGTCTGTTTTTGCCATGAATGTGCCAGGCCCTAACTGTAAGAGAAGAGAAACCGCGTCATCGAAATTAGTGTACTGAACTGATGCAAGTACCGGGTCGATAAAATCGTTAATTGAATGACCTTCAGGGTAACTTAAATGTTGGATCAGACGGTAGGAGCCAGGGGTCTTTTTTGGAACCAAACCAATAGGGCTAATTTGTGGAATGGAAAGGAGTGGAAAGGCCCTCGGATGCGTTTTGCATCCAATTCTTTCTGCAGTTTGGCTCTGACCTGTGTTGGAAGATCTAGGCAAGACTTTGGGGAAAACATTGGGTTTGGGGAAAAACGATGATTTCTGGGGCCATTGTAGCCAAGAAGGAAACCGGCCGAAAAATCTTTAAGTAGGTAGGACCGAAAAGGATAGCCTTGGAGGTATGTTGCCAAGACTTCAACTTTGACTGGTGTAATGACGGAATTAGACCCTTTTACCCGATTGTCTATAGGGTGTTGACAGAGGTGGCTGGGTGGAGGCCGAAACACGTGGGTGTGACTTGGGGCAGCTCCTGTGGGGTGGGCGGGGCCTCCAGATCTGCTGGCCTGATTACAGGTATTGGCGGTGTGTGGTCCCCGGCAGAAACCGCAAACGTGGGGGTGTGGACATCTGTCATTTGAGCATCTACCCCGCCTATTGTAGAACCAGCATGTGTTTTCCAAGTATCGGGGAAATGGGCCCCAACGCCCACCTCCTGAACGTCGCTGTCTATGTCCAGGGAAATTTGGCCGAAAGGGCTGCACATTGGGCTGCGGAGAAAGAGTGGTAGCCATGATCCAGAATTCTGTATGGATCCTGTCCCATGGCATAGCCACTGTTTCCTGGAGTTTTCGAAACTGGTTGTCATAGAAAACCCAAGCTTGACCAGGCCTTTTCTGTGCTAGATCCCGGACTATTTCCCCGTACTTCATCAGACTAGGACCGTCTGTGGGGTATTTCATGGTGTAGACGGCCACGAACCGGAGGAAGGCTGAGGTCCACATTTCGATAGATGTGACCTTTCTGGTTTTGGATGCAGGGACTAGGTTTAAATTGGAATATTGATCTAATTGAAATGTGAATTGATTAGAAGGGCTGAAAGTTTCGGTACTAGGGAGAAGAAGCCCAAAGTCTATAAATTTGTTTGCCCAAACCTTTTTTTGCAAAGAAGGGCTGATTTGGGTAGCAATGGGTGTGGAAATTGGTTCAGAATACTGAAGTTCGTTACCCTGAAGCAAATGATTTGTAAATACACTCATGACAGCTGATACATTATCTGGTACATCGTTATTGTCCTCCACTGACATGTCCTCCTCACTCTCAAAGTCAGAGTCAGTGTGACCTGGCATCTCAGGTGGTACCAGCTGAGGTTGGCCTTGTAGGTGGTTGGTAACCGTGTGGCATTGTGGCTGCTCGTATATTGTCCTGGAGCGTACTGATGGCTGGCCGGTGAGGACATCTTGTTCATGGACAGATGAAGGTGGGCGCACGACACTGGTGTGGACTGGCAGAGCTGGTCGTGTCCTTGGGCGAGACAAACCCCGACCCTAGTAATGTCTGACTTGTCCACTCGTGTAGCCCGTTTGTTGGTCGGTTGGTTTCTTGTGACAGGTTGGTCACCTGCAGGTACTGGTGGAGCCCGACCTGGTAGCTTAGCTGTGGCATCCGGTGGACAGCAGCCACAGCTGGCAGTGGTGGCCGCAGCCGCCCGTTTAGACCGTTTCATCTGCAAGCAGGAAAACATAGTAAATGCGAGTAAGGGAATAGGTAATGGACCAAAAAATGGTGCTGGTATCTGAATAGATTTGGAATTTTAGCCACATAATGCTGTGGTAGGATGAAAAACACTAACACAAGAATTAGTCGCAGACCAGAAAGCTGAGCCTCTGGCAGTGCGACTAAAATTAAGCACCATCTATTGGCCCTAAAATGAAAGGGTCTAAAAATTACAGTAATGAGCCGTAATAGCAGGGTTGTCCCTAGACCCAGTCAGAAACCCAATATGAGGGTCTGACTTACCAAAGACCTATGATAACACATGTGTTATCATAGGTCTTTGGACTTACCCTCCAATGGAAAGTAAAGAACAGACCCTTTTAATTTGGAAAAGGGGTCATTCGTAAAATGTAAAAATCATGTCAATAGAAATAGGGGCCAAGGACAACCCCTGATAAAAAAGAGGTCTACTCTGTTTGAAAATGTGTGAAAAGATGTTTACATTCCATTAACAAACAGCGCAGACCCTGATCAGACGGCTGCTACAGAACCATCTGATCTGGGTCTACTATTTGCAAATGTGTGAATAGATATTTACACTAGGGAAAGGGTTAAGAAAACCGATTTTTAATTTGTGGAATATATGAGTAATTTTCCAAAAGGAGCCGTCGGATCAGGGTCTGCTCTGTTTACTTATGGAATCGATCATTTCATTACAACTATTTTGTCCATGTCGGTATTGCAATTTGGACTAAATATGGAATAGGGAAAGGTTAAGGGAGGGAATACATTATTTTTTGGGTATCGGTCAATTAACCAATTACTCCATGAATATTCAAGTGAGAAATAAGAGCATCATGGATATAGTTTAGATCAATTGCTATAAAGCCACATGGACAGAGAAATTTGTTGCCATGGCAGAAACGGTAGCAGATCTATATCTTAACCCTTTCCCTCATATAAACGTGTTTTCACGCATCTGCAAACAGAGTAGACCCAGATCAGACGGCTCCTAGAGGAGCCGTCTGATCAGGGTCTGCTCTGTTTGCTAATGGAATTTGATAGATCTGTTTCTTTACTTTCAAAAATGGCTACAATGTTCCATCGTCCATATTTCATTATAACTATTTTGTCCATGACTATTAAGTAGGTATTGAAATTTGAAATAAACATAGAACAGGGAAAGGGTTAAGCAAACTGGGCAGATATTTTATAACATTTTTTTTTATAAATTAAATGGTAGAATTCTTTTTAAATATACATTGTATGAATGTATGTTTTACATATTAATTGCATTTTAAAAAGGAAATACATGCATAAATATAATTTGAAATTGGGTACGTTTTGACTCCATTTGGGTACGTTTTGAATCCATTTGGGTACGTTTTGACTTGGGTACGTTTTGACCTTGGGTACGTTTTGACTATAACCCGTTGAACCAAGGTATATCAACGACCCATCTGGTGTATTGGGAGGAGGGCCGACGATGGAAAATTGGCAAAACGATCACTGAAGAGACGTTATAGAGGAAGAGCAGAGTGTCAACGAAATCCATAATACTACGGGAAAGTTGAAAAGGGGTCACATCCGGTGAGAATAAATCGTTCGTGCCAATAGCCAATATAACAATGTGTGGTTCAAAGTCCTTGATATGTTCCAAACGGTCCCGAAGTCTCTGGATGGTCGCTCCTGGGAAGCCTGAATATTGCACTAGAGGATTGGAATCCAGACTAAAATTAAAATGCAGTTCGCTTCTGTTCGCAATAAAATCCTTCAAACGTTTCACGTATGAATGTCCAAACAACTGAATGCGTGCCGCCATCTTGAATAAGGATCACGGCGTCCTCTCGTGATAAGAAACTGATAGCGTGGTCCAAGCGCGTCCTTCTCCAGCTATGTTACAATGTGCGACGTGGGTTAAAACAATGGAAACTCCACAATCCCGGTACGCCGTGTATAAATTGAAACACGAACAACGTAAGAAAACAGTTCTACCTCTGTGGAAACGTGAGACGAAAGTTTAAAAAACGCAGAAACGATGAAAATTCAGCACACTTTTCGCATAGGTTTAAACTGCGTCTTGCTCCGGGCGAGGTAAACACACTAATGAACCAAGGTTCCTGCCGATTGGCCGTTTACCTCACCTGGAGCAATGCACGCTTTCTGATTGGTTGACTCTCGATAGCATTTACATACCTACAAGTACATACAATGTACATATATATATTGAACGTTCACATAAATTATTTTATGTAGGCATAAAATTTAAAAAAGTACACAGTTGTGATCTATCATATAAGCAAGCATCACTTATAAAAACAGATAGCAATTAATATCGCTAAATTTATCTATCTATCTTTGTATAATGCCCGACTCCACTTTCGCGTATTACTGGCATGAAAAGGTGCAGGCCGTGCGAGAATAAAAGCTATAAAAGTTCTGAAAGTAAGACTTCAAAAAGTGGGATAGAGAGTATAGTGAGATAGGTGTCAAAACAAGGTGAGGATTAAAATCGGGTAAAACACTTGATTCCAGACCTTTAAGGGCGGTTTGAAATAAGAGAGGGGGACAATACTGATTTGAACCCCTCTAGATCTAGCTGCATAACAGCAGATGCTGGCAAGCTGTTCCACATGACCACTGTTCAAGGGAAAAACGAATATTTAAAGTAGTTTACAGAGGTTTGTATTTGACGGAAAGATAAGGGGTCCATATGGCGAGACATTCTCACAGGTCTACTGAGATACAATGGTAATGGGATGGCAACTTAACCATACACGATCTTATAAAACATGACGACCCGTCCTGTGTCACTAAGTGTCGGCCAGGCGAGGGACTGCTGTAGTTCTGTTATGCTCTGATTGTAAGAATAGTTGGAGGTGGTCCATCTTGCTGTCCTTGGCTGAACGTTTACATTATATACTACAAAAGGATGGGCCTTTTTGACACGGTGATACTAAACAGAGTCTGGTACAGTCCGGTAGAGTCTGGTAGAGTCTGGGGGCTTTTAAAGACGATTAGGTGCATTGTCATGATAATAATGCTGATAAATAACATTATTTAGTATGTTTGCAGCTGTAACAGGTAATGTCCTTAACAAAATAGCCTATAATAGCTTGAAAACACCCGGCAAATATTACCCCGGTGACACGGTAATGGCAGACGTAAGTCGGGTAGTGTCTGGTCAAGTATTGGAAGCCCTATTAGTATTAGAATACCCTTAATTTTATCAGAAAACATTCTGTTTATATTAATAAGTGATTTTATCATAAATATAAAAGCAGTATGCACTTGATATGTATTGTATAACAGATTATTATTTTGCTTTTTCCAGACTGCAGTCTGGCGAAATTTCGGAGGGTAGTGTACGTAGAGTCTGGAGATGAAAATGGAAGTTTAGGCCAACATACTGCTTTTGAATTTATGATGAAATCACTTATTAATTTATGTAGAATGTTTACTGATACAATTCAGGGTATTTTTTACTAATAGGGCTTCTAAGTAATACTTGACCAGACTCTATCCGACGTAGGTCGGCCATTACCGGGTAACATTTACCGGATGTTTTCAAACTATTATATATACGCTCATTTTTAAATGGATATTAATTACTATAGCTGCAAACATACTAAATAATGTTATATAACAGCAGTATAATCTTGAAAATGCACTTAATCTTCTTAAAAAGCCTCCAGACTCTACCGGACTCTACCAGACTCTACCGGACTCTACCAGACTCTGTTTAGTAGCACCCTTTTTGACATGGGCAAATCTGGTCCGAGATATTAAGTGTGCCGTTTTGACCCACATTCAATAGAAATCTTAATTAGATGGTAGCTAGTACGAATTGTTATGGGTTAGTAGTCGGGTTCTATTCTTTTATCTCACCTCACCTAAATTTTACCCAACTGATTTCTTCCTTTAAGTCTCACTATACCCTAAAATATTTATTGTGGGTTTCTTTTTATCTTTCACTTCACTAACAGTTCTGACGTGCACATTTTCCTGGCTGTAACACTCGTGAGAGGGGTTGCCAGTATACAGAGATAGATAGGGACGAAATGATTTACCCACGTTTCGGTAAATGACCAGTTCGGTAAATTGAATTTATATAGTAAATAGAATCGACGTTTCGGTAAAAACGTGATTATATATATATAGTCATTATATACACAGGTATTATCATGGTTTTGTAGGTTTGGAACATTAAGTAGCTCTGTGTGATCTGGGTGCAAGCTGTGTATAGATCGGATTATTATTATTACGACTACCTTTAAACAAAGGTGCAAACATCTATTAAGCATAACAATTACCAAAGGCGCGTACCATCGGGCGTGCAAACTGGTACTACCATTTAATACCATTATTTTTAATTTCGGCGGCGTTTGCTCAATAATTAAAAGTATTTATTACGACTACTTTTAAAGAAGAGTGCGAACATCTAACAACAATTATCAACGACACGTGCCGTCAGCGGGTGCAAACAGGTATTATGTGGCGGTAAAATTATCAGTTAATAAAGTTCACATAGTTCACATAGTTCTTCAGCCGGATATGGGATGATCCCCATATAAACACATGGTTTCAAATGAATTTTATCTGGTCCTGCAGCTTTGTTTGAATTGATGTTGTTTACTTCCTTAGTAATATTTTCTTCTGTTATTTCTATTGTGCATAACAATGGAATTTGTTTGTTGTAGACGAAGTCTGGTATATTCAGTGGATCTTCATTTGTAAATACACTGGCAAAATGTTTGTTTAGTATCTCAGCAATTTCTTGGTCTGTTTCAGTCAGTTCGCCATTGTTTCATTCCAATGGGCTTGTGGATATAGAGGTTTTCGTGTTTCTTCTTACAAACTTCCAGAATCCTTTGCTATTAACTTTACTATTTAGTGCTACCTTTTCTTCAAACTCGTATCTGGATCTTTTCATTTCGTAGTTGACTTTATTCCTAGCTTCTTTATAGTTGTTGTATGAAATATGATTTTTGTTATGTTGGTATTTGATCCATTTTCTTCTTTTTGCTTTTATTGCTGCTACTGCCTGTTTGTCAACAAAGGGATTTCTATGCCTTGGAACGTTCACTTTAGACTTTGGTATGTTGTTTTCTGCCACTATCATTAATATTTCGGTGAATTTATTCCAACAGCATTGAACATCCTTCTGTAGTACATTAAACCAGTCTGTTTTTTCTAATTCTTTTCTCATGTTGGTATAATTACCTTTAGAGTATATAAATTTATTACTATTATTCTCTCGAATTGTTACATAACAGTTGTATTTGAATTTCATTAAAACATGGTCACTTTTACCTAACCCTGGTTTGAATTCTAAACCGTTCACCATGTTTTCCTCATTAGTAAATATCAGATCCAGCAACGACGGTCTTTGGTTTTCACGGAACCTTGTAGCATTGTGCACATGTTGATATAGAAACATGTCTTTGATACCTTCTAAGAACACTGTACTTGCATGATTTCCACCTTTGCTTGATGTCTCTTCATGCCAATTTATCTCTGGAAAATTAAAATCTCCAAGCAACAGGAGGTGGGAGCAATTTTTTTATGTATATTCTTCATTTCTTGTATTAACATATTTACACTTTGTACATCACTATTCGGACTGCGATATATACAGCCGATTAACAGTCTATCGCTGTTTTTCAGACTTATCTCACACCAAACTGAGTCCTGTTGGGGTTGGTCTAATTTTACCTCATGAGCTCTTAGATCTTTCCTTATGTATAAGAGTGTACCTCTGCCGTTATCCTTCATAGATACAAACATGTTATATTCCTCTATTTGATAAGTTTCTAAAATTATGCCAAAATTTGTATATATAGGATTTAACAACAATATAGATCTAATACATAAAATTTCTAAGAAGTTGAACTATGACATCAATCCTGAAAAATAATGTTTTCTTAAAAGGCATTTTGGAAAAATATAAGATAAGTACTATAATGACCTTTTTACCGAAACGTCGGATCGAGTTACTCTATAAATTCAATTTACCGAAACGGTCATTTACCGAAACGTCGGACACCCGACGAAATGATATAGATATAAAAGTATAGTGAAGTATTTAAATTTACTTACAGTACAGGCCACGCGGATTTTTTGTTTTCCGTTTTACCAGCGCGGACAAAATTATTTGAGAGCGGGTTTCCAGCACGGACAATTTTTATGGATCACCGCGGACAAATTCTGTGTCCACCGCGGACCGAAATTTACCCTACGGGATATTACCGCCGCCGAGCCATCGCTGTCCGTGCTCAGATCCAGGTGGATTGCGGGGCATCACCGCGGACACTACCTTTATTTAAGTCGTTTAATCGATTTAGATATAAATTATTTAGATAAGATATATACAAAAGTTTACATGTATATATAAATACACATGTGCATTTTTTTCAACTGAAGAAACGCATATTGAATATACTGTCAGATCTAGAACTCAAAATGAAATTAGATAGCATACGTATATAGATAGCCTTCACCCAAAAACCCGAGACTGAAACGGTTTCTTTCTGCTAAAACTACAATTTATAGTCAGATTTTAACGATTACCAGACTGTAAATGCTCGAGAAAAAAGAAATAGATACAAAATATCAGCAGCAATTGTTTTCACAATCTGATTTTCAGAAAATGCGTAGCGCAGAGATTATAGATGTCAGGAGCACTCGGTCATATTTGTTTCGACCCCACGCGCGTATTAACCCTTTCCCTGTTCTATATGTGTTCCAAATTTAAATACAAATGTACATGTACCTACTGAATATTCATGGACAAAATAGTTATAATGAATTATGGAAGGTGGAGCATTGTAGACATTTTAGGAAAGCAAATAAACAGATCTATAAAATTCTATTAGCAAAGTGAGTAGACCCTGATCAAGACGGTTCCTCTAGGAGCGGTCTGATCTAGGTCTATTCTCTTGACAAATGCGTGAAAACAGGTTTATATGAGGGAAAGGGTAAAGGGATGGAGAGTTGTATCCAACCATTATGTGTTGAAATACTTTTTTTTTGAAACCTTAACACTTTATTCCATAGTTTGTGTTCAGTATTGAAGACAGATGTTTGGTTAAAACAGGCTGAATGGGACCATATTGCATTTTCTCAGCCTGCTTTAAGCTACCGTCTACTGTGATATAGAAATATTTCTTATGGCGCATATTCATGAATGTATCAAGTGGAACTATTTTTGAGTGGAGGAATGGATTAACGCACTATAATGAGTACCTATGGAGTAAAGGGTTGAACTGGGTATCATTCGACGAAGAGATGCAAACAGTTGATTAAATAATTATAAAGTTCGAAACGCATCTACACTAATACACTAATACACCGCATCTACACTAATAATCTATAATGTTACAGCTATTTTTGTTTGACCGACCATGTAGTGCAGCTACAAGATTTAAGTTGATATCAAAATTAAGATGAAAACTATTGTAGCTTATTGTATAATAATTTATTTTGAAACGGCGCAAAGCAGTCGCCTGCATAAATCATTACTCTGTATAAAAGAGCCACCTGAAATAACAGATAGCCAAATATTGGTATGTCGTTGTCTTTCAGATGAGTTCAAAGCTGCGATCGTAATGTTATTCATTTAAGTCTTATTAACCCTTTTCATGCTAGTAGCATATATTGACGCAATTTAAAAACAGTGCAGACCCAGATCAGACAGCTTTTAGAGGTTGTATGATCAGGATCTGCATTGGTTTCTTATAAGATCTGTCAAGCATAAATTGCCATTCGTAAAGAGACAGAGACAGAGGGAGAGACAGAAATAGACACACAGGGAGACAGAGAGACAGATAGGGACAGAGACAGAGAGAGACAGACTGGGAGAGAAAGAGGTGAAGGAGACGGACGGAGGGAGAGAGAGACGGGGAGAGAAAGCTTTTGACGTCCCTTCTGGCCTTGTGATTGCGTATCATTGTAAATGTTTTCGGGGGGGGGGGGGCTTCTTAGAAACAATAACAATTGTACAGAGAGATAGAGGGACAGGGACGGTGAGGAAATATATTATGGGCTTATTAATTATGTGTCAGACAATAACAAAGTCTAAAACATGATAAATATTTCATTTTGATACAGTGCCCCTGTATTTATTCACATGCGCTCGTAGTATGCTAAGTCTGGTCTATAAGGCGTTGTCCCGGTCTGATAGCATGGATCGATATCTGGTATTCACAATTTCATAAAATAATACTAACATGCAAAATAACATTAACTGGTTTTAAACCGAAAGTCAAACCCTCACCGACATCAATGTCAAGCTTATAGAGATTGTTTTATTTAACCCTTTCCCTGTTCTATGTTTATTCAAAATTTCAATACCTACTGAATATTCATGGACAAAAGTAGTTATAAATGAAATATGGAAGAGGGAACATTGCAGCTATTTAACAAAGCAAAGAAATATATATCTATCACATTCTATTAGCAAACAGAGAAGACCCTGATCAGACGGATCCTCTAAGAGGTCAAAGAAGGGTTAAAGTACAATATGAAGAAATTTTGAATACAAAAAACCCATTCATTTTATATTTAATATTGTGGGAAATATAGATGGTCGCTCATCAATCATAAAGAGCAATATCAATTATTGGTGATTGACACGCCTATAGGTGACAGTTGATTGGATTATGTTTTTTCAATGGGTGGGTCTTAAAGATACTGAACCAATGAGCTGTGACATCTTGATAGTCGCAAAAGAGCGGAAATACCCGATAAGACTTTCTTTAAAGTTGTCGGAACTTTATTGATGACCAAATAATTAACACAATGATGACCATAAATCAATGACCCCCTGCACTGAAACATCAGGGTAGTTTCCTTACATTGTAGAGCACGCAAAGCGATCATTGTTTTAATGTATGACCAAAACATTTGACCTTCATTATACTGAATTATCATGCGCTTCAAAAATGTAATCTGCAAAATAAATGAAATAGGCATTGCTTTAGTTCGTTGAAAACAAACAGAAAAAAATGAGAATCAGACATATAAGACTCTGAGTTCAGTATACAAACTGTTTGTAAATATTAAGGAAGCCACGCTCGGCGGGCTAAGGGTTGATCTGCATATTTTTTTTATCTTTTGAAACTTGTAGGGTCCTATAGAGAATGTCCAAGTTACCTAAATTTATTATGCTGAAAGAATTTGCTTTTAAAAATGATATTTTGTTTTCTTGTCGGGTTTCCTTCTATCTTCTTTTAAAATAAAAATCGACTAAATTTTATTTCCGTGTAAAAACATCGAATTAGTGTTAGTGTATCATTTTCAAAGGCAAGTGACTGCTTAATGCGGTGTGCGGAAAAATGCCACTGGAAAACATGCCACCGGAAAAAATGCCACTGGAAAAAATGCCACCCTGATTTGGGAAAAATGCCACTGGAAAATATGCCACTTGAAAAAATGCCACCCTTTTTTCAAAATTATCTTTTAACCTTTTTTTTTCAAAAAAAAAAAATCTTGAATTTATTATACAGGCAGTTAATCTGTGTTAGGCATCTACAGTCCACATAAAGCTAAAACACCAGGGGGCAAATGTCCGCCCGTACCCAAATAGGGGACAAAGGTCCGGGGGCAAGTGTCCCGGGGGGGGGGGGGGGGGGCAAATGTCCGTAAACCGAAAAACCGATATCATGAATATTTATTAAATTTATTTTTAAAATAGCTTTTTTACTGAGGCTGTTTTGGTATTGGAACAAAACTATAGAGTTAAATCCAACATAAATTCATAAGCAAACAGAGAATACCCTGATCAGACGGTTTCTATAAGAGCCATCGTATCCGTGTCTACTCTGTTTGCAAGCGCGTGAAAAGCGTCGATGCTCTCAGAATTTTTACTTCTATTGCCGGGTCATGTCAGACGTGCAGATCTTTAGCTGAATTCGTAACCTAACGTTTGGTTGTCGGTGGGTTTCAACCATTTCCCTGTTGAATATTTATGTCAGAAAAGATGACATCATAATATTTATAAGTTGATTTTTATAATGGTGTAGGTACACGGTCCATGACTTTTCTTGGTACTGGTAGAAAATGTAGAGGCAGATCTTATATAATTTCACAAGTAAACAGAGCTGGTCTCGATCATACGGCTCCAATAGGCTCCTTCAGATTTTGGTCTACTCTGTTTGCAAGGGCAAGGAAATTGTTTATATATGGTAAAGGGATAAGCAAACAGAGTAGACCCCTGGTCAAACAGCTTCTATTTGAGAAATCTGATCTGAGTCTTATCATTTAAGAGTTTTAAATAACTGTTATACCAATTGTCTAAAGTTATGATTTGTTATGATTTCCCGAAAAATAGAAGATAACTATGCTTTGACTTATTAGATCTGAGACTACGCTGTTTGCAAATGCTTGAACATACGTTTATATTAGAGAAAGGTTTGCATTTTAAGGTGGAATGGCTCGTCATTGTTTAACTGTAGATTCCATTCATTAGATAAGACCTAAATTAGCTATATGATTTTGAATAATACACAGTGAAGACCCTGGTCAGATGGTTGCCTTTTGAGCCATCTTGTCTGGGTCTACAGTTCTCAAATGTCAGTAGTTTTATTTCCCGCATTTAACAATACAAACTACAGTGAGACCCCGCTAATGCAACCACTTAATAAACAACCACTGGCGTCGTTTGAAGCAGGTGGTTGCTAAATGCAGGACGAAAGTTATGCAGAAAGCTCCTGCCACCCAGATTTATGCCCCTTTTTGGTGGTCGCATTAGCGGGGTTTTACAGTGTTTGTTTTAAATACTGAAAATGAATTGTGTTAGACAGTTGGAGACTATATTATAATATTACTTACTCAGCCTAAATGCATGTATACTGTAATTTACTAGCTAGACATAAGAAAATAGTAACGATCAAAGGTGCCAGATGGTCAGTAAATCCCCTAATTTCTCAGCGGGGGCAAGCATGATTACACAACTGCCGTCTATCACACACTGTTAACAAAGTTTTGAATTATTACGTAATAGGAATGCGTGTAATGAAACCGAACTACCTAACAATGTGCCAATTGTCTAAAGTTATGATTTGTTATGATTTCCCGAAAAATAGAAGATAACTATGCTTTGACTTATTAGATCTATGACTAAGCATAATTAAACCCTAACGATTTAAAAGAGTTATTGTGAATTCTAGTTCTAAAGACAGTATAGATTGAAATGATCTAGATCTATACTAAAATGATACGATACTGTACAGTAGCCAAAAAGAAGATATTTTACTACACATAAATGATTGCCGTGAGACTGTACATGTATATCTTAATATCTAGATCTTATTAAAACAAAACGAGATTTAAAATTCTAAATACTGTTGATCTAAATTATTCAACGGGTGTATAACGATAGCCTCTCACTACAAAAGCCCCTCTTGCAAAAACCCCTCACCAAAATGGTCGAGGTTTACAAAAGCCCCTAACAAAAAACAATACTAACATTAATTTAACTTTAAGTGTTTTGTTAAGTGTACTTTTAAAAGGAGTGTGCTAATTACCTTACTTAACGAATCTTTATAAGCTTGTCATTGAGGAAACAGAGTAGATCCAGATCAGATAGCTCAGTATTTTGATTTTGGTCTACTCTGTTTGAAATTTAAGAAAGTTATGGAATTAGAAAATGGAAAAATTTGTGTTTAAGTTAATTGAGGTAGTATTATAATAATTTAAAAACAATATGGATAATATTGCATCATTCACAGCTATTGAATCTATATTAACTGTCACAAAGCAAACATGGTTGAACCAGATCATATAGCTTTAGATTTGAACTGGGTCTACCCTGTTTGAAATAAATATAAGGAATCTCCTCCTTGTGATCTACAATGTTGACTTTTATAAGTATAGAGTGTGCTAATTACCTTACTTAATGAATCTTTATAAACTGGCCATTCAGCATACAGGGTAGATCCAGATAGTTGTAATTTTGATTTTGGTCCACTTTGTCCAAATATTTCGAGTATAATGATTAATTAACAAAAATAGTAAGCCTTGGCCATTTTAGTGAGGGGCTTTTGATCGAGGGGCTTTTGTAGTGAGGGGCTTTTGAGTGTACCCCTATTCGACATGTCCAACACATAAATAAAAATGTCTTCCATTTCAAAGAAAGGCCAGATCATGGGATCTTTTTTTCCAAAGTTCAGCTGGTAATGTATAGGGCGTTCCTAAAGGCCGATTCATTCCAGCTTCTTGTTGTACATTGTATCTACCCTTCGGTATACGGACATTTTCTCTCTAGGACATTTGTTCTCCTATTTGGGCATGGGAGGATAGGGCTGACATTTGTCCCCTTCAAATTTTATTTTATTTTTCTTGCTCTACTTGCTCGCAAAGGATAAAAAAGAAAATACCTACATTGTTCTAAAAACGGACGGTTGATTACACAGGAAATCGGTAATGCAGAAAGAGTAAGGAGCTTTCTAAATTACTTCAATTCTACAATTAGCTGTCATCTGTTTTAAACGATCGTCAAATCAACATTTTTAAGAATGGTTGTTTACAATCGCCGCCCCGTAACCGATAATCTTTCTAAACCGATATTGGAGCTATATGTATCCTGTGTTTAGCTATAACCACCTTTTTAAATGACAGCCAATTCAACTGTTTTGAATTGTTATTTTACTTCGCTATACCGGTTTGAGAACCTCTCTAATCAGGTCATTTTCTCGGTATGGTCACAGGGTTCGTTTTATAAGGTTTTGCAGTAATTTTGTTATTATCAGGGGCAGTTACATTTTTAACGCATCGAATATTAGACCACCGGCTTACTTTAAAACTAGAAATTGGCATTTAAATTAAGTAATATGCTTTTAAAAAGAAAGAAAGTTGGCGTACATGTATGAGAGATATATTTTGCTGTATTATATTATTATTATTATTATTATTATTATTATACCACATTTATATAGCGCTCTTTTCACACGGGATATGTGCGTTCAAAAGCGCTGTACATGGATGAAATCAATAATCGGAACGAACCGCATGATTATCTATCCAGACAATGAAAGATTTACAATAGATATGCAATAAATATAAAAATCACTAGCCGGACGGTCAGTGAAGGATATACAAAAAATATACAATAAATATGAAATCATAAACTGGAAGGAACGGCATGATCGTCCATCCAGTCAATGAAATGTATGCAATATATATACAATAAATATAAAATTACTAACCGGTAGGAACCACATGATTATCCACCCGGTCAATGAAAGATATGGAATAGATATACAATAAATGTATAACCACTAACCGGTAGGAAACGCATGATTATCCACCCAGTCAATGAAAGATTCCTGTACTGATACGTACTGATATACGTACTGATTGGTCGTTTCCAGTAGATTTCTGATGATTAAAATTTAGACTGATGTGAAACTGAAAACAAAATCGATTAGGAATTAGAATCGGAACCTATAACATAGAATCGAAATGAAGATGAATTCACTAACAAAGTGCACAAACGTATGCAAACTTGATACAACTTATACAACCTATTAACTTATTTCGTGTGTGTTTTGTGTTTAACGGGTGTTCCGTGTTTCTATATAAAAAAATCTTACGTTTTGAACAAAAAATAATTGAAATAGAAAGCATACTAGAATATCGCACCCATATTTTGCAGAAACGAATCAGACAATTCGTGGCCAGGTTATATTCCAGTACAATCAAACGCGCCAAAAATAATGGATTTTAATGGATTAATTTGTGTTTGCCGAATGCAGAACAGTTTCGGTTTGGAATTAGTCTAAACGAACCATTTCTCGAGTGTTTTATTTCATACATTTCAAATCAATTTTGCACAATATGGTTGTATATATTTGTATGTATATGTAAAGAGAAAGATAAGCCGTGAAAATGGATATAAAAGGATGAAAAGGATATAACAAGAGATGTTTGTAAAACATGTATACCCCCCATACCCCCTGACCTTTGATCTAGTGACCTCAACTATAGAGATCATCTAGCGGTCATGACTAATCACCACAGCAAGTTTGAAGATCCTAAGCTAAACCACTGATCATTTATTGATCTGAAAACATTTCACATATTAAGGTCATGGTGACCTTGACCTTTGACCTAGTGACCTCAACAACTATAGGGATCATCTAGTGGTCATGACCAACTACCACAGCAAGTTTGAAGATCCCGTACCAAACCATTGAGCAGTTATTAATTGGAAACCATTTCATCAGTTAAGGTCATGATGACCTTGACCTTTGACCTAGTGACCTCAAAATCAATAGGGGTCATCTAGTTGTCATGACCAACCACCACAGCAAGTTTGAAGATCCTAAGTCAAACCTTTGAGCAGTTATTGATCGCAAACCATTTCACTAGTTAAGGTCATAGTGACCTTGACCTTTGACCTAGTGACCTCAAAAATAATAGGGCTTATCTATTGGTCATGACCAACCACCACAGCAAGTTTGAAGATCCTAAGCCAAACCCTTGAGCAGTTATTGATCGCAAACCATTTCACCCTTTAAGGTCATGGTGACCTTGACCTTTGGCCTAGTGACCTAAAAACAACAGGGCTCATCTAGTTGTCATGACTAACCACCTAAGCAAATTTGAAGATCCTAAGTCAAACCCTTGAGCAGTTATTGATCAGAAACCATTTTACAAGTTAAGGTCATGGTGACCTTGACCTTTGACCTAGTGACCTCAAATACAGTAGGGGTCATCCAGTTGTCATAACCAACTACCGCAGCAAGTTTGAAGATTCTAAGCCAAACCCTTCAGAAGTTATTGATCGGAAACCATTTGACCAGTTAAGAGCATGGTGACCTTGACCTTTGACATAGTGACCTAAAAAACAATAGGGGTCATCTAGTGGTCATTACTAACCACCACAGCAAATTTGAAGATCCTAGGCCAAACCCTTGAGCAGTTATTGATTGCAAACCATTTCACCCTTTAAGGTCATGGTGACCTTGACCTTTGACCTAGTGACCTAAAAAACAATAGGACTCATCTAGTTGTCATGACCAACCACCTAAGCAAATTTGAAGATCCTAAGCCAAACCCTTGAGCAGTTATTGATCAGAAACCATTTTACCAGTTAAGGTCATGGTGACCTTGACCTTTGACCTAGTGACCTCAAAATCAATAGGGGTCATCCAGTGGTCATGACCAACCACCACAGCAAGTTTGAAGATTCTAAGCTAAACCCTTGAGCAGTTATTGATCGGAAACCATTTAACCATTTAAGGTCATGGTGACCTTGACCTTTGACCTAGTGACCTCAAAATCAATAGGGGTCATCTAGTGGTCATGACCAACCACCACAGCAAGTTTGAAGATCCCAAGCCAAACCCTTGAGCAGTTATTGATCGAAAACTATTTCACCATTTTAGGTCATGGTGACCTTGACCTTTGACCTAGTGACCTCAAAAACAATAGGGGTCTTCTACTTGTCATGACCAACCAGGTTATACTGTATAAGGAAAACAAAATATAAACTAATTAACAACATGGCAATTAACATGTGATTGCATATAAGCATGACTCATGAATAAAACTTGGAGCAGAATTTGTTATGGGGGGATAAAAATATTATAGGAAGGAAACATGACTGATGTTAAAGTTAGGAGTTATTCATGGAAATATTTAGCTGTTTTTGCATTTACTTTATCACTGAAATAGGATATAGTGAGCTTTGCATCGTAGTGCAAATAGAACTGAGTCTGTGAATACATGCATATTCATGTAACATGCTTATATCAATTGTACAGGTGCAGATTCAATAAGTTATGCAAGTGACGCTTGCAGACTATTAATCTTGATTTAATCTATGTTAATGATCAGGTTCCAGTCTCGCCATTTATTCGGGGAGTCAATTAGCAGGGTATTTTATGTTATAAACAGTATAGCTCCCAATCGAAATCTACAAACAGCATAGTATTGATAGCCATTGGAGAGTCAGAGTTAAATGGTTATGTCATAAACAGTATAGATCCTAATCGAAATCTACAAGCATCTATATGCATCCAAAATTAATTGTCATCGGTTTTTACTGGTCCTCTACTGTTTCAGTTATCGTCTGCAGAAGTTTTTGTGCATCTGAGCTTTTGATTTAAAAATTTCAAGCCTAATTGACAGCTAGTTTGCTCCCCGGATCTGGCCCGACCTTTTGTGGGGCCTAATCTGGATCCAAGCTATTTACATCAGTCAAAATGAGAGACCCATCGCTAGTATGCAAGGAGTTAAGAATGAAATGAGTGTCAGACAGTGTCAACCATAGAGAGTTAGAGACCCGTAATATATAGATGGTGCCCCTTTGTGATGTTACTAAGTCTGATCTACTGAACAACACAGTTAAAATGTATACAAGGAACATGCGTAAACCCTCGGGCTTTCAGTTTAAATAAAAAAAACCCAGTTCCGATCCTAATCACAGTGTCCCTATAACAGCTTTAAGGATCTGGGTCTGCACTGTTTTTGCAAATTCAAAATAATGTGTTCATACTGCATAGGGTCAGTACTTTCATAGCCAAGTTATTATACTGTATGTATGATGAAAATGTCTGCTATTTTTATTGTCGGCCGTATGTATGATGAAAATGTTGTCTGCTTTTTTATTGTCGGCCATATGCATGCTGACTTAATTGTTGTCATCTGCTCAGACGCCCTCTACCATTGCGTTATTTCATTTCTTTTCTTTTAGTGTTTCTAAGTTTTTGTTTGCTGAAGCTGAGCCTAAGTGACAAACAGTTTTATGCCCCGTAGGTCAGGTTCTGCTTTATGTAGGGCCTGATCTGGACGAAATCTGTTTGCATGGGTCATGAATAAGGGACCAGACTAACATGCAAAAAGTTAGAAATGACATAATTGCCAAACAGTGTCAACCATATAGACTAATATTTGCAGATGTAACAGATCTACATCTAACCGCTGATGAGGGATGTGAGCCTCTTTGATTAGCTTTCATGTGGCTTGGTGGAGATACATGGTACAAATGTATATGATTTGTGCCCTATACATTGTAGATATAGTCTAACAAATGAAACTTAAAATTTACTTTGGTCAAAAGGGCGTTTTTCAGTTTTAATCAGGAACGGTAATGACCCTGATCAGAGGGTCCCTGTAGGAGCCCTAAAGATCTGGGCCAGCACTATTTTTTTTGCATACGCAAAAACATACATGTACAATGGTTGACCAGTTCAGACCTTAAATTATTTTACTGTATGTATATAATAACTGTTATCTGCCACTTCTATTGTCTTTTTTCTTTGCATGCTATATTAACGTCGTCATCTGCTTAGGTAATTTTACTCTGCTGCTCCGTTATCATCTGCAAAATTTCCGGCGTCCGAACTTTTGTTTACAGAAGTCGGGCCTAAGTGACAACCAGTTTGTCCCTCGGGTCAGGGTTCCACTTTTTGTGGGGCCTGATCTGGATGCAATCTGATGACCTTGGTCATAAATGAGAACCCCAATGCTAGCATGCAAAGAGTTAGAAATAGAAAAAATGTAAGACATTGTCAAGCCTATAGAGTCATAGAGAGTGTTGCCCCGCCCCTCCCCTGCTGGAAATTCATGGACAAGGTAGTTATAATGAAACATATAAGGTGGGACATTGCAGCCATTTAGAAACTAAAGGAACAAACCGTCGGACTAACAAAAGGAGCAGAACCTGACCAGACACCTCCTACAGGAGTTATTCTGTCTGGATCTGCTCCGTTTGCGAATGCGTAAAAAGTGATTTTTGTATGAGGGAAGGGGTAAACCAGAATTTTAATAATGAATAATTTAGGTCTCTATATGCAGGTGGCTGCTGAGTGTGGAGAGCAGGGCGGGCATGGAATTCAAAAAGGATTTTCTGCACGATTTTTTTCAAACCTGCAATCCACTGCCACCTGTCTTGAATAATAACAATATATAGAGGATCTTACATGAGTGTGCATTACACATTGTTTTTGTGGGACGAGTTTGCTATAGTAATGTGACACGAGTTTTAGCGAGTGTCATATTCATTGTAGTAAACGAGTTTCATAGAGGCAATGTGTAATGAGCACGAATGTAAGATTTCTTTTATCACATAATCCTTAAAATGCCATGGAAAATAAAACAGACTAGCTGACGGCTGTTTCTGCCATTGCTTTACAAACAGCGTATTTATACAACAGACGACACGCATGGAGTGCCATGATTGGCTAACGCTTTTTAAATGAGAGTTATGATTGGCTAACTTGCTAATTTGCCCAAAAAATGCACTAGTGCAATTCTGCGAAATACGGCACTCTGTTACGACACTCCCACATGGTAGATTATGTGATAAACAGTGATACTAAAAAGAGTATCCAGTTTCAGAGGGGTTTTAGATATATATCATTACTGTATATACATGTATAAGAACGGTCACTTGCTGATTATTGTTGTTATTTCACTCTTTGTATGTAATGTAATCTTATTGTCTGGATCTGCATCTGGATCCAAGCTGTGTACATAGGTCATAAATGGCAAAACAAAGAGTAGGAAAAAGTGTATATAATAGATCTGGTCCACGAAATGAAACTGATCAATGTATGCCAAAAAATACAGTAATCCTTTCAGTGGATATTGCTTGTACCACATAAAAATGGCTAACCCTTTCATAGTTAAGTAAATTTTATTTAATCTGTATCAGAATTGCCAAAAAAAAGTATACTTTGTGAGAAAATTTTGAATGGCTGGCAGTGCAATGTTCCAGGTTGACCCTAGGTTACCATGTACCAGCTGGATCTAAAATGTCTGCAAACATCTGGACTCATGATGATACAAGAAATAAATGTCTGAAACAATTTGAATGAGATAGTGCTGTAATGTTAAATTGTTTATGTAGCTGTAAAAAGAACTACATGCATATATTTAATCTATTATATCTGGTTCCCGAGTGTGCACGAAAGGGTTGGTGTGTAAGCGTTCGCTAAATATATGTACATGTACTGTAAAAATGTTATATACATGAGTAGTATGGGCAGCTCTTTGCAGGCAAACAAAGATGACGTAATCTTGCGTAATCGCGACTATTTTGTTTCTATTAATAGTAACCTCATTTGCATATAAGCAGATTAGGATTTGTCACGGGTATTCGCGGATGTTTACCGACATGTATGACGTCACATTTAAATCGAGAAAGATCTGGAGCTACACGGTATACAGAGCTGACGTCGAGAATAGTCTAACAGTAAATTAATAAATACCTCTCTAGCGATGTGAACCTTCCAACGTTCGCTTGACGAATGGGACTAAAAGGCACAAAAACGGTCTACGGTAGGGGGAGGCGCATGTGCATTGTTTAGAATGATATCGTAGCGACACACGCGCAACGGTCTACCAAATTCAAATGTAAGTCTCTTTAGCCCCATAATACCCTATAGCGATATCCAATAGCTGAGAGTCCATAACACCCTCTGACATCATACAGTGTTTGTCATCATATATGACTGAATCATGACTGTAATTTCATCACCTTTAAAACGTGTATAATACAATGCTTTCAGCCAATCAGAAAGGTAGAATTTATGATCAACTAAAGATATTTTAAATTGTGGGACTTAAAGGTAAGTCGTTGTGCCACAAACTTTCTCATTTCACATCATGAAGTTCGACATATCACAGCATGCTTTTAATAAGCATTTACACCCTAAATGTGAGCACGATGCTTCCCGCTTTTATAACAAACGTACGATGGTGGACTCTATTCATTACTGTTTAAATGCACCCGACACAGCGCATATGGTTACAGACAGAGTACACCTTACAAAAACATTTTCATATAGTATAGGTATATTAGGTTACACTAAAAAGAAAGCCGGAGAATCAAAGTCGTCTATGCCATACAGAAAGGGAAATGGATTGTGATCACAGCCTATCCAATGGACATAAAATGAGTTTTACAATAACCTGTACCTCAGGCCTCACGATACTGTGTATAGACTCGACTATGCAGAACCTTACCTCACCTAGACCGAATGAAAATATATAACACTACCAATGAAAAGCCTGTATTTACCGACCAACACTTACTGACCAATCAGAAGAGAGATGACGCAAGATTTAATTTTAATGTACGATTTGTGGCCTATTTAGGACGCAGCACTGTCCCAACTCCGTCATTCTGACTGAATTCGAACAGACAACATGTCTCTAATCCGATGCAAGTACGACCTTGGAAATGACCGAGTGTGCTAATGGAAAGAAGTACGTGTAAACTTTAGAGAATGGTCAGATGACAAAACCAACCAAGAAGGGCATCAGCTTAACAAGAGTAGATCCAGATCAGATGGTTCCTATATGATCAGGGTCTATTAGTAGTCCAAAACCGTTTATTTTGTTTGTTTGTATATTGTAAATTATGATGTTTTACTGTAAATAAACATTAAACTTACGTTGGCTTTGTAATATGTCCTATTGCCTGAGACAGAGTTTATGACACACTTAGTTTCGCTTTGACCTTTAACTTTCGTTACAAAAATTAAAAGACAAGCTACTTACGCCCCAAACCACGAGAAGGTTGTGTCATATTTGGAGCACCACCCCACCACCCTTTTTTATGTACACTATTTACAGCTATGTACACTGATTTAGTTCTCTGTTAAATCCAACAGGTCATCATCATCTATTATTCTAGTCACAACAGCTTCATTATAGTTCAGGTTTACGTCATCAAAATCAGTTAAAATATCATACATAGACCTTCCACTACATCGTTGTTGAAGATAATAGTAGCAAAACTGCCCACATGTCTTAGTCCCCGCTTGTTGCTAACGTTTTCTATTGCTTATATAATGACCTCCCCCTGTCTTCAAATATCTTTCTAAACGCCAACTGTAATATCCAGGTTCATGCCCTAACGAATCAAAGAATTCAACAGGTCCCACTTTAGGAAAGTACAGGGTCAGCCAGTGCTTCCCGTGTTTGTTTCTTGGTTCACTGTTGATGATGTAAAATTTAGGTCTTTGCATGATGACTTTAGGTAGTTCATCCAAGGCACATACGCCTCCTATACACTGTCCAGTAGTAGGGTCATTGTTCAAGGTCTGGTATAACTCTATTGTGTTCATCCTCCCTTTAGATTTTCTAGTGATTCAAAATAGTGAGCTAATCTATCCACTGCTTCTCTCGCTTCACACTTTAGGCGATACAATTTCCACTGCCACAATAAATCGTCGGTAAGAGCAATACACGTCAAGACTATTCCCAACATAATGACACTATGTATGTTAGTCCTTCTTACTTATAAACAAAGGGGGCGTGTCTCCTCAGCTCTAAACCAATCACAGTTCAGTTTTGAAACTCTGTGTCATCTATTCAAATTTGCAGCTGTCTGTAAGTTTAACGTATAAACACTACTGAGCACTTCCGGGAAGGTTGCATAAACCATCAAAGTTACACTCTCTGGTAAAGCTTTCCCAAATTTAAGTTCTAAACGACAGTGTCCTCGCCGTTTCGTGTTGAACGAATAATAGGGGTCAATATCCAACACGTATAAGCAATATCCCCTCTTATAGTCATCATGGGTAATGTTGACATCTTCTCTAAAGTGGGTCAATGTTCTGTAACAATCCGTATATTGATCCGCCTCAAAGTTTGGTTGTAGAGGGTGAGAGGGATATGACTGACCATCGACGTAAAAACCTACAGAACTGCAGTTATAATGTTGAAAATTGAAAGGGTTCTTCTTGTAACTACCACTGAAAGCTTCGCTAGATATCAATCCCACAATGAGTTTACTGGGCACTGTGCCTTGAAACAAATCATCTACGCTATAACTGTACTGCCCTGAAGCCAATGCAACAGTTTTAATGTCGCTACGAATGTAGGGGTAAGTCGCAGGACTGTCTCTAATCATTTTCTGATGCATCAAGAGTACGTTATTCTCTACGCGTTGAACGCATAATTTAAAAACTGCATCCACGATTTGTACTTTTGCTGTAGGAGCAAGAGAATCTGACATGAGTCGAAATGCGTTTTGACTTGGGTAGAATTTAATGCCAAGGTGCACGCCGTTGATCAAGAGTTTAGGCTGTTGAAACACGTCCAAGAGTATAGGTCCTTCCAAATCCACTATATTCCCGCCTGTTGTGCGTGTATGCCGTGCATACAGTCCCTTGTTACTTCCAGTTTTAGCATCCGATGTATCAATATCTCCTACATCTTTATAGAAGAGTTGACTAGTCAGTATATGATCTTGGAGGTCTATGTTGGTCTTGAGGATGGTATCAATGTATGTACAAAAATGAGTCATGCAGGAAACACCACATACAGAACAAACACTCGCCCGAACAGCAACACAAGGAAACAGCAAATGCACATAGGCAGAAAAAACAACAAGAGACGCACAAAGACAAAACAAACATACAATAGGAGGAAGATGGAAGTACCGCCTTGGAACGGTCAGTGACAAAAGTCACCGGGGGTTTAAACCGGTTTATGGGCGCCCAACCTCACCCTTATTCCATCCCCATCCTAAAAGACAAACAGTGTAAATAAACGTATCCCCTCTCCGACTAATCTACAACAACCGCTACAGCAAATACAGTGGTAAAGTGCATGTATAACAAAAAAAAACATTTAATTGAACATACTGTATCCACCTATCGCTAGTGTACTCAATGATGAGCTGCAAACAGAGTAACTGTAGAAAAGTAATAAAGGGTACGACAAAAATGAAATAGTACAGATATCCGACGTTCTCCTTCCATTTCTGGATTTAAGAGGTCGCCTTCATAGAGTACTAAACCTTTCTTGTCGGCGTACATGCAAAGAGGCCAGCGTGATTGCCAACTGTAAAAGGGTTCACAACCAAACATGCAGTATGTTGTAGTAATACAGGATCATATCCCTTTTTAATGAATTGTTTTATATATTTGATGAACAAAGTGAGAAAATGGGTATGTCCAATAATTTTACCAAGTTTGTAAATCACATCACCATAAAATTCAGGATGTGAAATACCGTGTCGCAAAAGTACCTTGAGATTACATTTGTACTTGCCAATAAGCGAGAGATTTCGATAGTAAAATTTAGAGAAAGTTTTTCTTAGTTTATGGTATCTATATCCTTGTTTAAGCAGTTTTTCAGTTAAAATGAGCAAGCTCTAGCAAAACGAATAAGTTGAGATATATAAACCCCGTAAGATGGAGCACGGGGAACATCCCCGTCAAGATGAGGAAAATTTACAATATTAAAATCAAAATCATCTCTTTTGTCATATATTTTAGAAGAAATCATTCCATTATTAATTTTAAGGTCTAGGTCAAGAAACGCTGCATAATTGTCGGACGGGTTAGCTTTATTCAATTTGAGTTCTTTAGGATAAATTGTAGGAATCAGAGCATCAAAGAAAGGGTTATCTAAGTTAAAAATATCATCCAAATATCGACAAGTTTCATTGAAGGCTTTTATAACATCTTCTTGTGATTGAGGATTCAAACTCAACATGAAATCTCTCTCATAGCAGTACAAAAACAAATCTGCGACAAGTGGTGCACAATTCGTACCCATGGGAATACCAATTACCTGACGGTATCTAGCATTCCCATAACGTACAAATATGTTATCCAAAAGAAAGGTTAGTGCTTCGCAAACTTCTGAGCAAGTCCAATTGGTGTAATATTTCATTTGCTCGTCAGTAAAGAAAGCTTTTTCAGCATTACATGCCAAGAATGATGTTTTTTCTCGGGCAAATACTTTCTGGATCAAGTTAGTAAGCTTATCCTTAATTAAAATATGAGGAAGAGTTGTGTACAGAGTAGAAAAATCGTACGTGCTTACAGTGGATGCAAGATACCTTTTGTTCTTAAGTTTATTTAAGACTTCTGAAGAGTTCTTAATAGACCAGAAGAGATTTATTCCAGAATTTTCATAAGTCTTATCACAGTAAAATTTTACATGTTCCTTTACCTTCGTTAAACAAGAAGTCAAAAGTATAGACAATTTAGTAGTTGTACATGAACTAGAATTTGCAATGAAACGCGCTTTATATGGTTTTTTATGTAGTTTTGGTAACCAATACATAGTAGGAAGTTTATGTTGTGTAATTTTAATATCGGTTCCAAATTGTTCACACTTTTTGACATGGTCTGAAATGATGGTCTTTTCGTCAGTGGTAACTGAAATGTATGACTTGGTATTAATAATTTCCTGCTTCAAGACATCGATATAATGTAATCATCAAAGAATAATCACATTATTTGATGCCTTATCAGCAGGAACAAAAACGTATTTTGAATGGAAATCCTGTAAACCCTTTTTAAGATGTCTAAATGAAGTTCTAGGTTTAGGTGGAAGAAGGTGTTTATTAGAGCTGTAAAAGGAAATGCGTTTATCAATTATATCAAAAATTAGTTTTTTCCAACAAGAAAGGGCATTAGACTCAACATGTTCTCTTCGACACCATTTAATACTAAAATTTTGTAAAGCCTCCGCAATCTGAACTCGACAAGAGTTAAAATCTATCAAGGATGGTATTCTATATTCGGGACCTTTATTCAAAAGAGATCGTAGACGTTTATCTTTAATTATCTCAAAATTACCAGTAATCACATGACCAGCCGGAGAATAGCAAAATTTTGAGGTGGCGCAATCTCAATTATCAGGAATATTATCATTAATATTAAGGTCGGCCACAATTTTATTATAGTTGAAAATTGTATTTCTGATGGGTTTGTTATATTTGTAGCAGATGATAGGTGGTTCTGTATTTTTAAAGTATTTAGGAATAGTGTCAATTACATTTTTGTCTCTAAAAATACTTTGGAGGTCAATAAAATCAATACCTTTATTAATAAAAGGAATTTTCAAGAAGAATCTTTGGTGTTCAGATAATTTGTCGATGTGCGGTCTGAGAACATGTAGACTAAAGCTTTGTATCAAACTAGCCGTTTCTATGAGAGGATCTGATCGAAAAATAATTTTATCGGCTTGCTCGTCAATTTCTTTTAATGAACATATAGATAAGGAGGAAAGTCTAGAAAGCATGGCATGTTTACCCGAAGTTAGGCGTAACGTATGTAGATCAAGAAGAGTCATTTTCAAACGAGATTTTCGTTTAATATTACCATTTTTGCGAATGCCATGCGATCGAGATTTGCGTTTTCTAATAGAAAAAATTGAAAAAATATCTATATCTGGTTCTTTTGAAATATTTCCAGTCTGGTAAATATTATCATTCAGTCCTAAAGGAAAAGGTGTTTGCAATTTTTTGATCCAATTTAATTCAGATATAAATCTAGCTTTCGATTTAAAGCTACTAGTCGCCTCCTTATCATATGTTATATGCTCAACAATTTGTACTAAAACATCTTTAAAAGAATGGCCAGATTTCCGAAAGTGTTGGTATAAAAAAATTGTTTAGTTTACGATTTCGACACTGATATGCATGCTCACGAAATCGAGTTTTCAAAGCACGTCCTGTTTGTCCTACGTACTGTATACCGCAACTAGGCGCGTTTCAAGTTAAAACATAAATAACGTTAGTAGTAGTACAATCAACGTCTGAGTTTATCTTGACATTAAATGTTCTACCATTAACTGTAGATTTTATAGTGGAATGCTTTGTAAGGGTAGTTAATCCCCCAATGATTCAGGGGAGTGTGTTGAAAGGACACGTCAATTTGACTAAAGAGAGCATGTAACGGTACATTGACCAGCCCTACTACTAGAGTATCTTCTATGGGTGTGTCGTCTGCATTCGCTAGTCTCAGTTTAATATTCAGGACGCTTCGTCTTAAGTCCATGTAGGCCGACGATTGACCTGGTATGTTAAATTCCAATGCTGCAGAGTCTGTAATCTGACTGACTGGTCTGTATTCTATCCACTCTCTCGAGTGTATAGAAGTATTTTCCTTTAAGGATTCAAACAAGTTTAAACTTGATTCCATGGTTTATCGATAGTTCAACTTTCTCACGCGCTTGGGTAAACTCCTATCGCTCTTCTTACGTTGTTGGTCTCTCTCCTTCTTACGTTGTCTTTTCACTTCGTCTTCCGCTATTTCTATAGCCTGAGCCACGGGAGTTACCTGCCTCACTTCAGGGGTTCGCTTTTCCATTTGTCTCAGTTTATCCTCTGCTTCTTTCAATTTCTCTTGCGTTTCACTCAGTTGGTTAGCCATGCTATAATAGCCCTTCTCTGCCTTTTGTTCTAGTCTCGCCTTGTATTCCTGATATAACTGTTCAGCTTTGTTAGGGTCAGGTACATAAGGAACCCATTTCATTTGTTTGTAATCGTAGACTTCTATGGAACCCATGTTTGCTTAAGGTGGAGCACGCAATGTAACTGGTTTTCTTTAAATACCACGGGCTTCAACTGTTCGTCTAATATATAGAGTCTCACTGTATGCAGTTGAATAGATTTAACCGGTATATACAAGGGCTGAGAAAAGAGCTCAGTCTTTAACTTTTTGTATTTAGTGTTCACTTCTATATTTCTCAAGACCGGAAGTAATGTTTCAGTCACATACGACTATTCCACGAAATCACAACACAAGTAGAGTCGGGTTCTTTTAGGGGTGAAATCGCAATTAAGACTCACGTCGATTAAGGCGCAAGACCAATGACCTTCTAAAGTGTAGGGTTTAGGGAGTTGGATCCAAAATTCAGAAGGCGAGTTGTTTTGATAAAGTGCGAGAGAATCTCGACTACTAAGAAACAAGTATATGTCCTTCATTCTTACGTCTTCTTATGTCTGATGAGTTCTTACGTCAGTTCATCTCACTACTCATGTCGTGTCGGCCATGGGCCCCAACCCTTCCAGGTGAAAACAGTCATTTCGGATACTCGACGAACTGTCACATATAAACTATAGGAACTTCTCTATCACGGTCGGTCTTTACTCATCCGGCGTTGTCCTCATCTGATCTAAAAGATATGGGATTCTCACAAGTACGGGGATTACCGAGTGTTGACGTCTAAGTAAAGCCTTCTTTCTTGTAAATGACACATTGTGAGAAGCTAATGTTCTTAACAGTGTTCTCTTTCGTTCAAATAGTTGAGCGTCTCTTCTCAAAGGAGAGACGACACCATTCAACACTCTGACAGCAATCACACTCAGAGTCTCCAGTTGTCCCGGGGTGATATTCATAAGCGTGGTTTTACGGTCTGTGGTAGACGCCTCTTTCATGTGCAATAAAAAGTGAATACGGAGATAAACTTTTGAATGTTCCATGTTGTCATGTACCCTCATACATACACTTCCATTCTTACGTATTTCTGGTGTAAAGCTCCATCTCGATCAAAGTTGGGTTTACAATATGATCTATTTCAGATACCTTCTTGATGCCCATGATGATGACTTTACCATTCCAAAAACAACTGAATGTTATGCCTTCTTGTTTAAAAGTTACGGTAGGAAACAGTTCGGATTCATAGACAATGGAAAAGTAGTAAAGTCAAGCAGGCAAAGCCACATGCAAGACGCAACCACCACCAAAACACCGATAGACAGCATGACACACACACACACACACACACACACACACACAACCACACACCCAAACGCACACACACACACACACACACACGAAATGAACACAGAAAACACCAAAAGACACACAAGGACCAGGGACAAACGTTCCACACACGAACAAATCACAAGCACAAAGACGCAAGGCAAACAAAAGGAAGGGTGACAAAGAGAGTACCGCCTTGGCACGGTCAGTAGCAAAAACACCACTGGGGATTTAAACCGGTTTACGGACGTCCTAACCTCACACTTCTCTCAAAGTCACCCTAGCTTTACAAATACTGTAAATAAAGGTATCCCCGATGGACTTACCCACAACATAGACGACGATGAACACAGGACAACATGTAAAACGTAGCATAATAACTGTGACAATCCCTCAAATATGTACTCAATGACTTTGCTGAAGTCAGAGCACCTGCAGGTAAGCCGTTAAGGGCACGACAGGGAAAAAGTAATACATGAGTCTGGTAAGCTCATCCTGTATCCAAGTTTAAGAGTATACCATCATAGAGTACTACACTCGGCCTGTCATCGCGCAAGCAAAGAGGGAAGCGTAGCTACCGACTGTAAAAGGGTCGATAACCAAACATGCAGTGCGTTGCAATATAATAGGATCATAACCTTTCTTTTTAAATGTTTTAATGCGTTTTTTAAACAAATCATGAAAAAGGATATGACCCCGAATTAGTTGTTTTTCTTGAATCAGACTTTTCAAATCCAATGGAGCGCTCAGGGTGTGAAAAGCGGATACAGTCATCATTTTGACCTCTGTTAATACCACGGGTATACCCATTGTTTGTAGAATTCTTGCATAACGTCTTAAGCGCTTTAGACCTTCCGGTAGACTCTTGGCCTTTCCGTTACAATGGATTTTATCATTGGAAAAGACTAAACAGTTACCACCAATTCTGCTGTGTTGCCATATGAGACCGGGAAACCGTGCAGGGTCATATCTAATATTTGATAGTTGATAACAAATATCTCTTAAATTTATGAGACATCTTAAATTAGCGCTACACACCACATTGGTTAAGTAAATGATGTGAACCCTATGATGTATAATGTTAGAATGATTATAGAAGGAGTAATGATGTGTCTTTTGTACAGATAGAGGCATGTGACTCATGAGTAATGTTTGAGATCCTTTTCTGAGATCCAAGAGTCATATTTTGAGGGCCAGTGCAACCAACGGACCAGTACTTCATTTTGTTTGTTCAGTGTGCGCCTTTTCAATACTGTTTCCACTCGATACTCTGAGCTGTCATCTACATTCACAGCCTGAAGTTCTGCCTCATAAAAGCTTCCTTCGATGTCTTCGCCAGACCAATCTTTGAGTTTGTACACGGGCACCCCTTCTCTTTTAAACCTCTTGTTAATCTTAAACAATTCACCCGTCCATTTCTGCGAGTATTGCCTATCAAACACAGTTCTAATATGAGAGATTCGCACGGATTGTCCTTCTTTAAATGTGTAGGGTCGTGTTAGTTGAGATTTAGTGGATTTGGTTCTAATCAAGTACTGTTGTAACCGACTTTCTCCTTCTTGATCTTTGGTAATGGAAACTGGAGTTCTGCCCAAGCTTCGATGAGGGGTTTGATTGTAGCTATGGACTGTTTCCTGCAGGATGTCTATATAACGTTTGGTATTGTGTTTCAACAAGTATCGAAATAGCTTATGTTTCAAGGTGGAAATTACCCTTTCACAATAATTGGCTTTGGTTTCCGTATTTAGGGCATACAGATGGTGAATGTGTTGTTCTTGGAGATACTTATTTACCTCTTTGGAGCGAAACTCCATACCTCTGTCTGTTCTCACTGTCTTGGGCTTTCTTTGCCCAGTCAAGATGCGTTGTAAGGTCACCAACACATCTCTTCCTCGTTTACTTGGAACAGGTTCACACTATACATATCTTGAAAAAATGTCTATGGCTACTAATACATATTTATAACTATCATTGTGTTTGCTTAGGTTGACCATATCCATTAAATCCATGTCCCACATACTGTCTAATCCCTCCACAATCACTCTAGATCTAGGAAACTTTCTTCTGGCCTTCCTTGTCAGAGAATAAGCCTCCTGATCTTGAAGCCATTGTTTGATTCTGCGCCTTTCAATCTTGAATTTTCCTTCTTTCACTACTATCTTATACAGTTTGTCCGGTCCTGCATAACTGGCCGGGTGCTTAGTATCGAAATAAATGGAAGCTAGATACTGCTTCCAGTCTGTCATTGTACTTATTGTGTTGCAGTGTTTATGATTCTTACGTCACTAAAATGAAATCCAATCAAAGGTCATTTTCGTTTCATTGCGCTTTGGTGTCTGTAATTTCTTTTTCTTTAGTGTAGGTTCGTCTTCATCTAGCAGTCGCTTACCGGGGGGCGGTTGTAATGTCATAGAACCCTCATGATTTTCTTTTTTCACAGAGGATGCCTTGGACTGTTCTGTCAGTCTTTGGTATTTATCATAAGGTACTAATACAAACTTTTCCATGTTACTGTAAGATGGACTCTAAATACTTCACAGCAACCTTGACAGACACATGCAATGTTCTTTGTTTATTCCGAACCAGTATCTGTTGCGTTTGTTCCAGAGGTGCCAATGTCACTTTACCTCGGATGATATTATGCGCAATTTCACTCAAGGCTCTCAACTGAGGCTGGGTCACCGTATCTAACAAAACTTTCCTCTGGGCGGGGGTGGTCTGTACAAACAATTGAAGAAAATGACGCTGTTGTCTCATCAAGTCAGCCATGTTGACAGTTCTTCTTACGCTTATTTGTCTTCTTACGTGAGTCGGTAAACAATAGGATCTTGTCCAGGAAAGACTCTTGTTCTTAGACGATACTGATCTTCCGCATGAGGGCTCATATCTACGATAAAATACCCTTGAGTTAAGCCGTCTTGGTACGCTTTTAGGAAGCCTTTGACTTTACCAGGAAAGAGCTGTCGCCCTAATATGCCAACCTGTGATACATCTCTTACATTTTTCAACAGTACCATGTACCATGTATTGAGGGCAATTGTTCGAGCATGTTTGCCTTGTGGAAATAGATTTTGAGTGATCAAAATCACGCTGACGCAACGATGGTGTGTGCCTTGAGTAAATAACAGTTCCATCTCTTTGTTATGAATCACCTCGTGCATTAGGTCGTCGATGATGATTAATTTATGACGTCGATCTTTTGTGCACTGGTCCAACTCTTCTGTTGTAGGGAGACCCTGTCTAGCTGTGAAATTGGAAAGCTCTCGCTCCATCTGTTTGATCAAGGGTTGATCTATCCCGTAGCAATACATGGTATGTATTGGAGGATCTCGACTATACATATGTTTAACATATTTCAAAAAACGATACAGCCAAATGGTTTTGCCACTACCTGTTTGACCACTGATACATATACTCGAACATGGCTCAAATGGAAGTGATGTCATTACTTTTTAAGTTTAGGACTAGGTAAAGCGTATCCTATGCAGCTACTAAGTAAACTGATCCACAGTTCGGAGGATCCGTTTTATATAGACAAGTTGATGACTGAAGTGATAATGATATAGACAATAATCATTTGACAAAAATAGACAATTTCTGTTTTAGGAACGTGTGTTCCTAGTAAATGCCATTTGTCTGAATGATTATCGTCGTCTTGCTTCTCTAAAAAGGTTTCCCTTTCGGGTATATTGTTCTCTATGTCCGTCATATTCTTACGCTGTTTAGGGCACTGGAACAAACTACAAGAGACATTTTCTTCTTACGTTCTTTTAATTTACATTGCAGCCTCATGGTATATTTTATACGTCATTTGTTATCATAGTAAGTTTGACATTCATAAACTTCACATACAGTAACATCTTTTACATAATCAACTTGTACATAATTTTAAAAATTTAAGAATTGCAAACATGGTATTTTAAACAATAAGGACAGGGTTTTTTCATCCAGTAACAACGAGTTTTTCGTCCAGTAACAAGTTTTTCATCCAGTAAGGTCGAGTTTTTTTAACAGTAAGGTCGAGTTTTTCGACCAGTAACAACGAAAAATTGAGTCATAACCCTATACAAAATCAATGTAAATGTACAAAAACTGATTCAGTAAGGACGAGTTTTTCATCCAGTAACAACGAGTTTTTCATCCAGTAACGACGAGTTTTTCATCCAGTAAGGTCGAATTTTTCGACCAGTAACACAGTAATATATTCATCTATATTTATTTACATTTATATTACAAGTATTACCAGTATGTACATACATGTATTAGTAACCATAAGGCTCTGTATCATAACTGTCAACCCGTCGACGTTTAGTATACACTATTTGGTATGATTTCTGTTCTTCCCTATTATACAAAGTTCTTTTCCTTTTGTCTCTACATATTTTACTTGGGTTGGTAATTGTAATGTTTGGTCTACTCTTGGGGTCTGTCACGATTTGTTTGACGCTGTCAAAATTAATGAGTTGACTATTTTTGTAGTTCAGAGTGAATCCCCTCACTTTACATGTTTCCTGGTTTGTGTTGGTCTTGTACGCGTAATTCTTGGGACCTCCAGACACAAACTCTATTATGTGCTCTCCATTCCCCAATTCGTCAGTCAATTCACCCAAATAGTCCCCCAAAGGTGGATCCACCTCTCCGGGTCTACTCACGTAAATGACGCTGTCTGTGTCATAATACAACACTCTTCTGTCTAATTGTTCGAGCACACTGTACAGTTTGAGCCTGGCCCAACATGTGGTAAAGGTCGCCAAGTAAATGTTTGTTTTGTTATCTTCGGGTTGACAGTCTTGTTTGCATATCCATTCAATCTGTATCATGTTATTGTTCAAAATGTGAAAATTGAGAGGTTGTTTGACTGGGTCAGAGAACAATTGAAAGAATAGGTTGACCTGACTCTCATGAAATATATCAGTCTGTTTCAGGTTGAGTCTCTGACCAAACTTACCCCAAAAACTATTGAGGCACAATTTCGCCAAAGCTCTCAAACCTGGGTTCTTCAAAATGTTCTCTCGATCCAGTGAAACTCCCTCTTTCTGTGCGTATTCTTGTATATACTGAGCCATGTCATGTTTAGTTTTGATCCAGTCTGGGGGACCGCTCGCCTCTTGTTTAAATTTCAAAAAGGTGTTGATATATTGGGCGAACAACCCCCCTTCGCGTGTGTTTGTGTCATATTGTGTGGTTTCCTCCCAGTGGTATACTTCGTATATGTGTTTGATTTGATACCCTAGTCTGAGAGCTGTGTGTATCTCTGGGGTGCACCACGTACCCTTCATCCAAACAAGAACACATTTCTGTATTCTCGGTATCCGCGCAGGTGCGAGAGGAAATTTTAGTTTGCCATTGGATCTATAGGGGAGAACAGGATGATAGAGCCCTCGTGGGGGTAAAATTTTGACTTTGGCAATACCAAAATAATCCTTAATGTCCCCAAAATATTTCGTGAAGATAGTGGGATGCCCTACGGGGTACCGACAATACTTGTTCACCCAAGGATACAAGCTGGTGAAATCCACGAACTTGATCTGTTCTTGTTCTTCAGTTTTGTAATAGAGCTGACTTGCATTGGTACGACCGCCGAAAAAACTCTCTCTAGGGTTCAACCTATCCGTTATGTCTAAAGTTTGTATGAAGGTTTTGAGATCTGAATTGTCATTGATTGCTTTTTTGAACTGATGGTCCCAAATACAGACATACTTCATCCCTAAACTTTCCAAATGTGCCTTCTTCTTCAATGTTAAAGCATACAATTCGTCCAAAGATTGATTAGTGAGGGGATGACACGTCTCTTCCCGATTATCTGAGAAACACACAGGGCATCCGTGAAACACGCAACCGTGATACTCGTATGCCGTGTGCGTTTCTGCGCAGTAACCATCTAATTTATATCGTGTACCTGGGATCGTTTTCTCTCCCTCATTCAGGGCGTGTTGAATGTGTACCTGATCGAGACGTGCCCTCCACTCTAACCACTGAATTGACACTTTACTATATTGATCTGTGTACCCACTAGGAGGTAGTTTTGCAATAAGTGTTTTTACAAATTCCCGTGTCGTCACTGCTTCTGCTAACCGATCTTCACTCACCCATTCATCTTTCACACACACATACAAAGAACCATCTCTCATTCTAGCCGGGATCCATTGGTCTCTGTCATTTAATTTCACTTTCCATTCTTCTTCCATAAACTTGGTCCTAAATATATTCATGCATACAGAGGCAATGGTGACAGAGTCAAATGGATCCACGGCCCCCACCCACTTCTTTTCTACCTTCCCGTGCTTATTCACCACCTTCCTCTCTTCTCCCGTCGCACTCATCAGCAACTGTCTAAACTTCATACACGCCTGTCTCAAGATATCTACATCGCTTCTGCAATACTCTTCCATTTCCTTTCTAAAATCAAACACTTCATTCTTTCTCTCATTCAACCACGTTAACAACTCATTCCTCTCTTTCTCACTCATAAAATCATGTCCGTAAAAATGAGGGTCAGGGTAGGGACCAACATAATTTTGATGCTCTTTGAAATTAAAATAATGTGGGAACCAGCCCTTCTTCAACTCTTCTAATCCAAAAGCCTTGGGTAATTGTGACAATTTCATAGGTAAAAAATTTAGACTGTCAATCACCTTGATATGTAAGTCTCGTTCTACTGCCATGTACATAATTTTGGACCCGTTGTAAAGAATTTTGTCGGGGCGTAAAGACTGATCAATCAAGTATTCTAATAAAAAGTAGCCAGCAAAGCTATTGAAAAAGTGTCCTGATAACGGCTGTAAGTGGACACTTTTGTACGCACGTGATTCTTGTGGTTAAAACCTATCTACCTAGGATTTGAATTGGGTGAACCAAGGGGAAAACATTTTGTACTCATTTGTGAAATATTCATTTTTATTCATTTTTAATCAAAATTAAAAGTCTACAACGTACTGTCGTACAAGTAAGATACATGTACTCATCTTACTACCAAAGTGTCTTCTTACAACCGTTATCAGGACAGTTTGTTCGCATGACCTCAGACAAGTGTCCTCGGCTACGCCTCGGACACGTCTTCGGTCATGCGAACAAACTGTCCTGATAACGGTTGTAAGAAGACACTTTGGTAGTAAGACTCGTACTGTATCTATTACATATTATGCGCCACCACCTTAAAGTGAGTGTGCTGTTCTGAAAAGAGCCAATGGCCAAACTGTTCCGCAGTCTTCTGTCCTTGAAATATGACCTCTCTGAACCCACATTTTCCGGGATCTTGGTCTGCCGGTATCAGAGTGTTGTCACATTCTTCACACCGAGTCCCACACCCTTTACATATTGAGTCTGGTGTCGCTTTTCCGCACCACGAAGTGTTGCAATTTTGACATTTAGAACAAGAGGTACATACCTGTGATAACTGACACTCTTTGCAATTTGGTTTGGATTTGTATCCTTCCTCACACACTGCCTTCTCATCCTGACTGCATTCGAAATCGAAAAAAATAAATTTAGGTATATAATTCTCCTTACATTCTTTCGCCCTCAAATAACACAAGTGATCATCCATGACATATTTTGTGCAGGTTTTACAAAAATATACTCCGCACTGGTGTTCCTCTTTCTTCCGTCCTTTTTAGAAGGATTGAAAGATCTGTATTTATACCAACATGTAAAGGAATTCACCAGGTTTAGAGAAGGTAATAAACCATCATTATTAGATCTAATTTTGACTAATGAAGAAAACATGGTTGAAGAAATCATTTATAGACCAGGGATAGGCAAAAGCGACCATGTTGTTTTAGAATGTGAACTGACAACCAAATCAAATTGCAGAAAAAATACTGCGCCTAAGTATCAGTATAATAGAGGTGACTATGAGTCACTGTCTGGTCAAATCCAGAAAATAAGATGGGATGTACTGGACGACATGGGGGTTCAAATGGCTTGGGAGTTCTTTGCAGAGCAACTTTCCATTATTATAGAGCAAAATATACCATTAAGTAAAACTCTGTAAGGCATAAGAACCCGTATGTGGACAGTGAAACCAGGTCGGCAATAAGAAATAAACGTACGAAATGGGTGAAATATTTGCACTGTAGCAACCATCTGACCTATAATGAGTATAAAGTAGCTAGAAATAGAGTAAGCTCTCATTTGAAGAAATCTAAATACAAATATGAAAAGAACATTGCTGAGAATATAAAGGGAAACCCAAAACAATTCTGGAAATATGTTAGAACTAAAACCAGGACTCCCTCCGGAGTGGATGTAATAGAAATTAATGGGGCAGTACTACAAGAAGATGGGGCAATAGCGGAGGCCTTTAATATGCATTTTGTATCAATATTTACTGATGAGAACCCTATAGTTCCGAAGGTGGCGGATAAAACGGATAAGGAATTGTCCGTATTGATATTAACTGAGGAAACAGTTTCAGAAGTGATACAACAGATAAATCCAAATAAAGCTCAAGGACCAGATGGTTTCCATCCTAGGGTCATATATGAAAGTAGACATTCAATAGTGAAACCTTTGTATAGGATTTTTACAAAATCAATTGAAGAAGGTAAGCTCCCAAACGAATGGAAAAGGGCGAATGTTAGTACAATATTTAAGGCAGGTAAAAAAAAGAGTGTAGGAAATTATAGACCGATAAGTGTTACTTCAATATGCTGTAGGATTCTAGAGAAGATAATAAGGAACGAAATAATGGACTTTTTGGAAAGGCATAATCTATTATCTATATACCAACATGGCTTTAGGAAACATAGATCCTGCGTAACTCAGTTATTAGAGTGTATTGAGGAATGGTCAAAAGCAATAGATGAGAATAAAGACATTAATATAATATATTTAGATTTTAAAGCAGCCTTCGATAAAGTACCACATAAAAGACTCTTGGAAAAAGTGAAAAGCATAGGAATAAAAGGGAAAATATATATGTGGTTGGAAGACTTCCTTGATAGTAGATGGCAGAGAGTAATCATTGGGGGTTCAAAGTCATCATGGCAAAGAGTTACTAGTGGGGTTCCCCAGGGTAGCGTATTGGGTCCGCTATTGTTTTTTACATTAACGATCTACCAGATGCAGTGGAATGCACAATCAAATTGTTTGCAGAGCTGTATTCGATAAATGAGAACAGTAATGAAGAGGAAAAATTACAAAATAGTTTATTTGATGCATGTCACTGGTCAGACAAATGGCAGATGATTTTCAATATAAAGAAATGTAAGTCTATGCACATAGGGAAAATATATGCCAGTGAATTCTTTATGAAAACTGATGACAACAGGGTGGATAGGATTGAAAGAGTAAATTTAGAAAAAGACCTAGGAGTACTATTTGATAACCAGTTAAAATTCAATGATCATATTTACACAAAAATAAAGAAAGCTAACTGCATTCTAGGTTTGATAGCTAAAACTTTTACATATGTCTCTAAGGATGTGTTCCTCCACTTGTATAAGGCACTAGTAAGGCCGCACCTTGAATATGCATCTGTAATATGGACCCCACATTACAAAAAGTATAGTATTGCTCTAGAAAATGTTCAGAGAAGAGCCACTAGAATGCTCATAAGTTTGAGAGGTTTAAGCTACAGTGAGAGGTTAAAGTATCTCGGCATTCCGACCCTGGAGTACAGGAGGGACAGAGCAGATGTAATTCAGGCATTCAAACTTCTGAAAGGTTTGGACAAAACATCTGCCACCCTGCTAAGAGGGTAGTAGAACAAGGGGTAACGATATGAAACTCCGTAAGCCTAGGGCTAGAACAGAACAGAGAAAGGGTACTTTTAGCCATAGGGTAATAGACCTCTGGAACTCTCTCCCTAACAGTGTTGTTCAGGCACCCTCATTGAATATTTTTAAATCAAAGCTGAATGGGCACTGGGGGGCCACCAACAAAGCCGAGTGATAGTGCTATTACCCATATAAGTGAAGTGTCGACAGTGATTAAAGACAATAAAACTGTAAGGAACTGTGAGTAGTATGTGTAAATATGAAACGGATGTGAAAATCAATGTTCACTATTAGTGAACGGGCAGTGTATATATGTTAAAATATGAAATGAACAGAACTGATATTCATGCAAGTGAAGTGAACAATAAAGGACATTACTGGAACCGGTATAATAAAATTCAACTGAAGAGAACAAATACAAATGGGCCGAAGAAGCTGCAAAGCTTATGCATCATAGATGCATCTGGCCTCGATTCTACATGAACTACATGAACGACTGCGTAACACGTAGGACACTTCCACCACTTTTCGCACTGTGAGTGTCCGCTGGGTTGCCTCTTATTCTTTCCTTTCTTGTGTAGGGGTGTCTTTTTATGGGAGTCGATACAATCCTGGGATCTACAGGTCATGTTACAGTCATTGCACTTGCTTATTTTGTTTGTCTGGGGGCAATGATCCCTCTTGCACACGATACACTTCTCTTTGCATTGGTGTTTCTCTCTGTGATCATAATGTTTCAGGCAAGTCTCGCAGAAATAGTTGGCGGTGAAGAAGCCCGTAATGCTAGTGATCGCGTGAAAGTGGTTATCGTCCACCAAGTACAAGTAAATGCATGGACGCTCGTCTGAACTTGGACTCGTGATGAACTTGTTACCCAGTCGTGCGCTGACCACCATCACCCTCACACCCAGCAGTTCTTCAAATACATCTACATCGTTGAGACTCGCAGCTCGCATAGGGTCGCTGCAAACTGTCCTTGTTCCTTCCGATTCTTCTTGACAAGGGTGTTGTAGTAGGTCAAAGGGGCCTTTCTGTACTCCAGGACCAACTCTAAGTTGCTTTTCCCTTGTCTGTTCTTTGACACTTGACTCCATTCTTCATGAGTACACCTGTGCAACTTGGCCCAACTGACTCCGTTCGCTCTAGCCATACATAGGTTGTCGTCATTGTTGATCGTTACAACTGATTTCTTGAGGTCTAAAGAGTTTTTCTCTCCTTTCAGTCTGGTAATTCGTCTTCTGGTTCCGCCTTTAGGCAAGTCGATGGTGCCAATAGTGATCTGAAAACTGTCATTAATGGATAGTTCTTGATTGCTATTGAGCACCTTTTCCAAGGTCTCCATGACTTTGTTCACGTCTAGTTGGTCCCAGGCCTGGAGGGGAACGACGATAGGATCATGCAATCCGTCATGGTGAATGACGACACGTCCCAAGTCGTTCCCAGCTAAATCGCCACGGGCTTCATTCAGCACATCTTGAAACATATCATGGAGACCTCTCTAACATGGTCCAGACGCTGTCCTTCGTACCTTTCATTGATTTTGATCTTATAGGTCCGATCTACTGCCGCATTCATTGCATAGGTCCTTTCTGAGATCTTCTTCGTGGTATAGTCCAATTGATGTGAGGGTCCGGGTACTGGTTCGTCCCCATTTCCTGTTTGTTTTACAGGCGATAGGGGACTCCATTCTCCATCTGCCACACAGAGGCGCGCTGTCTCCAGCATTTCTTCATCAAATAGAAGGGCTTTGACTGAACCCTCAATTTCGTCTTGTTCTCTAACATAGTTCATTGCCAACTCCATATCGTCTTCATAATAAGGCTCCACAGATCCCCCCAAACTTTCCAGAATAGCGTTCAAGTTCTCATTGACAAAGTCATCATCATACTCTTGATTCTGTAACTGAAACAGACGAAACCTCACTGTTTCTGAGTCTTGTATCCCCCAGGTCGCTGCGAAATCCATCAGCTCAGCTGCGTCGGTGAAGGCATTCACAATTGTCTCAAAGGTCTCTGTATAGTAATCCATGTTGCTTCGTTGAATTCTAAAGTAAGAATGAAGAAGAGCGGCTGTGCACCCTTCTTATATACTCTTCCATAGCCTCGTTTTCATTCCGTTAGAAATTATATCATCAATCTGTCCTCTGATTAGCTCATACAAGCAGACGGTCCTTTCTGATTGGTCATTTCGCTTACAACCGGTTAAGACCGATCAGTTAGGAGTTTTATCACTTTTTTCTGATAACGTTATTTACTGTTAGACCACAGATCGGTTCATGTCGTGGAAAGGTAATTTGAACTTATGTACTTTTATTATTAGTTTCAAATTTTCAGCTGCACATTTATACACTTATTTATTGTTATGTTTACTTACACCATTAGTATCATTATAAACTATTATTATTATCATCATCATTACTGTAATCAATTATCACTATTATTATTATTTAAATAATAGTAATATCATTATGTATTCACACATTATTATTATTATTATTTAACACTTTCCGCTATGTAAACGTGTTTTGCGCATTAGCTTAACAGAATAGATCCAGATCAGGCGGTTCCTATAGGAACCGTCTGGTTAGAGTAATATTATTTAAATAATAGTAATAACAACGTGTATTCACACATTATTATTATTTAATACTTTCCCTCATGTAAACGTATTTTCACGCGTCAGCTTAGCAGAGTAGATCCAGATCAGATGGTGTTTATATGATCAGGGTTTATTATCGTTATTCAAATAATAGTAATAACAACGTGTATTCACACATTATTAGTATTATTATTACAAGGGATGCCTTGTTACTGGAGTGTGTATTAGGCCAATGACGCTACCTTTTATAAAATGTCGGTGTAGAAACTTGGGACTTGTTGATGAATATGTGTAATGTTGAAAGCGCTATGTAAAGGATGCAATAGCATGTTGAAAATTTATTAGAATTAAAGGCATCATTTTAAATGTGCTTTGGAAATGTTTGTAGGCCTGGAGATGAGCAGTTTAAGAAACAATCAAAACAATGTTAAACTCGATTTTAGTGGTCGTTTGATTGGTTCACAAATTGCAATGTATTGCTCTAAGCGTTTAAGGAATCGGGCGATCAAATCATTGCCAGTACCTATATACTACTACAGTTTACCGTAAGCTGGATTTATGGTCTACTGACAGTTCAAGGGTTGCCAGACATACCTTTATCTAGATTATCTGTAGGGGATAAGGGTAGAGTTTCCTAGGCTGTTTATGTCATGGTCTTCGACCCAGAGGCATATGTACCTAGATGTTACTACAGATTATCAGATTATATGTGTAATAGGGAGAGTGGCTAGACTGCTTATGTCACTTTAACCCAGAGGCGTATGTACCTAGATGTTACTACAGATTATCGTTAGCGGGATTTACGTTCTACCTACGTTTCAAAGGGGTAGATATTTTGGTAGACAGGTGCGTGGGTGTCGCTTGGATATCATTCTAAACAATGCGCATGCGCGTCTCCCTACCTTATACCGTTTCTGTTCCTTTTGGTCTCATTTGTCAAACGAACGTTGGAAGGTTAACATCGTGAAAGAGGTATTTATTAAATTACTATTAGACAATTGTATTCTTCGAGAGCTCGTCTGTTAAGGAAAGGGAGTTACAGTCAACTCTCACATTATAGGTTTACATTGTTTGCAATATATAGGACATAAATTATACTTAAATACAGATTTGCGCTTGCGTTTTAGCATACAATAATACAATATATAAACATATACACATGTTTCGGTTTTTCAAATAATTTCTTATGTTTTAAATACATTATCGGTTTGTAAAACCGTTTGGACCCTGATCAGGTTCTATGCCTAGTTCTTGTAAAGCAATACAATAGGTTACAAATTTAATAAAATTATAGGTATTAATTGAGGGTCCCGGGTTGTTTCGGACCCAATCCGTTTCGGCCTTGATTGTTTCGGCCTTTGTCGTTTCGGCCACAATTGGGGGGGCCGAAACGACTATGGAATATGTGGAATATATCAGCAATAGACATCAAATTTTATTTAAGTAAATTTTTTTCTCTGTTTCTGATAACTGTAGTAGTATTTTCAAGGGAATTATTGTTGTTGAAATGGCGTTTATACGAGTGGAATAATTAATACAGGTGTCAGTTTTCAAGGGAATTATTGTCGTCTGATCTTGGTCTACTCTGTTTGCAATTTCTTGACATATATTGTTGTTGAATGCTTATTTAATGGACCAAACAGACCAGTTGTAATAATTTAACATCTTCCGCTTGACATTAGCTCTTGTAAATATTATATATATATATATATATATTTATATAGATACCATTCTATAAAACTGTAATGTATGAAAGTGTGAATAATTATATGATATTAACATACATTGTGTATTTTTAACATTTATACTTCCATATACATAATCTAAATATTCATAAATTACCCTTGATCAAGGTATTCTGTTCAAATGTAGTATCTACTAAGATTATCTCTTGATAAGGGATATATGGTGTAGAGACTTTACTGCAAGACATTTATCTAGATTATCTCAAATTTGACAGAACTTTATCTAAATTATATGTGTATAAGGGGGAGAGTGGCTAGATTGCTTATGTCACTTGTACCAAGAGGCGTATGTACCTAGATGCTACTACAGATTATCAGATTATATGTGTATAAGGGTGAGAGTGGTTAGATTGCTTATGTCACTTCGACCCAGAGGAGTATGTACCTAGATGCTACTACAGATTATCAGATTATATGTGTATAAGGGAGAGTGGCTAGACTGCTTATGTCACTTGGACCCAGAGGCGTATGTACGTAGATGCTACTACAGATTATCGTAAGTGGGATTTACGTTCTACCTACGTTTCAAAGGGGGAGTTATTTTGGTAGACGGTTGTGCGTGTGTCGCTAAGATATCATTCTAAACAATGCGCATGCGCGTCTCCCTACATTAGACCGTTTCTGTGCCTTTTTGTCCCATTCTTCAAGCGAACGTTGGAAGGTTCACATCGCGAGAGAGGTATTTATTAATTTACTATTAGACTATTCTCCGAGAGCTCGTCTGTTAAGGAAAGGGCCTTACCCTCAATGCCCGTGAGTACTTACCAGATCGAGGTATACACGTCAGCTCTGTATACCGTGTAGCTCCTAATCTTTCTCGATTTTAATGTGACGTCATACATGTTGGTAAACATGGCCAATTATCCGCGAATACCCGTGACAAACCCTAATCTGCTTATATGCAAATGAGATTACTATTAATAGAAACAAAATGGCCGCGATTAGGCAAGGTTACGTCATCTTTGTTTGCCTGCAAAGAGCTGCCCATACTACTTACATGTATAGCCTCTGCAGCCCTAATCCTTTCCCTCAAACGGTTTTATATGCCTTTGCAAACGGGGTGGTCCAGGATTAGATTGTTGTCTGATCGGGGTCTACTCGGTTTTGCGTAAAATAGGTCTAAATTTCTAAAATTTACTGCCGGTACTGGGATGTCTTGTGTGCATATGTCGCTATAGAATTTTCTGCGATGTAATCATTACATGAATATTCAACAGGGAAATGGTTGACTGGTCAGTGTATAGGAATTGGCTGTTGCCTGTCTTAGTTTTGAAGTCCGCTTATTGTAGGTAATTCACAGTGACTGTCAAATTGCCTTTGGTGTAGATGTTTTGGAAGCTGAATGTATTGGCAGTATGGCACTCAGCAAGAGCTAAGGAAGTACAATTTGTTGGTGTTTTTGAGATACTTGCATTACCGGTAATTTATGCTGGACACATGGGTTAATAGAGTTTTAATGCAAAATTACAGCTGATCCTTACTCATCTTATCTAAATGTTGTATGAAAAATATAGTAACTTTAACTTTGGCAGAACATCACTATTTTACAAAGCCTCCACAATCTGAACTCGATAAGAGTTAAAATCAATCAAGGATGGTATTCTATATTTGGAACCTTTATTCAAAAGAGATCATAGACGTTTATCTTTAATTATCTCAAAATTACCAGTAATCACATGACCAGCCAGAGAATAGCAAACTTTTGAGGTGGCGCAATCTCATTTATCAGGAATGTTATTTTTAACTACAATAAAATTGTCTCTGACTTAAATATTGATGTCAATACCCCTATTTCTTGAGATTGTAGCATTTCTAGCTTTTGCTATAAACCAGTTGGTCATGTCATTACTGGTAATTTTGATATCATTAAGGATAAACGTCTCAGGACCCTCCTAACTAAAGGACCTAAATATAGATTACCTTCCCTGATTGATTTTGACACTTGTCGAACTCATATTGCGGAAGCATAAAACACTTATTAGGCGCGTTTAATTGTCAACTCTAGCTGTTGTACCACTACTAAAATATCTGAACTTTTGACGTCCTGTCTTACTACGATCAAAGAACATGTAAAACGTTACTATGATAAAATATATAAAAGTTCTGGTATTAATGGTTTTTGGTCCTTAACAAATTCAAATGATGTTTTAACGAAACTTGAAAATGAACAGTATAACATTTCTTCACTGAGCTCTAATGATTTCTCTACACTCTATACTACTCTACCTCACCATCTTATAAAGGATAAACTGATTAAATTAATAGAAAAAACCTTTGCCTGAGAAAACAAAATGTTCATTGCTTGTAATGTTCAACATTCATTCTTTTCGAATTCAGAAGTTGAACATTACACGATTAGACTTGCCTTGATGTTTGTAGATCTCTTACCTTTCTTTTAGATAATATATTTGTGAGTTATGGGGTACCATATATCGTCAAGTTGTTGGTATACCCATGGGTACAAATTGTGCCACTCTTGTTGCAGATTTGTTTTTGTATTGCTATGAGAGGGATTTTATGCTTAGTTTAAAACCTGATACACAGACCGATATTGTTAATACTTTTAATAAAACTTCAATGTTCTGGTTTGCGCATGCGTGGGTTCTGTTGTTGGTCTGTCGTGAGCTCCGATTTTTTCTGGAAAAGTGTTGTTTACTGACATTGGATTATTGTGAAAATATACTGGGGTGTTACTGACAGTGTCATACGGATTCCTGTGTTGATATTAGTGATGATAACATGGGGATTTATGATTTATGGATATTCTTCTAATTTTCCTTTGTTACCAGTTTTGGCGGACTCTATAAGGTCAGTTTGACAGTTTAGTGACCAGTGTTTGTTAGGTATCTTAGGGATTAGAGCGCCAGGATACAATGGTCAATGTACGGCAATTAATAGATTTAACGGTACAGACCCCGTCATTGAACAACATTTGTAGTGGGACTTACAATGAGACATCTCTACAGGGAGGACGCGATACACCGGCTGTTGAGTCATGTAACGACGGCATCGAAAGTGACCAATACGCAATGTCTGGTCTTGGCCTTCGTGATGAACAGTTGTTAGGAATGGATACAGAGTCTGGTTGACTTTGCTGATATATCACGTGATGGATCTCGTGACGACGTGTTCTGTGTTGACGACGAAGACGTCCGAGTATTGGAGGAGTATAGATCCATAGTGGAATTGTTTCGGGAATTACCGAAGGACATGTGCGTTGCGCAGATCGCCCGGAAATTTGCCTCATGTGAGTATGACCTTGAGTTAGTACGTGATAGATACTTTGAACATTTGAAAAGTGCACGTGATGTGTTCCCGTATGGTCAAGATGCAAGCCTCAAACGGAGGATGTTTACAAGAACTGGTGAACCAGTTCCGATCCGGTTAGCGCAGGATATATACAGTATTGTCGATGTAACGGAGGGTGGTGACCCGGCAGTACTAAAGGGTATGATAAGCACTGGCCAAAGGGTGAAGCGAGCGTCATTTGCATGTGGTGGACGTGCTCGATCTAAACGTCGGGATAGTTCGTCGGTAGATAAGAACAGTGGGAAATGTGGATGTAGTTCTGAGGTAAAACTCTTGAAAAACACCGTGTCAACTTTGCAGGCTAATATTTTTATGCTGAAACAGACTGATAAACTGAGAAGTGAGCAATATAGCCAGTTCAGAGAGTGTTTTGTGGAGATGAAACGGTATTTAGTGAGTTATGGCAGCGGTGTTAGTGAATGTACGGGCAACACATTGTCGGCAATACAGAGTGTATCAAACTCTGTGATGCAACAGGTTATTGCGGTTGAAGACAGAGTTAGGATGCTGGAAGTGCTGATTGAGCCTAAGACTCCGGACTTTGTTGGTGACGTTGTCGATGCCAATGGCAACGTATATGGTGATGTTAGTGACTTGCGAACGGGAAGTGACGTAAAGGGGGACACTGAATACAATGCTCCAGCTGAATCAGAGTGTAAGGAAGCCCAGTGTGTTCGTAATGCTGTAGGTAATAGTGTAGATCTCCAGGGTGATATTGGTTCGGGATCGTTGAGTCAGGCTACTGGAGACATCGACCACTGCCCTACTGCATCAGTGGTTAACCATACAGTGCTAACGAATGGTCTGCGATACCGAGCACTGGCTCTCGTCCGGTAATATGTTTTTCCTTGATTCTGTTAACAGTGAGTATGACTATTTCGGCGCATGTAGTGAGGATCGGAGGTCTAGGGGACATGCAAAAGGAGGTGTGGCGATCATGTGGCATAGGAATTTATCCCCACACATTGTACCTTTAGATATTGACGATGAGCGCATTGTAGGTATTCAGTTACAGGTGAACGGTAATTATGTGTATATCTTTCAGGCTTATTTACCTTGTGTAAATCATAGTTTTGAGGTATATCAGAGCTATATTTCTAGACTTTATGAGTTGTATTACACTTACTCTGAGAGTGGTACATGCGTGTTTATGGGGGACCTTAACGCTAATGTTGTGCGCGATCAATTACATGCACGCGATATGTGCCTGTTGAAATTTATTAGTGACTGTAGTCTGAGCGCTCTAAACTTACTGGATACGTGTTATGGCGCAAAGTACACGTATGTATCATATGACAAACTCAGTTCGTCCATGATTGATTATGTTCTTGTACCTATGGAGGTTATTGACATTGTTTTACAGTGTGAAATAGCTAGCGACTACTGCTTAAATGTATCGAGACATAAGCCTATTTGGTATTGCTTAAATGTTGGTATAGGATTTGGTAAAGAATGTAACATAGACTCACGTACTGATGTCCTTAACTGGAAACGGGCAAGTACAGACTCCGTTGGCCACTACTGTGAACTTCTCTTAGGTGACAGAGATTTAAGTGAAATTGCAAACGCTTGTTTGGATGAAGATGGGTTAGATATGGCATACAGTAAGGTATGTGATAGACTCTTAACGCACTCTAGCTGTACATTGCCTAAGAAACGTTATAGGTCGTACTTGAAGCCGTACTGGTGTGCTGAACTCAGTTCTGTTCACGCGGATATGGAGAGATCTCGGACAGCGTGGTGTCGGTCAGGGAGACCACGCGGTCACGGTGCAGTAGAATACCGGATGTAGAAGGAAAAGAAGGCTGCATTCAGGCGGGTTCATAGACGGTGTGTCCGCCAATATCTCGCTTCATTGGATAGGAATCTAGAGGATGCTGCTCAGACGGATAGTTACTTATTTTGGAAGCTCTTGAAATCACGCAAGGGCAATACCAAATCGTCACTTGGGGCGGGAATTAAATTTGATGGAGTGGTTTTCAGGAGTAGAGAGGACTTAACTGAACAGTGGGCAAAGTACTTTTGTGATCTGTATGGCCCGTCTGATTCTCCATACTTTGACGGTACATGGGAGCAGCATGTGGACTCATCTATGACGGACTACTTTGATTCAGTTACAGTTGACAGAACGGTAACGGTTATGCCATTTCCGTCCAGGAACTCGTGGAAGAAAGTCGTGTGTGACAATGTTGATCACGTATGGAAAGACAATGCTTTTCAGGAAATGAGTCGGTCGTTAGGACTATTATCAGATAGCAATCTGGTGAGGGGTAAGGGCTGCTCCTGCCTTTGGGAAGTGGCAAGAGATTGTCCACAACTCAGTGGTATGTGCAGCCAGTGTTGCGTTATATTTATCTGGTCAGAAATTGTGGTCATGTAAGAAATGCAGCCGTCAGTGTACTAACATTGTAGAGCACCTTTTGTGTTATTGTGATGAGAACGACACTCAAGTAAAGGCGTTATGGGACACAATAATTGAGTACAATGGAAGAGAGGAGTTTGAACGGATTGTGCGTTTTCCGGCTCATGACCAGTGTGCCGCTGTACTGCATATTTTAGTAACAATAGTGGATAGCGGTCTGTACTTGCCTGGTTTACCTGTAGTCACTCAACGTATATTTAGGTGACTGTAATGTCTGGTCTGCAGTCATACTTGAGATACAGATACCGATGTAAGCTTCAAATCTGTGGTTAATCTTAATTTGTGTTTTATATGGTAGTGGTTAAGAGTTTGGTTCTGAGTAGATAGTACCATATGGAGACGGTTGCGTGATTTTATTAGCGCACTAAACCGCTAGAGTGTATGCATATATGAGACTTATGCATATAGGACTTAAGGCATGCATGTGATGTGTGGTATTACTGGTATGTACTGTCTTATTTGACAGTAGGTGAATCTGTAGGTGGAAATGTGGTGTAGTCGGTGTAGATTCTGATCAGTGACATGTCTAGCGTGGCGGCTGATCTGGGTCAACACTGCTTGCGTTACCATTGGTTGGATTTTGTAGAGAAAACCGTGTTGTAAAGTCATTGTTGCTTTACTTGAAACCTAAGTGACACAGCATGTGAGCATGTATAGTACATGCATTATTTGTTTGTGTTTCTGTTTTCCATTATATATGTGCGTTAGGGTGAAATAACTCATTTACCTTCTCCCTTTTCCTAATTTCGTTTCGTAGGAAAAGGTTGACGGGATTCACTCGAGTTACTTTTAGACGTATTCGTCAGAGAGACGCCTGTCTCTTAGCGGCATTATAAACAGAGCAGTAGTATTAATGCCGGTTTGGAGTCAAAACAAAGATGACGTAATCTTGCGTAATCACGGCCATTTTGTTTCTATATTTAGTAACATGAGAGGAGCTCATTTGCATATAAGGAGATTGTAGTTTGTCAAGGGTATTCGCGGATAACAGTCGGTCATGTATGACGTCACATGATATTTAAGTTGTGAAAGATCTGGAGCTACACGGTATACAGAGCTGACGTGTATACCTCGATCTGGCAAGTACTCACGGGCATTGAGGATCAGGCCCTTTCCTTATCAGAACATGTATTAGAGACACACACGTCTAATAAATAAATAAATAATAAATAAGGTACCTCTTTCTACCATGTATACTCTTTGACGTCCTCAGATCAAGTGACTGAAATGATCAATGTTGTTTTCCCTCAAGTGCATGCGTGGGTAGAGGGCGCTGTATGTGTATCTATTTTTACAATGATATCATAGTTATTTTTAGCTACAGTATTTCACCATCATTGCATCAGCCGAGCCTAACAATAACCTATTCAAATCTCCAAGTTAATCCCCTTAAAGTCGCCACACAGTCTGGCTATCTATCGATATGGAAATCTCCAAGTTAATCCCCTTAAAGTCGCCACACAGTCTGGCCATCTATTGATATTGGACCGGAAAGCCTAACAATAACCCATTCAAATGTCAGAACTAATCCCTTTAAAGTCGCCACACAGTCTTGCGTTCTATTGATATTGGACCGGAAAGCCCAACAATAACCCATTCAAATGTCAGAACTGAAGTTAACCCCCTTAAATTCTCCATACAGTCTGGGGATCTATTGGTATTGGACCGGAAAGTCTAACAATGACTTATTCAAACATCAGGTACATCAAGCTTGAGACCCTAAAATTCAAACAAAATGTAAAACTACATACCGGTACCTCAAGTTTGATATTAACCATACGGGCAGTACTGAAGATATAATATAAGGAATACAGCTGCGTGTTAAATAAGAACAGAAATTATTACAAATTGCACTTGTTCTAAAATCTTTTGCAGCTTCGATCAGCTTCTACCCCATTGAAACGTAAAAGTGTCAATATAGACACGCTATTCACTCTTGACTTGAAGGTACATATTTATAAACCTTTACATGCACAGTAAATTGTCGTCTACTGTCATTGCTTTCTCAAAAATAAATAAGAATTTGTGCTTTGCCTCATTACAGTGGGGTTAACATTTTATCAACAAATCAAGATACTAATCATAACGCTACTAACTAGATCTATATAGACATGTTTACACACTCATCTTGAATGGAAACAGTTTAGATCTAGATCACGCTTTTCCTTTGCATGAACTAACATAAGAACACCTGACTTAAGATTCAATTCATTCGTCATCATGAATGCCGCATGTACAGTTTGTTCAAGACCCTGCTTTATAGAGTGCGGGAAATGTTTCGTTGTGTAAGCCATCTAGGAGAAAAGCACCATTGCCCTGATGATGACGAAGGCTTTTATGATATTTATGAAGGATCGATCTTACTTTGTCAAACATGTGCCGATATAAAGGAAGATGCAGTAAAGAAGGAGAAGTCCAAGCAACAAAAATGTCATAAATCCAATATAGTGTACTAAAGTGGCAATGATGGTGTGACAGCAGCAACAGTGGTGGTGGTGGTGGTAGTGGTGGTGGTGGAGGTGGTGGTGATGATGGTGGTGGTGGTGGTGGAGGTGGTGGTCGTGGTAGAGGGGGTGGTGGTGGTGATGGAGGTGGTGGTGGTGGAGATGGTGGTGGTGGTGGTGGTGATGGTGGTGGAGGTGGTGGTGGTTTTGTTGGAACAACGTAAGAAGAGACTGATCACTTAAATTTCATTTAAGCTCACGAGTTTGTGTTCTATGTGTCATCAGCCTTTTTCTAGACGTGACGCTATGCTGAGGCATCAACGTAATGTCCATGGTGAAATGAAAAATAGGGCAGTATATTCGGAGATTCAAGGTGAACCTGGTACAGTATTTATGGTGCAACATCCTGTCACCATGATTGTTACCGGTCCTAGTGGAAGCGGGAAAACACATTGGACCAGACAGTTGTTGAATTCTTCCCTCATTCGGCCTTCTCCTCAAAGAATTATCTGGTGTTACGGACAATGGCAGCCTCTTTATGAATATTTACAACAGGAGTTACCTGATTTTCAATTTGTCCTTGGAATTCCTGATCATCTCAACGACTCAGGTTTTATTGATGGCACACAAGGTACAGTGATTGTGTTAGACGACTTGATGACAGAAGCTAAGTGCGATCAACGCATCGCTGATCTTTTTACCAAAGGAAGTCATCATAGAAATCTTTCGGTGGTGTATTTGACCCAGAACCTGTTTCCTCAAGGTAAAGCGTGTCGAGATATCACCCTAAATACGCAATATCTTGTACTGTTCAATAATCCTATCGACCGACAACAGGTGGCAACTTTGGCCAGACGCATTTATCCCAATACTAGTGGACATTTTATGAAACGGTATGAGGAGGCAGTACGTAAACCCCGAGGTCATTTGGTGGTGGATTTGAAAGCTCAAACTCCGGAACATAATCGTTTGAACACAAACATATTTCAAAATAGCTTGACTAACCAAGGGTCGTGTACGTCCAAACCGGTTGAGAATAATAAGCAAACAGTGTTTGCTTACGATGATGATGATGATGAAACTGAAGATGGAAATGAAGATCATGATAAGAATGATGATGATGATGATACTGATGATAATGAAGAGGATACAGTGACATTCAAAGATAAATCAAGAAAACGACACTATCAATCTGTATATATGGAACCTCCGGGAAAACGTAGAAGGTGCGAGGTAGGCTATGCGTGCCGTGATATATGGGGTAGACGTTTCCAAGACCCCATCAGACAGCAAAATGCAGAAAAGTTCAAAGCTGAATGTGATTGGTACTCAGAACAAGGACTGTCTTCGGAGAAAGCATGTCTTCAGGCGGCTAATGATAGTTTACCTCAGTTAAGAAAGAGGTTAAGACGAGACTATGGTCAGTTTCTGATAGATTTTTATGCTCTGCAAAAAGATCCATTACAACAACAAATTCTTCAGTCAGCTAAACACCTCAGATGGTTACACGGCATGAGCATGGCTGAATCAATCAGACAGGGCATCAAACTCAGGAAAATCTGTTTGAAGCGTTATGGCCTAATCATGACACCGAAGACGTGACACAGTGTATTGAAAAGTATTATGAAGATGCTGCAGAGGAAACCACGTAAGAAGGATAGCAGAAGAAACTACGTAAGAAGGGTCAAGCAAGTAAAGTTAACAAACATGGGTTCCATAGAAGTCTACGATTACCAACAAATGAAATGGGTCCCTTATGTACCTGATCCGAACAAAGCTGAACGATTATATCAGGAATATACCTGTAAAGCTAAATTACAAGAAAAGAAGCATGGACCAGGATACATGGAAAAACTGTTACAGGACAAAGATGAAAAATTGAAGGATACAGAACGGAAACTGAAGGAAGCGGAAGCAAAATTAAAACATGGTCCCAATGTCAATTTAGTGACACCCGTAGCCCAAGGCATTGAAATGGCTCTGTCAGAAGTAAAACGAGCTGCAAAGCAAAAAGAAAATGGCAGGGTGCAACAGAATGACCAGTCAAAGTTAGTCTGGAGAAAATGGAAATACTAATAACTAAAACAGAACCATTCTGCATTTTTTAAGTCAGTAAACTACAGAGATCATATTTTAACCATAGCAAGAACTTGACAAATACACCAAGTGAAAACACAAAACTGGTGACACATTGTAAACAGAGAGACAACTTGAAGAACAATAATTGAAGAAAGGCAATGTGGGCCATGTGTGGGATAGGGGTGTTCTGAGATATGGTATCGCCTTCTCGTGGCTCAGAACGTGAGTAATCTCTACGAGATGAAACTAAGAGTACCACTTACTGCTGCTGCTGTTGTTGTTGCTGCTGTTGTTGCTGCTGCTGCTTTGCTGTTGTTGTTGTTGCTGCTGCTGCTGTTTCTCACCACCACAACCTCCACCACCACCTCCAATTTTCTTTACAGTGTGCTTTACACGTAGATCTGGTAAAATTCTTTCCAACGACACCAAACATGACACTATTCGGTGAATACATAAAGGAGATATGACCTTGTAAATTTCTTAACTGTTTTAAATTTCAGTTTGTTTGTTTAACATTTGATTTGATTTGAAACATTTGTATGTCAGGGGGACTAATAGAGATAACCACATCAATCTATATATTTTATGGATTCTGTATCAAACATTCTTTCTGGTGATATACAGATGATATGTCCACGTGCAACGCTTTTAATTTAAAAAAATAAATAAAAAAATAATAATAATACAATGTACATAATAAAATGTATGTGAAAAATTAAACTTTGTTCATGTTATAAGACAGCCTTAAATTGACTTTACCAATGAATTCTTGAGACAATTTAAAGCCAAATGGACACCAACATCATCAAATTCGGTCGAAAACTAAAGGTGTTATGGCGGTTTTAAAATTTAGAGTTGAATCGTGCATATTCATGAGCTAAATGACGTCATAGAATTATTTTGAAAAGGCTATAACTCGGTAACGGTAAGAGATAGGACCTTATATGTGTACATTTTCTTGATCTGCGCGACGAGATCTTTACAACGGTGTATAGTTTTATACAGTTTGAGGAGATTAAATTTTAAAAAAAGAAATTTAGCGAAAACTATTGATCTAAAATGGGTGTGAAATGGATTCCATGGTTTACATTTACTTCTCTTGTAAATATTTGTTTTTAAGGTAATAAATATAAATGTTCAAACTCCTTTTCTATTATACACATATCTTTTTTCAATCACCACATTTGTAGCAAAACATATTACAGTCATGTATTTCACCTCTCTATAAGCTCTGTATAAATTTCGTAAATTTGAGTCCAGTTTAATCCGTTACCATGACTATTAAAGTAGTTAAGTAAACATTGACCAGTGCCTCTATAGAAACAGCGTTAAGCCTAATCCAAGTCAACCAATATTGACATATAAACCGCAGTGGCCCCTTAAATGGATCCTTTATATGAATGTGATTTTAACTAACTACTCATACCCAAATCATCATTGATAATGAAAGGAAAAGTGAAAATTCAAGTCAATGCGAACAATCTCACAGTATCTGATCTAGATCTAAACTGTTTCCATTTAAGATGAGTGTGTAAACATGTCTATATAGATCTAGTTAGTAGTGTTATGATTAGTATCTTGATTTGTTGATAAAATGTTAACCCCACTGTAATGAGGCAAAGCACAAATTACAAATTCTTATTTATTTTTGAGAAAGCAATGACAGTAGACGACAATTTACTGTGCATGTAAAGGTTTATAAATATGTACCTTCAAGTCAAGAGTGAATAGCGTGTCTGTATTGACACTTTTACGTTTCAATGGCGTAGAAGCTGATCGAAGTTGCAATAGATTTTAGAACAAGTGCAATTTGTAATAATTTCTGTTCTTACTTAACACGCAACTGTATTCCTTATATGTATATCTTCAGTACTGCCCGTATGGTTAATATCAAACTTGAAGTACCGGTATGTAGTTTTACATTTTGTTTGGTCTCAAGCTTGATGTACCTGATGTTTGAATAAGTCATTGTTAGACTTTCCGGTCCAATACCAATAGATCCCCAGACTGTATGGAGACTTTAAGGGGATTTACAAACTTCGTAAAATTATTGGACATACCCATTTTCTCACTTTGTTCATCAAATCTGTTAAACAATTCATTAAAAAGGGATATGATCCTGTAGTACTACAACATACTGCATGTTTGGTTGTGAACCCTTTTACAGTTGGCAATCACGCTGGCCTCTTTGCATGTACGCCGACAAGAAAGGTTTAGTACTCTATGAAGGCGACCTCTTAAATCCAGAAATGGAAGGAGAACGTCGGATATCTGTACTATTTCATTTTTGTCGTACCCTTTATTACTTTTCTACAGTTACTCTGTTTGCAGCTCAATCATTGAGTACACTAGCGATAGGTGGATACAGTATGTTCACTTAAATGTTTTCGTTATACATGCACTTTACCACTGTATTTGCCGTCGCGGTTGTTGTAGATTAGTCGGAGAGGGGATACGTTTATTTACACTGTTTGTCTTTTAGGGTGGGGATGGAATAAGTGTGAGGTTGGGCGCCCATAAACCGGTTTAAACCCCCAGTGACTTTTGTCACTGACCGTTCCAAGGCGGTACTTCCATCTTCCTCCTATTGTATGTTTGTTTTGTCTTTGTGCGTCTCTTGTTGTTTTTATAGTTATGTACATTTGCTGTTTCCTTGTGTTGCTGTTCGGGCGACTGTTTGTTCTGTATGTGGTGTTTTCTGCATGACTCATTTTTGTACTTAGACATTTGTAAAGGTTATTGTTAGGCTTTCGGGTCCAATATCAATAGAACGCCAGACTGTATGGAGACTTTAAGGGGATCAGTTCTGACATTTGAATGGGTTATTGTTGGGCTTTCAGGTCCAATATCAATAGAACGCCAGACTGTGTGGCGACTTTAAGGGGATTAACTTAGAGATTTGAATAGGTTATTGTTAGGCTCGGCTGATGCAATGATGGTGAAATACTGTAGCTAAAAATAACTATGATATCATTGTAAAAATAGATACACATACAGCGCCCTCTACCCACGCATGCGCTTGAGGGAAAACAACATTGGTCATTTCAGTCACTTGATCTGAGGACGTCGAAGAGTATACATGGTAGAAAGAGGTACCTTATTTATTTATTAGACTTGTGTGTCTCTAATACATGGTCTGATAAGGAAAGGGCCCGACCCTCAATGCCCGTGAGTACTTACCAGATCGAGGTATACACGTCAGCTATGTATACCGTGTAGCTCCAGATCTTTCACAACTTAAATCTCATGTGACGTCATACATGACCGACTGTTATCCGCGAATACCCTTGATAAACTACAATCTCCTTATATGCAAATGAGCTCCTCTCATGTTACTAAATATAGAAACAAAATGGCCGTGATTACGCAAGATTACGTCATCTTTGTTTTGACTCCAAACCGGCATTAATACTACTCAGAGCGGATCAAGGTCTGACGATTCCTACAAGAGTCATCTGATCAGAGTCTGATCTGGTTGTTGGTCGAGTAGTATAGGTCTGGTGATACTTGTTCAGTTGCCGGACATGTTGTTGCAATGTATTGATATAAAACCTTACCTGATAATATTTCATACAATAATTAATTTATTACATAAACATTCATCAGGTTTAATGGTCAGAGGAATCGTTAGGGTGTTTATATACTTGCTGCCCGAGAGACTTCGGGTATTAATGTTTGTGTATTTCTCTCGTTCGTTTATATATATGCGGAGATGATAGCGTTATTCAGACGGTGCGGACACCGGATATCTGTTGCCTTGTAAACTGTATGGATCTAGATTAGACGTTGGGTAACGTGTTGTCTTATCCTGTACTATACGGTATACTTGGGCACAGTCCTGGTGGTGTTGATTGTAGCAGGTAACGCCTGACTAGAGTGCAACGGTATAATTGTTTGGGTAGAATAACTCGTTGACCTATCCCCCTTTTCCTAATTTCGTTTCGTAGGAAAAGGTTGACTGGGTTTCACTCGGGCTAGTTTTAGATGTGTTGTTTTGATCTTGTTCTGAATATCCATTTCCATTTTTAGCTCACCAGAGCACAAAGTGCTCAGGATGAGCTTTTGTGATTGCCTGATGTCCGTCGTCGTGCGTCGTGCGGTGTGCGTCGTCCCGCGTCAACAATTTGAACCTTTAAAAATCTTCTCCTCTGAATCTACAGGGTTCTCAGCTTTCATCTTTGGTACATAGCATCACCTATAGGTCCTCTACAAAAGTTATATAAATTATGCCCCTGGGGTCAAAATTGGCCCCGCCCCAGGAGTGGGAAGTTTTCAATAGAAACATATAGTAAAACTTTGAAAATCTTCTCCTCTGAAGCTGGAAGGCGCTCAGCTTTCATATTTGGCACAGAGCATCATGTTTAGGTCCTCTACAAAAGTTATATAAATTACGGCCCTGGGGGTAAAATTGGCCCCGCCCCATGGGTGGGCAGTTTTCAATAGAAACAAATAGTGAAATATTTGAAAATCTTCTTCTCCGAAACTGGAAGGCGCTCAGCTTTCATATTTGGCACAGAGCATCATGTATAGGTCCTCTACAAAAGTTATATGAATTATGGCCCTGGGGTCAAAATTAGCCCTGCCCCAGGGGTGGGCAGTTTTCAATAGAAACAAAGTGAAAATTTTGAAAATCTTTTTCTCTGAATCTGGAAAGTTCTTAGCTTTCATATTTGGCGCATAGCATCATGTATAGGTCCTTCACAAAAGTTATATGAATTATGGGCCTAGGGTCAAAATTGGCCCCGCCCCAGGGGTGGGTAGTTTTCAGTAGAAACATATAGAGAAAACTTTGAAAATCTTCTCCTCTGAAACTGAAAGGTTCTCAGCTTTCATATTTAGCTCATAGCATCATGTTCAAGTCCTCTACAAAAGTTATATAAATTATGCCCCTGGGGTCAAAATTGGCCCGCCCCAGGGCCGGCTAGTTTTCTATAGAAACATATAGTGAAAACTTTGAAAATCTTCTCCTCTGATTGTCTGGTGAGCGCTTCAGGGCCATTCTGGCCCTCTTGTTTAATTTAATCTGCTTGCAGATTTTATGGAAAATAATCTTTTAATAAGTGTATTATAAAGACAGGATTGGCAGCTTTCTCATAGGCTAAATTATATCTTACTTATTTTACTTGTAGCTACTTTATGTTTGTTTACATACACTTGTTATATAGTCGGTTATAAAAGCTCTTGAGAGCTTATGTTATTTGTATATGTCTTGCCGACTCAAAATAAAGCTTATCTCATCTTATCTTATCTTGTTCATCGGAGAAGTGCCTCTTAATGGCATCATAAACAGAGCAGATCAAAATCTAACGATTCCTGCAAGAATCATCTGATCAGAGTCTGATCTGGTTGTTGTTACAATTATATAGATATGTATGTACTATTGCCAGTTACCAGTTATTGTGTTAAATTATATTTATACGGAAACTTTACTTGATAATGTTAGATACATGAATACCCATCGGGTAAAGGGATTTAACGATCAGGAGAATCGTTAAAGTGTTTGGTACCGTTGCTTGTAAAGTATCGTATATAAATGCTCTTTCATAATAGTTTGTATATACCAATGTTTGTGTACATGTATATACGTTTTGCTCTTCTAATATGGAGGATACCGAATGAACTACTACTACTACTACCTTATTTTGAAACTATGATTTCTTCAATTTACCCAAAAGAACTGTCTTTAAACAAAGCGAATCAATCTGACATTATAGCTTCATTTTTAGATTTGAATCTTTCAATTACAAATGATAAAGTTTCGTCTAAAATATACGATAAAAGAGAAGATTTTATTTTTAAAATTGTTAATTATCCTTTTCTAGATGGAGATGTGCCCCGTTCTGCATCTTATAGGGTTTATATTTCTCAACTTATTCGGTTTGCCCGATCCTGTTCTTTGCTTGAAGATTTTAACAGTCATAATTTAGTTATAACAGATTAACTTCTTAAGCAAGGTTACAGATATCACAAACTTCGGAAAACGTTTTCTAAATTTTATTATCGAAATTTACCACTCATTAGTAAATATAATTGCAATCTACGGACGTTACTGCAACAAGGCATTTCTCAACCAGACTTTTATTGGGATGATATCTACAAACTTAGGAAAATTCGGGGTCATATCCATTTTCATGATTTGTTTATAAAACGCATTAAAACATTTAAGAAGAAAGCTTATGATCCAATTATATTGCAACGCACTGCATGTTTGGTTATCGACCCTTTTACAGTCGGTAGCTACGCTTCCCTCTTTGCTTGCGCGATGACAGGCCGAGGGTAGTACTCTATGATGGTATACTCTTAAACTCAGATACGGGATGAGCTTATTGGAGAATATTTTCAAATTTGTCAGTATATGTTTCTATTGAGAACTGGCTACCCCTGGGGCGGGGCCAATTTTGACCCCAGGGGCATAATGTATATAACTTTTGTAGAGAACCTGAACATTATGCTATGTGTCAAATATGAAAGCTCAGAACCTTCCAGTTTCAGAGGGGAAGATAAGTTGTCACTATATGTTTCTATTGAGACATGGCTACCCCTGGGGAGGGGCCAATTTTGACCCCAGGGGCATAATTTATACAACTTTGGTAGAGGGCCTGAACATGATCCTATGTGCCAAATATAAAAGCTGAGAACCCTGTAGATTCAGAGGAGAAGAATTTCAAAGATTTAACTATATGTTTCTGTTGAAAACTGGCCACCTCTGGGGCGAGGCCAATTTTGACCCAAGGGGCATAATTTAAATAAATTTTGTAGAGGATCTGAACTTGATGCTATGTGCCAAATATGAAAGCTGAGAACCTTCCAGTTTCAGAGGAGAATATTTTCAAATTTGTCAGTATATGTTTCTATTGAGAACTGGCTACCCCTGGGGCGGGGCCAATTTTGACCCCAGGGGCATAATGTATATAACTTTTGTAGAGAACCTGAACATTATGCTATGTGTCAAATATGAAAGCTCAGAACCTTCCAGTTTCAGAGAGGAAGATAAGTTGTCACTATATGTTTCTATTGAGACATGGCTACCCCTGGGGAGGGGCCAATTTTGACCCCAGGGGCATAATTTATATAACTTTTGTAGAGGGCCTGAACATGATCCTATGTGCCAAATATAAAAGCTGAGAACCCTGTAGATTCAGAGGAGAAGAATTTCAAAGATTTAACTATATGTTTCTGTTGAAAACTGGCCACCTCTGAGGCGAGGCCAATTTTGACCCAAGGGGCATAATTTAAATACATTTTGTAGAGGATCTGAACATGATGCTATGTGCCAAATATGAAAGATGAGAACCTTCCAGTTTCAGAGGAGAAGGTTTTCAAAGATTTCACTATTTGTTTCCATTGAAAACTGCCCACCCCTGGGGCGGGAACAATTTTGACCCCTGAGCCATAATTAATAAAACATTTGTAGAGGACCTAAACATGATGCTCTGTGCCAAATATGAAAGCTGAGCGCCTTCCAGTTTCAGAAGAGAAGATTATCAAAGATTTCACTATTTGTTTCTATTGAAAACTGCCCACCCCTGGGGCGGGGCCAATTTTGACCCCAGGGCCATAATTTACATAACTTTTGTAGAGGACCTAAACATGATGCTATGTGCCAAATATGAAAGCTGATAACCTTCCAGTTTCAGAGGAGAAGATTTTCAAAGTTTTCTCTATATGTTTCTATTGAAAACTTCCCACCCCTGGGGCGGGGCCAATTTTGACCCCAGGGCCATAATTCATATAACTTTTGTAGAGGACCTATACATGATGCTATGTGCCAAATATGAAAGCTGAGAACTTTCCAGATTGAAAGAAGAAGATTTTCAAAGTTTTCACTATTTGTTTCTGTTGAAAACTGCCCACCCCTGGGGCGGGGACAATTTTGACCCCAGGGTCATTAATTAATATAACTTTTGTAGAGGACCTGAACATGATGCTCTGTGCCAAATATGAAAGCTGAGCGCCTTCCAGTTTCGGAGAAGATTTTCAAAGATTTCACTATTTGTTTCTATTGAAAACTGCCCACGCCTGGGCGGGGCCAATTTTAACCCCAGGGCCATAATTTATATAACTTTTGTAGAGGACCTGAACATAATGCTCTGTGCCAAATATGAAAGCTGAGAGCCTTCCGGTTTCAAAGGAGAAGATTTTCATAGGTTTACTATATGTTTCTATTGAAAACTGCCCACCCCTGGGGCGGGGCTAATTTTGACCCCAGGGGCATAATTTATATAACTTTTGTAGAGGACATGAACATGATGCTCTGTGCCAAATATGAAAGCTGAGAGCTTTCCAGTTTCAGAAGAGAAGATTTTCAAAGATTTCACTATTTGTTTCTATTGAAAACTGCCCACCCCTGGGGCGGGGCCAATTTTAACCCCAGGGTCATAATTTATATAACTTTTGTAGAGGACCTGAACATGATGCTATGTGCCAAATATGAAAGCTGAGAACCTTCTGGTTGAGAGGAGAAGATTTTCAAAGTTTTACTATATGTTTCTATTGAAAACTTTCCACTCCTGGGGCAGGGCCAATTTTGACCCCAGGGGCATAATTTATATAATTTTGGAGAGGACCTATAGGTGATGCTATGTACCAAAGATGAAAGCTGAGAACCCTGTAAGAGAAGATTTTTAAAGGTTCAAATTGTTGACGCGGGACGACGCACGACGGACATCAGGCGATCACAAAAGCTCACCCTGAGCACTTTGTGCTCTGGTGAGCTAAAAATAATGCAAATATATGCATATAGTTTGTCCGCTGTTTTCTGGGAAACTGTTTGACAGACATTAATGAAACTTCACACACATATTTAATGCATCAAGACCTGAAGTCAATTCTGAGGTTAATTTAATTTGTCGTTTGGAGTTATGGCCCTTGCACTTAAAAGAAATAATGCAAATCTATGCAAATATGAGGATGATGTTTACTTCACCTTGTTATGAATTTTCACATATATTGCGGGTTTTTTTGATAAGTCATTTTATTCTAAAGTTATGGTCCTTGAACTTTGTGTGTTTGTTGCTTTGTTCGTCGGTCAACTTTTAGTCTGTCTGTTGTTTTCTGGGAAAACTATTAAAATGATATAAATGAAACTTAACACAAATGTTTTAAGCAACAAAATCTGAAGCTGAGTTTATTTTGAGGTGCATTCAGTTTGTCTTTACAGAGTTATGGCCATAGCACTTTACAAAAATCTGCAAATATGAGGATTATTTAATAAGATATTCCACTTCATTTTTTTTAACAAATATTATCACCTTAATATGGAAATCAGGATCTGAAGCACAGATCAGAAAATGTCAACACTTATAAGGCATGTTGAATCAGAGAAAGTTTGCAAGTGGGCGTATTATGTACCGTATGCGGTACTCTTGTTATTTGATGATTCCATTTATCCGAAATAACTCAAAATTGAATAAAGCTAACTATTGTGACAATTATGCGGCTTTCCTTGACATACACCTTAAAATGTACAATGAAATGATTTCTTCTAAACTTTATGACAAGAGACGTTTTTTATTTTAAAATTTTCAATTTCCCCTCATGCTGACGGAGATGTTCCCCATGCTCCATCCTATGGGGTATACATATCTCAACTTATTCGTTTCGCTAGAGCGTGTTGTTCGGTTCTAAACAGTCGAAATCAGTTGAACGAAAAAGCTGCTTCAGCAAGGATATATGTATCATAAACTAAGATAAAAGAAAATGTGTCAATTGGACACGGATGTCCCCGCGAGCAAACAGGAAGTAGATGAACGACAGACCTGAAAAGGGGAGACACGGTACAACTCACTAGCATTATTCTGCAGACCAAATATAAAAGCATTGCAGCTTACACGAGCAAAGAAATATTTTACGAAACACTTTTGTCATTAAACAATCACCAAAATTCAATCAAAGTGTCGGCAAACAGGAAGTAGATGAACGACAGACCTGAAAAGGGGAGACACGGTACAACTCACTATGATTATGCTTCAGACCAAATATCAAATCATTGCAGCATACACGAGCGAAGAAATCTTTGACGAAAGATTTTGAGAACGGACGTATAGACAGACAAGGGTAAAACTTAATGTTCCCGTCGCCTAAAGGCGCGGGCATAAAAAATAAAACAGTCTCTAAATTTTCTTATTGAAATCTCTCTCTCATTTGCAAGTATAACTGCAATCTTCAGGCGCTCCTGCGACAATGTATTTAACATCCGGAATTTATGGTTATGTGATGTACAAACTTCCTAAATTATTTGGCATAGCAATTGCTTACATTATTCGTCAAATGTTACAAAATCATTAAAGAGCATATGATCCTGTAGTACTAAACAAACTGCATGTCTGGTTGTCAACCCTTTTTACAGTTGGCAATCATGCTGCCCTCATTTAAGGTCGGAATGGAAATAGTGCCTGGTTAAAAACCCGGTTAAAACCCGAGTAACACTTGTCACTGACCGTTCCAAGGCGATACTTCCATATTCCTCCTAATGTTTGCTTAGGCCGGTGCTAGGGGGCGTGAGCAGTGTTGCACTTTCAATTACTGCTCATGAACAGGCTCAATAAAACCGAGTCTGCAATTTTCTCTTTTTGTGTTGCAATTTTTGCTTTCGGGGGATCACCATCCTTCAGAATTTATAATCTTCACAACAGCAGGTGTTAAGTGATTGTGTGGCGGCCGTAAAACGTCGCCCCGTACTTCATTCTCAGTGTTGTTTGTTATACCTTCTGATCCTTCGAGATCATGAATTTCAGTACTTCTTGTTCTGAAAATTGAATACCGCTTAAGCCGGTGCTACGGGGCGTGAGCAGTGTTGCATTTTCAATTACTGCTCATGAACAGGCTCAATAAAACCGAGTCTGCAATTTTCTCTTTTTGTGTTGCAATTTTTGCTTTCGGGGGATCACCACCCTTCAGAATTTAGGTCTCTGTGAATCTCTTTTTGTCTTTTGACAGACATGTGCCTTTGCTGTTCTTTTTTTTTTATCATTGTGCTGTCCGGGCGACTGTGTGTTTTGTATGTGGTGTTTCTTGCGCGACTCATACATTTACTTTTAGCAGATGTCGTTTAAAGATATTGTTGATGACACACGAGAGACACAGGGTGACCCCAATAACTTATCTTGCTACTTACGTCTTTGTGCCAGGTGAGCTAAGAAAGCGGGAATATAAAATAATAAATTATTTGTTACACAACACTGTAATTTCTCTTCATTCATCATTAATAGAACGAGGTAACAAAATTGTATATAAAGGCTTATTAGGATTATAGGTATACATGTTTATATAAAATTATAATACATGAAAATGAAATGAAACATTCAAGGCATTATTAAAGGCACCACCAGCAGCTACATATTAAGTCTGGCAGCAAGTCAGATTCAGCAATATACATAGGACGAATGCTTTCCTCCTAAAATAAATATTTACCACGAGGCTACCTTTTAATCTCTTCGTTTGCCTCTTTTGATTTTTTAAACCCATTCAATTCTGTTTTCTTTTTAATGTAAACTAAATTACGGAGCAAATCATTCCTCACAAGTCGCCAGAGCAATATTGGATTTATAAAGTACATTATTGTCATTGTAATAATGATAAAAACTCTATACACAATGGTGATTCTGTACCATTCGGAGTAGACACCGTAACCAACCATGGCCACAGCAAACAGTCGAAATACGATGAAAGTCACAAAGTTCAGGACAAGAACCAGTCGATACAGCCAATGATTAAATGACCACTGAGTTAATTGCATCAGTTTTCGTGCATGTAAGAATATGCTGTTCACCTCGGTCAATAAAGCCAAAATTGTGTATGGCACGTTCACCTTGTACTGCAGATCGTAGCTAAATGCCCATAGAACCTGAAAAGATAACAAAAGGGCTATGGTGGCCATGTATCGTTCACCTGGTTCTTTGTAACAAGTGCTGCATTCGGTCTGGATCTATATACCGTTTTAGAGTAACGTCCCGGATCTTTGTCTAAGTTTCGCTGTTACAAGTGCGGCATTTGATTTGGATCTAAACTGTTTGAGAATAACACCCGCTTTGTTACAAGCGACACTTTATTTTGATCTAAACTGTTTTAGAGTAACATCGCGGATCCTGATCTAAGATCCACTCTATTACATTTGGATATAAACATTTTAAAGTAACAGCGCAGATCTTGACCCAAGATCCGCTCCGATACAAGTGTGGCATTTGATTTGGATCTAAAATATATCCACATTCTGATCCAAGTTCTGCTGTTACAAATGTGGCATAAGATTGGGGTCTAAACTGTTTCAGAATAACATCACGGATCCTGATCCAAGATCAGCTTTGTAACAAGTACGGCGTTTGATTTGGATCAAAACTGTTCTAGAGAAAAATCGCGAATTCTGATCCAAGATCCATTCTATTACAAATGCCGCATTTGGTTTGGATATAAACATTTTAAAGCAACAGCGCAGAGCTTGACCCAAGATCCGCTCTGATACGAATGTGGCATTTGATTTGGATCTAAACGATTTTTAGTAACATAGCAGATATTGACTCAAGATCCGCTCTGATACAAGTGCGGTATTCGATTTGGATCTAAACTATTTTAAATTATTTCAGAGTAATAGTGTAGATCCAGACTCAAATTCAAAAAATAAAGCAACCAGCTGATCAACACACTGCCCCGATCCCTCATATTCGAATATTCTATCATTCATTTTACACTAACAGTGCAGGGCAGATCCTGATCAAACAGTCGCTCAATTAAAAGTTTAGCATTTTGATTTAGATCTAAACTGCTTAAGAGTAACATCGCAGACCTGACCCAAGATCCACTCTGTTACAAATGCTGTATTCGATTTGGATCTAAACTGTTTTAGAGTAGCATCACAGATTCTGACCCAAGTTCAGATGTTATAAATGCGGCATTTGATTCGGATCTAAACTGTTTTAGAATAATAGCACGGATCCTAATCTAAAATCCGCTTTGTAACAAGTATGGCATGTGATTTTGATCTAAACTGTTTTAGAATAACATCGTGGATCCTGATCCAAGATCTACTCTTTTACAAATGCTGCATTTGATTTGGATATAAAGCGCATATCCTGAACCAAGATCCGCTTTGTTACAAGTGCAGCATTTGATTTCGATCTACATTTTATAGCATCAGCGCAGATCCAGACCAAAGATCCACACCGTAAAAAGCGTGGCGTTTGATTTAGGTCTAAACTATTTTAGAGTAGACTTGAATTCAAAACTGTTATTTTCACATAACAGCGCATATGTTTGGCTTCTGTATGATTTTTTTCGAGTGCGGCATTTGATTTAGACCCATTGATGACTTTTGGATTTCAACTGCGTGCTTCGTTTCCGTTACATTAATTATTGTTGTTACTCTTTAGAATACAGCTGTGTTTCGAATTTCGGTCTGGGTATTTGGATTTTTCATGTGGGGAATCCATCTAGCTGGCTTATGGTAGGTTGGTGGTTCTACTTAGTACTTCTGTGCATGAAACAATTTATACCATACACAGAAGAATGTCGGGAGGAGGAGGGTTCTTCCTCTACCTGTAATGCAAAGCGCATTGTGACAAGACTGGAATAGTATTCTCTTTGAATGTCAAGTAATTTTGTCATGTGCACACCTGTCGCCTGCTGCCTATATTTTTTCCGATATGTTGTTTGAAGAAGTAAAGTCTGAGCGACAAACGGTTTGGATCTGAGACTAGGCGCCATATTATGTCTGGCTTGACCTGGATCAAAACTGTTAGCATAAGTCATAAATGGCAGGTGAATTCACGGCTACCATGCAAAGAGACCTGTATACAGACATTGAAATTTGAAATACAATTTCGTGAATTTCAAGCTTGAGAGTTTTTCCTACTAGTATCTGCTCTTCATAACCGCATATCCCCCATGTAATAATTCATACCGAAATTTAAAATATTGTTTCCTAGATAGCAGGTTATATCTATTGTTGGAATGATAGAATAAGTGATGATGAATTAAAATCACTGTATTTATGTACTGCAGACAATTTGGTGGAATAAATTAATCTACTATTTCTGTTCCATTAGTTATGGAAACTATTCCAAGTAGCATGAGAAAATAATTGAGTGATCTATTTCCTACTCAATTTTATTCAAAATATTGACTCATTCAAAATACACAGGTGTATTTGCTGCAAAATACAACAAGAGGGCCATTGGCCCTATATCGCTCACCTGAGTTACAGTAATATATTGACATGTTAATTTTTCAGTGGACAACATTTCTAGCAGATGAAAGAAGCTTAGTGCACTGCTTTCACCCTTTCACTGCTGAATAAACTTGAACTGGATTCAGATCTAATACCAAGTGACTGGTTGACCAAGATCTAAACTGTTTACAACTTGTGCCATTTTTGCCTTAGCTCAAAATGCCTAAAACTGGTCTTTGAGAAATTCAAATGACGTCAATAAAGCTATGCAATTATACCTTGATCCAGGTATATAGGCAAATAAAGTGCTAGGCAGTACATAATGCCAGTTTTTGTGTGAAATGACCAATAAAAATATCTTTAAAAATATTTTAACCCTTTCCCTCATATAAAGCTGTTTTATGCATTAGCAAACAGAGTAGACCCAGATCAGACGACTCCTACGGAAGCTGTCTGATCTGGATCTTCTCTGTTTCTTTTGACACAATATAGATCTGATTCTACAGTTTTTGTCAAAGCAAAAACTTCTCTTCAGAGAAATAATGTGTTTTACGCATTAAAAATAAGAGTAGACTAGATCAGACGGCTGCTATAGAAGCTGTCTGATCAGGGTCTGCTCTGTTTGCATTTGACAAGATATAGATTTGATTTTACAGTTTTTATCAAAGCTAAAACTTCTCTTTATGGAAATAACAATTTTTTACGCATTAGCAAACAGAGTAGTCCCAGATCAATTTTTGTCAAAGCAAACAGGTAAAGGGTTAATAGGTGTTTAGAAATAATTCTAGCAGTAGCTCTAGGTGTGAATATCTGATGATAAGTCAATCAAACGGGTCATTAGTATTTTTAACAATTGAAATTGAGAAGAGTTACTAATTTTTTGAGTAACATTAATTATTGATTGACAATAATTTTGATTAACTTAAGACATTATTTGTTTAAAAATCAAATTAAAATAAATACAATTAGTAGCAAGGAGAAAAGACTTTATTAAACACCTAAATTTCAACTAAATGCAATTAATGAAGACTCGCATAATAAAATTTATTAAAATAAATGATCATAATGAAACTAATTTATTTTTCCAATCACATAAATTAAATGCAGAAACAAACATAACATTGTGCAAAGACCTATATAATAACGGTTTATTCCAATGTCTCCCACATTTTGGTTGACAAAATTCCAATAACTCCCACAATCAAGCCAGACAGGTAATTCAATGGAGCATGCATTAGACTATAGTCAGTATCAAATGATTGCTGTATAGTTTGCTTGAACTTGCTTGAACTATAGAAAGAGAACAAATATATGCAGAAAACTGATAATTACTTAATGACCCAAACAAGATGATGGAAAAAGTTGAGGGTTGAATGTAATTAAAGTATTACATGTAATTAAGTCAGATTGCTTAATTAATAGACACTTATGGTAGAGTGACTATTGCCAGATAAGGCCTCTATTTTAAGAGTAGGTGAGACCCGTCTGTTAACAAGACATGTTATATACCAAAATGTTTGTTAATGTCTGTAGTATCCGACTCTGCCGGCATAAATTTGGAAAAGTGGTGGCGTTCCGAGAAATCCAAGATGGCGTCCAAGATGGCCGCCGTTTTTGGAAGCATCAGCTTAAGTTTGATATATCAAAATGGCAGAAACATCTTCAAAGTTTCCGAACATGTTTTGCATAAATATTGTAAAAGACACATTGGCCTTTTTAAAAATACATCTCTTCGTATTATCATAGTTCAATGTCAAGGTCATTTTAAGGTTAATTGGGTAAAAATACAAGTTTTCGCAATAGTTAACCTTGAAATTTAATTGTTTGCACAAAACTAATAGACAATAACTATTCAAAACAAACATTTAAATGCAGTGTTATGATTGGCTTACATGATAAAAAAGAAATAAAACACATTCCTGTTACAACCTTGGAGATATTTGGCAATAGGTATTATATTTACCCCACCCACCAGTTTTATAATGGGGAATTTTTTAATTAGATTTGGAGGAAGTTCGAAGTCTAATTCCGTCACATGGCCTATCTATTTATCAAAAGAAGGTAGATTTAATCAGATATAATTGGAATAATTGTATTCTGAGTGTATATTTTAATCGTAAGGTCCGTAACTCTGCTTGAAAATAGGTTACTGCAACGATTAGACAAATGTATTGGAAGTAATTTCTCACAGTGTGCGGCCTGTATCAAAATATTTCTTTTTGAATAAACATTAAGTATAAACCTACATGTACACTCCTGGTAAAATATCAACATTGATATAAATCCTACACAAATAGAGTTAAAACCACACAGCCTTGCAAGCATAAATTCTGAAAAGTGGTGGTGTTCCGAGAAATCTAAGATGTCGGCCAAGATGGCCACCAGGTTTTAGCATCTATGTAAGTTAAATATATCAAAATGACAGAAACAGTTTTATAGATATTGAAAATATTTTGCATAATTATTATAGAAGAGACAGTGGTCTTTTGAAAAATAACTTATTTGGTATTATCATAGGTCATCGTCAATGTAATTGTGTAAGGTCCGTAACTCTGCTTGAAAATAGGTTACTGCTACAATTAGACACATGCTTCGAAGTAATTTCTCACAGTGTGCGGCTTACATCAAAATATTTCTATTTGAATACACATTAAGTATAAACCTACATGTACACTCCTGGTAAAATATCAACATTAATATAAACCCTACAAAAATAGAGTTGAAACCACACAAGCCCTGCCCCAAGAGACGACAGATGAGTGAGTATATCAGCATGTTTGGTCATGATCTGAAAAGCCTTTTTCTTACCGATACCAAACTATAAGGAGCATGTGTCACATCCAGTAAGGTAGTAAACTTGGTATACTCTTAAACTTGGATACAGGAGGAGCTTACCAGACTCATGTATTATTTTTTCCCTGTCGTGCCCTAAACGGCTTACCTGCAGGTGCTCTGACTTCAGCAAAGTCATTGAGTACATATTTGACGGATTGTCACAGTTATTATGCTATGTTTTACATGTTGTCCTGTGTTCACCGTTGTCTATGTTGTGGGTAAGTCCAGCAGGGATACCTTTATTTACAATATTTGTAAAGCTAGGGTGACTTTGAGAGAAGTGTGAGGTTAGGACGTCCGTAAACCGGTTTAAACCCCCAGTGGTGTTTTTGCTGCTGACCGTGCCAAGGCGGTACTCTCTTTGTCACCCTTCCTTTTGTTTGCCTTGCGTCTTTGTGCTTGTGGTTTGTTCATGTTGTGGAACGTTTGTCCCTGTTTCTTGTGTGTCTTTTGGTGTTTTCTGTGTTCATTTCGTGTGTGTGTGTGTGTGCGTTTGGGTGTGTGGTTGTGTGTGTGTGTGTGTATGTCATGCTGTCTATCGGTGTTTTGGTGGTGGTTGCGTCTTGCATGTGGCTTTGCCTGCTTGACTTTACTACTTTTCCATTGGAGTAAAATGCACCTCTCTATAACTGCATGTATAAAACTGACTGGAATGTATGTTGCCATATCTGTGTACAAGCTTTTCGCCAGTTTTAAAGAACAAACTACAATGCCCAGTTCTCTGAAATGAGAAGCAACCAGGACAAACACCTATGCCAGGACTTACTACAACAACATCTCTTAAACCCACTTCTTTCGTATAGGTAATATGTAACATAATCCTAGTGACTGCTACATCTTGGTTAGAATCATCATGGAAATCAATTGCACCAGAGGAGACTTTGAGGACTCTTTCACCCATCCCTTCAGAAAGGTAAACAACCTTGCCATCTTTAAGAAGGTCATGGCAGTTCTCTGTGAAGTACCCGGTATACAGTTTCGTTAACCCTGCTTTGTTTCTGCTGTTGGTTAGTAGCTTCTTCCTGTCTGCAATTGCTATGTTGTATTGCATTACAACAGGTGTAGTGACAGAACATTCTCTCCACGTTTTTGCTCAGTGGCGGACTTTAAACTGTTTGAAACATATCTGTCAAACATAACATCCAGCCTAGTCTCATCAATGAGCTGTAAGACAACATGCTGTTTTTGTAATGGTTGCCGTCTTATCTTATAGATGCCGTGATATCGTTTAAACTGAAAGTAGCTCGATATCACCATTTAGAGTACACAAATGTGAACTACATGCAGTCATGACACACCACTACTTTGGAAGAGAATACAGTTCCAAAATCTTGAAGCCATGTCATAGTATGACATTTTTGCTCAAGGAGCAGACTGCAGCAAATGAACTATCGCCATACGATAAAAAGCAAAATAGTCTGGGTGCTGAACACTCTGAACTCTACATGGGGACCCATTGATGTTTTCAAATGTTTCAAGGAAATCAGATTTCTTGGTCGACATCATACCACCACCATCTGTGAACAAGCTTAATGTAATTTGTGAATTCTTGAAATATAGTATTCGCTTAATGGGGATCTTCTTGAGTGAATCAATTGCCAACAATTTTGTTTCCCCTCCGTTTATCTGAAACACCTTGGATTTGGCCTTGACTTTGGATTGGGAAGAACTCATGGTTTTGACCTTTTGCCATGACAATGGATCAAAGTCATAGAACATCTGATTTCCCCTTCTGATGGCACCTCAACAGACTGAGCTCTATGTCAGCAGAAGCCGCAACCCCAGTAGCAAAGTTTACAGGTTTTGATGGAGGATTATTGATAGAAAACGTTTCAAGCACCTGGTAAGGCATGAACTGGGAATACACAGTGCGATTGGAGGCAAACAGGAATGGGAGGAGTCTGGTCTTTGTGTACACATTGAGATCCCATATATACAAAGATACAAAGTACATATTTAATGGTAATGACACTTCATTTAAGTGGTCATTCCAGAATCTGTACAACAGAGAAATCTCGCTACCCTCAGCTTTAAACATTTCAACAAAAGGCTGTATACTGGATTTCAGCCATGTAATTTCTATTGAATGATCATCAAGGTGATCAACTGAGGTCATGCCAAAAGCCTTTAGATGAAGAAATAGTTTGTTGAAGGAGTTTAGACGAACTTTATGATAACCAGTCTTCAATTAAGGGAGCGCATAGCAGTTTCGTTTGCGCTAATGTTTTCAGCTGTTGTGTCTTGCCTAGATTTGCAGGTATCTAATAATGGGTTAATTTGTTTGGATCAATTTCAATCTGTTTTAATGTCTTCAAAAGTTTGACAACAAAAACAACATGTATCTGCATTAAAATCTAACTGCCTCCGCTTCGGTGGTTTTCTTGCAGATGACGTCTTAACGAAAGGTATGGGATATATTACACTGGGAATATTTTACTAGCTCATCGGTAATGGCAACACTTTCAATATAAACTCTTCATATCAGTTTTTATGTTGTAAAAAGTCTCATCTGTAACATATTATAAGGTAATGATAATTCATTTTACAAAATATCTGGACAAGAATAATGTGACATGCATGTTGGAATAGGAAAGTATTGACACTGACAGCAATAGTCAGTCAAAGGTCAACAAGTTTTATTGTAAACAAAATTTTCTTCATTTCAGAAATCAATAGTTTTACTCAATCAATAAGGACATATATTTAACATTGGGTATAAAATGTTATTTATACCCAAATGAATTATAAAATGAATTTTGGAGCCGCAAATACTTTTCGGTGCTGGTGTAGAAATCACCTCTTTCATTTAGTCCTATATATACAATGTTGCATTATTAAATGATTGCCTAACTAAATGTTTTCTTGGAAGAAATATGATAAAGAATTATCTAAACAACATTTACTTGCAAAAAAAGTAATTATTAAAGTCAAATCTATTCACAGCAAAAGTTTGCCGAACCTACTTTTGACCATTACTAAAATTGACTACATGGTAATATATTGTAGATTTTACTGGTATTTCAAACAGTTTTCTCTAAAACTAAATAATATAAACAGACGCAAATATTTACATATACACTTAATATGTATTAAGTATATATGCGATGCGTTTTCTTTTAATTCATTGGTGGCACAAGAAAAATAACTATTGCCGATTTTACAAAATCAAGACAAACTGTTATGCTTATGTCACAGTGTGTAGGTTTATCATCACTTGTACGGCCTTGCTGTACAAGGGCGCTTTTATGGTGACGTGGTAGAGTGTATGACTGCAAACCTGGCGACCCGGGTTCGATCCCGGGTCTGAGCGGATATGTTTCTTTATAAGAACACCCGGTTACATTTGGCGCCCAACGGGGGACTGTGACTGTATGAGCTCCGAGTTCGATTCCCAATCGTTCTCATACACATAGAAATTCGGGACGAATTTCAACTAAAAATGCTGGGGAGTATGTCACAGTGTGTAGGTTTATCATCACTTGTACGGCATTGATGTACAAGTGCACTTTTATGGCGAGTGTATGACTGCGAACCTGGCGACCGGGTTCGATCCCGGGTCTGAGTGGGTATGTTTCTTTATAAGAACACCCGATTACACTTATTTCATTTTCAATATGTATGGTAGCCATAACCATGTGCATAAATGTGTATTTTGAATAGTTACAGTGGATATGCATATTATAAATTATAATAATTTTAGGTGAAATGCTGTTTCACTTTCACCGGTTTGACCTTGAAATTACATTGACGATGACCTATGATAATACCAAATAAGTTATTTTTCAAAAGACCATTGTCTCTTCTATAATAATTATGCAAAATATTTTCAATATCTTTGAAACTGTTTCTGCCATTTTGATATATTTATCTTACAAAGATGCTAAAAAACGGTGGCCATCTTGGTCGACATCTTAGATTTCTCGGAACACCACCACTTTTCAGAATTTATGCTTGCAAGGCTGTGTGGTTTTAACTCTATTTGTGTAGGGTTTATATCAATGTTGATATTTTACCAGGAGTGTACATGTAAGTTTATATTTAATGTTTATTCAAATAGAAATATTTTGATACAAGCCACACACTGTGAGGAATTACTTCAATATATGTGTCTAATCGTTGCAGTAACCTATTTTCAAGCAGAGTTACGGACCTTTCTATTAAAATGTAGACTCAGAATAAAATTATTCCAATTATATCTGATTAAATCTAAGTTCCAAATCTAATTTAAAAATTCCCATTATAAAACTGGTGGGTGGGGTAAGTATAATACCTATTGCCAAATATCTCCAAGGTTGTATCATGAATGTGTTTTATTTCTTTTTTATCAAGTAAGCCAATCATAACACTTCGGTTAAATGTATATTTTGAATAGTTATTATCTATTAGTTTTATGTAAACAATTAAATTTCAAGGTTAAATGTTGCACAAACTTGTATTTTTACCCGATTGACCTTAAAATGACCTTGACAATGAACTATGATAATATCAAATGGGGTATTTCTAAAAAGGCCAATGTGTCTTTAACAATATTTATGCAAACTATTTTCAGAAACTTTGAAGATGTTTCTGCCATTTCGATATATTTAACTTAAGCTGATGCTACCAAAAACGGCGGACATCTTGGACGCCATCTTGGATTTCTCGGAACGCCACCACTTTTCCAAATTTATGCCGGCAGAGTCGGGTACTACAGACATTAACAAACATTTTGGTATATGACATGTCTTGTTAACAGACGGGTCTCACCTCACCTTTTTTTACCCTAGATTGTCACTCTACCATTAGTATTGTTTGTAATTGTATAAATCACATAAATCACATAATCAAAGTCATATTAAAACATTGTCTTTGATGCAATCGAAAAAATAAATTCCATTAAAGTCCGTCTGATCTTGGTCTACTCTGGTAAACTTTGCAAATGCGTGAAAACACGTTTATTGACTGTTTCCAGCAGTTTAGATCCTAAAGTCTGTCTGATCTTGATGAGATGTTGAGACATGTTATGAAGGAAAGAAACATATCTATTAAATTCCGTTAAATTCCATCTGATCTTAGTCTACTCTGTTTGCAAATGCATGAAAACACGTTTATATGAAGGAAAGGGTTAAATTATGACTGTTTCCAGCAGTTTAGATTCCAATGAGATGCTGAGTGAAAGGTTTCAATACATATATACACGAAATCTTGAACAGTTTGATGTTTTTCACATTGCTAACAGTTTGGCTCCAGATCAGATACTGCATAATGTGGTGTCTGATTTGGATTCAAACTGTTTGTTATGTATTTAATTTAAGAAATACCTAATATTTTCCTAAATATTTAATATTCTAAATATGGTAACTAGCATAATACCTATTTTTTCCTAAAATGACTATTTTTTAGTTAATTAAAAGTAGTAAAATGAATATATTGTTGGTATTATCTAATTTAAGAAATACCCAATATTTTCCTAAATATTTAACTCTTTGCACATAATGTGTCATCTCATGATTCTCATCATGTCATCTTGATTACCTATGCAAACAGTTTGGATCCAGATGATAATGCAGTGTCTCATCAGGATCCAAACTGTTTGTCATCTTGATAATATTTTTGCAAAGAAATTACGGTTTATTCCCATTTCGTCTACTTCCCATTTCGTCTACGGAATTCATTCCCATTTCGTCTACTCTAAAATTTTACCCTGTTCCCGTTTCGTCTACTGTTATAATTAAGTTATATTTACTCAGTTATATCATTAATATCATACAAGATTCAGACATTTTAGGACTTTTTAATGTGTTGTCATCAAATTTTATAAAAAAAGTTATATTTAAGATGCTTTTTTGGGCAGCAGACTTAATCCACAGTAGTAATTTTGACACCTATCATTGTTAGGGGGGCAAATGCATAATCATGTTTTCTTAAGAATTACCATGACTGATATCAGTTGGGCCATTGCATAATCATGTTTTCACAGTTTTCTTAAACATTACCATGACTTACATCAGTTGGGTTTGGACCCAGATCAAAAGTCTAGATGATGATCATTTTCCTTGATTGCCTGAATAGGTGTTACTCTTAGCTAAGGATTTCCAATATCTCCCACATCTAATTTGAGAGACATTGGAAGACACCATGATAACATCTAGCTATCACTCACACTACACACTATGGGGTTAATGGGTCAACATCCCTTTCAAAATGCCTTTAATGTTTCGTCTGCAACAAAACGTTATTGTCATCTGCTTCAATTCTTAAATAAACTTACTTTCATTTTTTTGCAAAAATATGGTTAAGATGACAAACAGTTTGGATCCTGATGAGACGCCGCATTATGCGGCCTCTCATCTGGATCCAAACTGTTTGCATAGGTAATCACAGTTTCACAACTAGCGTGCAAAGAGTTAAGAGTCATGCATTGACCTGGAGAGATTTTACTGCCCAGTGCCTGGCATTTTCTTTTAGGGTAACAGTTTCTGATCTGAAGAAATCTATTTAACCCTTAATTTCCCTCATGTAAACTTGTTTTCATGCATCTGCAAACAGAGTAGACCCAGATAAGGTGGCTCCTATAGGATCAGGGTCTGCTGTTTGCTAATGGAATTTGATAGATCCATCCACCTTCCACATTTTATTATAAATAGTTATAAATAGAATCACTATTCTGGAGGTACTAGAACTCCAATGCAGTTATCTCCCTTTGTCCCTTATGGCTATGCTGATGGGACAAGGGAAATAACTGTGAGGAAATTGCTAAGGGGGGGGGGACTTTTTAACTGTTACAGATTCTGATGTTAAGTAGCATAAAACCCCAGGGTGAGACCATTTTTGGCCCAGGGGTCATCATTTGAACACACCTGGTAGTGGTATATTAGGTGATGCTTCAAACCAAATATCTTAGTTCTAGATTATGTGGTTTCAGACAATAAGATTTTTAAAGGTTTCCCTATATAAGTCTATGTAAAAACTACAAGCCCCAGGGCAGGACCATTTTTGGCCCGGGGGTCATCATTTGAACAAACTTGGTAAAGGTCCATTAGATGATGCTATATACCAAATATTAAAGCTCTAGAAATTGTGGTTTCAGAGAAGATTTTTAAAGATTTAAAAAAAAACAACTTTAAAAGTAGTGGGGCGGGGCCATTTTTTGCCCGGGGGTCATGATTTGTACAAACTTGATAGAGGACACCATAAGGTACATTTCTGTGAAATTTGGTTGAAATCCTCCCAGTGGTTTAGGAGAAGAAGTCATTTGAAATAAAAGTGAACGGACAGACAGACGGACGACGGACGACAGGCGGTCACAATAGCTCACCTTGAGCCTTTGGCTCAGGTGAGCTAAAAACACAGATATTGGGATAAAAGAAATAAACAACAGAACTATATGCATAATGATACTGTGTTGCTCTCCTTAACCCTTTACTCAATGAATATCAATGTCAGAAATAACCAATATAAATTAGATAAACAGTTATAATAAAACAATGACATAAGAATTTTTGGTAATGGCAGAAATTGTAGAAATATGTCTACATTATATCATATAAAGCAAACAGAGCAGACCCTGATCAGATGGCTCGTATATGAGCCGTTTGACCTGGGTCTACTGTTTGCAAAGGCATAGAAATGTGTCTATATGGTGTAAAGGGTTATAAGACGTACTAAAATATTCATCATGTCATAAAGCTTGTGTATAAACCTAGGCCCACATGAAGAAACATAAAACGATTTATCAAACCTGATATACATTTTCATGAGATTATTATAAAGTTGAACTTCGGTATCTCGACCTTCAACGGACCATACAAATTACTTTAAGATTAAAGAAGTTCGAGTTATCAGAATTTCTAATCTGGACAATTTTTCTAGTTCACAGCTTAATGCATGTCTAAAGTAATGCTGAAACTCCTGTAGGAGATTTTATCATTACTTTAGACAAGCATTAATCTGTAATATGTTTTTCTAGATATGCACGGCGATACATTTTAGAGCAATTCTGTATTGTAAGTTTTGGAAGAATCTAACTCTTAGTTCGGGTTATCCCGAAGTTCAAGCTATACGAGTTCGAGATATTGAAGTTCAGCTGTAGTGACAAAAATAATATACAGGATAGTTCAATCAATGGACACCAAATGACACTCATTTTTGGCAAAAATGAATTTCAATTTCAAACTGTGATGCCAAATTTGAAATAAGGACATTCAATCAGTTCCTTTTACAAGTTCTGTTTTGTGAACTGAACAACTTTAGTTATGATTAGGGGTAAACATATTTGGCATCATGTCCGAATCCAAACAAATTCCAAAGAGAGTTGTCTAGATTTACATAATAATGCCCAGTGCCATCAGACATGAGAAACACGGTGTAGACCAGATAAAAGAGTCCCATCAGGAGCTATCCTTATCTTGGTTTACTCTATTTGCTCATTTCTATATGGTTCTACAGTTTCTACCATGGTGAAAAAAGTATTCAATCTATCAATATTAATTAAGTCATTATGCTTTTATTAGTCAACAGAGAAAAGGTTGATCCTTTACCTGTTTAATATTCATGTAAAACATATAAGACATTATACATATTCATTAGCTAAAAACTATAATATAAAATTTTCAAGAGATTATGTTGCTTTGACAAAAACTGTCAAATCAGATATATATTTTGTCATAAGCGAACAGAGCGGACCCTGATCAAGACTGCTTCATGCAAGATTGCTGCAATGCAGTATACTCCTGTTGAAGTGTTTTGCAATTGTGTCAACCTACATCAAGTATCCATTTGTCACTATAAAGAAAATTGTTGTATATCAGCATTGTCTGAACTGTAAACGTTGGATAGAAATTTTTGTTCATGTAACTGCATATACGAATACTCTAGAGCCGAACAAAAGAGAAAAGGATCTCACTGCATAAGCCAGTACTTATGACCCAGTTCAACCGCCATATCCGACCCAGATCTACACAGATTGCAGATTCAGCTTAGTTCCTTTAATATGCAGACTGGAGATACTCACAAAATCTGGACAGATGTCTATAAAACTTTCCGAGTCCAAGTGCAAATCATTCTTTTTGTAATTTTAATTTGTTGAATTGTCTACAGCTTAAATGCCGAGTTTGAAATCATGTACATGTATCTAATTGGTCAGATTTTGACTAAGTCAACTTTTGACAAATCAGGTATAGTAGAATCTGTCTTAAGTTACCATTAAAAAGAGGTATAATTCTGGGTATTTAAGCCAGGTGGTAGCTTAATGCAGGTTGAAAGTAATGCGGAAAGCTCTACAAGAGTTTTCTGCATTAATGTTTTATCTTTCAAAGCTAAAAATATTTTGTCAAAGTGTCATGTGGCTATTTAAATCGGAATGTCCTGTTTCTTGTTTATTTTATTCACTTTAATTCTAAGCAGTCCTAGTTATCTCATTCTTCGAAATACAGACTTTGTCCTTGGTCCCAGCTGCTTAATAAAAACCTGTCAAAAGTGTAATATTAAAGGGTTCCTTACAACAGCATCACACATTTCATCTGTCTCTTTTTCTGGAAAACAATTGGCTGCAACTTTTCCGGCATATGCTGTTCACCACTGGATGAAAAAGAAAGAAAGAAAGCGTTCAGTCCACCAGCAAGGAGGAGGTTTTGCTCATGAAGTCAAGTCTGTTTGTCGATCATTTTTGCTCTAGTTCACTGGAAATTTTCTGTGTGTCTTCTTGAAAACTCCTTCAAGTAATTCAGACATTGCAGAAACTGTTTCGCCTATAATTACTTTTCACATTATTATTATTATTATTATACCACATTTATATAGCGCTCTTTTCACACTGGATATGTGCGTTCAAAAGCGCTTCACATGGATGAAATCACTAACCGGAACGATCAGCATGATTATCTATCCAGACAATGAAAGATGTACAATATATATGAAATTGCTAGCCGGAAGGAACTACATGATTTCCACCGGTCAGTTAAAGATATGAAAAAGATATACAATAGATATAAAATCACTATCCGCAAGGAATAGCATAAACTGTATTAACAAACTGGATACAGACAAGTTGACTGAAAGCCATGCTCATCAATATCACAAATTAGAATAATCTGTATTAACAAAACTTGATACAGACAAGTTGACTGAAAGCCATGCTCATCAGTATCACGAATTAGAATAATCTATATTAACAAACTTGATACAGACAAGTTGACTGAAAGCCATGCTCATCAATATCATAAATTAGAATAAATGGTCTGAGTGAAAATCATTCCATTTATATGACTATTGTGTCAACTGTTAGCTTAATAGGTTGGCTGAAAGCCATTCCTATCCTGAACTCAGTTGCCACTGTACATGACTACTGGGTCAACTGTTAGCTTAATAGGTTGGCTGAAAGCCATTCCTATCCTGAACTCAGTTGCCACTGTACATGACTGCTGGGTCAACTGTTAGCTTAATAGGTTGGCTGAAAGCCATTCCTATCCTTAGCTTAGTTGCTACAGTACATGACTATTGGGTAATCTGTTAGCTTAATAGGTTGGCTGAAAGCCATTCCTATTCTGAGCAAAACTGTCCTAGTAACAAATGTTGAAAAAGTGCGTTTTCAGACACCTTTTGAAACATGCCAGTGACGGTAGAGCATTCCAAAGTTTCGGAGCTGCATGCATGAAACTTCTCTCACCGTATTTTACCGTACGACTTTTTGGCACAACCAACGACAATGATCTGCTTGCTGACCTTAACTCTCTGCGCGGCCTGTATACGTCAAGCATGTCGACAATGTACTTGGGAGATTCATTGTGCATGGCTTTATATGTAAGAGTCAGAATTTTGAATTCAATTCGATGTTGAACCGGAAGCCAGTGAAGTTCCTTCAAAACCGGCGTGATATGATTATATCGAGAAGTTCTGGTAATGATGCGGGCTGCTGTGTTTTGCACCCTTTGAAATTTCCGCAGTGAGTTGTTTGAAATCCCATGCAGCAGTGAATTGCAGTAGTCTATTTTCGATGTAACAAGAGAGTTTACCAAAGTCTTGGTAGCATCAGGTGAGAGGTACTTTCTAATATGGCCTATTTGCCGGAGCTGTGCATAACTAGACCTACACACGGAATTGACATGTGATGTCATATCCATTTGTGAATCGAGCCATGCACCGAGATTCTTTATACACAAAGATGGCTTGATTTTAGAGGGTCCTACTTGCACACTAACCTCTGCAGGTACTTCTGTGTTTCTTGTATGAAACAGAATGACCTCAGTCTTGTCAGTATTGAGCTTCAGCATGTTCTGATGCATCCAAGAGACTACTTCTTTGAGACAGTCCTCAACTCGCGATAAAGCCTCCAGTTGACAGGATATGCCCTTGGGCTTAAAGGACCGGTGATACTAAACAGAGTCTGGTACAGTCCGGTAGAGTCTGGTAGAGTCTGGGGGCTTTTAAAGACGATTAGGTGCATTGTCATGATAATAATGCTGATAAATAACATTATTTAGTATGTTTGCAGCTGTAACAGGTAATGTCCTTAACAAAATAGCCTATAATAGCTTGAAAACACCCGGCAAATATTACCCCGGTGACACGGTAATGGCAGACGTAAGTCGGGTAGTGTCTGGTCAAGTATTGGAAGCCCTATTAGTATTAGAATACCCTTAATTTTATCAGAAAACATTCTGTTTATATTAATAAGTGATTTTATCATAAATATAAAAGCAGTATGCACTTGATATGTATTGTATAACAGATTATTATTTTGCTTTTTCCAGACTGCAGTCTGGCGAAATTTCGGAGGGTAGTGTACGTAGAGTCTGGAGATGAAAATGGAAGTTTAGGCCAACATACTGCTTTTGAATTTATGATGAAATCACTTATTAATTTATGTAGAATGTTTACTGATACAATTCAGGGTATTTTTTACTAATAGGGCTTCTAAGTAATACTTGACCAGACTCTATCCGACGTAGGTCGGCCATTACCGGGTAACATTTACCGGATGTTTTCAAACTATTATATATACGCTCATTTTTAAATGGATATTAATTACTATAGCTGCAAACATACTAAATAATGTTATATAACAGCAGTATAATCTTGAAAATGCACTTAATCTTCTTAAAAAGCCTCCAGACTCTACCGGACTCTACCAGACTCTACCGGACTCTACCAGACTCTGTTTAGTAGCACCCTAAAGGACAGGTATAACTGTGAGTCATCGGCATAGAAATGGTGATTAAGCCCATGATTTCTGCAGATTGAGCCAACAGGTTTCGTGTACATGATGTAGTGTTTTGGTCCTAGGACGGAACCCTGTGGCACGCTATATTCCATTTTAACTGGGGTGGACAGTTCTCCATCTACTGAGACTATTTGATAGCGGTCATTCAGGTAGGAGGTTATCCACTCAAGAGGTTTTCCAATAATTCCGAAGTCTTTTTCCAGGCGTTTCAGCAGAGTTTCATGATCGATAGTGTCAAATGCAGCCGATAAGTCGAGCATGACGAGAACAGTTATTTCGTTTTTATCTAGGGATTGAAGGATGTCGTTCTGAACTTTCAGGAGAGTAGTCTCCGGTGAATGATGCTTTCGGTATGCCGACTGATGATGCTCATGTAGTCCGTTTGAGGTCAAGTGGGACTCGATGCGCTTGTCCACTACTTTTTCTAACACTTTGGAGACAAATGGCAAATTCGAAACAGGCCTATAATTCCTAAGTTCATCTGAATCCAGATTCGGTTTCTTCAAAATAGGTCTGACATGTGACATCTTGAAGTTTTTTGGAACGTAGGCAGTGTCTAAAGAGGAGTTTACAATTTTCGTCAGAATCGGAAGAAGTTCACCAAGGCATGACTTTAACAGCCATGTAGGTATAGGATCCAGTTCACATGACTTGCAAGGGGATGCCTTAATGATCTGTTCTACTTCTTCTTCTGTAGCTGTAACAAAACTATCAAAAGCGTTCGTTGCATGCTGCATTTCAGTAATAACTGGTGCACTCGATACAGTGTCTGATGCAATATCTGCCCGAATTTTGTCCACTTTGTTGACAAAAAAGTCACATGTTCCTTACACTTCAGATTTCCTTGGCCAGGTTGAATTATTTCTTAATTGTATTTGAGTGCTCTATGATTCTTTTTATTTTCTTCATTCTATTGTCTTTTTCATGTTTTGATGTTTTTCTTCAGCTTGAGCAACGATCATTTCATTCTCATGGCAGGTTTCGATACCACGAGGGATCAACGCAATAAGGGCGTAACTACATTTTTGAAAATTTTACAAGAGAGCCAAAAAACCACTGTTTTATTCCGTTTTGAAAAACATATAAATGTTCCATTGTGAAAGCTTTAAAATTAGACATGTTACAGGAAATATGTAACACTGTAAATTAAATCTATGAAAGAAACAGTATATATTAAAACATTGGACTTACGCCTTTATTGCACTCTTTTGCAAGTGATTCTGAAGAAATGTTATATGCAAGATGGGCGTAAGTGCACTTACGCCTCTATTGCAGGAAGATTTCTATTGAATTTGTTGAAGTTTTGCAATGCAACATGGTAGTAAGTACATTGAAGTAAAACATTTTTGGACTTGGGTGCTACAATTACTACACAAAATATGAATAGTCTCCCTAAACTCAAAATTAATAACTTAAACTTACACTCTGTGTCTTCCGTTCAGATTCCTCATAACCTGGCTAATTTCCAATCACTACAGCCGTCAGTTTGTATTAAACCTCTAAAATTGTCTTCTGCTTCATCTTTTCATGTTCCCTCTTCGGCTATTAGTAACATTTTTCATAATGGACCTAAAATCGTTTTGTCTCCTTTAAAGCAATCTATCATTCGTTATAGTAAAGTCCATCTAAATTCACATTATTTGAACAAAAGACATAGGGTGTATCCAATAATTACTAAGTGCAATAGTAAGAGGTGTATGTGTTGCAATTTCATTTCTACTAGATCAACAATTAAATCTCTTGTTAATGGTAGAGTGTTTAGTGTGAAGATTAATTCTGATTTAGACTGAAACTCATCTAATATTATATATGTTCTTACATGAAATGCGCCACGTTGTGGCATTCAATATGTAGGTCAGACAGGACGTTCTTTAAAAACTAGGTTTCGTGAACACAGTTACCATTGCCGGATCAAAAAAGTACGCAATTTTCTTTACCAGCATTTTCGTCATACAGGACATTCTTTCAAATATGTTTCGGTTCAACCAGTAGAACAAATTTATTATGATTCTAAAACTACTGGTAGTTTAAAATCTAAAGCTCGTTTCATCACAGAGCTAGACTGGATAAAGAAATTACAAACACCTTTTCCTTTAGGCCTTAATGATAACATTTTCCAAAGCGGCAATATTTCTAAAGATCCAAGTATCGACATTTTCTCTATATTTTCTATTCGAAAACGTATAAGTAGATCACATGGCAGACGTAGAAATGGTAATATTAAGCGTAAATTACGTCGTAATATGTCTATTCATGATTTACATACTATTCTAAAACAAACTGGTAAACATTCTATGTTATCTTGTTTATCGTCTTTACCCTTTTCCTGTCTTAAGTCAATAGACGAAGAGGCTGATAAAATCTATATGCGTACAGATCCGTTAATTAATACTGCCTCACTTATACAAAGTTACACACAGCATGTTCTTCGTCCACGTATTGATAAAGAATCTGAACATAAAAGACATTTTCTGAAACTTCAGTTCCTAAATAAAGGTATCGATTTTATTGATATTCAAAGTATATTTCGTGATAAGAATGTAATCGATGCTATTCCCAAATATTTCATCAACTCTGAATCACCTATCATCTGTTATAAATATAATAAACCTATTAGAAATGTTATTTTGAACTACAATAAAATTGTCTCTGACTTAAATGTTGATGTTATTACCCCTATTTCTTGAGATTGTAGCATTTCTAGCTTTTGCTATAAACCAGTTGGTCATGTCATTACTGGTAATTTTGATATCATTAAGGATAAACGTCTCAGGACCCTCCTAACTAAAGGACCTAAATATAGATTACCTTCCCTTATTGATTTTGACGCTTGTCGAACTCATATTGCGGAAGCTATTCAAGAATTCTGCATCAAATGGTGTCGACGAGAACATGCTGATGTTAATGCCCTTTCGGATTGGAAGAAATGTATTTTCGATATTATTGATACACGAATAACTTTTTACAAATCAAATAACCATCTTTTACCACCTCGACCTAGAGTTACATTTCGCTACTTGAAGAAAAACATTTCTAATTTCCATTCAGATTATGTTCTTGTTCCTGCTGACAAGGCATCAAACAATGTAATCATTATTTGAAGATTGTATTATGTTGATGTTTTAAAGAAGGAGCTAACTGATTCAAAAACTTATATAACAGTTCAAACACCTGAAAAAGATATAGTCTCGGAACATGTAAAAATGTGCAATGATTTTAAGTCTGGTCCTAACATAAAACAACATAAACTTTCTACTTTGTACTGGATTCCGAAACTACATAAAAACCCTTATAAGTCGCGTTTTATTGCCAACTCTAGCTGTTGTACCACTACTAAATTATCTATACTTTTGACGTCCTGTCTTACTACGATCAAAGAACATGTTAAACGCTACTGTGATAAAATATATGAAAATTCTGGTATTAATGTGTTTTGGTCCATAAAAAATTCAAATGATGTTTTAACAAAACTTGAAAATGAACAGTATAACATTTCTTTACTGAGCTCTTATGATTTCTCTACACTCTATACTACTCTACCTCACCATCTTATAAAGGATAGACTTATTAAATTAATAGAAAAAACCTTTGCCAGAGAAAACAAAATGTTCATTGCTTGTAATGTTCAACGTTCATTCTTTTCGAATTCAGAAGTTGAACATTACACAATGTGGACTTGCCTTGATGTTTGTAGATCTCTTACCTTTCTTTTAGATAATATATTTGTGCGTTATGGAGATACCATATATCGTCAAGTTGTTGGTATACCCATGGGTACAAATTGTGCCCCTCTTGTTGCAGATTTGTTTTTGTATTGCTACGAGAGGGATTTTATGCTTAGCTTAAAACCTGATACACAGACCGATATTGTTAATGCTTTTAATAAAACTTCAAGGTATTTAGACGATATTTTGAATTTAGATAATCCTTATTTTGATACTATGGTTTCTTCAATCTACCCAAAAGAACTGTCTTTAAACAAAGCTAATCAATCTGACATTAATGCTTCATTTCTAGATTTGAATCTTTCAATTACAAATGATAAAGTTTCGTCCAAAGTATACGATAAAAGAGAAGATTTTAATTTTAAAATTGTTAATTATCCTTTTCTAGATGGGGATGTGCCACGTTCTACATCTTATGGTGTTTATATTTCTCAACTTATTAGGTTTGCCCGAGCCTGTTCTTTGCTTGAAGATTTTAACAGACGTAATTTAGTTATAACTGATAAACTTCTTAAGCAAGGTTACAGATATCACAAACTTCGGAAAACCTTTTCTAAATTTTATTATCGAAATTTACCTCTCATTAGTAAATATAATTGCAATCTACGGACGTTACTGCGACAAGGCATTTCTCAACCAGAATTTTATGGGGATGTTATCTACAAACTTAGGAAAATTCGGGGTCATATCCATTTTCATGATTTGTTTATAAAACGCATTAAAAAATTTAAAAAGAAAGGTTATGATCCTATTATATTGCAACACACTGCATGTTTGGTTATCGACCCTTTTACAGTCGGTAGCTACGCTTCCCTCTTTGCTTGCGCGATGACAGGCCGAGGGTAGTACTCTATGATGGTATACTCTTAAACTTGGATACAGGAGGAGCTTACCAGACTCATGTATTATTTTTTCCCTGTCGTGCCCTTAACGGCTTACCTGCAGGTGCTCTGACTTCAGCAAAGTCATTGAGTACATTTTTGACGGATTGTCACAGTTATTATGCTATGTTTTACATGTTGTCCTGTGTTCACCGTCGTCTATGTTGTGGGTAAGTCCAGCGGGGATACCTTTATTTACAATATTTGTAAAGCTAGGGTGACTTTGAGAGAAGTGTGAGGTTAGGACGTCCGTAAACCGGTTTAAACCCCCAGTGGTGTTTTTGCTGCTGACCGTGCCAAGGCGGTACTCTCTTTGTCACCCTTCCTTTTGTTTACATTGCGTCTTTGTGCTTGTGGTTTGTTCATGTTGTGGAACGTTTGTCCCTGGTTCTTGTGTGTCTTTTGGTGTTTTCTGTGTTCATTTCGTGTGTGTGCGTGTGCGTTTGGGTGTGTGGTTGTGTGTGTGTGTGTGTGTGTGTCATGCTGTCTATCGGTGTTTTGGTGGTGGTTGCGTCTTGCATGTGGCTTTGCCTGCTTGACTTTACTACTTTTCCATTTAATATGTAACCTTCATTGAAACTTTTAAGATCAGGACTGATAAATCAAAATATTGCAACATTATATAAAAACATCTGACTTGCACCCTTATTGCAAGATTTGTTTCATGTTATTCAGGATTTGTTTTACATGCATGATGGGCATAAATATTCCACAAGCTCTTCTACAGTAAGATCTCTGATAAGAAGTTTGAGGATTTTGTCATTTGTTATTCAAAATGGTATTATGTATAACAAAGCACTAGATATTTTTTGATTTTGTCCGCATAATTCATTTAGATATAAATAAAATGCAGTACTCAATATTCCATCATTGCTTTTACAACAATTTGTTCAATCTCATTACAAATTATCTGTTAAATTTTCACAATTAAACTTAACCTGTACATTAAATTACTGGTCACTGTAACACAATATAAGCTACTTCTCTATATTGGAACAGTGGAATCTGAAACAATCTCACAAAAAATGCTGTCACCCAAAGCCTCTTTTGCTTCAATTATTTCATAAGGCACATAATGATGATTATTTTTGACAAAATCAGAAAGTACAGCAATAACTGCTGAATTCAAACAGATATAAAAACTACAACTATCATTAAAGGTGATGGAATATTGCCTTGATCGCAAATGAAAAGATTGTGCCACGGACATACAGACCAACTATGGGCCACATACGTACGGATGGACAAGACAGACCAACCAATACACTGACTCCTATATACCCCCTCTTAAACTTTGTTTACGGGTGTATAATAATATTATAATGGTGCTTGTTTGGCGGCCGTAAAACGTCGCCCCGTAATTCATTCTCAGTGTTGTTATACCTTCTGATCCTTCGAGATCATCAATTTCAGTACTTCTTGTTCTGAAAATTGAATACCGCTTAAGCCGGTGCTAGGGGGCATGAGCAGTGTTGCACTTTCAATTACTGTTCATGAACAGACTCAATAAAACCGAGTCTGCAATTTTCTCTTTTTGTGATGTAATTTTTGCTCTCGGGGATCACCCCCTTTCAGAATTTATATACCAATGCTGACAAATTTTCATGCCCCTAATACGGAAAAAGTATCATTTACATTGAACTGTAGTGCTGGAAACTAAGACATTAATTACTAGGTACATGTATGTGCAATTATACAACTACCATTATCAAATATGTTGGTTACTGCTCAAATGTTCATCATGGTTACTTTGTATAAAATTTCATCCCATCAAAATTATAAATGGTACTTTCATAGCCCTCAAGTCATATGCTGTTCTACAGATAGAATCTTTGACAGGAGCAATAGCAACAAGTTTCTTATTTCTGAAGAACAGCTATGGATGAAAACTAACATACCTAGTGGCAAGCTATCCAAGTATGCATGATTTATGTCACATGCCGTGATTTACTAAATCATCAAGAAAAATAGTGAGTATGAGCAAAATTTGATGTACAAATGTACATGTAGTATTAATTTTAGTATTTCTAGACATGAAGCTATGAATAAATGCAGCATTTTCAATGGACGACAAGTACTGTTACATATAATTATAATAATTTCAGAACTTTCTTGTGACTTGTGACATTTGATATCAATGTTCATATTATCAATATTTAAATATTATCTTAAGTGTTCAAATTTTATTGAGTGGGATATTATACATAGTACAGAGATTTTGCTAGGATTGTGTACTGAGTTTTCAAGCAAATTAATAGCAATACATTTTAAGTTCTTGCAAACAAGGTTTAAGGGCAATCATGTTGCACTGATATCCAAATTCAATACAGCTTCATCTAAGATATCAATTTTGTTAAAAGACATACTGACATCAGACAAAGTTACACTTGAACATGAGCTTACACTACTTGAATCAGAAAAATGTTCGGCAAGGTCAAGTTTGCACGCTATCACACTTCACTGACAGAATCAAAACTGGAAAGTTCACCATATATGTCAGAAGAACCTGGGTTAAGAAAATTCAATTCACCTGGAAGTTTTAGGCTTCCAACTTCAAACTGAACATTAGAAGATAATTTCAAAGATACAGCTAATTATAAGAATCTAATAACAAATAATAAACAAAACAAGGTCACCAATATGCTTATGGCAGGTTATTATGAGTATCAAAGCCATTACAAACTACCATTCCACATTCATTATGGCATCAAAGAAGTAAAGTTTAGTGGAATTCTTCAGAATTGCACAAGAGTAACCTGCGTTTGAGCTCAGCCAGCATATTCTTGCACTGTGATTTTCTCCAACTGAGCATCCTCCATCATAAACACCAGTTTTACAAGTAGGTGACAATGTGCCAATTGTAAATAAGTTCTGAAACTAAGAGATCCTTCTAAAGCAAAAAGAGAAAATTTCTGACTCAGTCTTATTGAGTCTGCTCATGAGCAGTTATGAAAAATGCAACACTATTTACGGCCCCTTAAGCACTTGCTTAAGCAGTATTCATTTTTCAAACTAATAACATCGAAACTAATGATCCCGAAGGAACAGTAAATATAACACTGAGAATGAAGTACAGGATGACTTTTTACGGCCGCCACACAAGCCCTTAACACCTGCTGTTGTGAAGAACATATGTTCTGAAAGTAGATCATTCGAAAGCAAAATCAGCAATGCAAAAACAGAAAACTGCACACTCGGTTTTATTGAGTCTGTTCAATATGAGCAGTTATGAAAATTGTAACATTACTCACGCCCTCTGGCCCCAGCTTAAGTGATATTCAATTTTCAAAACTAATAACATCAAAACTAATGATCCCAAAAGACCAGAAAATATAACAACACTGAGGATGAAGTATGAGGCGACTTTTAATGGCCGCCACACAAGCACTTAACACCTGCTGTTGTAAAGTACATAAGTTCTAAATGTAAGAGATCCTTCAAAAGAAAATAAGCAATGTGAAAAGTGAAAATTGCAGACTCGGTTTTATTGAGTCTGTTCATGAGCAGTTATGAAAAGTGCAACACTACTCATGCCCCCTTAAGTACTGGCTTAAGTGGTATTCAATTTTTAAAACTAATAACAGAAACTAATGATCCCGAAAGACTAGAACAAATAACAACACTGAGAATGAAGTATGGGCGACTTTTTATAGTCGCCACACAAGCACTTGACACCTGCTGTTGTGAAGTACATAAGATCTGGATTCAGACATTTTTCTAACATGACAGGGTATATCCTCTATTGTCAGGTACTCTTCACAAATATAAAGGTACAGTCTGTCACCTTCACTAAGAATATTGTCTAAGACTTGTTCCATATTGTTGGTGCTGATATAAAACTTTTATGTACAGCACATGCAGAATTGGCTAAGCACTGCTTCTGTCTTTCTTTAAAGGATGAGTGTCCTTGATGTAAAGTTTAAGCAACTAATTTTAAGCAACATCTTGATGGCACCTATCACGAAAAAACTTACCATGAAATTTCTAAAGACGTTAAGAATTTCTTTCAAAGTAATATTGTTCACATTATTTTTGGTGAACCTTTTCACTTCAACACCAGAATGGAAACCACAATTAAACATGATGAAATTAGTTAAGATTAATGATTTTATAAAATAACTTTCAGTCATAATAAGAAAATAGACATCCATTATATTTATTATCTCATTGTTGGATCAAGCTAGGTTTCTGGGTTATTTTTTGTTGTTTTTTGTTTGGTTTGCAGCCACCAGTCATGAAATTTCTGGTAAAAACTAGTCATTCAGTATGTATTTGTATAAAACTATGGTATTATTATAAATTTTTACTGTATTTAAAGTTTTAATAAGCTTCTTTAAAAAGGTACTAAAAAAAATTCAAAAAGAAAAAACAACAACATACCGGTACCTTTGAGTCTTCTTCAAATCTTTTTCGAAAGTTTGAAGGTCGTAAAATGTGACAGTGTTATGCTGTCTTAAGTTCATAAATTGTGTCAATATTATAAATATTATAATAATGTCATCAGGATGACCTCACAGAACATTTATTTGTTTACTTACGCCTGTATTGCATGAAAAATAATAAGGCTACCAGACACTGTTTAGCCTGCAATATGGTAATAAGTCAACTTACTACCATATTGCATGTAAAAGTTTTATCTATCTGAGTTAAGCCCTTATTGCAATATCACAAAAATGATACAAATGTCTAAAACATTTTGTTCCCATTTTCACAGTTAATGCCTAACAGAACAAGGCAGTCCAAAGGACAGCTATATCCCCCACCGCCGCCACCTAAATTAAGACATTGACCTTAAGGTGATACAATGGGTTTTAACGTGGTTGACATTCAACCTTCCAGTTGTTAAGAAAATAGGACGCGGAAACAAATATAATGGAAACTGAAGGTAAGAACACGACTTTCAAATGTGACCTTGACCTTGAGCCGACATGACTGCCACATGTGTTCTGCACATCATCTCAATTTGGTTAATATTTGACTCAAGTTTTATGAAAATCCTTCAAATGGTTTAGAAGATATGGAGCGGACACGAAATGTAATGGAAATTGAAGATTAAATCACTTGGCCTTCAAATGTGACCTTGACCTTGAGCCGACATGACTGCCACATATGTTCTGCACATTGTCTCAACGTAGTTAACATTTCAGGCAAGTTTCTTGAAAATCCTTCAAGGGGTATAGGAGATAACGAAACTATAATGGAAACTGAAGGTAAGAACACTTGATCTTCAAATGTGACCTTGACCTTGAGCCGACATGACTGGCACATGTGTTCTGCACATCGTCTCAAGTTAGCTAACATTTAACTAAACTTTTATGAAAATCCTTCAAAGGCTTTAGAAGATATGGAGCGGACACGAAAATGTAATGGAAATTAAAGGTTAGAACACTTGACCTTCAAACGTGACCTTGACCTTGAGCCAACATGACTGCCGCATGGATTCTGCACATCGTCTCAATTCATTTAATATTTGACTCAAGTTTTATGAAAATCCTTCAAAGGGTTTAGAAGATATGGAGCGGACACGAAACTGTAATGGCAACTGAAGGTTTAAACACTTGACCTTCAAATGTGACCTTGAACTTGAGCTGACATGACTGCCACATGTGTTCTGCACATTGTCTTAATTTGGTTAACATTTGACTCAAGTTTTATGAAAATCCTTCAAAGGGTTTAGAAGATATGGAGCGGACACACAAATGCAATGGAAATTGAAGGTTAAAACCCTTGACCTTCAAATGTGACCTTGACCTTGAGCCGACATATCTGCCACATATGTTCTGCACATCGTCTCAACTTGGTTAACATTTGAGGCAAGTTTCTTGAAAATCCTTCAAGGGGTATAGGAGATATGGAGCGGACACGAAATTGTTACGGACAGACGGACGGACAGACAGACGGACAGACGAAGGCCATTCCTATAACCCCCCTCCGCTATGCGGTGGGAGATAAAAAGAAAGTGAAAAATTAAAAAAAAATTTTTTTGACAAAATATGTAGTTACGCCCTTATTGTGTCTCAGCAGTTGTCGCAGAGATAACATGCCAATTCCCTGCCATACATCGTGTGTCCACACTTTGCTGTACCCACATGGGCATATGCTGAAAATTAAAATAAAACAGGTGTCAATATGCCACAGAATTATGCAAGGCTGCTACAAACAAGAAAAAACAAAATTCACTGAGATTTCCCTGACATTGCATTGTGACATTTGATCTTTCTTTCATAATTTATATAATACGTTCGAGGAAGTTTAAAATATATTGCCTTGAAAATATATGGCCTTGAATATATATTTTTTCAAAATTCCCTGAAAATTTCATGACATTTGCTTATATATTGTTACATTTCCCTTGCAATTCTCAAAAATCCCTCACAATTCCACTACCTTGAACAATTTTCAATTTCCCTGACTTATCCCTGACACATGGTAACCCTGAATTAACTTAGGCCGTAAAAAGTTGCCCCGTACTTCATTCTCAGTGTTGTTAAGAATATATTAAGACTCAAACAGCAGACAATACCACTTTGGCTGATTTATGTCAAATGAAGGGCCACAGTTCTGAAATGCCTGTCAGTGTCCCACAAACCATGTTGTTTCAATTACCCTATATACACCATATACATTTAATGTCCCACAAACCATGTTTCTTTTCAACATCATATACATATAAAGAATATACAGTCAGAGTCCCACAAACCATGTGGTTTCAATTATCCTATATACGCAGCGTATAAAGCCAATGACCCACAAACCATTCCTCTTTTCAATATCTCACAAATACAGCATACATAGAGTCCCACATACCATTATTGCAATAGCATATACATATTATATGTATATAGTCAGAGTCAGAGTACAATAAATTGTAACTAATTAGACCCTAAACCACAAGTGAATGTGTTTATACATGTATAAAGATGATAGAATGTATTTCACATTGCTAAATATTAATCAGGGTCCATATACATAGGGTTCATATTCCTAAGGAATGTAACTTATAACCTTAGAAACACTTAAGGATACTCTGTCTAAAGGTGTTGCAATACAAATAGACGTTTTTATGAATATGGGCACTGGTCCTATACATGTCCATTATTATGTCTATACTTGAAAATTTCAAGTTCATTCACCTGTATGGAAATATATGGCCATATAGTAGACATTCCTTCATTATCAGTTGAATCCTTCATTTGTGTTTCTTCTGGAGCATCAACTGACCTGAAGAGAAAAGCAACTGAATTGAAGCAAACAGCAAACAGAAAGGCAGTTTAAGCAAATGTCAGTTTGGGAACCAATCATCATGTAATTGTCCTATTTATATAAATCTGGTAGAAGCTCATCTACAGATTATTCGGTGAAAATTCAGTCAGTGGTTAAGGAAATGTCGCTTAACCCTTTACTCCATAAAGACGCATTTAGAACCATATATTTACAAACAGAGTACTCAGATCAGACGGCTTCTACCTAAAAGTACAACAAGAGCTGTCCGCAGACAGCGCGCTCCACTTTCTTTAGTGCTGGATAGTGTAGTGGAAGTCTAAGTCAGAAAGGGCAGATAACTATAGCAAAATTAATTTTAGGGTTACCTGCCCTTGTGGAATGGGTCCCCCTTGTAGTAGTTAACATGCATACCAAATTTGAACCAAATATCTTGGACAGTTTCTGAGACATGGACCTTAACATAAAACTTAACCAACAATGAAAATTCTAAGTCGAAAAAGGGGCATAACTATGGCAAAATTAATTTCAGGGTTACCTACCCTTGTGAAATGGGTTCCCCTGGTGATAGTAAACATACATACCAAATATGAATCAAATATCTTTGATGGTTTCTGAGAAATGGACCTTAACAAAAAGGTTAACCAACGCCGACGCCGACGAGAGGGTCATGACAATAGCTCCACTTTTTGTAAAAGTGGAGCTAAAAATGAGTCGTGCAGGAAACACCACATACAGAACAAACAGTCGCCCGAACTGCAACACAAGGAAACAGCAATTGTATATAACTATAAAAACATCAAGAGACGCACAAAGACAAAACAAACATACAATAGGGGGAAGATGGAAGTACTAAGTTGTCTGATCAGGGTCTTTTCTGCTTATTTGTGATATAACATACATGTAGATGATTCGAAATTTTCTGCGATGGCCAAAACTTCCTGTGTTCATGAGTCATTATATAAGGTATTCTAATTAATATTCATGATATTATTATTTTACATGAATGTTCATGGAGTTCAAGGATTAAATAAATATTTGTTTAACCATTTTCTCCGTAACAATGCCTTTGCAAACAGAATAGATCCAGATGGTACGGTTCCTCTAGGAGCCTTCTGTTCATGATCTGTGCTGTTTGCTTATGATAATATAGATATAATTCAAAAATGTCTGCCATCAAACATTTTGTGTCATGGAAAAGATATATAGTTATTTGCTTTGAAAATTGAATACCGCTTAAGCCAGTGCTAGGTGGCGTGAGTAGTGATGCACTTTGAATTACTGCTTATGAACAGACTCAATAAAACTGAGTCTGCAAATTTCTTTTTGCATTTCTGCTTTTGCTTTTGAAGGATCTCCTACTTTCAGAATTTAAGCTAAAACAAGATGTGTTTGTGAAACACTATTTCCCCGATTATTGCCAATATAAATTCGACCCGTAATTCGACCTTTGAGCTTGATATATGACATTGACCTTAATAAGTCTGAAAGGGTTAACCGTTATGTAAATAAGTGGACTTGACCAAAAAACTCTATGTTAAAAAGTGTCATAATTCTGTCAAAATGCTTGAAGAAATTATGTACTCTTGCCTACCGATGACCCTGTGATGGTGAACAAGTGTTCCAAGTTTCAAGGCTTTATCTCAAAGGGTTATGTAAATTTATAAGTAGACTTTAACAAAAACCTTAACCAAAACTTTTTAAGTTAAAAAGGGTCATAATTCTGTCAGAATTGCTTGACAGAGTTTATATACTCTTGCCTACAGGTGGAGACTATGTTCCAAGTTTCAAAGCTTTATCTCAAAGGGTTATGTAAATAAGTGGACTTCTAAAAACAAATTCAACATAATATTTGCTTAACGCAAATTCTAAGTCCAATTGTGCAACCTTGGCCTTGGATATACGTACCAGGACACACCCATGCTACTATAGCATGCCCAGATAAACATTGTGGTGAAATTTAATAAGGATCCACCAAGCAGAACTTGAGTTAGAGATGGTACAGTATCAATTGAGGTTAACATATTTGCTTAACGCTTAACGCAAATGCTAAACGCAAATTCTAAGTTCAATTGTGCGACCTTGACCTTGGATATACGTACCGGGACGGACTGGATATGCTAATGTAGCATGTCCAGATAAACATTGTGGTTAAATTTGAGAAGGATCTACCAAGCAGAACTTGAGTTAGAGATGTTATAGACAGACGGACAGACAGCGCCATTCCATAATATGTCCTATTTTTTCAAAGGGGTGTATAATAATGTTTTAATTCATTTGTTTGTCTGTTACATGATGACAAATCATAAGGATAGATTTAACATTTAGCCTGCTGAGTAACGCTGGCAGTAGGGTCACTATAAGTTTTGAAAAATGAAATATTGTACATTTATTTTTTTCTAGATTATATAATCAAATTGTGTCCAATAATTTAGATACTGATAAAACGATGAGCTACTTGGCATATCTATAATAATCTGGATCCAAACTGTTATCACTCATCTCTCTGCTGAAGGTAAAACATAATTTTCCGTATTTTACTTTTAGGGATCCAATACATGTAAATATCATTAACAATTTGTAGACAGTGTAAACTATTTTTTCTAATGATGTATACTTGCAAGCTAATTGGTGTGTCAAAACAAACTTTTAATAGAAAGTCAATAATTCCGAAATTTACATGTACAATAGAACCTGTCTTAAGCGACCAATTTAATGAGGTCAAAATCAGTATCTTAATGCAGGTCAAAAGTAATGCAGAAAGCTCCTATGAGAGCTTTCTGCATTATCTCTGCCCTGTATTAAGCAACCACCTGTGTTTTAAGAATCCTATGTTCAATTTACGAATGGTCGCTTGAGGCATGTTCTTCTGTTTTAAAAACAATGTTAAAACATAACTGTTACCTCCTCTGAGACAGAGTAGAATTTTTTTTGAACTTGTCCTCCTGGTCATTGTCTGGTTCAGGCTGAGGCAGAGAAATATCTAGCTTATCTGAAGGCTCATCTGTACATCTGTGACAAATAAGGAACATACCAAACATTTACTATATGAATAATCATGCAAGAATTAATGACATCATGAAAACCTCAGTTTAATAATTATATATCAACATGAACACAAGAATATTAACATCTGGTAATGGCAGAAACTGTTGAATGAATCCGAACTATTTCATGAGTAAACAGTAGGTGTCTCAACAGGAACAAGAATAAGACAAAATTGTTGGACAAAATTTCCTACGTAAGAATTTCAAAGTCCCATAACTCTGCAGAAAATTATCAAATCGGAAGAAGAATAAGATATGCACAACTAGACATGAATGCCTACAATCCAATTTAATGAATATCCATTGAAAGATTTTGGAGAAACCCTGTCGACAAAATTTGTATGTAAAAATTTCCAAGTCCCATAACTCTGCAGAAAATCGGGGACAATAACTCCAATATTATTGAAGCCAGAGTTATGAAACTTGTGCACAACACTTTCTTCCATCATGTTTTTTCCATAAATGAAATGTAATTCCAATAACATCAGTAGAACAGGAGTTATTGATCTGACAAAAAATGTAACAAAGGTAATAACACAAAAAGTATTGAAGCCAGAGAACTGTATGACCCTTATACATGACACTTCCTCTCATCATGCTATTTCATGTATGATGTTTCAATGAACTGGCATGAGCAATTTAGGAATCATCATCCGGACAAGAAAATGTGAATAATTGACCTTGAATTGTGACAATGACCTTGAATTGTGACCTTGACCTGTGAGCCATGTGTGTGAATCCTGTTGTCTGCACATGGGCTTGTTAAGGGGAACATTTGTGCCACAGCATTATGGAATCCTTCCAAGGGTTATACAGATGTGAAGATGACATAAAAACATTTGACCTTGAATTGTGACATTGACCTCTGAAGAATGTGCCCGAATCCTGCGGTCTGCACACTGGCTTCTCATGGGGAACATTTGTGCCACAGCATTTTGAAATCCTTCCAAGGGTTTAAGAGATATGGAGCAGAAACGAAGGTTGTGGCTAAAACATTTGACCTTGAATTGCTGACCTTGATCTTTGACCTAAATGCCTGAATCGAACGCTCTGCACATCGTCTTGTTGAGTCGAACATTTGTGCCAAAGCATTTTGAAATCCTTCTATATTTGTGAGAGATATTAAGCGGACACGAGTGTGACAGACAGGCGGACAGACAGTCGGACAACTCGACCAAAAGCAATATGTCTCCTTATTATAAATGACATAATGACAATTATTGCAGCCATCAATCCTTTCCTATCGTCCCCCTTCACTGGTTGTTAAAACTAAAGTCAACTTAGTAGAATAGCCAGAAACGTATCACTTATTTCATTAAAGAGACATTAAACAAGCGCAATCAGCACAATGGGCGTCTTTTGTGGGTTATCTCCCCAAATTCAATTTATAGGTGGCGCTCGCACCGAGTAGGTCCCTCATCCGGATAACTTCTGTTTTTATCGATCGCCATTGTATGTGCTGACTGAATTTATTCATGATAAGATTGATCAAACAAGAGTACCGCATACGGTACATAATACGCCCACTTGCAAACTTTCTGATTCAACATGCCTTATAAGTGTTGACATTTTCAAATCTGTGCTTCAGATCTTGATTTCAATATTAAGGTGATACTATTTTTAAAAAAATTGAAGTGAATATCTTTTTTAAAAAAAAAGTTAAAGCTAATTCTCATATTTGCAGATTTTTGTAAAGTGCAACGGCCATAACTCTGTAAAGACAAACTGAATGAACCTCAAAATAAACTCAGCTTCAAATTTTGTTGCTTAAAACATTTGTGTTTCATTTATATGATTTTAATAGTTTTCCCAGAAAACAACAGACAAACTAAAAGTTGACCGACTAACAAAGCAACGAACACACGAAGTTCAAGGACCATAACTTTAGAATAAAATGACATATCAAATCCCCCACAATATATGTGAAAATTCACATTAAGGTTTAACCATATAAAACAAGAGTACCGCATACGGTACATAATACGCCCACTTGCAAACTGATTCAACATGCCTTATAAGTGTTGACATTTTCTAATCTGTGCTCCAGATCTTGATTTCCATATTAAGGTGATACTATTTTTTAAAAAAATGAAGTGAATATCTTATTAAATAAAAACGTTACAGCTAATCCTCATTTTTGCAGATTTTTGTAAAGTGCAACGGCCATAACTCTGTAAAGACAAACTGAATGAACCTCAAAATAAACTCAGCTTCAAATTTTGTTGCTTAAAACATTTGTGTTAAGTTTCATTCATATCATTTTAATAGTTTTCCTAAAAAACAACAGACAAACTAAAAGTTGACCGACAAACAAAGCAACAAACACACAAAGTTCAAGGACCATAACTTTAGAATAAAATGACATATCAAAACCCCCGCAATATATGTGAAAATTCACATTAAGGTTTAACCATATAAAAAAATTGAAGTAAATATCATTTCAAATGAAAAAGTTATGGCCATCCTCATATTTGCATAGATTTGCATTATTTTTTTAAGTGCAAGGGCCATAACTCCAAAACAACAAATCAAATGATCCTCAGAATCGACTTAGCTTCAAGTCTTGATGCATTAAACATGTGTATGAAGTTTCATTAATATCTGTCAAATAGTTTTATCAGAAAACAGCGGACAAACTATATGCATATATTTGCATTATTTTTAAAGTAAAAGGGCCATAACTCCGACACGACAAATCAAATAAACCTCAAAATTAACTCGGCACCAGATCTTGATGCATTAAATATTTTTGTGAAGTTTCATTAATATCTCTCATATAGTTTTCCCAGAAAACAGCGGACAAACTATTTGCATTATTTTTTAAGTAAAAGGGCGATAACTCCGAAACGACAAATCAAATGAACCTTAGAATTGACTCAGCTTCAGATCTTGATGCATTAAACATTTGTGTGAAGTTTCATTAATATCTGTCCAATAGTTTTCCCAGAAAACAGCGGACAAACTATTTGCATATTTTTTAAGGACAAGGGCCATAACTCTGAAATGAAAAATCAAATGAACCTCAGAATCAACTCAGCTTCAGATCTTGATGCATTAAACATTTGTATGAAGTTTCATTAATATCTGTCAAATAGTTTTCCCAGAAAACAGCGGACAAACAAAATGTTGACGGACGAACGAACGAACGAACGAACGAGCGGACGGACGGATGGACGGACAGGGCCACGACAATATACGACCACCTTTATTAGGTGGGCGTATAAAAATTGAAGTAAATATCATTTCAAATGAAAAAGTTATGGCCATCCTCATATTTGCATAGATTTGCATTATTTTTTTAAGTGCAAGGGTCATAACTCCGAAACAACAAATCAAATGATCCTCAGAATCGACTTAGCTTCAGGTCTTGATGCATTAAACATGTGTATGAAGTTTCATTAATATCTGTCAAACAGTTTTGCCAGAAAACAGCGGACAAACTATATGCATATATTTGCATTATTTTTTAAGTAAAAGGGCAATAACTCTGAAACGAAAAATCAAATAAACCTCAAAATCGACTCAGCATCAGATCTTGATGCATTAAACATTTCTGTGAAGTTTCATTAATATCTCTCAAATAGTTTTCCCAGAAAACAGCGGACAAACTATTTGCATTATTTTTTAAGGACAAGGGCCATAACTCTGAAATGAAAATCAAATGATCCTCAGAATCAATTCAGTTTCAGATCTTGATGCATTAAACATTTGTGTTAAGTTTCATTATTATCTGTCAAATAGTTTTCCCAGAAAACAGCGGACAAACTATTTGCATGTATTTGCATTATTTTTTAAGTAAAAGGGCCATAACTCCGAAACGACAAATCAAATGAACCTCAGAATCGACTCAGCTTCAGATCTTGATGCATTAAATATTTTTGTGAAGTTTCATTAATATCTGTCAAATAGTTTTCCCAGAAAACAGCGGACAAACTATTTGCATATTTTTTAAGGACAAGGGCCATAACTCTGAAATGAAAAATCAAATGAACCTCAGAATCAACTCAGCTTCAGATCTTGATGCATTAAACATTTGTATGAAGTTTCATTAATATCTGTCAAATAGTTTTCCCAGAAAACAGCGGACAAACAAAATGTTGACGGACGAACGAACGAACGAACGAACGAGCGGACGGACGGATGGACGGACAGGGCCACGACAATATACGACCACCTTTATTAGGTGGGCGTATAAAAATTGAAGTAAATATCATTTCAAATGAAAAAGTTATGGCCATCCTCATATTTGCATAGATTTGCATTATTTTTTTAAGTGCAAGGGTCATAACTCCGAAACAACAAATCAAATGATCCTCAGAATCGACTTAGCTTCAGGTCTTGATGCATTAAACATGTGTATGAAGTTTCATTAATATCTGTCAAACAGTTTTGCCAGAAAACAGCGGACAAACTATATGCATATATTTGCATTATTTTTTAAGTAAAAGGGCAATAACTCTGAAACGAAAAATCAAATAAACCTCAAAATCGACTCAGCATCAGATCTTGATGCATTAAACATTTCTGTGAAGTTTCATTAATATCTCTCAAATAGTTTTCCCAGAAAACAGCGGACAAACTATTTGCATTATTTTTTAAGGACAAGGGCCATAACTCTGAAATGAAAATCAAATGATCCTCAGAATCAATTCAGTTTCAGATCTTGATGCATTAAACATTTGTGTTAAGTTTCATTATTATCTGTCAAATAGTTTTCCCAGAAAACAGCGGACAAACTATTTGCATGTATTTGCATTATTTTTTAAGTAAAAGGGCCATAACTCCGAAACGACAAATCAAATGAACCTCAGAATCGACTCAGCTTCAGATCTTGATGCATTAAATATTTTTGTGAAGTTTCATTAATATCTGTCAAATAGTTTTCCCAGAAAACAGCGGACAAACTATTTGCATATTTTTTAAGGACAAGGGCCATAACTCTGAAATGAAAAATCAAATGAACCTCAGAATCAACTCAGCTTCAGATCTTGATGCATTAAACATTTGTGTGAAGTTTCATTAATATCTGTCAAACAGTTTTCCCAGAAAACAGCGGACAAACAAAATGTTGATGGACGAACGAACGAACGAACGAACGTACGAACGAACGAACGAGCGAACGAATGAACGAACGAACGAACGGACGGATGGACGGACAGGGCCACGACAATATACGACCACCTTTATTAGGTGGGCGTATAAAAATGATTTAAATCATGCAGATGAAATGAAAATTCCTTCATTTTGAACATAAATATTGTTCTTTCAACCATTTTGCACAAACAGAGAAAGGGAGGGGGGTAGACATTACACTTTCAGGACCGGTCATTACACTTCCCCTGTCATAATGTAAAATCTAACTTCAATGGTATTGTGTATATGCCCTTGACAGTTGTTTGTTCGATATAGTTTTAATTTTAATATTTCTCCCTTTTTGTTCATTTGCGAGTCCATACTTACTTTAATTATTTCAAGTAAAAGTTTGCCTTTGAATACAGAGTAGACCCAAATCAGATGGCTCCTGTACAGTGTAGGGGCTTTCTGATCAGGGTCTGCTCCATAGTTCTATAGTTCCTACTTTCGCAAAACATTCATGTGTTAATCTGCCATTAAAAAAAATATCTAATTAATATTCACGATGCCACAATTTCTTACATGACATGGAGTAAATGGTTAACACGTTCAAGCAGTTTGATCCAGATCAAAATGTACAAATAAGTTTAATAACTGATTAGAATTCACACTATTTGACCGAACACTGTGCTTTTGTTGTGTTCCGAGTATAGTTTTTATTTATATCAGAAATCACCTCAGATTTCAAATAAAATTAAAATATTTAAAATGTAGGAAACCAGTCTATGAGACATCAGCTAATTGTAATGACCGTGACGAGTGTTTGATTATTAGAGGTTTTCTCATCAGCCTCTGCAATGTTTTATTTTATATTTGCAAACATCATTCGGTTGTACCACTGTAGGTTAAAATTAAACTCTTTCAGTCAGAAATTTGACAACTTCAAATATAAATTAAGCCTTCAATACATTGAACTTCTCTTGCAAATTTCAGTGACTGAATAAAACGGTATGGACCCAGATAAGACGTTTATTTATTAAAAACAGAACAGACGATTAGTATTCTTACTAGTGACACGCATTTATATAACAGCTTCTGATCAGTATCCAGTATGAATTGTTTGTTTCTTCTTTTTGTATGGTCTTTTTTGTTTGCTTAAATCGGACAATCAAACTTTAATTGCATAAGTAAAACGAAATATTAATAAAGCTAAAGTTTTGTTTTTTTTAATTGTGATATATGTCGAGTAGATACCACTGTTCCCTGATTGATTGGATTTCCGGTTTAGCCCCTTTCTTCTCGTGATTGCATAATAAACAAGACCTTCCTAATTAAATTTGGAGGTTATGACACAAAAGGGTCTCAGCAGGGTGTGATATATGGTGATAACTTATCTACGACACTGGGGGCCCATGCCACTGCTAGACTGTTACACAAACAATACTGAACGCCCCCTCCCTTCCCAAAAAAGTTTATAACTTTTCGATTTTATTAACCTTCACTCTATGAATATAAATGTAAGAAATAATGTGATCGTGAATAGCAATTAAACTATTTTTTATACTGATATATTAACACAGGAATTTTGGGGCATAGCAGAAACTGTGGAATCATATCTATATTCATCATAAGCAAACAGAGCAGATCCTGATTAGACAGTTCCTAGAGGATCTGTCTGATCGGGGTCTACTCTGTTTACAAATGCATTAAAAGGCACATTATAATAAAGACATTTTTACATTTAACTAGCAGTCTGAAATGTAGTCATGTATTTCTGTCGGTTTCTTAGGTTTAGAACTTATCATTTATCTGTATTTTTTTTAAAGAAAAGTGCAAAATAAAACAAAAATAAAACTTCAAAATGCAAACAATATATTTCCACATGCTTCGTTATTCTCGATTTAAAAAAAACTTGTGTAATCAAAGTGAAAACAATCAATAATGGATAACAAAAGTGTAACAAAGGACTAGAGACATATATATGTATGTATCAGAAAGGACCTACTCGGTGGAAGCGCCACCTGGTTGGACAGGGGCAGATAACCGACAAAAGGCGCTCATTGCATAATTTCTAAACTTTCTTAATTAGCGCCTTATCTCCATCCAGTCTCAACACGTCTGTAAGGTGTTACATCATTCATTCATAAAGAAAAATAAAGCCATTTGGAGATGCTCAATTACTTCTGAGTTTTGACAAGCCTTCATCGCAGAGGAAAAACATCACGGTTAAGCAAATAACACTCGCTCGTTTTAAATTAATTTCATTTAATCATTGAATATTTCGGATGATTTACCCTCCACCTAATGAACCCTTTATCTTAACACATTCCCTCCTAGTGACGCATTTTTAAAATGGCATATTAACACATGGATTTTTGCCAAACCAGAAAGTAGAAAATCGGATATACATTATATCCTTTCAAAACAAACAGAGCAGACCCTGATCAGACGGCTCCTACAAGAGCCATTTGATCAGGATCTACTGTCTTTGCAATTGCGTAGAAAAGCTTATTTTGGGGTAAAGGGTTAAGATTCATGAAGTAAAGGATTAGAAAAATGAGAGTAGCAAATATGACTAGCTTAGAACAAGTAGGCTTGACAGTAAATTGATTACCTGAGAAAGGTCATGAATAATTGTCAATTCAATACTTACTCTGCTGACTTTTTTATTTTCAAATAAACATCGCAGATAGAAGTCTCTTCACTGACATCATATATGCTTGGCACTATTACATAATTTCCTGGTGGCAGAATTAGTATCTGAACATCTCACAGCATGTTTACCCTATCGTGGTCGAAAAATGATTTCCGTAACGGCAAGGGATAACTCTGAATATACTGCAAACAGAGAGAGAATAAGAGAGAGTATGGAGGACGATCAACGCCAAAATTGCATCATGCTTTGTGTCATTTCAGTTTGCTTCATGTTAAATGCATCATGCATTGTGGCATTTCAGTTTGCTTCATGATAAATGCATCCTGCATTGTGGTATTGAACAGTTTGCTAAACGATTATTGCATGTCAAGATGGGAGTCCTTCTTTCATTGAAGTTTCTTCAATGACACATGTCCCAACGACACACGACCCAATGCGGTAAGCCCATAGCAACAAGCATAAAGCCGAACACCGAAGGCATAATGCACTTCAGCCGAACTTGCCAAATAGGTGGCGCTGCATATAAAACCAGATAATCAAACTACTGAAAGTACCGAGGATGGATTCAACGTAGAACAAATTAAATGTTTTTTTGTTGGTTTTTTTAAATGTTGTTTTGAGCGAAAAAAGAACATTATTGAGAAGTGTGTGTGTATGGGGGTGTAATTATTTAAAAATGATGTTGCCTTTGGTGCAATTTTATTTGTTGCTTTTTTATGTCCATCTGATCAGGGTCTGTCTTGTTTTCTGATGGTCTGTCATAGATATCATTCTGCACAGTTTGCCCTGATAAAACTCACGTGTCCATATGCTATTTTAACAATATATTTCATTGTCATTATTTTTCACATGAACATTCATTGAGTAAAGGGTCAACTGTGTAGTACCCTGATCGCCGATGTGTGATAGACCACACGTGGCTCATTTACGGACCATCTGATCAGGATCTGCTCTGATTGCTAATGGAATTTCATTCATCTGTTTATTTAGAATTTCTGAAATGACTGCAATGTTCCACCTTCCATATTTTCATTATACTTTTTTGGTCCATGAATATTCTGTATAGGTATTGGAATCGGGACTAAATATTGAACAGGGAAAGGGCTAAGATTATAAATATAAACATGTCTAATATATCATAAAATAGCATATCTTTATTAGAATTATAGATCTATTGGGTTTGAGAAATACATTACATTACATTATTTTCATTTTGTGTACAATATACTTATAATATGTTTACTAACCCTTTCTCTCATGTTAACATCTTTTCACACATTTGCAAACACAGCAGACCCAGATCAGATGGCTCCTATAGCAGCTGTCTGACCAGGGTCCGCTCTGTTTGTCAATAGAATTTGAAAGATGTTTCTTTACTTTCTAAAATGGCTACACTGTCCCACCTTCCATATTTCATTGTAACTATTTTGTTCATGAATATTCAGTAGGTATTTAAATTTTGAATAAACATAGAACAGGGGAAGGGTTGAAAATAAATTAAGATATGAATAATAATAACTCATGAAGGTGTAATGAAAATATCTGAAATTTTGAACATTGAAAGACTTTATTTAACGAGGGTAGCTCAATTAGTCATAATGACTAATCTACCTTGAGGCCCTCAAAACAAGCATTCCATACAAAATACAAAACAGTAAAACACAGATCTATATACACAAGAAATCAATGTTCAGAAATTCAGTAATGTTGCGTCTGGATAATTAATAAATGTTGTCTGCTTCAATTTGTAGATTTATTCTTTATGGACACGTATTTGGATCCTGATAAAACTCCGAGTAACATGGCGTCTAATCTGGATCCAATCTGTTATCATAGATTTGATTTGCCACAAACATCCAAATAGTTAATATAAAGCTATAATATATAAAGTGTTGCACATAATAAAATGAAATGCATAAATGACATCTGACCCCGATTCAGGTGGATGAATGCAAGCGCTATTAAAATCATATATTTGTGACGTCATTTACCCACGTTGTCATTATTATAAATACGAGAAAATATTTTTGCTCAATACTTGTTAATCTAAAATGACCTCTGCTTCAAATTTTGAAAAATGCAGTTAGAGTGTAAACTAATTGAACCTGATGAGACTTGGAGTTATTAAGGATATAGATTAATATATTCTTTCTGAAATTCAACCAATTTGCCCAGGGAGAGGGTATACATACTTTTGTGCATGCCCTTATTTAGATTTACATTGTTATATGTTTTCATTTACATTTTCTTAAATTTTCTTCACTTGAGGTCCTCTACAAAAGTTACATAAATTATGCCCCTTGTGTCAAAATTGGTTCACCGGGCCAGCTAGTTTTCTATAGAAACACATAGTGAAAACTTTGAAAATCTTCTCCTCTGATTGTCTGGTGCACGATGTCAGGGCCTTTCATACCCTCTTGTTATTATTATACTTCTCCCAGCAGGTGACACATGTGTTCCTTTGAACACTCTTGTTTATAATGTATAATGGCATTAGTATACCGGTTTTTTGTGTCACCTGCTGAGAGACAGCGTGTCAGACAGGGGTCACTTTTCCGTCGTCTGTATGACTGTCCATCTGTCTGTCTGTCCGTCACACTTCTCCCAGCAGGTGACACATGTGTTCCTTTGGACACTATTGTGTTTGGCAATGATAGAAACCAGGTATTTATTCTAAGTTCATAAGCAAACAGAACAGGCCCTGATTAGTTGGACATGAAAAGACAACGAAATGAAATTGCACCAAAAGTAGCATCCTTTAACCCTTTCGCTGCCAATGCCGGATCTGTGATTACCTATGCAAACAGTTTGGCAGCGAAAGGGTTAAAAAAAACCACCCCCTTTCCCCCATAATCTTCTTTATAAATTAAATGTGATTTCATCAACTTAAAATTCTATTATTTATTTTAAACAACAACAACAACATCACCCTTTTCCCATAATTCTGTTTAAAATTAAATATGATGCCATCAGTTTAAAGTTCTATTTATAATTCATTAAACACAGATACTCGTGGCCTATCACACATCAGCGATCATGGTACTGCACAGCTGACACATTACTCATTGAATATTCATGTGAAAAATAACGACATCGTGAATATTAATTATATTGTTAAAATAACACATGGACACAGGAATTTGTTATCATGGCAGACTTTGTAGAATCATATCTATAATGACAGATCATTAGCAAACAGGGCAGACCCCCCCCCCCCCCCCCCCCCCCCCACTAATGTAATGGATCAGTAACCGTTCTATTTCTTTGTCTTCAGCGTTTTTCGAAATCCTTCTATTTCATTCTTTATATATATATATGTATTCGGCAAATCACTTCAGCGTTTTAGTCCGTGCCTCTTAATTGGCTGCTAGACTACGACAAAGGCCGGGTCGAATGTAAAGAAGTTGGAACAATGCACCACGCATCAAGCATCAAGCACTTAGCACAAAGAATATGCTTCAAAGAAGTTTAAACAATGATACACATCATTTGACGTTTATAATAATCAATAAATAAGTTTAAAGAATGTTGAATGTCGGATCGAGGAAGAAACTTCAAAGAAAGAAGAAAGCACATCATGGCATGCAATAATCATTTAGCATAATGCATTTACTATAAAGCAAGTTGAAATGCCACAAAGCGTGATGCATTTTTGGCGCTGATCATCCTCCATAAGAGAGATACTTATAAATTTCTTGTCTACAATCTTATTTGCATTATACCGCTTTACCATTTACCGCATGGATATTCATGTAAAATAATAAGGACATCATGCATGTCAACCCATTCCCCAAAAGGCTATTATTAGATCCAACCACTTTGAATAAATCTACCGAAAAAGAGCATTAACTAGAGAAAAGGATTTTTTTTAGAATTTTGTAGTTTGAAACCATTGTGATAAATAGAGCATTTTCTCCTATAGGAGCAGATGCTCTATTTATCACAACGTTATCAACAGGTGATATTTACAGAGCCGAAGAAAAGTGTATTTATGGAGGAAAGGGTTAATAAACTAAATCTTTAAATGGCATTATATATGACAATTTCAGTAACTATTGAGCTAGGTCGAGAGCTATATCCATGTATTTCCTTAATTGAAGAGATGAAGATAAGGTAGCGTAGCATCGGTCTTGGTTTTCTGTTTTCTTTATTGATCTACTCAATTAGACCGTATATCAGTCTTCATCATTTCTTAACGCTTTCCTCCATAAATACACCTTTCTACGCATTTGCAAACAGAGTAGACCCAGATCAGACGGCTCCTATTCTGTTTGCTTATGATATAGATATGATTCTACGCTTTCTGCAATGTACAAAAAATCATATGTGTCCTTGTGCTATTATAACAAAGTATTCTAATTAGTATCCATGGTGTCATTATTTCTTACATGAATAGTCATGGAGGAAAGAGCTAAGCAAACAGAACAGACCCTGAACAGACAGGTCATACAGCAGCTGTCTGATCTGGGTCTACTGTTATTTGTATACGTGCCTAAAGGGAAAGGGTAAACCCTTTGAATGCTGAATGGGTATAGTGATCAGTGACTGGTTCATCATCATTTAATGATAGAGTCCATTCTCTAACAGATTGATTTGTCTATTTACTAAACTATTACTTTGAACTGACCATTAACTAACCCTATTTTTGATAAGGTTGCCACTTGAAAACAGAGTAGACCCTGATCAGCCAGCTCCAGTAGGAGATGTCTAATCAGGGTCTGCTCTGTTTACTTACATTAATATTTATTTGCTAATAGGACCTGAGTTTTGGCATTGGTAGAAACTGTAGAATCAGATCTATTATAATTTCATAAGCAAACAGAGCACACCCTTCCTGATCAGATGGCTCCTACGGCAGTTTTCTGATCTGGATCTACTCTATCTGCAAATGTGCAAAAAGTGTCTCTATGGAGTAAAGGGTTCAGTTGTACAGGTGAAAAAGTTGTGAAGTTGTGACCTTTTAGAAAGGAACAGAACATAATTTTATTCAAGGATTTGAACATTTAACCCTTTCCCTCATATAGACGTGTTTTCACGCAATTGCAAACAGAGTAGACCCAGATCAGACGGCTCCTAGAGGAGCCATCTGATCAGGGTCTACTCTGTTTGCTAATAGAATTTGAAAGACCTGTGTCTTAAATTTACTTTCTAAAATGTCTACAATGTTCCACCTTCCATATTTCTTTGAAGTATTTTGTTAATGATATTCAGTAGGTATTGAAATTTGGAATAAACATAGAACAGGGAAAGGGTTAAGCTCATGTAACACTCGAAAGAGGGGTTGATCTAGTTAGTAACCGTAGATAGATAGATAGATTTTCACATGGCAATACAATTCATACATGTACGCTTAAGTAGCAATTTGAAAACAAGAGGGCCATGAGGCCCTGAAGCGCTCACCTGAGATACCCCAGGGGCGGAGCCATTTTTGACCAGGAAGTCATCATTTGTACAACCTTGGTAGAAAACTAATAAGCCCCAAGGCAGGGCCAAGTTTCACCCAGTGGTCAGGGTCGTAAGTTGAACATTCTTGGCAGAAGACTACAAGCCAAAGCTACATATTTGTAGAGGACCATTAGATCTTGTTACATACCAAACATCAAAGGTCTAGGCCTTACAGTTTCAGAAGATTTTAAAAGATTTTCCTATGAAAAACTGATAAGCCCTTTGGCGGGGCCATTTTTGGTCCAGGGTAATAATTTGAACAATCTTTTTAGAGGACCATTAGATCATGCTACATACCAAATATCAAAGGTCTAGGCCTTACAGTTTCAGAAGAATTTTTTTTAAAGATTTACCTATGAAAAACTGGTAAGCCCTTGGGCAGGGCCATTTTTGATCCGGGGGTCATAATTTGAACAAAGTTTGCAGAGGACCATTAGATCATGCCACATGCCAAATATCAAAGGTCTAGGCCTTACAGTTTCAGAAGAAGATTTTTAAAGATTTTCCTATGAAAAACTGATAAGCCCTTGGACGGGCCATTTTTGGACCAGGGTCATAATTTGAACAATCTTTGTAGAGGACCATTAAATCATGCTACATACCAAATATCAAAGGTCTAGGCCTTACATTTTCAGAGAAGAATTTTAAAGATTTCCCTATGAAAAACTGATAAGCCCATGGGCGGGCCATATTTGGCCCGGGGGTCATAATTTGAACAATCTTTGTAGAGGACCACTAGATCATGCCAAATATCAAAGGTCTAGGCCTTACAGTTTCAGAGAAGAAGAATTTTAAAGATTTTCCTATGAAAAGCTGATAAGCCCATGGGCGGGGCCATTTTTGGTCCGGGGGTCATAATTTGAACAATCTTTGTAGAGGACCATTAAATCATGCTACATGCCGAATATCAAAGGTCTAGGCCTTACAGTTTCAGAGAAGAAGATTTTTTAAAGATTTTCCTATGAAAAACTGATAAGCCCTTAGGCGGGGCCATTTTTGGCCCAGGGGTCATAATTTGAACAATATTTGTAGAAGACTATTAGATCATGCTACATGCCAAATACCAAAGGTCTAGGCCTTACAGTTTCAGAGAAGAAGATTTTTAAAGATTTTCCTATGAAAAACTGATAAGCCCTTGGGCGGGGCCATTTTTGGTCCGGGGGTCATAATTTGAACAATCTTTGTAGAGGACCATTAGATCATGCTACATGCCGAATATCAAAGGTCTAGGCCTTACAGTTTCAGAAGAAGATTTTTAAAGATTTTCCTATGAAAGACCGATAAGCCCTTGGGTGGGGCCATTTTTGGCCTAGGGGTCATAATTTGAACAATCTTTGTAGAGGACCATTAGATCATGCTACATGCCAAATATCAAAGGTCTAGGCCTTACAGTTTCAGAGAAGAAGATTTTTAAAGATTTTCCTATGAAGAACTGATAAGCCCTTGGGCGGGACCATTTTTGGTCCGGGGGTCATAATGTGAATAATATTTCGTTCCCCCTAGCCACTGATGCTTCTGACAAAATTTGGTTAAAATCGGGTCAGCAGTTTCAGAGGAGATGTCGTTTGAAAATGTGGATGGAGGCCGGATGGACGCCGGACAAAGAGTGGTCACAATAGCTCATCCTGAGCCTTCGGCTCAGGTGAGCTAACAAGAAAGGGTTAAGATAAATCATTGTTGATCTAAGTACATGAAGTTGATGAAACAAATCAAAGTAAGACCCTTCCAAGTTCCATGATTAAATTTGTTTATATAAAACATCATGTTTAACATGTATTCCTAAAGCTAACTAAGAGATTTTCTCCATAAAGTTGGTTTTATTCTGTTTAGAGAATCAGAGTAATTAATCTGCAGTATAATTCTCTATGCTAATTGTTATAAACAGTGAATACCTTAATCTGGAACACAGCCCTATATTTACTACACATATATTATTATATATACAGTAAAACCTCTCTAAACTGGATGTTACATTTAGCTTTCTGCATGACTTACACTGCATTAAGCTGCCACCTGTCTCCAAGACAGATATTTATGCTAAATCAGATAGCCAGCTCAGAGGGGTTTTAGTGTGTTCACAAATACTGGCCAACCTACCATACATATATAAACTACAAAGCCAGTGTAGATCCATATTAATCCTTCTCCTCTATTCTTCATTTTTTGGTCGGTGTTTTTGCATCAATTGGATTATAGAACTCCACTTCTGTGCATCGTCCTCATCGGTGGCCTACACCGAACCTGTAACTCGGGATTACACTAGTGTGTATCTAAAAACAAGGATACAAATCTATTTTATGAGTATACTTAACCCTTTCCCTCATATCTATAAATGCCTTACAACTAGATCTAGATCTAGTTTACCCATGAATATTCAGGAAGTATTGAAATTTAAAATAGACATAGCACAGGGAAAGGGTTTAAGGACTGGGCAATCAGTGGGCATATTTATATGCATCAGTTATTTGTTCTTTTAGTCCATAAACATTTGAAATAGAACGGTGAGTCAGATGAACAGTTCTGTGTAATAATCTGCCATTTTTATCTGATACATGAACAATAAAGAAAAGAAATCTGTCATAGAATCTACTAACCTTTAATAAATATATTGGTATATTCCTATTTGCAACTGCCAATATTTAACTGACTGACTGGCTGTTTCGTGACGTTTTTCTGCAAATGATCTCTATTTATGACGTCATCAGTTGTTTACGTGTACTGGGTGAAAGTATTTTTGAGTTATTTTTCACAATAAATTTCTTGTTACGGTATAAAATTAAATGACCTGAAATCACCTAACAACTCAAGTGAGGTATCCAAAAGTAGAACGCTACAATGTTAATCAGCTAGCGTCCAATGCAGATCTATCATTGTAGATGAATTCACCATAACATGACAAGTTTATTTGTCCCTTCATTGAGAACACTTTAAAGTTGTAAATAATTATTAAACATAGAGTAAAGTGTTTTATTTGTTGGAAACATGTAGATCTACTACATTCTTTTTTTGTTTTACGCGGCTGACTGAAATTACATTTTCGGAAATCCAAAGTGTCACCGAAACTGGGTCAACACAACTGTGTACATAAATCTACACAATTCGTTTCGACATAGTAAAGACCTCGTGGATCAATGACAAGTGGTAAAAGATGTGGTATTTAATATTATAATAAAGATGTTTAAACACTTTCTAAAGGTTTGATGCTATTGAAACACTGGTTTTTTGAAAATCTTTCTAAAGTTCTTGTGGAAAATTAGCTCCGGATCCTACATCGATACTAGCAGAACTATCATGATCATCATGCTTGGACCCGCTTAAAGACCGGGGACACGACTCCCAGTAAGCGTTATCAAGATGTTTTAGCATATCTATACAATAATAATTCCGGCAAAAGATGTGTATTATATCCACTTACTGCCTTTTTCTCCCGCATGACCAGCGGTGATGTTGCCAACGTCACCATTTTTCGCCCAAAATGCAACGCGGCTCTCTGATCACCGTTATGCGGGTCAATCAGTAGATACGTAGTGGGTAATTTGAGAATATCGAATTTTTGCGTGAAATGTCGACCCGAGCAAGGTGTTCTATAAATAGATTTTACACTGTGGGATAATTTTCTGTAGAAACTTGTGGGTCATCAAAATCACTTTTTCACAGATAAACACGTTTTAGGCAATTTCCAATAAAATAATGCATAAAAAAAGGTTGGTGGTTTGTGGGATGTCCCACATACCACCACGCTTACCCACAACGTGAGTGAAATTTTGACGAAATATCCCACAAAACGGTAGTTTTACCCCAGCATTGGACAAATCTGTGTTGTATATATTTAGAATGCCCCATACTACAACAAGAGGGCCATGAGGCCCTGAAGCGCTCACCTGAGATAACCCCAGGGGCGGGGCCATTTTTGACCACAAGAAATCATGTGTACAACCTTGGTAGAGAACCACTAGGCAAAGCAGTATGACATTTATTAAAGGTCTAAGCCTTATGGTTTCAGAGAAAAACAAGAGATGTTTGTAAAACATGTATACCCCCCAGACCCCCTGACCTTTGATCTAGTGACCTCAACTATAGAGGTCATCTAGCGGTCATGACTAATCACCACAGCAACTTTGAAGATCCTAAGCCAAACCACTGATCATTTATTGATCTGAAAACATTTCACATATTAAGGTCATGGTGACCTTGACCTTTGACCTAGTGACCTCAACAACTATAGGGGTCATCTAGTGGTCACGACCAACTACCACAGCAAGTTTGAAGATCCCGAACCAAACCATTGAGCAGTTAATAATTGGAAACCATTTCATCAGTTAAGTCATGATGACCTTGACCTTTGACCTAGTGACCTCAAAATCAATAGGGGTCATCTAGTTGTCATGACCAACCACCTAAGCAAGTTTGAAGATCCTAAGCCAAACCCTTGAGCAGTTATTGATCGCAAACCATTTCACCAGTAAAGGTCATGGTGACCTTGACCTTTGACCTAGTGACCTCAAAATCAATAGGGGTCATCCAGTGGTCATGACCAACTACCACAGCAAGTTTGAAGATTCTAAGCTAAACCCTTGAGCAGTTATTGATCGGAAACCATTTAACCATTTAAGGTCATGGTGACCTTGACCTTTGACCTAGTGACCTCAAAATCAATAGGGGTCATCTAGTTGTCATGACCAACCACCTAAGCAAGTTTGAAGATCCTAAGCCAAACCATTGAGCAGTTATTGATCGCCAACCATTTCACCAGTAAAGGTCATGGTGACCTTGACCTTTGACCTAGTGACCTCAAAATCAATAGGGGTCATCCAGTGGTCATGACCAACTACCACAGCAAGTTTGAAGATTCTAAGCTAAACCCTTGAGCAGTTATTGATCGGAAACCATTTAACCATTTAAGGTCATGGTGACCTTGACCTTTGACCTAGTGACCTCAAAATCAATAGGGGTCATCTAGTGGTCATGACCAACCACCACAGCAAGTTTGAAGATCCCAAGCCAAACCCTTGAGCAGTTATTGATTGGAAACTATTTCACCATTTAAGGTCATGGTGACCTTGACCTTTGACCTAGTGACCTCAAAAACAATAGGGGTCATCTACTTGTCATGACCAACCACCACAGCAAGTTTGAAGATTCTAGGCCAAGTCGTTTATTAGTTATCATTTGGAAACCATCGATCTACCGACCGACCGACCGACCGACAGACCGACCGACCGACATGTGCAAAGCAATATACCCCCATTTTTTCAAAAGGGGGGTATAATAATATTTTATATTTTACCCATGAAAAACTGATAGTTTCGCCCAGTGGTCAGGGTCGTAAGTTAAACATTTTTGGCAGAGGACCACAAGCCATAGCTACATATTTGTAGAGGACCATTAGATCATGTTACATACCAAATATCAATGGTCTAGGCCTTAGAGTTTCAGTAGATTTTTAAAGATTTTCCTATGAAAAACTGATAAGCCCTTGGGCGGGGCCATTTTTGGCCCAGGGGTCATAATTTGAACAATATTTGTAGAGGACCATTAGATCATGCTACATACCAAATATCAAAGGTCTAGGCCTTACAGTTTCAGAAGAAGATTTTTAAAGATTTTCCTATGAAAAACTGATAAGCCCGTGGGCGGGGCCATTTTTGGCCCGGGGGTCATAATTTGAACAATCTTTGTAGAGGACCATAAGATCATGCTACATACCAAATATCAAAGGTCTAGGCCTTACAGTTTCAGAGAAGAAGATTTTTAAAGATTTTCCTATGAAAAACTGATAAGCCCGTGGGCAGGGCCATTTTTGGCCCGGGGGTTATAATTCGAACAAGTTTTGTAGAGGACCAATAGATCATGCTACATACCAAATATCAAAGGTCTAGGCCTTACAGTTTCAGAGAAGAAGATTTTTAAAGATTTTCCTATGAAAAACTGATAAGCCCTTGGGCGGAGCCATTTTTGGCCCGGGGGTCATAATTCGAACAATATTTGTAGAGGACCATAAGATCATGCTACATACCAAATATCAAAGGTCTAGGCCTTACAGTTTCAGAGAAGAAGATTTTTAAAGATTTTCCTATGAAAAAATGATAAGCCCTTGGGCAGGGCCATTTTTGGCCCTGGGGTCATAATTTGAACAATATTTGTAGAGGACCATTAGATCATGCTACATACCAAATATCAAAGGTCTAGGCCTTACAGTTTCAGAAGAAGATTTTTAAAGATTTTCCTATGAAAAACTGATAAGCCCGTGGGCGGGGCCATTTTTGGCCCGGGGGTCATAATTTGAACAATCTTTGTAGAGGACCATAAGATCATGCTATATACCAAATATCAAAGGTCTAGGCCTTACAGTTTCAGAGAAGAAGATTTTTAAAGATTTTCCTATGAAAAACTGATAAGCCCGTTGGCAGGGCCATTTTTGGCCCGGGGGTTATAATTCGAACAACTTTTGTAGAGGACCAATAGATCATGCTACATACCAAATATCAAAGGTCTAGGCCTTACAGTTTCAGAGAAGAAGATTTTTAAAGATTTTCCTATGAAAAACTGATAAGCCCTTGGGCGGAGCCATTTTTGGCCCGGGGGTCATAATTCGAACAATATTTGTAGAGGACCATAAGATCATGCTACATACCAAATATCAAAGGTCTAGGCCTTACAGTTTCAGAGAAGAAGATTTTTAAAGATTTTCCTATGAAAAAATGATAAGCCCTTGGGCAGGGCCATTTTTGGCCCTGGGGTCATAATTTGAACAATCTTTGTAGAGGACCATTAGATCATGCTACATACCAAATATCAAAGGACTAGACCTTACAGTTTGAGAGAAGAAGATTTTTAAAGATTTTCCAATAATACCATTTATCTTACCTCCTACAAAATTCTTGTCATTCCATTGGTCAATAGAGGTCACGAGAAACCCCCATAGATTCCTTATGGGGGTACTAAAATCCTTATCATGGCTTTACAAGAGTTACTTCCCTTACTTGACAGCCATATGCCTTTCTGTTTCTTATAATAATATTTTATGTTTATCACTACAGTTTTAAAAAATGCATACATAAAATTTATGCTTTAATTGGAGTTGAAATATAAACATTAATTAGTTTTACAATGATAAAAAAGAAAAAACAAAATACATAAACGAGATTTGAGGCAAATACAAAATATTTTATTTAATTCTATTAAAGGGAGGTAATTCCCTTGCTTCCCTACGGCAAGCCATACACGTAAGCCTATGATGCAAACACCCGTAAAATACTTGAAATTAAAGGTAGTCGGTAAGATAAATTCGTTATGCAGTGCTTAGTGTCCCTAATATGGACTATACACTGCCAGCAAATATTAATATGGGACTCGGCTTCGCCTCGTCCCATATAAATATTTGCTGGCAGTGTATAGTCCATATTAGGGACACTAAGCACTGCATAACTAATAATATGGAAAAAATGACCACGCCCTCTGGCGGCCATGTTTTTTGCTGGATCAAAATTCTTTTAACAACTTTTAAAGTCTATCAACTGAGAAACATTTTGGTGAAAACTATATTGAAATCGGACAAGCCATTCTTGAGAAGAAGCTTTTTCTAGATATTGTGTACAGTTGCCATGGCAACAAGACCAATGGCCCCACCCACTATCTTTTAACAACTTTTGAAGCACCCACCAACAGTAGGTATCTGACCAAGTTTGGTTACAATTGGGCAGTCGGTTTCAGAGAAGAAGTCGTTTGAAATTGTTGACGGACAGACGGACGGACTGACGGACGGACGGACGGACATACTAACAAATGGGTAGTTGTGTGACTTTTTCCTTTGATCTTTTCTTGTGTGACTAGTCCCACAAGAAAAACTATTTTTGGCTCTAACTTTGGAAAAGAATGATCTGGAAGCTTACCCTAACCCTATGTCCCACAACTGGCCAGGTTAATGTCACAAGAAATGGCCAGGTTAATGTCACAAGAGATGGCCAGGTTAATGATTTTACTTGTGGGACTAGTTAGAAAAAGTCACACAACTACCCTTTGGTGAGTGCGGACGGACGGACGGACGGACGGACGGACGGACGGACGGACAGACAGACAGACAGACAGACAGACAGACAGACAGACAGACAGACAGATGGACAGACAGACCCAGGGGTTATGATTTGAACAATCTTTGTAGAGGACCATTAGGTGATGCTACATACCAAATATCAAAGATCTAGGCCTTATGGTTTCAGAGAAGATGTTTAAATTGTTGACGACGCACATACGCATCATGCACGTTGACAGACGCCGGACACTGCCCCCTCACAATACCTCACCTGGCACTTTGTGCCAGGTGAGCTCAAAAGGGAGTAACTCCAACAAGAGGGCCATGATGGCCCTAAATCGCTCACCTGGTTACTATAGACATATGCATACACTGTATTTCTATGTAAAAATAAGATTGGGGCCAATATGAAACCAAGGGCCATAATTTTAGGACTTGAGTTTCAAATTTGAACAATCTAAATAAAGGAACATTAGATGATGCTTCATATAAGTTTCAAAGTTCCGGGCCTTACAATTTCACAGAAGGAGATTTTAAAGATTTTCCTATGAAAAACTGAAAAGCCAGGGGCGGGGCCATTTTGGTCCAGGGGTCATAATTTGAACAATCTTGGTAGAAAACCATTAGATGATAATACATACTAAATTTCAAAGGTCTAGGCCTTACAGTTTAGGAGAAGATTTTCAAAGATTTTCCTATGAAAAACTGATAGAGGACCATTAGATGATGCTACATAACAAATATCAAAGGTCTAGGCCTTACGGTTTCAGAGAAGAAGCTTTTTATGAAAAACTGATAAGCCCCGGGGCGGGGCCATTTTTGGTCAAGAGGTCATAATTTGAACAATCTTTGTAGAGGACCAATAGATGATGCTACAAACCAAATATCAAATGTCTATGCCTTACATTTTCAGAGAAGAAGATTTTTAAAGATTTTCCTATGAAAAACTGATAAGCCCCGTGGCGGGGCCATATTTCGTCCAGGGGTCATAATTTGAACAATCTTTGTAGAGGACCATTAGATAATGCTACATACCAAATATCAATGGTCTAGGCCTTACGGTTTCAGAGAAGAAGATTTTTAAAGATTTTCCTATGAAAAACTGATAAGCCCTTGGGCGGGGCCATTTTTGGCCCGGGGGTCATAATGTGAACAAAGTTTCGTTCCCCCTAGCCACTGATGCTTCTGACAAAATTTCGTTAAAATCGGGTCAGCAGTTTCAGAGATGTCATTTGAAAATGTGGACGGACGCCGGATGACAGACGCCGGACACCGGACGCATCGCGGTCACAATAGCTGATCCTGAGCCTTCGGCTCAGGTGAGCTAATAATCACTATTGCACTTCCCCACAACAACCACAAGTAGAGCCAGCAGGTGCAGTGGTCATCATCGCAGCGCTTCTGCTACCCTGGCAGGTTATGGGATGTATGGGATCAGTGAGTGAACTGATCATCTGGGTTTAGAAAATATGACTTGGTAGTACATGTATTAAATACATTTTTCGGATGGTACCTGCTGAACCTATCTCATTATCTTCAGAAACTAACTTTTCATAATGAGATGGCTTTTGCCATTTGCATCATATGATAAGTTACTGACTCCTGTTTTTGCTACGAATAGATTCTAACATAAAGGTTCTTAAATAGACCTACACAAACATGGTGTAATGTCACTTCCCAGTTGCTCAGGTGCCTTCTGTTCATGATATGGTCCATGACATCGTAGAGGAAATAGCCTGCAAAAAAAACAGTATACAAGATTTATATACTATACTGACGTTTTTTTGGACATAAACAAGAGATGTTTGTAATTACAAATATGCATGCCCCATCCACAATGCAGATACACACATAAAGGGAAGAAGTTAGTTGCGACGGCGGACTAGTAATACAGATACACACATAGAGGGAAGAAGTTAGTTGCGACGGCGGACTAGTAATACAGATACACACATAAAGGGAAGAAGTTAGTTGCGACGGCGGACTAGTAATACAGATACACACATAGAGGGAAGAAGTTAGTTGCGACGGCGGACTAGTTATACAGATACACACATAGAGTGAAGAAGTTAGTTGCCATGGCGGACTAGTAATACAGATACACACATAGAGGGAAGAAGTTAGTTGCGACGGCGGACTAGTAATACAGATACACACATAGAGGGAAGAAGTTAGTTGCGACGGCGGACTAGTAATACAGATACACACATAGAGGGAAGAAGTTAGTTGCGACGGCGGACTAGTAATACATGTATCCATAGCCAACCTCTCTAACAAGCTTGGAAGACAAGACCGCCATGATGGCCCTCATATTGCTCACCAGACAATCAGAGAGAAAATTTTCAAAGTTTTCACTATGTTTCTATAGAAAACTGGCCAACCCTGGGGCAGGCCTCATTTGACCCCAGGGGCATAAATATGTGCCAAATATGAAAGTTGAGAACCTTCCAGTTTCAGGAGAAGTTTCCAACAGGAACTGTCTGATATTGGATTGCTCTATTTGTGTGTGTGTTGGGGGAGGGGGTACTATATTTGCAGAGGAGTACTCCATAAATACCCCTTTTTATAACATAACTCGTGGCTTCAGCGTGACGTAACACTATCATTTATTTTTTTATATTCACGGGCATATATTCACTAGTGAATAACATTCCAACGACCGAACTGTATTCATACGCGCTGTCAAAACAAACAAACTGGCGGACGGTGACCTACCTGTCAACGATTGAGTCACGATAGATGGCAAAGGATTTGTTGGCACTTGCGCCTTAATTTCGATAAAATAATACAAATTGTAATCACTGTCAGTAATTATATACAAACTGTATGCCAAAAAAGACCTACCAGCTACTCTGACCCATACAATCCATTCTACATAGAAAATGCCTCCACAACTTTGCATTTTCTTCACCGCATGTCCTTTTGTTTATGCAGATTTCTACTCATAAAAATATCTCGTCAATCAACAACTATAGTCATCTGAATCCAGCACAGCACAAACATATTTCAAATATGCTATACTCAGCTGATCGCGAAAATCTTCCTCCTGTTCCAACACATTTTATGCAGCAGTTCGTACTGAATCTTTTGTCCATTTCAAACATTTTCACTGAACTTGAATCAAGATTTTTGTTTCTCGGTGGAAATGTCCATGTCCATGTGTATACAACACTAATGAAGGGCTTAATATACCAAACCGAAGGTGCATTTTGAATCCCATTGACAGTGAGTGTCAGCCGTGTTGGCGACTGTATGTGGGTCTTCATTTAAATGGCGCGCTTTACATAGACACAAGTTGTGTACAATTACGTCATAATATGATGTGTTTGTAACTATGTATGTCAAAACTGTAACTCAAAATTTATTTTGACGTGTTTCTGTATGTTTTTGTATCATAAACTATCACAGTTAAATTGAATACGAGAGAGGTCTGAATTAGATCCTGGTTGATATGACAGTAAGTCAAAACAAGAGGGCCATGAGGCCCTGAAGCGCTCACCTGAGATAACCCCAGGGGCGGGGCCATTTTTGACCACAAGAAATCATGTGTACAACCTTGGTAGAGAACCATAAGGCAAAGCAGTATGCCATTAATTAAAGGTCTAAGCCTTATGGTTCAAGAGAAAAATAATATTTTATATTTTTCCCATGAAAAACTGATAAGCCCTGAGGCAGGGCCAAGTTTCGCCCAGTGGTCAGGGTCGTAAGTTAAACATTCTTGGTAGAGGACCACAAGCCACAGCTACATATTTGTAGAGGACCATTAAATCATGTTACATACCAAATACCTTACAGTTTCAGTAGATTTTTAAAGATCTTCCAATGAAAAACTGATAAGCCCTTGGGCGGGGCCATTTTTGGACCGGGGGTCATAATTTGAACAATATTTGTAGAGGACCATAAGATCATGCTACATACCAAATATCAAAGGTCTAGGCCTTACAGTTTGAGAGAAGAAGATTTTTAAAGATTTTCCTATGAAAAACCGATAAGCCCATGGGCGGGGCCATTTTTGGCCCGGGGGCCATAATTTGAACAATCTTTGTAGAGGACCATAAGATCATGCTACATACCAAATATCAAAGGTCTAGGCCGTACAGTTTGAGAGAAGAAGATTTTTAAAGATTTTTCCTATGAAAAACTGATAACTCCTTGGGCAGGGCCATTTTTGGCCCAGGGGTCATAATTTGAACAATAATTGTAGAGGACCATAAGATCATGTTACATACCAAATATCAAAGGTCTAGGCCTTACAGTTTCAGAGAAGAAGATTTTTAAAGATTTTCCTATGAAAACTGATAAGCCCTTGGGCGGGGCCATTTTTGGCCCAGGGGTCATAATTTGAACAATCTTTGTAGAGGACCATAAGATCATGCTACATACCAAATATCAAAGGTCTAGGCCTTACAGTTTCAGAGAAGAAGATTTTTAAAGATTTTCCTATGAAAAAGTGATAAGCCCCGGGGCGGGGCCATTTTTGGCCCTGGGGTCATAATTTGAACAATATCTGTAGAGAACAATTAGATCATGCTACATACCAAATATCAAAGGTCTAGGCCTTACAGTTTCAGTGAAGAAGATTTTTTAAGATTTTCCTATGAAAAATTTATAAACCCTTGGGCGGGGCCATTTTTGGCCCGGGGGTCATAATTTGAACAATATTTGTAGAGGACCATAAGATCATGCTACATACCAAATATCAAAGGTCTAGGCCTTACAGTTTCAGAGAAGAAGATTTTTAAAGATTTTCCTATGAAAAACTGATAAACCCTTGGGCGGGGCCATTTTTGGCCCGGGGGGGGGGGGGTGTCAAAATTTGAACAATATTTGTAGAGGACCATTAGAATATGCTACATACCAAATATCAAAGGTCTAGGCCTTACAGTTTCAGTGAAGAAGATTTTTAAAGATTTTCCTATGAAAAACTGATAAGCCCGTTGGCAGGGCCATTTTTGGCCCGGGGGTTATAATTCGAACAACTTTTGTAGAGGACCAATAGATCATGCTACATACCAAATATCAAAGGTCTAGGCCTTACAGTTTCAGAGAAGAAGATTTTTAAAGATTTTCCTATGAAAAATTCCATATTACCATATATGGAAAAAATGACACAGCCCTCTGGCGGCCATGTTTTTTGCCGGATCGAAATTCTTTCAAAAACTTTTAAAGTCTATCAACTGAGAAACATTTTGGTGAAAACTATATTCAAATCGGACTAGTCAATCTGGAGAAGAAGATTTTTCTAGATATTGCGTACAGTTGCCATGGCAACAAGACTGATGGCCCCACCCACTATCTTTTAACAACTTTTGAAGCACCCACCCACAGTATGTATCTGACCAAGTTTGGTTACAATTGGGCAGTTGGTTTCAGAGTGACTATGAGTATTATGATACAGTAAACAGTTTCTAAAATAAGGGTTCGATACGCAGGTGATATTTTTCTGGCAGCCATTTTTGTTTTTGCTATGCGGGTGGTGGGGAACACTGGATTGTTTGGTAGTTCACATCTGTGTACTCTAAATGGTGATATCGAGCTATTTTCGGTTTTAACGATATCCCGGCAGACGGCACCTGTCACAAAATTAGCATGCTGTCTTACTGGTCATTAATGAGACTAGATTGTTTGGGGATTAATAGATGAGAATAAAATTATTTAATTGTTCCAAGGTATGTATAAAAGATTATTTTGAACTACTGATTTATTTTTTTCTTCAATATTCAAAGTAAACGTTTTCTGTTCCTGGTCAAAGGTTAAGAGGTTCGATAGACGGTGAGACCATGCTATGTTATTCTCGCCTACCCTAGACAAAACAAGTCTTTTTTCAAATACAAAGTGATGAATAAATAAATTCGGTATTCATACATATAGTTTGAATTATTCGAATTTCCTGAATGTTCAGATGCATGCAGTTGTAATTAAAAACTAATTATTTTCAGACCCAGAATTTCACTTACCATAGCTTGAGAAACTGGCTTGTGGTCTTTGCGGTTGATATGATTGATCCACAGCAATCAAATTTCTTCATTGTGAGGAATGTCGTACATTTCATAAGGACAGTCTTTATTTAGAAGTACTTTACTGCTTCACCAATGATAAAGTTTCTTCTGAATTCATACTACATTGCAGGACCGGTTACGGCAAAAGTCCACCAGGACGGGTGCACCGGGAATCTTCTGATTGTTAACAGTTATTGCAGTGAAAGGCAGCACATTCGCCATTGTTTCCCAGAACTAGACTTTCGTATGGCATTATGACTAATTAGTCTATACAAAATCCTTAAATAGCGTTCACAAAACAAATCCACGCAATCCGAAATAAAAAACTCGGCAAACTTAGCAATCGACAGTGATCTCCCCTAATCGCGACTGAAGAGTAAAACACGCATGCACATTATCATGTTTCCGTCAAAGCTGAAAGAAGCTGAGCCACAGTGTAGCGATATAAATATAGTTTTGTGTTTGTGTTCACTGTTATATCAAGATTGCATTCATACACAATCAGTCACGATTTACACGATCAGTCGCGCTACCGACTTGAGATTTATGCAAGGCAGGACCGACATATTCAATTATGTGATATCAAAATGCACTACTTTGAGGCGCGGTTGATTACTACTGCGCGATTAAATATGGGGGAAATCCATAGGTGTTCGGTTCATAAAATTTGTCTGAAATGAGTTAAAATACACCTAAATTGACGTTTTGTAACGTTTGGACCCGAAGAATAAAGTTTGGGTTATAAGTATAATATCGAGTCATACCACACAAAGCTGAAATTTCGTACATTCTATGCTAGAGAATCTACAGAGAATATACAAAATTTCAGCTTTGTTTCATGAGCCGAATGCCTGTGTGGAAATCCAGGTATAGCTATAGATTGGGACAACTACGTTGACCCAATCAAAAACTGAGAACCTTCCAGTTTCAGAAGAGAAGATTTTCAAAGTTTTCACTATATGTTTCAACAGACAAGAGGGCCAGAATGGCCCTGATATCACTCACCAGACAATCAGGAGAAGATTTTCAAAGTGTTCACTATATGCTTCTATTTTTGAAAACTAGCCGGACCTGGAGTGGGACCTATTTTGACCCCAGGGGCATAATTTTCGTATCTTTTGTAGAGGACCTGAATATGATGCTATGTGCCAAATAAGACAAGAGGGCCATGATGGCCCTGATATCGCTCACCAGACAATCAGAGGAGAAGATTTTCAAAGTTTTCACTATGTTTCTATAGAAAACTTACCACCCCTGGGGCAGGGCTTCATTTGAACCCATGGGCATAATTCATATATTTTTTGTAGAGGACCTCAAGATGATGCTATGTGCCAATATGAAAGCTGAGAAATTCCAGTTTAAGAGGTGATTTCTAATTTGCACACAGTTTGGATTCTGATCTGGTGCATAATTATGTGAACTTCATATGTGGTTTGTACAAGAGAGTTAATTGTAAGATTGATATGCACTAACCCTTTATTCCATAAATGTACCTTTGTATGCCTCTGTAATAGTCAATTTATGAAACCATTGTGATAAATAGAGCATTTGCCCCATAGGAGCAAATGCTCTATTTATCACAATGGTTTAAAATTTAAACAATTCCGAAATTTTCCTTTTCTCTAATTAATGCTCATTTTAGGTAGATTTATTGAAAGAGGTAAGATCTAAAAATAGCCTATGAGGGAATGGGTTAAAAACAGTGTGAACAGACAGTAATTCTGAAGCAGACAACATAATAGCGAACAGGAACTTGACCTCTTGCATAAGACTAACCCAGGCTATCTGCAGTCCAAGATAGAGGCGGAAACCCTTAGACTGTAGAAGTCTATTATAAAATATAACCCACACCAAATATCTAAGCTCTGGGACTTGTAGTTTTTGACAAGTAGATTTTTAAAGCTTTCCCTATGCCTATAACTACTAAGTGAACCCAACACTCTGCTAGTGCTAAAGAAAACTTAAACAGCAGTCTGCTTCAAAAAACTGGCCACCCCTGGGACGGGGCCAATTTTGACCCCAGGGGTATAATTTATATAACTTTTGTAGAGAATGTGAATATGATGCTATGTGCCAAATATGAAAGTTGAGAACCTTCTAGTTTCAGAGGAGAAGATTTTCAAAGTTTTCACTATATGTTTCTATTGAAAACTTGACACCCCCAGGGTGGGGCCAATATTGACTCCAGGGGCATAATTTATACAAATTTTGTAGAGGACCTACAGATGATGCTATGTGCCAAAGATGAAAGCTGAGAACCCTGTAGATTCAGAGGAGAAGATTTTGAAAGGTTCAAATTGTTAACGCGGGACGACGCACGGCGACGGACGACGGACATCAGGCAATCACAAAAGCTCACCCTGAGCACTTTGTGCTCTGGTGAGCTAAAAAGCCTTTGTTCTACGCCTCTGTAATAGTCACTTTATGAAACCATTGTGATAAATAGAGCATTTGCTTCATAGGAGTAAATGCTCTATTTATCACAATGGTTGCAAATCTAGACAATTCTGAAATTTTCCTGCTCTCTAATTAACCCTTTCCCTCATATAAACGTGTTTTCACACATTTGCAAACAGAGTAGACCCAGATCAGACGGCTCCTAGAGGAGCCGTCAGATCAGGGTCTGCTCTGTTTGCTAATAGAATTTGAAAGATCTGTTTCTTTGCTTTCAAAAATGGCTATAATATTCCGCCTTCCATATTTCATTATAACAATTTTCTCTATGAATATTCAGTAGGTATTGAAATTTGGAAGAAACATAGAACAGGGAAAGGGTTAATGCTCCTTATTAGTAGATTGATTCAAAGAGGTAGGATCTGAAAAAAGCCTTTGTGATAAATAGAGCATTTGCTCCATAGGAGTAAATGCACTATTTATCACAATGGTTACAAATCTACACAATTCTGAAATTTTCCTTTCTCTAATTAACCCTTTCCCTCATATAAACATGTTTTCACGCATTTGCAAACAGAGTAGACCCAGATTTACCTCTTTGAATAAGCAGACATTTCTAACAGATTACAACCCTATCACTGCTTAGCATGACTTGACCAAAATTAGCACACAGGTTGGATTCTGACGCATACCGGTATGTAACTTTATATGTGGTTTGTATATGAGTTAATTTACTCCTATGGAGCAAATGCTCTATTTATCACAATGGTTTCAAATCTACACAATTCTGAAATTTTCCTTTTCTCTAATTAATGCTCCTTATCAGTAGATTTATTTAAAGAGGTAGGATCTGAAACAAGAGGGCCAGAATGGCCCTGAAGCGCTCACCAGACAATCAGAGGAGAAGATTTTCAAAGGTTTCACTATATGTTTCTATAGAAAACTAGCCAGCCCTGGGGCAGGCCAATTTTGACCCCAGGGGCATAATTTATATAACTTTTGTAGAGGACTTGAACATGATGCTATGAGACAAATATGAAAGCTGAGAACCTTTCAGTTTCAGAGGAGAAGATTTTCAAAGTTTTCTCTATATGTTTCTACTGAAAACTACCCACCCCTGGGGCGGGGCCAATTTTGACCCCAGGGCCATAATTCATATAACTTTTGTAGAGGACCTATACATGATGGTATGCGCCAAATATGAAAGCTGAGAACTTTCCAGATTCAGAGAAGAAGATTTTCAAAGTTTTCACTATTTGTTTCCATTTAAAACTGCCCATCCCTGGGGCGGGGGACAATTTTGACCCCAGGGCAATAATTAATATATTTTTTGTAGAGGACCTGAACATGATACTCTGTGCCAAATATGAAAGTTGAGCGCCTTCCAGTTTCAGAGGAGAAGATTTTCAAAGATTTCACTATTTGTTTCTATTGAAAACTGCCCACCCCTGGGGCGGGGCCAATTTTAACCCCAGGGCCAAAATTTATATAACTTTTGTAGAGGACCTGAACATGATGCTATGTGCCAAATATCAAAGCTCAGAACCTTCTAGTTTAAGAGGAGAAGATTTTCAAAGTTTTCACTATATATTTCTATTGAAAACTGCCGACCCCTGGGGCGGGGCCAATTTTGACCCCAGGGCCATAATTTATATAACTTCTGTAGAAGACCTATAGGTGATGCTATGTACCAAAGATGAAAGCTGTGAACCCTGTAGATTCAGAGGAGAAGATTTTTAAAGGTTCAAATTGTCGACGACGGACATCAGGCGATCACAAAAGCTCACCCTGAGCACTTTGTGCTCTGGTGAGCTAAAAAGCCTTTGTGATAAATAGAGCATTTGCTAACCATTGTGATAAATAGAGCATTTGCTCCATAGGAGTAAATGTTCTATTTATCACAATAGTTTCAAATCTACACAATTCTGAAATTTTCCTTTTCTCTAATTAATACTCCTTATCAGTAGATTTATTCAAAGAGGTAGGATCTGAAAAAAGCCTTTGCGATAAATAGAGCATTTGGTCCATAGGAGTAAATGCTCTATTTATCACAATGGTTTCAAATCTACACAATTCTGAAATTTTCCTTTTCTCTAATTAATGCTCCTTATCAGTAGATTTATTCAAAGAGGTATAATTGTCACTTTATGAAACCATTGTGATAAATAGAGCATTTGCTCCATAGGAGTAAATGCTCTATTTATCACAATGGTTTCAAATCTACACAAACAGACACTAATTCTGAAGCAGACACCTTTATACAGTTTTGACCAGGAACTTGCCCTCTCCAGTGATTAAGTAACACAGATGGAGTATCTGCAGTCCTTCTAGCTCAGAGGAACCTTTATAGTGTAAAAGTCTATTTTAAAGTATAACCAACAGGGCAGGGCCAATTTTAACCTCAGAACTATAATATTAACCAATGTCAATAAGGTATACTAAGTTAATCTATACACCAAATATCTAAGCTCTGTGACATGTAGTTTTTGACAAGAAGATTTTTGAAGTTTTCCCCATGCCTAACCTAAGTGAGCCCAGCATTCTGCTACTTGTACAGAAAACAACAGTCAGCTAGAGAAAACTGGCCACCCCTGGGACCGTGGCGGGGCCAATTTTGACTCCAGGGACATAATTTATATAACTTTTGTAGAGAACCTATAGGTGATGCTATGTGCCAAAGATGAAAGCTGAGAACCCTGTAGATTCAGAGGAGAAGACTTTTAAAGGTTCAAATTGTTCACGACGCACAACAAACGCCGACAGACATCAGGCGATCGCAAAAGCTCACCCTGAGCACTTTGTTCTTTGACCTTTGACCTAGTGACCTCAACAACTATAGGGGTCATCTAGTGGTCATGACCAACCACCAAAGCAAGTTTGAAGATCCCGAACCAAACCAGAGCAGTTATTAATCGGAAACCATTTCATCAGTTTAGGTCATGGTGACCTTGACCTTTGACCTAGTGACCTCAAAAACAATAGAGGCCATCTAGTGGTCATGACCAACCACCACAGCAAGTTTGAAGATCGTAAGCCAAACCCTTGAACAGTTATTGATCGGAAACCATTTCACCAGTTAAGGTCATGGTGACCTTGACCTTAGACCTAGTGACCTCAAGAACAACAGGGGTCATCTAGTTGTCATGACCAACCACCTAAGCCAGTTTGAAGATCCTAAGCCAAACCCTTGAGCAGTTATTGATCGGAAACCATTTAACCAGTTAAGGTTATGGTGACCTTGACCTTTGACCTAGTGACCTCAAAAACAATAGGGGTCATCTAGTTGTCATGACCAACCACCACAGCAAGTTTGAAGATCAAAAGCCAAACGCTTGAGCAGTTATTGATTGGAAACTATTTCACCAGTTAAGGTCATTGTGACCTTGACCTTAGACCTAGTGACCTAAAAAAAATAGGGGTCATCTAGTTGTCATGACCAACAACCACAGCAATTTGAAGATTCTATGCCAAGTCATTTATTAGTTATCATTCGGAAACCATCGATCTACCGACCGACTGAACGACAGACCGACCGACCGACATGTGCAAAGCAATATACCCCCATTTTTTCAAAAGGGGGGTATAATAATTTATATAACTTTTGTAAACAAGAGGGCCATGAGGCCCTGAAGCGCTCACCTGAGATAACCCCCCGGGCGGGGCCATTTTTGACTCAGAAGTCAACATTTTAACAACCTTGGTAGAGAACCACAAGGCAAAGAGCAAGATTTTTAAAGGACCATGCAAAACTGAAATTACCCCAGGGGGTGGCCATTTTGGTCTGGGGATCATAATTTGAACAATCTTGGTAGAGGACTATTAAATAATTATATAATATACCCAATATCAAAGACCTGGGCATTTAAGTAAAAGAGAAGATGTTTAAAGAGCCTGGGGGCAGGGCCATTTTCGACCCAGGGGTCATGATTTGAGCAATCTTTGTAGAGGACCATTTAAGAAATGAATGACGTGCTTCCGGTGTTCATGAGGTTATGCAACGCATAGCTTTACCAGCAAAGTTAGTGAAGCCCAAAGGGCTTCACGTGAATCTTTGCTCATAAAGCTATGCATTGCATAACCTCATGAACACCGGGAGCACGTCATTTATTTCTTATATTTATATTCCATTGTATTTCTTATATTTCAATGGATTTTTTGTTAAATATTATATACCGGTCACGTAATAGCCGCTATCTAGGTCGTTGCCAGGTTCGTTTCTAACGTAGTAGGATCTCTATATATGAAAAATAGTATGAAAAATAGTCCCAAACACATATTATAAATATAGAATTAATACAAGATTTTAATCAGTAAATTGTCCAGCTATGTTTAAAGAAAAGATTATCGAGATATTTCAAATCATATATATTTACGAAATGTTGGTATTAAAGCATCTTCTTAAATATAGGTCGCGGTGTCGAAGCCAATTTACCCACCCGCTATGCTTGATCGAAAGCGGGTCACAACGTTGGATTTTATTCTCGGATTTTTCTTTGTTAACGGTAAGGACATTGACTTATTTATGCTTCACTCATTACTTGGTAATATATTTTGATATGCCACGGCTGTTAAAGTTGGCAATATTATGTATTCAAGCGATAATTCTCAGTAAGAAGATGCCACATTTCAAATTTTCAGGGCCGCTTGAATCGATTCCCCATTCATAAATCTTAAAATAGGTCATAACTGGGTCAGTACAGTATTACTCCGCGCTTACACAGCGGAATTCTGGGAAAAGGAGAACCGACTCAAACCGGTATTGAAATGAACGTTCATGGGAAAATGCAACTTTCTTTTTAGAATAAGGTTATATAAGGACGTTGCAGGGCGAATGTAAATATTAGATCATGGTACATACAAAATATCAAAGCTATAGGCTTTACATTTTCACAGAAGATTTTCTCATGAAAAACTGATAAGCCCTGGGGCATGTCCATTTTCGACCCAGGGGTTATGATTTGAACAATCTTTTTAGAGGACCATTAGATGATGCTTGATACCAACAAGAGGGCCTGAAAGGCCCTGACATCGCTCACCAGACAATCAGAGGAGAAGATTTTCAAAGTTTTCACTATGTGTTTCTACAGAAAACTACCCGGCCCTGGGGCGGGCAAATTTTGACCCAAGGGGCATAATTTATGTAACTTTTGTAGAGGACCTCACATGAAATTTTTTTAAGAAAATAAAAACATATTACAATGTCAATCTAAAGAAGGGCATTTACAAAAGTATGTAAACCCTCTCCCTGGGCAAATTGGTTGAATTTCAGAAAGAATAAATTAATCTATACATGTACTTATGATATTCAAAATTTCAGATATTTTCATTACACCTTCATGAGTTATTATTATTCATATCTTAATTTATTTTCAACCCTTCCCCTGTTCTATGCTTATTCAAATTTAAATATCTACTGAATATTCATGGACAAAATAGTTATAATGAAATATGGAAGGTGGGACGGTGTAGCCATTTTAGAAATTAAAGAAACATCTTTAATATTCCATTAACAAACAGAGCGGACCCTGATCAGACAGCTGCTATAGGAGCCATCTGATCTGGGTCTGCTCTGTTTGCAAAAGTGAAAAAAGTGTTAACATGAGGGAAAGGGTTAGTAAACATATTATAAGTATATTGTACACAAAATGAAAATAATGTAATGCAATTTGCACTATATCATATCATAAGCAAACAGCAGATTGAACAGATGGCTACAACATAAGCCATCTAATCAGGGTCTACTCTGTTTGCAAAGGTGTAGAAAGGCCTATTAATGGAGTAAAGGGTTAATTGTCCTAATTAATGTGCAACAGGCGACATCTAACTATAACAATTTTCTTTGTTTGGGTCTGCAATATTACTGCAGATCTACTAACAACAAAGGAGGCAATCCAGTTGTTATCAAAAAGGGAGATAACCTACCTTTAAATGTATGCTAAAAATAGACACCAGTAAATGTTTAACTAGAGATATGCCTGTCTCCCTTAATTGGCTTGCAACTGCAAGCTTGTTGCAAATTTAATCCTAGCCAAATTTTTTTTAATGAGCTTGCGATTTAGGTTTGGATTAGCTAGCATTTAGCCCTGGTTATATATACAAGTTTAGTGAACCAAGAAAACCCATCCATATGCATAAGTGATCTGCAATTATCCCTAGTCAATATGCTTATGGCTGATCACTCACTCTTCAAAGGTCCTATACCTTAAGCCTGCTAATATTACACAAGCTACTTGCTTTGGGGTTTTTTAGCATTTATAATAACCTTTGCAAACAGTATGGATCAAGTCTGGATCAAGATGAGATACAAAGTAACTTGGCATCTCATCAGGGTCCAAACTGTCTTTCACTATGACATTTGTTTTTTAAAAGATATGGAAGGAAACAACTTTTGCAGCTCTATTTACCACAATGGCTTCAAATCTACACAATTCTGAAAATTTCAAAGAAACAGGATCTAAAAATAGTCTATGAGGGAATGGGTTAAAAACAGTGTGAACAAACAGACACTAATTCTGAAGCAGACAACTTCATAGAGTTTTGACCAGGAACTTGCCCTCTCAAGTGATTACATAACAGAATCTGATGGAGTGCTAGCTCAGAGGAACCTTTATAGTGTAAGTCAATTTTAAAGTATAACCAACAGGGCAGGGCCAATTTTAACCTCAGAACTATGATATTAACCACTGTCAATAAGGTCTACTAAGTTAATCTATACACCAAATATCTAAGCTCTATGACATGTAGTTTTTGACAAGAAAGTTTTTGAAGTTTTCCCCATGCATAACCTAAGTGAGCCCAGCATTCTGCTACTTGTACAGAAAACAACAGTCAGCTAGAGAAAACTGGCCACCCCTGGGACCGTAGCGGGGCCAATTTTGACTCCAGGGACATAATTTATATAACTTTTGTAGAGGACCTATAGGTGATGCTATGTGCCAAAGATGAAAGCTGAGAACCCTGTAGATTCAGAGGAGAAGACTTTTAAAGGTTCAAATTGTTGACGACTGACGACGCACACCGCACGACGCACGACGGACGACGGACGACGCACGCCGACGGACGACGGACATCAGGCAATCACAAAAGCTCACCCTGAGCACTTTGTGCTCTGGTGAGCTAAAAATCAAAGGTCTAGGCCGTACAGTTTCAGAGAAGATTTATAAACATTGTCCTAAGAACAAGAGGGCCAGAATGGCCCTGACATCGCTCACCAGACAATCAGAGGAGAAGATTTTCAAAGTTTTCACTATATGTTTCTATTGAAAACTTAACACCCCAGGGGCGGTGCCAATTTTGACCCCAGGGACACAATTTATATAACTTTTGTAGAGGACCTGAACATGATGCTAAAAGAATGTAGTGAAAGAATGGATAGAGCATTAGACCACTGGAACTTGTATTCTTTGGATGCTAGAGGCGGATTCTCCCACCACTAATGACCTATGCAAACTGTTTGGATCCAGATCAGGCCCCACATAATGTGGGGCCTGATCTGATATCCAAATTGTTTGTAAATGAGACTGAACTTCTGAAAAACCTAGAAAGAAAGTGTGTAGTGGGATTCTCCCACCACTAATGACCTATGCAAACAGTTTGGATCCAGATCAGGGCCAACATAATGTGGTTCCTGATCTGATATCCAAACTGATTGTCAATGAGACTGAACTTCTGAAAAACTTAGAAAGAAAGTGTGTAGTGGGATTCTCCCACCACTAATGTCCTATGCAAACAGTTTGGATCCAGATCAGGGCCAACATAATATGGTTCCTGATCTGATATCCAAACTGATTGTCAATGAGACTGAACTTCTGAAAAACTCAGAAAGAAAGTGTGTAGTTAGGATAACTTGTGAATATGCTGCAGACAACAATTTAGCAGATCACAAGATTACCCAGCATGCAAAGAGTTAAGCTGAAATTCACAACAGATATGCTCTATATTGATAGCTGGTAGCTTAATGCAGGGCATAGGTATGAAAAAAGCTTTAAGAGTATTCTGCATTTTGAGAATTATCCACAGTTTTCTCAATCTTAAATGAGTGTGTGTTATTTGTCTGAACACAATTTCTACTCTACTGATCAGGCTAAGGGTGATTATATAAGAACTCCCATTGACTGGTCTCAGCTAAGAGTGATATTAAGGAGAAACCTTTAGAATGTTACAGTTTCTGGTGTAAAGAAGTATATATGCACAGGGCAGGGCCAATTTTAACCCCAGAACTATGATACTTATACAACTCATAAAGTTATGCTAAGTAAATCTATACACCAAATATCTAAGCTCTGGGACATGTAGTTTCTGACAAGAATATTCTTAAAGTTTTTCCTATGCATAACTAGTGATCCCATAGGCTGTTTATGCAGTCAGCTATTAAAAACTGGCAATCTCTGGGGTGGGACCAATTTTGACCCTAGGGGCATAATTTATATATAACTTTTGTAGAAGTCCTGAAGTTGAAACTATGTGCCAAATATGAAAGCTGAGGACCTTCTAGTTTTAGAGGAGATGATGTTCAAAGTTTTCACTATATGTTTCTATTGAAAACTGAAAACCCCTGGGGCAGGGCCAATTTTGACCCCAGGGGTATAATTTATATAACTTTTGTAGAGGACCTACATATGATCCTATGTGCCAAAGATCAAAGCTGAGACCCCTGTAGATTCAGAGGAGAAGAACTTTAAAGGTTCAAATTGTTGACGACGAACGACGGACGACAGACGACGCACGCCGACGGACGACGGACATCAGGCGATCACAAAAGCTCACCCTGAGCACTTTGTGCTCTGGTGAGCTAAAAACTGATAAGCCCTTGGGCAGCCAATTTTTGGTCCTTGGGTCATAATTTGAACAATCTTTGTAGATGACCATTATATCATTGTACATACCAAAATATCAAAGGTCTAGGCCATACAGTTTCAGAGAAGAAGATTTCTAAAGATTTTCCTATGAAAAACTGGTATGCCTTTGGGGAGCTATTTTTGGTCCGGGGGTCAAAATTTGAACAATCTTTGTAGAGGACCATTAGATCATGCTACAAATCAAATGTCTAGGCCTTACAGTTTCCGAGAAGAAGGTTTTTAAAGATTTTCCTATGAAAAACTGATAAGCCCTTGAGAGGGGCCATTTTTGGTCCCGGGGTCATAAGTTGAACAATCTTTGTAGAGGACCATTAGATCATGCTACATACCAAATATCAAAGGTCTGGGCCTTACAGTTTCGAGAAGATTTTTTTTAAAGATTTTTAGGAAAATCTGATAAGCCCTTGGGCGGGCCATTTTTGGTCCGGGGTCGTAATTAGAACAATCTTTGTAGAGAACCATTAGATCATGCTACATTCCAAATATCAAGGGTCTAGGCCTGTCAGTTTCAGAAGAAGATTTTTAAAGATTTTCCTATGAAAAACGGGGGTAATGATTTGATAATCTTTCTAGAGAACCATTAGATGATACTAGATACCAAATATCAAAGGTCTAGGCCTTACAGTTTCAGAGAAGATTTATAACCATTTTTCTAAGACAAGAGGGCCAGAGTGGCCCTGAAGCGCTCACCAGACAATCAGAGGAGAGGATTTTCAAAGTTTTCCCTATATGTTTCTCTAGAAAACTAGCATTCCCTGGGGCTGGCCAATTTTGACCCCAGGGAAATAATTTAGAAAAATTTATAGGGGACCTGAACATGATGCTATGAGCCAAATATGAAAGCTGAGATTAACCTTCCAGTTTCGGACGAGAAGATTTTCAGTTTTCTCAAATTTCTTATAATGAAAACTGCCCACCCATGTGGCGGGGCCAATTTTGACCCCGGGGCCATAATTTATATAACTTTTGTAGAGGACCCAAACATGATGCTCTGTGCCAACTATGAAAGCTGAGAGCCTTCCAGTTTCAGAGAAGATTTTCAAAGATTTCACTATTTGTTTCTATTGAAAACTGTCCACCCCTGGGGTGGGGCCAATTTTGACCCCAGGGCCATAACTTATATAACATTTGTAGAGGAACTGAACATGATGCTATGTGCCAAATATGAAAGCTGAGAACCTCCCAGTTTCAGAGGAGAAGACTTTCAAAGTTTTCACTATTTGTTTATATTGAAAACTGCCCACCTCTGGGGCGGGGCCAATTTTGACCCAAGGGCCATAATTTATATAACTTATGTAGAGGACCTGAACATGATGCTATGTGCCAATTATGAAAGCTGAGAACCTTCCAGTTTCAGAGAAGAAGATTTTCAAAGTTTTCACTATTTGTTTCTATTGAAAACTGTCCACCCCTGGGGCGGGGCCAATTTTGACCCCGGGCCATATTTTATATAACATTTGTAGAGGACCTAAACATGATGCCCTGTGCCAAATATGAAAGCTGAGAGCCTTCTAATTTCAGAGAAGAAGATGTTCAAAGTTTTCACCATTTGTTTCTATTGAAAACTGCCCATCCCTGGGCCGGGGCCAATTTTGACCCCAGGGCCATAATTTATATAAATTTTTGTAGAGGACCTGAACATGATGCTATGTGCCAATTATGAAAGATGAGAACCTTCCAGTTTCAGAGAAGAAGATTTTCAAAGTTTTACTATATGTTTCTATTGAAAACTGGGCACCCCTGGGGCGGGTCCAATTTTGACCCCAGGGGCATAATTTATATAACTTTTGTAGAGGACCTAAAGATGATGCTATGTGCCAAAGATGAAAGCTGAGAACCCTGTAAATTCAGGAGAAGATTTTTGAAGGTTCAAATTGTTGACGACTGACGACGCACGACGCACACTGCACGACGGACGACGCACGCCGACGGACGACGGACATCAGGCAATCACAAAAGCTCACCCTGAGCACTGTGTGCTCTGGTGAGCTAAAAAATTGATAAGCCCTTGGGCGGAGACATTTTTAGTCCTGGGCTCATAATTTGAACAATCTTTGTAGAGGACCATTAGATTCTGCTATATTCCAAATAACAAAGGTCTAGGCCTTACAGTTTCAGGGAAGAAGATTTTTAAAGATTTTCCTATGAAAAACTGATAAGCCCCGGGGCGGGGTCATTTTTGGCTCCGGGGTCATAATTTAAACAATCTTTGTAGAGGACTATCAGATCATGCTAAATTCCAAATATCAAAGGTCTAGGCCTTTCAGTTTCAGAGAAGAAGATTTTTACAGATTTTCCTATTAAAAACTGATAAGCCCTTGGGCGGAGACATTTTTGATTGGGTCAACGTAGTTGTCCCAATATATAGCTATACCTGGATTTCCACACAGTTTATCGGCTCATGAAACAAAGCTGAAATTTTGTATATTCTCTGTAGATTCTCTAGCATAGAATGTACGAAATTTCAGCTTTGTGTGGTATGACTCGATATTATACTTATAACCCAAACTTTATTCTTCGGGTCCAAACGTTACAAAACGTCAATTTAGGTGTATTTTAACTCATTTCAGACAAATTTTATGAACCGAACACCTATGGATTTCCCCCATATTTAATCGCGCTGTAGTAATCAACCGCGCCTCAAAGTAGTGCATTTTGATATCACATAATTGAATACAATGTATGTCGGTCCTGCCTTGCATAAATCTCAAGTCGGTAGCGCGACTGATCGTGTAAATCGTGACTGATTGTGTATGAATGCAATCTTGATATAACAGTGAACACAAACACAAAACTATATTTATATCGCTACACTGTGGCTCAGCTTCTTTCAGCTTTGACGGAAACATGATAATGCGCATGCGTGTTTTACTCTTCAGTCGCGATTAGGGGAGATCACTGTCGATGGCTAAGTTTGCCGAGTTTTTGATTTCGGTTTGCGTGGATTTGTTTTGTGAACGCTATTTAAGGATTTTGTATATAATCATTAGTCATAATGCCATACGAAAGTCTAGTTCTGGGAAACAATGCCGAATGTGCTGCCTTTCACTGCAATAACTGTTAACAATCAGAAGATTCCCGGTGCACCCGTCCTGGTGGACTTTTGCCGTAACCGGTCCTGCAATGTAGTACGAATTCAGAAGAAACTTTGTCATTGATGAAGCAGTAAAGTACTTCTAAATAAAGACTGTCCTTATGAAATGTACGCCATTCCTCACAATGAAGAAATTTGATTGCTGTGGATCAATCATATCAACCGCAAAGACCACAAGCCAGTTTCTCAAGCTATGGTAAGTGAAATTCTGGGTCTGAAAAGTTTTAGTTTTTAATTACAACTGCATGCATCCGAACATTCAGGAAATTCGGATAATTCAAACTATATGTATGAATACCGAATTTATTTATTCATCACTTTGTATTTGAAAAAAGACTTGTTTTGTCTAGGGTAGGCGAGAATAACATACATAATTGAGAGGGTTGCCTCCCGTACGTGTACGAGTACTTCGACAAACGTTTGCTTTTAATGTACGGATCAGACTAGAATAAGAGCCAGGATTATTTGATTATTTCTTTTCTTCATATCATGTTATTATCTGCCCCAAACCCCGCATTGCTGTTTATCAGATTATGCAGTCTAGCCAAAAATATGCCAACAAAAAATGTGTTTTATTTTTAATATAAAAACCGACAGAATACTCAGAGACATATACAATGTCATACATGTATGTATACATGTATGTCTGTAAAATACATAAATAAATGAAATACTGATTAAATCATTAACCCCTTTCTTCTGAAAACACATGTTCATTCCTTTCCAAACAGAGTAGACCCAAATCTACCTAGGATTTAGGAGTGTCTGATCAAGATTAGCTGTTTGCTTCTGACATTATATAGACCGAATACCTTTACCTCCCTTGAAAAACTTACATTATAAAAATTGGCAAATTAATATATTAATGATTGTCTTTATTTCTTAATGATGTATGCTGTGCAAATTTCCACAATTTTTGCATTTTGAACTGACTTCAGTGTTGGAATCTATGTACCTTAACAGTTAACACTTATGTAAAGCTAAACAGCATGTCCAGTAAATAGTTGTTTGTGTCAAAAAATAGAAAAATGGATTGCTACGGAGACCAACGGAACAGCCTTCACTATTGGTCGGAATCTGTCGTAAGATTTAGATTTACATACCGGAAACAATCATTTGATGTATATGTATGCCAACAACCAGTGTCAGCCATTGTACATATGGTAACAACCTATTTAAAATTCAAAGCGTTGTTCAAAAATTGAACCGGAGTCATTCAGAACTTGGCCGAAGATGTCCGCTGATTTCCATACAAAATCCCCGTTTCTAAAAAGGAGGCTTCTTTTAAAGAATTTAGCAGTATTTGGATAGCGATAATATTTAGCTGAACAAATATATCATGTTGGGAAATGGGTTGTATTTTGTAAGCATTATTTTCATTGTATGTATATGTGTATACAGGTTCTGGTGTTGATTAATATGAAAAATGCATATAAAAATCTTTACTAAATATTGAACAGGTAAACAGTAAAGGATTAAAATCATTTATGTCTTATTAGAGACATATAGCATAGGTCTCCAGTTTCATTCAACTTCTATAGTATAAAGGAAGTAAAACTATGAAAAAGTATCTTCATATTCTCTGAACCCACCTCTGAGACAGATTTGCCCCTTAGGACCATTACACATGAATATCGTGACCAATTAGTACTCTTGTATTTACTGGATGAATGTTTGGACATGTAAACCTACTAGTAGTAACATATAGCCTCCACCAATTAGCAAGTACATCACACTATATAATCAAATTTCCAGTGGTACAACTCAAATAAATTTAAACTAATTCTTTTGTTAACCCTTTGCCTGCTAAGAAACTGGTATTTATAAATTTTGCAAACAGTATTGAACCAGATGAGAATCTGAGTAACTTCAAAAGGTTCAGCACTGGTCATTTTTTATGTAACATACTATTAAAAACAATAATGAAAACGCTACCGGTACTGCAGTGATAAGTTGGAATCTAATTTTGAGATTTAAAATGAAGATTGGAAAGAAAGAAATTACAATGCCGTATTTAAGTATAACACCAGTACAGAAATAAGATGGTTTCAGTATTGAACACACCATAGCACATCGAACACACCATAGCATTCTTTCAACACAAAGTACCTTTTTAACATCAAAATCTCAAACCTTCCTAATTGCAGAGACTTTGGTGAAATAGAAATAATTCAAGATATATTCTTTGGATCTTAAACCTTCCTAATTGCAGAGACTTTGGTGAAATAGAAACAATTCAAGATATGCTTTGGTCATGTCCAGAAACACAATTATTTTTGACAAACATTCAGCAGTGTTGGAAATTATGAAAATATAATATTTCTATGAATGGGAAGATATACCTGTTTGATTTAAATAATTCCTGGGCAGTGACTGAAATGACTATTTTACTAGAGAGTTGAGACAAAGCATGATGCAGCGGTATACATGACCAAAAAGAAAAGGAAAACTCTCATTAGTTTAAAAATTATCATTAAAAACAAAATAATAGCTAAATATAAAGCTCTGGAATACATAGCTACAATGAATAATTATCTTGAACAGTTTTGATTAAACATGGTCAAACTATTATAATCTTTTAAACATGTATCTACCCAAATACCTCGTAATGTGGTTTGTTAGATACATTTATTTCCCCCTATAAACCATTCCCTCATAGGCTATTTTCAGACCCAGCTTCAAATTGAACAAATCTACCCAAAAGTAGCATTTTACTAGAGAAAAGTAACATTTTTGAATTGTGTTGTTTTCAAAGCAGTGTGATAAATAGAGCGTTTGCTCCCATGGAACAATTGCTCTATGTATCACAATTGATTTCAAAAAGCAACTTTTACAGAGGCATCAAAAGGAGTCAAAATAAGTGAATGGGTTAAAAACTTTTTTTTATTATCATATACATAGAAACTCCTCATTAAAAATGTAATTGTACAACCATCAATATTGTTTTTTCTCAAAAAGAATGATTAAAATTTATTTCCTTGCTTTCAGCAACCCTCTTACTATTCAACCACAAGAGCCTATGGAATAACCAGATACAGCAGGTACTGGTAAAAAGCCCACTTTAGTTGTAAAAGCTCTCAGACGGTAGATGTTGTTTGCCTTGGACCACAGTTATTACTACAGTAGAAGGACTATAAATGTAAAAGTTCATTAGAATTTGGTGCTGAAATGTGGCAAGTGACTCCGAATCAAGATTTTGTACTGGCCTATAGTTTGACCGTGTTTCTCGCATTGCTCACAACTCTTTCTAAATATCGAGAAAAAGTGCCCTATAAACGGAGTGTCGAGATTAAGATAATTGCTGTACTTGTTAGATTAAGATTAGAATTTCTTCATTTATGTTTTAAAATAATGAGTGAAAGTCTGTGCACAAGCATGGAGCACATGTATCTATGGCCATAACACAAACAAATTTCTTATAGCAATTGCTCCAAATGGTTTTATTATAAACATTTCACCACTATTTGGAGGACAAGCCAATGGCAATTACATCACAAAACATTGTACATGTATGTAATGGTTTGGATTACCTCTTGCTAGGTGACAGTTTGCTGATTTACTATGATATCAGTGAAGAACTTTGTACCAGAAGAGTGAAATTAGACATACCAGCATTCATAAAAGGACATACCCATGGATGTGTTTGAGGAAGAAGTGACAGAATCTAGGAGAATACCAGCAAAATGCATACATGTTGAGAGGGCCATCATGCACATTAAATCATAGACTTGTTAACATGAAAAGTATGTACATGTGTAGAAGATGATTGAATTTTAACAAGTTGAAAATCAACCCTGGTGTCACTGGTAGTTATTCACCCTTTACCTGGTGAATATAACACTTTACTCCATGATTATTGATGTAAGAAATAAATAATAGATACATGTGTCATGAATATTAACCCTTTCCCTGGTGAATAACTGAATATTCATGTAGGAAATAATGACGTCATGAATATTAATAAGATTATTATAAGTGCATATGAACACAGGGCATTTGAGTCAGACAGAAGCTGTAGAATCAGATCTATATTACACCATAAGCAAACAGAGCAGACCCTGATCAGACGGCTGCTATAGGAGCCATCTGATCTGGATCTACTTGTTTGCAGATATGCCAAAATGTGCCTACATAAGGGAAAGGGTTATTTGTTTATTCCAAATTTCAGTGGCTATTGAATATTCATGAACAAAACCTTCATAATGAAAGTTGGAAGGTGGAACATTGCAGTCATATTAGAAAGTAAAAAAAACATCTATTAAATTCCATGAGCACACAGAGCAGATTCTGATCAGATGGCTCCTATAGGAGTCGTCTGATCTGGGTCTACTCTGTACATGTAAATGCATGAAAACACTTTACAGGAGGGAAAGGGTTAATTAGAATAATTATTATAGCACATGGACACAGGAAGTTTTGGCCATGGGCAGAAACTGTAGTATCATATATATGTTACAGTAGAAATTGCGACTCGGGAAAATCACTGATTCTCCTGGTAGTTGGGAATCCGAGGTGTAAAAAGTCGCTTATTTTTCGAGGTCCATGGCATTTTTTAGTAGAAATGTTTGAATACCATAATTGTGTTGCCAGATACTAATCATTTATGGTTTTGGCCCATGCCACTGCCAAAACCCTCTTTGAAGGTCAGAAACTAGGTCAAAGGTCAAATGAGTGCAAAAATGTAATAAAATCTCTATGTAGTATAACATAGCCGTAATTTTGACAATTTCAATACTTTTTTTGCATTTAATGTTTTAGCAATGTCTCCACAGTAAGTATAGAAATATTTATGGCGCATTTCAGGAAGTTTTGAGTGACCTGTGATGATTGCAAGTTCGGAAAATATCGTTTTAAATACATGTACGGTACATTATCATGAAATATATATACATAACTTTGATGCAAATCTGTGCAAGTTATAGTACCTCTTCACGCAGATGTATCATTTAGAGACGCCAGAAGATTAGTCTCTTATTGCCATGTAATCTCAGTGTAATATTGGTATGTTTTATCGTACACTATGTCTAATATTAGCTGTCTGTATCATTAGCGATTGAAACACCAAGCTCCTGGTGAGTATGGCGGTGTTTTTACATAATGAATTGAAATATTTTACCTACACCAGCAGCACCCATGGCAAAACCATTTCTACATTTGTGGGGACATGAATATTCCGGATATTGATTGGCCATTTTAACAGTTACTGGCCATAGGTACCCACTCTAACTCAACAATGATCTCATAGGCATATTCAGTGCCGCTGGCTATGAGTAACCTTCTCTATCCGTGATGACAACAATATATGTTATTGCCACAAACAATAACTAGTTATCAGATATACCTCAATACCTGGAATAAGTGAGTATGTCGTAGTTCTGACAAACATATACATGTATTTCTTTCACGAAGGAAGCCTATCCCACATCATGTCCACCCTTCGAAAGAGACTAGCACATGTTCTATGTCCATCAAAATGGCTGAGTTTGCAGCACACTTTGAAAATCAGTTCCTTTACGAATCTGTACTCTATGTGACATCCCCCAGGTTCAGTCAGCCATGGTGCAACTCAATCACCCGCCGTTTCTCACGAAAGAAGAAATGTGCGTACAAATATTGCTGCGGACCAAGGTACAGAAGGACTGGCGCATATACAAGGGGCTACAGAAAACTTGCAAAGAAGTTCAAGGAAGCTCAAGGTCATGATGGGTATGTGATTGACTTAGTGACAGATACCAGCTGTAAGAAGCTTTACACTTTTGTTAGGAGCAAGGCAAGAAATGTGACAGCTCGGGAATAGCACCACTGAAGAATGGTGCCATTAACAATGTTGATACACAAATCAAAGTTAAAATACTGCACCAGTAGTTCTCTGTCTTTACACATGAGGACCTATCTCTCATTTGTGCTGTTTGAGAGTATCCTTATTCGAATGCCCTTCATATTCATGTCACGATAACTGGTGTCTGCAAGCTTCTTAACGGCCTTAATCTCCACAAAGCTACCTGTCCAGACACCATCTTATCATGGTTCTTGAAAGAGATGGCACATTCACTGGCTCCTGTTCTTGTACTGATCTTCCAGGCCTTACTACCAGGATAATGTCCCCAGTGATTGGAAGATTTCATGTTAATCCTATATACAAGACAATGGTCAAGAATAACCCCTTCAAACTATTGACCTATGTCCCTAAATTCTGTCACATGTAAGATTCTGGAATACATCATACACAGTAACCTGGTTTTACCATTACATCATCAACCCATGCCAGCATGGAAGCAGCGCTTCTGTGAGACACAACTAATCAACATGGTCAATGACCTTGTGTCAGGTCTGGACCAGTCCTATCAGATTGACGCAAACGTTTGACAAAGTGTCTTACAGACACCTTCTTCTTAAGCTCCAACACTACGATGTGTATTGCAAAATGCTTGATTGTATCCAACAAGTCACGCTGGAAGGTGTTTCCTCTGAGTCAGTACCGATAGCATCAAGTGTTCATCAATGTGCTGTTCTCAGTCCTTTCCTTTCCATCGCATGCAATGATGACCACACGGACCACACTCTTCATTTCGACTCTTTGCTGATGCCTCACTTTTGTGCCGAGTCAATAGAAGACGTCTTCCAGAATGATATCGGCAGTCTGTAGAAAAGGGAAGAGACTGGGTTCGATGCAGAGAAGTGCTAGGTCCTGCTTATCACCAACAAGACCAGTTATACTGTCCATAGCATGACACGGAAGACAACAAAGAAGGCAAAATAACTTGGGACATAACTGTCTTTTAAATTGTCTTGAAAATCCCAAGTCGATATGGTAATAAAGGAGGCAAATTGATCCACATCCGTTCTAAGCGGGAACCTTGGATCCTCCCAAAAGTCAACCAAAGAGGCATGTTACAAACGCCTGATCAGTTGCAGGTTAGATGTACATCTTTTGTTTAGGATCCACACACCAAGGCCATGACCAAATCATGTGGAGATGGTCCAACGTAGAGCTACCATATTTGTAATTTTGCATTATTGCAAAACAAGTGATCAACGTTGGTGCCATGCTCAATACGATTTGCTCAAACAGAGACAGAAACAAGTAAAGGCCGTAATGTTCTATAGGTTTGTAAATTATTTTGTTGCAGCTGACGCCCCACCTTCCGACGCCCTTACGGTGCACATACAAGAGGCCATTCCTTAAGATTCGTTCCAAGGTTTTGCAGGACCAATCTCCTGAGGGAATATTTCTTCCACTCTGCTGTCAACATCATCTGGAACAAGCTACCACAACATCAAGTGATAGCTCCCAACTTTCCAGGTTAAGGTTTTAGACGTCATGTACTCTTCTTCTGTTTGCAAGGTTTTAACCTGTTGTTTTTTTGACTTGCACGTTGGACCCTCCTTCACCTATGTGCATATCACAATGGTGCGAGTATGCCTGCTTTAAAGTGGCCAAGCATGGCAAAATAAGAAGCAGAAGACACAAACACAGAGTTGATGTAGTATACTTGTATTGCAGTATTCTACAGATACATTTGAATAACGTCATTCAAGACAAGTGCAGACATGAGTTGTCCCATCTGCCATCAAATCATGACAAGGTGGATACATGGCTTGGATGCTGCTAGAAAGCGGCCAAGGCTGGATAGTTGTCAAATGCCAAGATTTGGATGTACTGCTTGTACTGATACATGTATACCTTCTTGGACCTTTAGGCACTGACGTCTGAATGATGGCTGGGAAAAACAAAATTGTATTTTCCTCAAGTTATCTCAAGATGTCTGCCGGAACATGCCAGGGTATCATGCAATAACTGGATGTAACATAACCCTTGCTTTCACTAGAATCGGAAAGAAGACCTGTTGGAAGAAATATTTTACATGTTCGATCTGCTTTCAGATATTTGAAGAGATGCACTGTTAGACAAGGCACAAACGTTTGATGTATGGTGTCTGAATGTAGAACCCATTGATGATTCAAGAATTTCACAATATGGTTAACGTAGAGAAAACATTTGAACTGGTTCCACCAACAAAGGATGTACTAGAACTGAAAATTTCAAGAGCAAACTATCAAGCTGCTATATGGATCTGAGTTGATGGATACAGAAATTAATGTTATTGATACTAACACATAGCACGATGGTGCTGAACCTTTATAAGTGGTTTGGAAATGTACCTACTGCACTTGATGCTTGCATTGAACAAGTTATGGGTGCAAAACCAAGTGCAAATCTATTCGCTGTAAATGCTTCAAAGTAGCTTAAAAACACACTAACATGTGTTTGCGATGGTGTTAATTGTACCAACCAAGAAAATATCCATAAAAATATAGTGAATTATTTAGTTACTTTAAACAGAGCTGAAAGTTTTGTTTAGGTCTTCATTTACCCCACCCACTTTACTTTAAGAAGTATGTGTGCATAATATATAGCTGGTATGACTGCAAAGTTTGTTTTTTCAGTAGCAGTCTGTCTCACCTTTATTTTAACGTAATTTATTTTTGTTAAATAGCAATAATGACGAAGACATGACATCATGTATCATCGTTATATGTTGGTTTTAATGATTTTTTACTGTTTTTTATGTTCTCATTAATATTCATGAATATTCAGACAGTATATTTTACAAAAGTAAGTGCAAATTAAAGGCCAATGTTTAACCTTCATTTTGGTACCATGTTTGTTATTTTACACCTAAGATTGATAAAGATATAATAATTTCTCAAATAACGTATATAAAATATGCACTTAGTTGACCTTTGACCTAATTAAGATTTTCAGGTGGCATGGGGTAGTTTCTGATTACTCAGACATCAAACATTACATATCCTTTGCGATGATGTTAATTGTACAAACCAAGAAAATATCCATAAAAATATCGTGAATTAATTAGTTACTTAAAACAGAACTGAAAGTTTTGTTTAGGTGTTCATTTACCCCACCCACTTTACTTTAAGAAGTATGCGTGCATAATATATAGCTGGTATGACTGCATACAGTTTTTTTTCAGTAGCAGTCTGTCTAACCTTTATTTTAACGTGATTTATTTTTTGTTAAATAGCAATAATGACAAAGACATGACATCATGTATCATCGTTACATGTTAGTTTTAATGATTTTTTACTGTTTTTTGATGTTCTCATTAATATTCATGAATATTCAAACAATATATTTTACACAAAGTAAGTGCAAATTAAAGGCCAATGTTTAACCTTCATTTTGGTACCATGTTTGTTATTTTACACCTAAACTTGATAAAGATATAATGATTTCTCAAATAACGTATATAAAATATGCACTTAGTTGACCTTTGACCTAATTAAGAGAAACAAGGGCAAATTTTCAGGTGGCATGGGGCAGTTTCTGATTACTCAGACATCAAACATTACATATCCAGTGCATGCCAAATTCTACTATTTAATGCCATGGCTCGACACATTTTCCTCAGTTGGATGCCCAACTATGGGACACATTGCGATAGCAGTCTCCCCTAGGAGAAACTCCAATCCTCTTTTTAAATCATTCATAATCATGTTTTGTTTGTCATGTTCTCAATATAGACTAGTGATCTTAAAATAATAATATTCTTCAAGTAGAATTGTACATTTTCCTAGAAAAACTAAAGAGTCATATTTAAAAGTAATAATAATTCTTTCCAGTAGAATTGTGAATTTCCATGTCAGATAGAATTACAGTTTGTCATTGACAGACTGTGATCGGAATCTGTACCATTAGAATCGTCGATTGTCCTTAAGATGTATTAGGATCAGAGTCTCTCCTAGGAGAGATTGTGATCGCAATCTGTCCTAGGAAAATTGAGGATTGTCCTGAATCGCAGTTTCTACTGTATAAATATATATAGTTTGTCATAAGCATTTTCAGAGCAGACCCTGATTAGATGGCTCTTATGGAGATGTGAAAAAGTATTTGATTTTATATGAGTGAAAGGGTTATACTGGGCAATAATTATTATTCAAAGAACATAATGTAGTTTTGTTATTTGTACAATTAAATTCTTATCTACATCCAGATGTTTTTGTTTATTCACAAGTACTTAGTACTCCAAATTTTATTATCTTATTCCAGAATGAAATTTCTAAACAAGGGCTTTCAGAACAGATTTCCTTACAAAATGTTCTGAAAATTAAAAAAAAAGTTATGACATTTGAAGTTTGGTTAAAATGTCCGTCATTAAACTCTGGTATTTAAATATTTTGACCCTGATGAACTAAAATGTCATAACTTTTTATTAGCTCACCAGAGCACAAAGTGCTCAGGGTGAGCTTTTGTGATCGCCTGATGTCCGTCATCCGTCGGCGTGCGTCGTCCGTCGTCAGTCGACAACAATTTGAACCTTTAAAAATCTTCTCTTCTGAATCTACAGGGTTCTTAGCTTTCATCTTTGGCACATAGTATCATCTTTAGGTCCTCTACAAAAGTTATATAAATTATGGCCCTGGGGTCAATATTGGCCCCGCCCCAGGGGTGCCTTGTTTTCAATAGAAACATATAGTAAAACTTTGAAAATCTTCTCCTCTGAAACCAGAAGGTTCTCAGCTGTCATATTTGGCACATAGCATCATCATGTTCAGGTCCTCTACAAAAGTTATATAAATTATGGCACTGGGGTAAAAATTGGCCCCGCCCCAGGGGTGCCCTGTTTTCAATAGAAACATATGGTAAAACTTTGAAAACCTTCTCCTCTGAAACCAGAAGGTTCTCGGCTTTCATATTTGGCACATAGCATCATGTTCAGGTCCTCTACAAAAGTTATATAAATTATGGCCCTGGGGTCAAAATTAGCCCCGCCCCAGGGGTGGGCCCTTTTCAATAGAAACAAATAGTGAAATCTTTGAAAATCTTCTTCTCTGAAACTGGGAGGCTTTCAGCTTTCATATTTGGCACATAGCATCATGTTCAAGTCCTCTACAAAAGTTATATAAATTATGCCCCTGGGGTCAAAATTGGCCCCGCCCCAGGGGTGGGCAGTTTTCAATCGAAACAAATAGTGAAATGTTTGAAAATCTTCTTCACTGAAACTGGAAGGCTCTCAGCTTTCATATTTGGCACATGGCATCATGTTCAGGTCCTCTACAAAAGTTATATAAATTATGGCCCCGGGGTCAAAATTGGCCCCGCCCCAGGGGTGGTCAGTTTACAATAGAAACAAATAGTGAAATCTTTGAAAACCTTCTTCTCTGAAAGTGGAAGGCTCTCAGCTTTCATATTTGGCACAGTGCATCATGTTCAGGTCCTCTACAAAATTTGTATAAATTATGGCCCTGGTGTCAAAATTAGGCCCGCCCCAGGGGTGGGCCATTTTCAATAGAAACAAATAGTGAAATCTTTGAAAATCTTCTTTTCTGAAACTGGGAGGCTCTCAGCTTTCATATTTGGCACATAGCATCATGTTCAGGTCCTCTACAAAAGTTATATAAATTATGGCCCTGGGGTCAAAATTGGCACACCCCAGGGGTGGACAGTTTTCAATAGAAACAAATAGTGAAATTTTGAAAATCTTCTACACTGAAACTGGAAGGCTCTCAGCTTTCATATTTGGCACATAGCATCATGTTCAGGTCCTCTACAAAAGTTATATAGATTATGGCCCCGGGGTCAAAATTGGTCCCGCCCCAGGGGTGGGCAGTTTTCAATAGAAACAAAAAGTGAAATCTTTGAAAACCTTCTTCTCTGAAAGTGGAAGGCTCTCAGCTTTCATATTTTGCATAGGGCATCATGTTCAGGTCCTCTACAAATGTTATATAAATTATGGCCCTAGGGTCAAAATTGGCCCTGCTCCAGGGGTGGGCAGTTTTCAATAGCAACAAATAGTGAAATCTTTGAATATCTTCTCTGAAACTGGAAGGTTCTCAGCTTTCATATTTTGCACATAGCATCATGTTCAGGTCCTGTACAAAAGTTATATATAAATTATACCCCAGGGGTCAAAATTGGCCCCGTCCCAGGGGTAGCCAGCTTTCAATAGGAACATATAGTGAAAACTTTGAAAATCTTCTCGTCTGAAACTGGAAGGTTCTCAGCTTTCATATTTGACACATAGCATCACGTTCAGGTCCTATACAAAAGGTATATAAATTGTGTCGCTTGGGTCAAAATTAGCCACGCCCCAGGGGCAGGCTGTTTTTCTATAGAAACATATAGTGAAAACTTTGAAAATCTTCCTCCCTGATTGTCTGGTGAGCGCTTCAGGGCCATTCTGGCCCTCTTGTTATTAAAAGTATATTTCATGAAATTTGTAATCAATGCTACAAAACTAAAATAGTTTGGTAGAATTATGTCAAATGATTTCTTTTAACTTTGCTAGTATGGGAATCATCCGCTTAACTTTTTATTTTTCTAAACTAAATGTCACATTTAAGTAGTTTAATATACCACCTGTATCAGTCATTGTCACTTATGTTTACAGCTAACCATGAAATTAATATTAATAATTTCCCTGTTGAAAATTCATGTTTGAAATAATGACATGAATATTTATTAGCTGATTTAGTAATAATGACACATATACACAGGATTGTTTGGTATTGGTAAACTAGTAGAGTCTGGTCCATTGTAATTCCATATGCAAACATAGCAGACCCTGATTAGATGTATTTGGTTTAGACCAGTTATGTGTCAAAGGTAATTTTCTCCTAAATTTGATGTTGGCAATTACTTTTGACTTTGGTACAAATGAGACTTTATATTTGGCATTCAGCAAGCATATGCATCTCATAACATTGCATCTTTTAAGTGGTACCTGGTCATGGTCAAAGGTTGAGTGTCATTCTCCTGTAACTTTAACTGCAGCCGTAACATTGGCTTTTCATTTTGAACCAGTAGAGACCAAATACTTAATATTTTACGTGCTCATGCATCTCATAAAGCTGGGTGGATTAACCCATGTCCTCATATAAACGCCCTTTCATGCACTGGCAAACCTAGTAGATCCAGATCAGACGTTTATTTAGTTTCTAAAATGGCTAAGTTTCACCTTCCATATTTCATTATAACTGTTTTGGTCAAGGTCAAAAATATTTTCTCCATAAATCTAAATATGGCTATATTTAGCTGAAACTAGTAGAGATGAAGACTTGGTTGTTGCTGTGCTTCTGCATCCCATGAAGCTGCATCTTTAACCCTTTCTTCGACCATAAATATGCCTTTCTATGCCTATTGCAAACAGTGTAGAACCAGACCTGATCATAGTCTGCTCTGTTTGCTTATGGTATAATATAGAAATGATTCTGCAGTTTCTGTCCAGTTGTTCAAAGCTGCATTTAACACCCAAACCAAATATTTAATTTGATCTATGTTGACCCAATCCTCAGTACTTTCAGTACTTTGATTTGCCCGGGGGTAATGATTTGACAATCTTTGTAGAGGACCATTAGATCATGCTATATTCCAAATAACAAAGGTCTAGGCCTTACAGTTTCAGGGAAGAAGATTTTTAAAGATTTTCCTATGAAAAATTGATAAGCCCCGGGGCTGGGCCATTTTTGGCTGGGGGGTTATAATATGACCAATCTTTGTAGAGGACTATCAGATCATGCTAAATTCCAAATATCAAAGGTCTAGGCCTTTCAGTTTCAGAGAAGAAGATTTTTAAAGAGTTTCCTATGAACAAGAGGGCCAGAATGGCCCTGACATCGCTCACCAGACAATCAGAGGAGAAGGTTTTCAAAGTTTTCACTAAATGTTTCTATTGAAAACTTAACACCCTAGGGGCGGTGCCAATTTTGACCCCAGGGACACAATTTATATAACTTTTGTAGAGGACCTGAACATGATGCTAAAAGAATGTAGTGAAATAATGGATAGAGCATTAGACCACTGGAACTTGTATTCTTTGGATGCTAGAGGCGGATTCTCCCACCACTAATGACCTATGCAAACTGTTTGGATCCAGATCAGGCCCCACATAATGTGGGGCCTGATCTGATATCCAAATTGTTTGTAAATGAGACTGAACTTCTGAAAAACTTAGAAAGAAAGTGTGTAGTGGGATTCTCCCGCCACTAATGACCTATGCTATATTCCAAATAACAAAGGTCTAGGCCTTACAGTTTCAGGGAAGAAGATTTTTAAAGATTTTCCTATGAAAAACTGATAAGCCCCGGGGCTGGGCCATTTTTGGCTGGGGGGTTATAATTTGACCAATCTTTGTAGAGGACTATCAGATCATGCTAAATTCCAAATATCAAAGGTCTAGGCCTTTCAGTTTCAGAGAAGAAGATTTTTAAAGATTTTCCTATGAACAAGAGGGCCAGAATGGCTCTGACATCGCTCACCAGACAATCAGAGGAGAAGATTTTCAAAGTTTTCACTAAATGTTTCTATTGAAAACTTAACATCCTAGGGGCAGTGCCAATTTTGACCCCAGGGACACAATTTATATAACTTTTGTAGAGGACCTGAACATGATGCTAAAAGAATGTAGTGAAAGAATGGATAGAGCATTAGACCACTGGAACTTGTATTCTTTGGATGCTAGAGGCGGATTCTCCCACCACTAATGACCTATGCAAACAGTTTGCATCCAGATCAGGCCCCACATAATGTGGGGCCTGATCTGATATCCAAATTGTTTGTAAATGAGACTGAACTTCTGAAAAACTTAGATAGAAAGTGTGTAGTGGGATTCTCCCACCACTAATGACCTATGCAAACAGTTTGGATCCAGATCAGGGCCAACATAATGTGGTTCCTGATCTGATATCCAAACTGTTTGTCAATGAGACTGAACTTCTGAAAAACTTAGAAAGAAAGTGTGTAGTGGGATTCTCCCACCACTAATGACCTATGCAAACAGTTTGGATCCAGATCAGGGCCAACATAATGTGGTGCCTGATCTGATATCCGAACTGTTTGTCAATGAGACTGAACTTCTGAAAAACTCAGAAAGAAAGTGTGTAGTTAGGATAACTTGTGAATATGCTGCAGACAACAATTTAGCAGATCACAAAATTACCCAGCATGCAAAGAGTTAAGCTGAAATTCACAACAGATATGCTCTATATTGATAGCTGGTAGCTTAATGCAGGACAGAGATATGAAAAAAGCTTTAAGAGTGTTCTGCATTTTGAGAATTATCCACAGTTTTCTCAATCTTAAATGAGTGTGTGTTATTTGTCTAAACACAATTTCTACTCTACTGATCAGGCTAAGGGTGATTATATAAGAACTCCCACTGACTGGTCTCAGCTAAGAGTGATATTAAGGAGAAACCTTTAGAATGTAGTTTCTGGTGTAAAGAAGTATATACACACAGGGCAGGGCCAATTTTAACCCCAGAACTATGATACTTATAAAACTCATAAAGTTATGCTAAGTAAATCTATACACCAAATATCTAAGCTCTGGGACATGTAGTTTCTGACAAGAATATGTTTAAAGTTTTTCCTATGCATAACTAGTGATCCCATAGGCTGTTTACGCAGTCAGCTACAAAAAACTGGCAATCCCTGGGGTGGGACCAATTTTGACCCTAGGGACATAATTTATATAACTTTTGTAGAAGTCCTGAAGTTGAAGCTATGTGCCAAATATGAAAGCTGAGGACCTTCTAGTTTTAGAGGAGATGATGTTCAAAGTTTTCACTATATGTTTCTATTGAAAACTGAAAACCCCTGGGGCAGGGCCAATTTTGACCCCAGGGGTATAATTTATATAACTTTTGTAGAGGACCTACATATGATGCTATGTGCCAAAGATGAAAGCTGAGACCCCTGTAGTTTCAGAGGAGAAGAACTTTAAAGGTTCAAATTGTTGACGACGAACGACGCACGCCGGACATCAGGCGATCACAAAAGCTCACCCTGAGCACTTTGTGCTCTGGTGAGCTAAAAACTGATAAGCCCTTGGGCGGGGCCATTTTTGGCCTGGGGGTAATGATTTGACAATCTTTGTAGAGGACCATTAGATCATGCTATATTCCAAATAACAAAGGTCTAGGCCTTACAGTTTCTGGGAAGAAGATTTTGAAAGATTTTCCTATGAAAAACTGATAAGCGCCGGGGCAGGGCCATTTTTGGCCCGGGGATCATAATTTGAACAATCTTTTTTTTTTTTTTTTTTTTTTTTTTAAAAGAGTCCTGTTGTAATGTCGTATACACAGCTACCGAATGACATAACGGTATACAGTTTAAATGAATATTCATATGGCAAGAGGTTTAAACTTCCTACTGGAAACAAGAGTAAAAGTAAAAGACCTAGTTATAGTCTACTTTCAGTCCGAATGACCGCTCAGCCGACTGTACATTTACTCCCCTGGTCATTGAGTCATTGACCTACAATATTGAGCACTGCTAACATATGGCGCAATCATGCAGCCGCAGTACCGGTGAGTGACCCTCACAGGTACCAATTTTAACCCCTGGGTGGAGAGTATGTGCGGGTAGGAGACACGGAAAAGCGTCTCTGAAATTTCCGGGTGGGACCGGGATTTGAACCCCGGACCTCCGGACTGATAGTCAAGCGCGTTACCACTAGACCACCGCCACCTAGAGTACCGCATACGGTACATAATACGCCCCCTTGCAAACTTTCTCTGATTCAACATGCCTTATAAGTCTTGACATTTTCTAATCTGTGCTTCAGATCTTGATTTCCATATTAAGGTGATACTATTTTTTAAACAAGAGCTGTCCGCAGACAGCGCGCTCCACTTTCTTTAGTGCTGGATAGTGTAGTGGAAGTCTAAGTCAGAAAGGGGAGATAACTATAGCAAATTAATTTTAGGGTTATCTGCCCTTGTAAAATAGGTCCCCCTTGTAATAGTTAACATGTATACCAAAGTTGAACCAAATATCTTGGACAGTTTCTGAGACATGGACCTGAACATAAAACTTAACCAACAATGAAAATTCTAAGTCGAAAAAGGGGCATAACTATGGCAAAATTACTTTTAGGGTTACCTACCCTTGTGAAATGGGTTCCCCTTGTGATAGTAAACATACATACCAAATATGATCCAAATATCTTTGATGGTTTCTGAGAAAAGGACCTTAACAAAAAGGTTAACCAATGCCGACGCCGACGAGAGGGTCATGACAATAGCTCCACTTTTTGAAAAAGTGGAGCTAACAAATGAAGTGAATATCTTCTTAAACAAGATGTGTTTGTGAAACACTATGCCCCCTCGATATGATATTTGACCCTGACGGATGACCTTGATCTTGACATGTCACCCCTCAAACTGTGCAGCTTCATGGGGTACACATGCATACCAAATATCAAGTCTGTATCTCTACTGGTTCAAAAGTTATGGCCAATGTTAAAGTTGGTAACCTTTGACCATGAAGGATGACCTTGACATGTCACCCCTCAAACTGTGCGGCTTCATGAGATACACATGCATAGCAGTATCAAGGCTGTTTATCTACTGGTTCAAACGTTATGGCCAATATTAATGTTGGTGACCTTTGACCTTCAAAGATGACCTTGACCTTGACATGTCACCCTTCAAACTGTGCAGCCAAATGAGAAACACATGTACATTTGTATACCAACTATCAAGTCTGTATCTCTACTGGTTCAAAAGTTATGGCCAATGTTAAAGTCAGTAAACTTTTACCCTGAAAGATAACCTTGACCTTGACATGTCCCCCCCAAAAAAACTGTGCAGCTTCATGAGATACAAATGTATACCAAATGTCAAGTTTGTATCTCTACTGGTTCAAAAGTTATGGCCAATGTTAAAGTCTGTGACCTTTTACCCTGAAAGATGACCTTGACCTTGACATGTCACCCCTAAACTGTGCAGCTTCATGAGATACACATGCATACCAAATGTCAAGTCTGTATCTACAGGTTCAAAAGTTATGGCCAATGTTAAAGTCGGTGATTTGACCCATATGTTTGACCTCTGACCTTTCAGGATGACGTTGACCTTGACATGTCACCCCTCAAAATGTGCAGCTTCATGAGATACACAAGCATGCCAAATATCAAGTCTCTATCTCTACTGGTCCAAAAGTTATGGCCAATGTTAAAGTCAGTGATTTGACCCATATATTTGACCACTGACCTTTAAGGATGACCTTGACATGTCACCCCTCAAAATGTGCGGCTTTATGAGATACATATGCATGCCAAATATCAAGTCTCTATCTGTACTGGCTCAAAAGTTATGATCAATGTTAAAGTTACAGACAAAGAAACAGACAATTTGAGCTTTGACCCTGAAGGATGACCTTGACCTTGTAATGTCACCCCCTCAAAATGTGCAGCTTCATAAGATACACAAGCATGCCAAAAATCAAGTCTCTATCTCTACTGGTCCAAAAGTTATGTCCAATGTTAAAGTCGGTGATTTGACCCATATATTTGACCTCTGACCTTGAAGGATGACATTGACCTTGACATGTCACCCCTCAAAATGTGCGGCTTTATAAGATACATATGCATGCCAAATATCAAGTCTTTATCTGTACTGGCTCAAAAGTTATGACTAATGTTAAAGTTGCGTTAAAGTTACAGACAAAGAAACAGACAATTTGAGCTTTGACCCTAAAGAATGACCTTGACCTGTCACCCCTCAAAATGTGCAGCTATATGAGATACACAAGCATGCCAAATATCAAGTCTCTATCTCTACTGGTCCAAAAGTTATGGCCAATGTTAAAGTCGGTGATTTGACCCATATATTTGACCTCTGACCTTCAAGGATGACCTTGACCTTAACATGTCACCCCTCAAAATGTGCGGCTTTATGAGATACATAGGCTTGCCAAATATCAAGTCTCTATCTGTACTGGCTCAAAAGTTATGACCAATGTTAAAGTTGCTGACAAACAGACAAACGGACAAACAGACAAACAGACAGGGCAAAAACAATATGCCCCCCAGATCAGATCTGGGGGGCATAATAAAAAAGTTACAGCTAATCCTCATTTTTGCAGATTTTTGAAAAGTGCAACGGCCATAACTCTGTAAAGACAAACTGAATGAACCTCAAAATAAACTCAGCTTCAAATTTTGTTCCTTAAAACATTTGTATTAAGTTTCATTTATATCATTTTAATAGTTTTCCCAGAAAACAACAGACAAACTACAAGTTGACCGACTAACAAAGCAACGAACACACGAAGTTCAAGGACCATAACTTTAGAATAAAATGACATATCAAAACCCCCGCAATATATGTGAAAATTCACATTAAGGTTTAACCATATAAAAAAATTGAAGTAAATATCATTTCAAATGAAAAAGTTATGGCCATCCTCGTATTTGCATAGATTTGCATTATTTTTTTAAGTGCAAGGGCCATAACTCCAAAACAACAAATCAAATGATCCTCAGAATCGACTCAGCTTCAGGTCTTGATGCATTAAACATGTGTATGAAGTTTCATTAATATCTGTCAAACAGTTTTGCCAGAAAATAGCGGACAAACTATTTGCATATATTTGCATTTTTTTTAAGTAAAAGGGCCATAACTCCGAAATGAAAAACCAAATAAACCTTAAAATCAACTCAGCATCAGATCTTGATGCATTAAACATTTTTGTGAAGTTTCATTAATATCGCTCAAATAGTTTTCCCAGAAAACAGAGGACAAACTATTTGCATTATTTTTTAAGGACAAGGGCCATAACTCTGAAATGAAAAATCAAATGATCCTCAGAATCAATTGAGTATCAGATCTTGATGCATTAAATATTTGTGTGAAGTTTCATTAATATCTCTCAAATAGTTTTCCCAGAAAACAGAGGACAAACTATTTGCATATTTTTTAAGGACAAGGGCCATAACTCTGAAATGAAAAATCAAATGAACATCAGAGTCAACTCAGCTTCAGATCTTGATGCATTAAACATTTGTGTGAAGTTTCATTAATATCTCTCAAATAGTTTTCCCAGAAAACAGCGGACAAACTATTTGCATATTTTTTAAGGACAAGGGCCATAACTCCGAACCGACAAACAAATGAACCTCAGAATCTACTCAGCTTCAGATCTTGATGCATTAAACATTTGTGTGTGAAGTTTCATTAATATCTCTCAAATAGTTTTCCCAGAAAACAGCGGACAAACTATTTGCATGTATTTGCATTATTTTTTAAGTAAAAGGGCCATAACTCCGAAACAACAAATCAAATGAACCTCAGAATCGACTCAGCTTCAGACCTTGATGCATTAAACATTTGTGTGAAGTTTCATTAATATCTCTCAAATAGTTTTCCCAGAAAACAGCGGACAAACTATTTGCATATTTTTTAAGGACAAGGGCCATAACTCCGAACCGACAAATCAAATGAACCTCAGAATCGACTCAGCTTCAGATCTTGATGCATTAAACATTTGTGTGAAGTTTCATTAATATCTCTCAAATAGTTTTCCCAGAAAACAGCGGACAAACTATTTGCATGTATTTGCATTATTTTTTAAGTACAAGAGGGCCATGAGGCCCTGAAGCGCTCACCAGACAAACAGAGGAGAAGATTTTCAAAGTCTTCACTATATGTTTCTATAGAAATCTAGCCTGCCCTGGGGCGTGGCTAATTTTGACCCAGGCGGCACAATTTATATAACTTTTGTAGAGGACCTGAACATGATGCTATGTGCCAAATATGAAAGCTGAGAACCTTCCAGTTTCAGAGAAGAAGATATTCAAACATTTCACTATTCGTTTCTATTGAAAACTGCCCACCCCTGGGGCGGGGCCAATTTTGACACCAGGGCCATAATTTATATAACATTTGTAGAGGACCTGAACATGATGATATGTGCCAAATATGAAAGCTGAGCGCATTCCAGTTTCAGAGGAGAAGGTTTTCAAAGATTTCATTATTTGTTTCTATTGAAAACTGCTCACCCCTGGGGCGGGCCAATTTTGACCCCGGGGCCATAATTTATATAACTCTTGTAGAGGACCTGAACATGATGATATGTGCCAAATATGAAAGCCGAGAGCCTTCCAGTTTCAGTGAAGAAGATTTTCAAAGATTTCACTATTAAGTGTTTCTATTGAAAATTGCCCACCCCTGGGGCGGGGCCAATTTTGACCCCAGGGCCATAATTTATATAACTTTTGTAGAGGACCTGAACATAATGCTATGTGCCAAATATGAAAGCTGAGAGTCTCCCAGTTTCAGAGAAGAAGATTTTCAAAGATTTCATTATTTGTTTCTATTGAAAACTGCCCACCCCTGGGGCGGGGCTAATTTTGACCCCAGGGCCATAATTTATATAACTTTTGTAGAAGACCTGAACATGATGCTATGTGCCAAATATGAAAGCTAAGAACCTTCTGGTTTCTGAGGAGAAGATTTTCAAAGTTTTACAATTTGTTTCTATTGAAAACAAGGCACCCCTGGGGTGGGGCCAATTTTAACCCCAGGGCCATAATTTATATAACTTTTGTAGAGGACCTAAAGATGGTACTATGTGCCAAAGATGAAAGCTGAGAACCCTGTAGATTCAGAGGAGAAGATTTTTAAAGGTTGAAATTGTTGACGACTGACGACGGACGACTGACGACGGACGACGGACGATGCACGCCAACGGACGACGGACATCAGGCAATCACAAAAGCTCACCCTGAGCACTTTGTGCTCTGGTGAGCTAAAAAGGGCCATAACTCCGAAACGACAAATCAAACTAGAGGTTTTTGTCACAAAAACGGATGTCTCCCCTCAAATAAAAACAGTATGTAAAGGGAAATCACTAAAAATGATATGGACTTGATGATTGATACTTCCCCTCATTATGCGCTTTCCACACTACATTTTTCAAGAAGAAAATGATAACAGCTAATAACTTCAAAAATATTGATACCAGAGTTATGGCCCTTGTGCATGACGCTTACTTTCATCATGCTCTTTCCATAAATGAAATGTCATTCCAATAGCATCAGTCGAACAGGAGTTATTGATCGGACAAAAAATGTAACAAAGGGCAATAACTCCAAAAGTATTGAAGCCAGAGTTATGGCCTTTGTTCATGACACTTTCTCTCATCATGTTCTTTCTATGTATAAAGTTATCATTTGGACAAAAAAGCGTTAAACAAATGTACACGGGGCAATAACTTTCAATTTATTGAAGCCAGAGTTAAGGACATTATGCATGACACTTTCTCTTATCATGATCAATCCATGTATGAAGTTTCACTCCAATGGCATGTGCTGTATAGGAGTTATCATCCTGACAAAAAATTGTGTGTTTTTTTACAAAGGGCAATAACTCCAATATTAGTGAAGCCAGAGTTATGGACCTTGACCAGAGTTCTTATCATGATCAATCCATGTATGAAGTTTCAATCCAATGGCATGAGCCATATACGAGTTATCGCCCGGACAAAACATTTGTTGAAACAATTACAAGGGCAATAACTCCATTAGTAATGAAGCCAGAGTTATGGACCTTGTGTATGACACTTCCTCTTATCATCATCTTTCCATATATGAAGTTTCAATCCAATGGCATGAGCCATATAGGAGTTATCGTCCGGACAAAAAAGTGTGCATTTTTTTTACAAGGGGCAATAACTCCTATATTAATGAAGCCAGAGTTATGGACCTTGTGCATGACACTTCCTCTGATTATGCTCTTTCCATATATGAAGTTTCAATCAACTGGCATCAGGCATATTGAAGTTATCGTACGGACAAAAAAGTGTGATTTTTTTTTACAAGGGGCAATAACTCCTATATTAGTGAAGCCAGAGTTATGGACCTTGTGCATGACACTTCCTCTCATTATGTTCTTTCCATATATGAAGTTTCAATCAACTGGCATCAGGCATATTGAAGTTATCGTCCGGACAAAAAGTGTGACGGACAGACAGACAGACAGACAGACGGACAGACGGACAGACAGACAACTCTCACGAAAACAATATGTCTCCCCCATATAAATATGGGGGGGAGACATAATGAACCTCAGAATCGACTCAGCTTCAGATCTTGATGCATTAAACATTTCTGTGAAGTTTCATTAATATCTCGCAAATAGTTTTCCCAGAAAACAGCTGACAAACTATTTGCATATTTTTTAAGGACAAGGGCCATAACTCTGAAATGAACAAGAGGGCCATGATGGCCCTGAAATCGCTCACCAGAGGGAAAGATTTTTAAAGTTTTAACTACAAACATGTATGTTTCTAAACAAAACTGGACACCTGTTTTGTGGGTTGTTATTTGACCCTTTATGGATCCAAACTCTGTGCCATACCTGTTGGTCTTAATTCTGTTGAAAAGGGCCAGGAAGCAGTCGATCTTTAATAAACTTTTGGACCTTTAAAACCCTTTCCTTCATATAAATGTGATTTGATGCATTTGCAAACAGAACAGACCCGTATCAGATGGTTTCTATAGGAGCTGTCTGACCAGGTTGTGCTCTGTCGGCTAATAGAATACTCTTTCCTCCATAAAAACGCCTTTCTATGCCTCTGTAATAGTCACTTTATTAAACCATTGTGATAGATAGAGCATTTGCTCCATAGGAGTAAATGCTCTATTTATCACAATGGTTTCAAATCTACACAATTCTGAATTTTTTCCTTTTCTCTAATTAACCCTTTCCCTCATATAAACATGTTTTCACGCATTTGCAAACAAAGTAGACCCAGATTTACCTCTTTGAATAAGCAGACAACATTTCTAACAGATGACAACCCTATCACTGCTTAGCATGACTTGACTGAAATTAGCACACAGTTTGGATTCTGATCTGACGCATACCGGTATGTAACTTTGTATGTAGTTTGTATATGAGTAAATTTACACCTATGGAGCAAATGCTCTATTTATTACAATGGTTTCAAATCAACACAATTCTGAATTTTTCCTTTTCTCTAATTAATGCTCCTTATCAGAAGATTTATTCAAAAAGGTAGGATCTGAAAAAAGCCTTTGTTCTACGCCTCTGTAACAGTCACATTATGAAACCATTGTGATAAACAGAGCATTTGCTCCATAGGAGTAAATGCTCTATTTATCACAATGGTTTCAAATCTACACAATTCTGAAATTTTCCTTGTCTCTAATTAATTCTCCTTATCAGTAGATTGATTCAAAGAGGTAGCTCTGAAAAAAGCCTTTGTGATAAATAGAGCATTTGCTAACCATTGTGATAAATAGAGCAAAAGCTCCATAGGAGTAAATGTTCTATTTATCACAATGGTTTCAAATCTACAAAATTCTGAAATTTTCCTTTTCTATAATTAATGCTCTTTATCAGTAGATTTATTCAAAGAGGTATGATCTGAAAAAAGCCTTTGTGATAAATAGAGCATTTGCTCCATAGGAGTAAATGTTCTATTTATCACAATGGTTTCAAATCTTCACAATTCTGAAATTTTCTTTTTTTCTAATTAATGCTCCTTATCAGTAGATTTATTCAAAGAGGTATAATAGTCACTTTATGAAACCATTGTGATAAATAGAGCATTTCCCTTTGTGATAAATAGAGCATTTGCTCCATAGGAGTAAATGCACTATTTATCACAATGGTTTCAAATCTACACAATTCTGAAATTGTCCTATTCTCTAATTAACCCTTTCCCTCATATAAACATGTTTTCACGCATTTTCAAACAGAGTAGACCCAGATTTACCTCTTTGAATAAGCAGACAACATTTCTAACAGATGACAACCCTATCACTGCTTAGCACAACTTGACCTAAATTAGCACACAGTATGGATTCTGATCTGACGCATACCGGTATATAACTTTATATGTGGTTTGTATATGAGTTAATTTACTCCTATGGAGGAAATGCTCTATTTATCACAATGGTTTGAAATCTGCACACTTCTGAAATTGTCCTTTTCTCTAATTAATGCTCCTTATCAGTAGATTTATTCAAAGAGGTAGGATCTGAAAAAAACCTTTGTGATAAATAGAGCGTTTGCAAACCATTGTGATAAATAGAGTAAAAGCTCCAAAGGAGTAAATCTTCTATCTATTACAATGGTTTCATATCTACACAATTCTGAAATTTTCCTTTCCTATAATTAATGCTCCTTATCAGTAGATTTATTCAAAGAGGTTTGATCTGAATAAGCCTTTGTGATAAATAGAGCATTTGCTCCATAGGAGTAAATGCTCTATTTATCACAATGGTTTCAAATCAACACAATTTTGAAATTTTCCTTTTCTCTAATTAATGCTCCTTATCAGTAGATTTATTCAAAGAGGTATAATAGTCACTTTGAGAAACCATTGTGATAAATAGAGCATTTGCTCCATAGGAGTAAATGCTCTATTTATCACAATGGTTTCAAATCTACACAATTCTGAAATTTTCCAAGAGGCAGGATCTGAAAATAGCCTATGAGGGAATGGGTTAAAAACAATATGAACAAACAGACACTAATTCTGAAGCAGACAACTTCATAGAGTTTTGACCAGGAACTTGCCCTCTCAAGTGATTGCGTAACACAGATGGTGTTTACAATCCTTCTAGTTCAGAGGAACCTTTATAGTGTAAAAATCCATTTTAAAGTATAACCAACAGGGCAGGGCCAATTTTAACCTCAGAACTATGATATTAAACAATGTCAATAAGGTATACTAAGTAAATCTATACACCAAATATCTAAGCTCTGTGACTTATAGTTTTTGACAAGAAGATTTTTGAAGTTTTCCCCATGCCTAACATAAGTGAGCCCAGCATTCTGCTACTTGTACAGAAAACAACAGTCAGCTAGAGAAAACTGGCCACCCCTGGGACTGTGGCGGGGCCAATTTTGACTCCAGGGACATAATTTATATAACTTTTGCAGAGGACCTATAGGTGATGCTATGTGCCAAAGATGAAAGCTGAGAACCCTGTAGATTCAGAGAAGAAGAAGTTTAAAGGTTCAAATTGTTGACGACGAACGACGCACAACGCATGACGCACGCCGACGGACGACGGACATCAGGCAATCACAAAAGCTCACTCTGAGCACTTTGTGCTCTGGTGAGCTAAAAATCAAATGAACCTTTGAATCAACTCAGATTCAGATCTTGATGCATTTAACATTTGTGTGAACGAACGAACAAACAAACGAACGAACGAACGAACGGACGGACGGACAGGGCCACGACAATATACTACCCTGACCTTTATTAGGTGGGCGTATAAAAAAAAGGGGACCTCATTTCAGAAGTGTTTAAAAACACCATTCTGAAAGGAGAACTGCACAGTCTGTTTTCAAATGTCTATATCAGCAACAGTCGGTTTTGTACTATATGTTCAAACAAGAGGGCCATGAGGCCCTGAAGCGCTCACCTGAGATAACCAAGGAGCGGGGCCATTTTTTACCAATAAGTCATCATTTGTATAACCTTGGTAGAGTTTAATATTTTATGTTTTTCCCATAAAAAACTGATAAGCCCCAAGGCAGGGCCAAGTTTCACCCAGAGGTCAAGGTCGTAAGTTGAACATTCTTGGCAGAGGACCACAAGCCAAAGCTACATATTTGTAGAGGACCATTAGATCATGTTACATACCAAACATCAAAGGTCTATGCCTAACAGTTTCAGAAGATTTTTAAAGATTATTCTATGAAAAACTGATTAGCCCTTGGGCGGGGCCATTTTTGGTCCGGGGTCATAATTTGAACAACCTTTGTAGAGGACCATAAAATCATGCTACATACCAAATATCAAAGTTCTAGGCCTTAGAGTTTAAGAGAAGATTTTTAAGATTTTCCTATGAAAAACTGATAAGCCCTTGGGCGGGGCCATTTTTTTGCCAGGGGGTCATAATTTGAACAATCTTTGTAGAGGACCATAAGATTATGCTACATACCAAATATCAAAGTTCTAGGCCTTACAGTTTGAGAGAAGAAGATTTTTAAGATTTTCCTATGAAAAACTGATAAGCCCTTGGGCGGGGCCATTTTTTTGCCAGGGGGTCATAATTTGAACAATCTTTGTAGAGGACCATAAGATCATGCTACATACCAAATATCAAAGTTTTAGGCCTTACAGTTTCAGAGAAGAAGATTTTTAAAGATTTTCCTCTGAAAAACTGATAAGCCCTTGGGCGGGGCCATTTTTTGCCGGGGGGTCATAATTTGAACAACCTTTGTAGAGGACCATAAGATCATGCTACATACCAACAAGAGGGCCATGATGACCCTGAAATCGCTCACCAGAGGGAAAGATTTTTAAAGTTTTAACTACATGTATGTTTCTAAACAAAACTGGACACCTGTTTTGTGGGGTGTTATTTGACCCTTTGTGGATCCAAACTCTGTGCCATACCTGTTGGTCTTAATTCTGTTGAAAAGGGCCAGGAAGCAGTCGATCTTTAATAAACTTTTGGACCTTTAAAACCCTTTCCTTCATATAAATGTGATTTGATGCATTTGCAAACAGAACAGACCTATATCAGATGGTTTCTATAGGAGCTGTCTGACCAGGTTGTGCTCTGCCGGCTAATAGAATACTCTTTCCTCCATAAAAACGCCTTTCTACGCCTCTGTAATAGTCACTTTATTAAACCATTGTGATAAATAGAGCATTTGCTCCATAGGAGTAAATGCTCTATTTATCACAATGGTTTCAAATCTACACAATTCTGAAATTTTCCTTTTCTCTAATTAACCCTTTCCCTCATATAAACGTGTTTTCACGCATTTGCAAACAAAGTAGACCCAAATTTACCTCTTTGAATAAGAGACAAAATTTCTAACAGATGACAACCCTATCACTGCTTAGCATGACTTGACTGAAATTAGCACACAGTTTGGATTCTGATCTGACGCATACCGGTATGTAACTTTATATGTAGTTTGTATATGAGTAAATTTACTCCTATGGAGCAAATGCTCTATTTATTACAATGGTTTCAAATCTACACAATTCTGAATTTTTCCTTTTCTCTAATTAATGCTCCTCATCAGAAGATTTATTCAAAAAGGTAGGATCTGAAAAAAGCCTTTGTTCTACGCCTCTGTAACAGTCATTTTATGAAACCTTTGTGATAAATAGAGCATTTGCTCCATAGGAGTAAATGCTCTATTTATCACAATGGTTTCAAATCTACACCATTCTGAAATTTTCCTTGTCTCTAATTAATTCTCCTTATCAGTAGATTGATTCAAAGAGGTAGGATCTGAAAAAAGCCTGTGATAAATAGAGCATTTGCTCCATAGGAGTAAATGCACTATTTATCACAATGGTTACAATGGTTTCAAATCTACACAATTCTGAAATTTTCCTTTTCTCTAATTAACCCTCATATAAACATGTTTTCACGCATTTGCAAACAGAGTAGACCCAGATTTACCTCTTTGAATAAGCAGACAACATTTCTAACAGATGACAACCCTATCACTGCTTAGCACGACTTGACCGAAATTAGCACAGTTTGGATTCTGATCTGACGCATACCGGTATGTAACTTTATATGTGGTTTGTATATGAGTTAATTTACTCCTATGGAGCAAATGCTCTATTTATCACAATGGTTTGAAATCTACACAATTCTGAAATTTTCCTTTTCTCTAATTAATGCTCCTTATCAGAAGATTTATTCAAAGAGGTAGGATCTGAAAAAAGCCTTTGTGATAAATAGAGCATTTGCTAACCATTGTGATAAATAGAGCAAAAGCTCCATAGGAGTAAATGTTCTATTTATCACAATGGTTTCAAATCTACACAATTCTGAAATTTTCCTTTTCTCTAATTAATGCTCCTTATCAGTAGATTTATTCAAAGAGGTAGGATCTGAAAAAAGCCTTTATGATAAATAGAGCATTTGCTCCATAGGAGTAAATGCTCTATTTATCACAATGGTTTCAAATCTACACAATTCTGAAATTTTCCTTTTCTCTTATTAATGCTCCTTATCAGTAGATTTATTCAAAGAGGTATAATAGTCACTTTATGAAACCATTGTGATAAATAGAGCATTTGCTCCATAGGAGTAAATGCTCTATTTATCACAATGGTTTCAAATCTACACAATTCTGAAATTTTCCAAGAAACAGGATCTGAAAATAGCCTATGAGGGAATGGGTTAAAAACAGTGTGAACAAACAGACACTAATTCTGAAGCAGACAACTTCATAGAGTTTTGACCAGGAACTTGCCCTCTCAAGTGATTGCGTAACACAGATGGAGTGCTAGCTCAGAGGAACCTTTATAGTGTAAAAGTCAATTTTAAAGTATAACCAACAGGGCAGGGCCAATTTTAACCTCAGAACTATGATATTAGCCACTGTCAATAAGGTATACTAAGTAAATCTATACACCAAATATCTAAGCTCTGTGACATGTAGTTTTTGTAGTTTTCCCCATGCCAAACCTAAGTGAGCCCAGCATTCTGCTACTTGTACAGAAAACAACAGTCAGCTAGAGAAAACTGGCCACCCCTGGGACCGTGGCGGGGCCAATTTTGACTCCAGGGACATAATTTATATAACTTTTGCAGAGGACCTATAGGTGATGCTATGTGCCAAAGATGAAAGCTGAGAACCCTGTAGATTCAGAGGAGAAGACTTTTAAAGGTTCAAATTGTTGACGACGCACGACTCACGACGCACGACAAACGCCGACAGACATCAGGCGATCACAAAAGCTCACCCTGAGTGTTTTGTGCTCTGGTGAGCTAAAAATCAAAGGTCTAGGCCTTACAGTTTAAAAGTAGAAGATTTTTAAAGATTTTCCTATGAAAAACTGATAAGCCCTTGAGTAGGGCCATTTTTGGCCCTGGGATCATAATTTGAACAACTGTTGTAGAGGACCATAAGATCATGCTACATACCAAATATCAAAGGTCTAGGCCTTACAGTTTAAGAGAAGAAGATTTTTAGATGAGGCTACATACTAAATATAAAGAGTCTAGACCTTACAGATTTGGAGGAGAAGATATTTTAAAGATTTTCCTATGAAAAACTGTTAAGCCCCAGGGCGGGGCCATTTTTGATCCGGGGTTCATAATTTGAAAATCTTGGAAGAGGACTATTAGATAATGCAACATACCAAATATCTAAGGTCTATGCCTTACAAGTTCAGAGAAGACTTTTAAAGATTTTTAAGAGAAGATGATTTTTTAAAACTTTCCTATGAAAAACTGATATGCCCCTGGGCGGGGCCATTTTCAACCCAGGGGACATAATTTGAACAATCTTGGTAGAAAACTATTAGATAGCGCTACAAACCAAATGTTAAAGGTTTCTGCCTTACAGTTTTGGAGAAGAAGATTCTTAAAGCTTTTAAAATGAAAAACTGATAAGCCCCAGGGTGGGGCCATTTTTGACCCAGGGGTAATAATTTGAATACTCTTGGTAGAAAACCATTAGATGATGCTACATACCAAATATCAAGGGCCTAGACCTTACAGTTCTGGAAAAGAAGATTTTTAAAGATTTTCCTATGAAAAACTGATAAGCCCTGGGGCGGGGCCATTTTTGTCCTTGGGGTCATAATTTGAACAATCTTAGTAGAGGACCATTAGATGATGCTACATACCAAATACTAAAGGTCTATTCCTTACATTTTCAGAGAAGAAGATTTTTTTAAAGATTTTCGTATGAAAAACTGATAAGCCCTGGGGCGGGGCCTATTTATTCTGGGGGTCATAATTTGAACAATCTTAGTAGAGGACCATTAGATGATGCTACATACCAAATACCAAAGGTTTCAGAGAAGAAGGTTTTTAAAGATTTTCCTATGACAAGAGGGCCATGAGGCCCTGAAGTGCTCACCTGAGATAACCCCAGGGGCGGGGCCATTTTTGACCACAAGAAATCATGTGTACAACCTTGGTAGAGAACCACTAGGCAAAGCAGTATGCCATTAATTAAAGGTAAGCCTTATGGTTTCAGAGAAAAACTAGAACTATCACTAAAGGTGATGAATACTCCCACACGGCAGCCTTGATTGCAAATCCAAGTTTTGAACATGTAACAGGACCAAATAACAAAAATACCTAAAGTTCAAATAGAGAAAATTCTGTAATGGCTAACACTAAACACAGGAAAATTGTGTCTTGCACATGTACTATTCGTGTTTAGTATGTATGGCAAGTATCAATTTAATAAGTTTCAAAATGAAGGAGCAGTTTGTGACACCAACTCCCCATGTTTCATGCAAAGATGACAAAAAATATTCAAAGTTCAGGGGGGGGGGGGGGGGATAATTCTACAATGGCTAACCGTAAACACATGAAAATTGTGTCTTGCGCATCTGCTATTTGTGACTATTACGTATCCCAAATATAAATTTAGTAACTTTAAAACTGAAGGAGGAGTTTGCGACACCAACTCCCCATATTACAAGCCAAAACAAGTATCAAGTGAATCAGGTTGAAAGTGAAGGAGGAGTTCAAAGTACAGGATTTTGCCTGCCAATTTCAAGACCAATTTCAAGGACAAAGGTCAAGGTCAAGGTCACAGAGACCTGAAATTTGTGTCTTGCACATCTACTACTCCTGAGTAATATTTATGCCAAGTATCAAGTGAATCAGGTTGAAATTGAAGGAGGTTCAAAGTACAAGATTTTGCCTGCCAATTTCAAGACCAAAGGTCAAGGTCAAGGTCACAGAGACCTGAAATTTGTGTCTTGCACATCTACTACTCCTGAGTAACATTTATGCCAAGTATCAAGTGAATCAGGTTGAAAGTGAAGGAAGAGTTCAAAGTACAAGATTTTGCCTGCCAATTTTAAGACCAATTTCAAGGCCAAAGGTCAAGGTCACAGAGACCTGAAATTTGTGTCTTGCACATATACTACTCCTGAGTAACATTTATGCCAAGTATCAAGTGAATCAGGTTGAAATTGAAGGAGGAGTTCAAAGTACAAGATTTTGCCTGCCAATTTCAAGACCAATTTCAAGGCCAAAGGTCAAGGTCAAGGTCACAGAGACCTGAAATTTGTGTCTTGCACATCTACTACTCCTGAGTAACATTTATGCCAAGTATCAAGTGAATCAGGTTGAAAGTGAAGGAGGAGTTCAAAGTACAAGATTTTGCCAGCCAATTTCAAGACCAATTTCAAGGCCAAAGGTCAAGGTCAAGGTCACGGAGACCTGAAATTTGTGTCTTGCACATATACTACTCCTGAGTAACATTTATGCCAAGTATCAAGTGAATCAGGTTGAAAGTGAAGGAGGAGTTCAAAGTACAAGATTTTGCCTGCCAATTTCAAGACCAATTTCAAGGCCAAAGGTCAAGGTCAAGGTCATAGAGACCTGAAATTTGTGTCTTGCACATCTACTACTCCTGAGTAACAATTATGCCAAGTGAATCGGGTTGAAACTGAAGGAGGAGTTCGCCGTACAAGATGTTGCAGACAGACCGCCCGACCGACCGACGACCGACCGACAGGCTGATTCCAGTATACCCCCCTCAAACTCTGTTTGTGGGGGTATAATAATATTTTATATTTTACCCATGAAAAACTGATAAGCCCTGAGGCAGGGCCAAGTTTCGCCCAGTGGTCAGGGTCGTAAGTTAAACATTTTTGGCAGAGGACCACAAGCCACAGCTACATATGTGTAGAGGACCATTAGATCATGTTACATACCAATATCAATGTCTAGGCCTTACAGTTTCAGTAGATTTTTAAAGATTTTCCTATGAAAAACTGATAAGCCCTTGGGCGGGGCCATTTTTGGCCCGGGGGTCATAATTTGAACAATATTTGTAGAGGACCATAAGATCATGCTACATACTAAATATCAATGGTCTAGGCCTTACAGTTTGAGAGAAGAAGATTTTTAAAGATTTTCCTATGAAAAACTAATAAGCCCTTGGGCGGGGCCATTTTTGGCCCGGGGGTCATAATTCAACAATATTTGTAGAGGACCATAAGATCATGCTACATACCAAATATCAAAGGTCTAAGCCTTACAGTATGAGAGAAGAAGATTTTTAAAGATTTTCCTATGAAAAACTGATAAGCCCTTGGGCGGGGCCATTTTTGGTCCAGGGTCAGAATTTGAACAACCTTTGTAGAGGACCATAAGATCATGCTACATACCAAATATCAAAGTTCTAGGCCTTACAGTTTCAGTGAAGAAGATTTTTAAAGATTTTCCTATGAAAAACTGATAAGCCCTTGGGCGGGGCCATTTTTTGGCCCTGGGGTCATAATTTGAACAATCTTTGTAGAGGACAATAAGATCATGCTACATACCAAATATCAAAAGTCTAGGCCTTACAGTTTCAGTGAAGATTTTTTAAAGATTTTCCTATGAAAAACTGATAAGCCCTTGGGCGGGGCCATTTTTAGCCCGGGGTCATAATTTGAACAATCTTTGTAGAGGACCATAAGATCATGCTACATACCAAATATCAAAGGTCTTCGCTTTACAGTTTCAGAGTAATTACCATATATGGAAACAAGAAACCGCCAATGTCGGTATGGCCGGATTGCCGATTAAAGTGATATAGATGAACAGTCAATCATTATACATTTCTGCATCAGCAGATGCTGAAGGCATAATAAATAGTTAAACATATTCCAATTGCATGTAATGAGGTCCTCATCATGACTCCACATGTTCAAAAGGTCAATCTAGAAATCCATTGAAGCATAAACAAGAGGGCCATTGGCCCTATATCGCTCACCTGAGTTACAGTAATACATGTATATTGACATGTTAATTTTTCAGTGGAAAACAATCTAGCAGATGAAATAAGCTTAGTGCACTGCTTTCACCCTTTCACTGCTGAATAAACTTGAACTGGATTCAGAACTAATACCAAGTGACTGGTTGACCAAGATCTAAACTGTTTACAACTTGTGCCATTTTTGCCTTAGCTCAAAATGCCTAAAACTGGTCTTTGAGAAATTCAAATGACTTCAATAAAGCTATGCAATTAATGCAATTATACCTTGACCCAGGTATATAGGCAAATAAAGTGCTAGGCAGTACATAATGCCAGTTTTTGTGTGAAATGACCAATAAGAATATCTTTAAAAATCGTTTAACCCTTTCCCTCATATAAAGCTGTTTTCATGCATTAGCAAACAGAGTAGACTCAGATCAGACGACTCCTACGGAAGCTGTCTGATCTGGGTCTTCTCTGTTTCTTTTGACACAATATAGATCGGATTCTACAGTTTTTGTCAAAGCAAAAACTTCTCTTCAGAGAAATAATGTGTTTTACACATTAAAAATAAGAGTAGACTAGATCAGAAGGCTGCTATAGAAGCTGTCTGATCAGGGTCTGCTCTGTTTACATTTGACAAGATATAGATTTGATTTTACAGTTTTTTTCAAAGCTAAAACTTCTATTTATGGCAATAACAATTTTTTAAGCATTAGCAAACAAGAGTAGTCCCAGATCAATTTTTGTCAAAGCAAATAGGTTAAGGGTTAATAGGTGTTTAGAAATAATTCTAGATCTAGGTGTGAATATCTCATGATAATTCAATTAAACGGGTCATTAGTATTTTTAACAATTGAAATTGAGAAGAGTTACGTCTACTGTTATAATTAAGTTATATTTACTCAGTTATTTCATTAATATCATACAAAATTCAGACATTTTAGGACTTTTTAATGTGTTGTCATCAAATTTTATATAAAAATGTTATATTTAAGATGCTTTTTTGGGCAGCAGTAGTAATTTTAACACCTATCATTGTTAGGGGGGCAAATGCATTATCATGTTTTCTTAAGAATTACCATGACTTATATCAGTTGGGCCATTGCATAATCATGTTTTCACAGTTTTCTTAAACATTACCATGACTTACATCAGTTGGGTTTGGACCCAGATCAAAAGTCTAGATGGTGATCATTTTCCTTGATTGGCTGAATTGTTACTTTCCAATATCTCTCACATCTAATTTGAGAGACATTGGAAGACACCATGTAACATCTAGCTATCACTAACACTACACACTGGGGTTAATGGGTCAAAATGCCTTTAATGTTTCGTCTGCAACAAAAAGTTATTGTCATCTGCTTCAATTCTTAAATTAAACTTACTTTCTTTTTATTGCAAAAATATGGTTAAGATGACAAACAGTTTGGATCCTGATGAGACGCTGCAGTATGCGGCCTCTCATCTGGATCCAAACCGTTTGCATAGGTAATCACAGTTTCACCACTAGCATGCAAAGAGTTAAGAGTCATGCATTGACCTGGAGAGATTTTACTGCCCAGCGCTGTAACCTTTGAACTGAAGGATCTGGAGTTGTTCATTTAACCCTTAATTTCCCTCATATAAACTTGTTTTCATGCATCTGCAAACAGAGTAGACCCAGATAAGGTGGCTCCTGTAGGATCAGTGTCTGCTATTTGCTAATGGAATTTGACAGATCTGTTTCTATGCCTTCTAAAACAGCTACACTGATTCACCTTCAACATTTTATCATAAATAGATATAAATAGAATGACACTAGAACTCCAATGCAGTTATCTCCCTTTGTCCCTTATGGCTATGCTGATGGGACAAGGGAAATAACTGTGAGGAAATTACCTTTTAAGTGTTACAGATTCAGATGTTAAGTAGCATAAAACCCCAGGGTGAGACCATTTTTGGCCCAGGGGTCATTATTTGAACACACCTGATAGTGGTATATTAGGTGATGCTTCATACCAAATATCTTAGCTCTAGATTATGTGGTTTCAGACAAAAAGATTTTTAAAGGTTTCCCTATATAAGTCTATGTAAAAACTACAAGCCCAAGGGCAGGGCCATTTTTGGCCCGGGGGTCATCATTTTAACAAACTTGGTAAAGGACCATTAGATGATGCTATATACCAAATATCAAAGCTCTAGAAATTGTGGTTTCAGAGAAGAAGATTTTTAAAGATTTAAAAAAAAAACCTGTAAAAGTAGTGGGGCGGGGCCATTTTTTGCCCGGGGGTCATGATTTTAACAAAACTGATAGAGGACACCCTAAGGTACATTTCTGTGAAATTTGGTTGAAATCCTCCCAGTGGTTTAGGAGAAGAAGTCATTTGAAATAAAAGTGAACGGACAGACGGACGGACAGACGGACAGACGGACGACGGACGACAGGCGGTCACAATAGCTCACCTTGAGCCTTTGGCTCAGGTGAGCTAAAAACAAGAGATATTTGTAAAGCATGCATACCCCCAGACCCCCTGACCTTTGATCTAGTGACCTCAACTATAGAGGTCATCTACTGGTCATGACTAATCACCACAGCAACTTTGACGATCCTAAGCCAAACCACTAATCATTTATTGATCTGAAAACATTTCACAAGTTAAGGTAATGGTGACCTTGACCTTTGACCTAGTAACCTCAACAACTATAGGGGTCATCTAGTGGTTACGACCAACCACCACAGCAAGTTTGAAGATCCCCAACCAAACCATTGAGCAGTTATTAATTGGAAACCATTTCATCAGTTAAGGTCATGGTGACCTTAATCTTTGACCTAGTGACCTCAAAACCAATAGGGGTCATCTAGTTGTCATGACCAACCACCACAGAAAGTTTGAAGATCCTAAGCTGAACCCTTGAGCAGTTATTGATTGGAAACCATTTCACCTGTTAATGTCATGATGACCTTGACCTTTGACCTAGTGACCTAAAAACATTAGGGGTCATCTAGTGGTCATGACAAACCACCACAGAAAGTTTGAAGATCCTAAGCCAAACCCTTGAGCAGTTATTGACTGGAAACTATTTCACCAGTTAAGGTCATGGTGACCTTGACCTTAGACCTAGTGACCTTAAAAACAAGAGGGCTCATCTAGTTGTCATGACCAACCACCACAGCAAATTTGAAGATCCTAAGCCAAACCCTTGAGCAGTTATTGATCAGAAACAATTTTACCAGTTACGGTCATGGTGACCTTGACCTTTGACCTCAAAAACAATAGGAGTCATCCAGTGGTCATGACGAACTACCACAGCAAGTTTGAAGATTCTAAGCCAAACCCTTGAGCAGTTATTGATCGGAAACCATTTCACCAGTTAAGGTCATGGTGACCTTGGCCTTTGACCTAGTTACCTCAAAAACATTAGGGGTCATCTAGTGGTCATGACCAACCACCACAGCAAGTTTGAAGATCCTAAGCCAAACCCTTGAGCAGTTATTGATTGGAAACCATTTCACTAATTAAGGTCATGGTGACCTTGACCTTTGACCTCAAAAACTATAGGGGTCATCTAGTGGTCATGACGAACCATCACAGCAAGTTTGAAGATCCCAAGCCAAACCCTTGAGCAGTTATTGATCGGAAACTATTTCACCAGTTAAGGTCATTGTGACATTGACCTTTGACCTAGTGACCTCAAAAACAATAGGGGTCATCCAATTGTCATGACCAACCACCACAGCTAGTTTGAAGATTCTAGGCCAAGTCGTTTATTAGTTATCGATCAGAAACAAAAAGGTCAACCTAGAAATTCTCTAAGTCAATGAAGCGTAAAAACTAGGTCAAAAAAGGGTCATAGTAACCTACTAACCTATGACATGTAATGTGACCCTCATTATGAACCCACATGCCAAGTTTGGTTACTGTAGGTGTTATACTTTGGCTATAACTAACACAAACAAAAAGGTAAACCTGAAAATTCTCTAAGTCAATGAAGCGTAAAAATTAGGTCAAAAAGGGGTCATAGTAACCTACTAACCTATGACATGTAATGGGACCCTCATTCTGAACCCACATGCCAAGTTTGGTTACTGTAGGTATTATACTTTGGCTATAACTAACTCAAACAAAAAGGTCAACCGGACGGACGGCCGGACGGACGGACGGACACACTAACAAATGGGTAGTTGTGTGACTTTTTCCTTTGATCTTTTCTTGTGTGACTAGTCCCACAAGAAAAACTATTTTTGGCTCTAACTTTGGAAAAGAATGATCTGGAAGCTAACCCTAACCCTAACCCTATGTCCCACAACTGGCCAGGTTAATGTCACAAGAAATGGCCAGGTTAATGTCACAAGAGATGGCCAGGTTAATGATTTTACTTGTGCGATTAGTTAGAAAAAGTCACACAACTACCCATTGGTGAGTGCGGACGGACAGACGGACGGACGGATGGACGGCATTCGCCAATCTATAAGCCTGGATTGCGAGCAATCCGGCCAAAAATGACCACGCCCTCTGGCGGCCATGTTTTGTGCCGGATCAAAATTCTTTTAACAACTTTTAAAGTCTATCAACTGAGAAACATTTTGGTGAAAACTATATTCAAATCGGACAAGTCATTCTGGAGAAGAAGATTTTTCTAGATATTGCGTACAGTTGCCATGGCAACAATACTGATGGCCCCACCCACTATCTTTTAACAACTTTTGAAGCACCCACCCACAGTATGTATCTGACCAAGTTTGGTTACAATTGGGCAGTCGGTTTCAGAGAAGAAGTCGTTTGAAATTGTTGACGGACAGACAGACGGACATGCTAACAAATGGGTAGTTGTGTGACTTTTTCCTTTGATCTTTTCTTGTGGGACTAGTCCCACAAGAAAAACTATTTTTGGCTCTAACTTTGGAAAAGAATGATCTGGAAGCTAACCCTAACCCTAACCCTATGTCCCACAACTGGCCAGGTTAATGTCACAAGAAATGGCCAGGTTAATGTCACAAGAGATGGCCAGGTTAATGATTTTACTTGTGCGACTAGTTAGAAAAAGTCACACAACTACCCATTGGTGAGTGCGGACGGACTGACAGACGGACGGACAGACAGATGGACGCCGGACACAGGGGTATCACAATAGCTCACCTTGAGCACTTTGTGCTCTGGTGAGCTAAAAACTGATAAGCCCCGGGGCAGGGCCATTTTTGGCCCAGGGGTCATAATTTGAACAATCTTAGTAGAGGACCATTAGATCATGCTACATACCAAATATCAAAGGTCTATGCCTTACAGTTTCAGAGAAGAAGATTTTTAAAGATTTTCCTATGAAAAACTGATAAGCCCTGGGGCCGGGCCATTTTTGGCCCGGGGGACATAATTTGAACAATCTTTGTAGAGGACCATTACATCATGCTACATACCAAGTTCCAGAGAAGAAGATGTTTAAGTAAATTGTTGACGCCCGCACGTACGCACGACGCACGAGGCCGGACATAGGATCATCCCAATAGCTCACCTTGGCACTTTGTGCCAGGTGAGCTAAAAACTGCCCGCCCCTTGGGCAGGCCAATTTTGACCCCAGGGCCATAATTTATATGATGCTATATGCCAAATATGAAAGCTGAGAACCTTCCAGTTTCAGAGAATAAGATTTTCTAAGTTTTCGCTGTATATTTCTATAGAAAACTTGCCACCACTGGGACGGGGCCAATTTTGACCCCAGGACCATGATTTATATAACTTTTGTAGAGGACCTGAACATGATGCTATGTGCCACATATGAAAGCTGATGCCATTGAGTATTAACCCAATAGCACAGACAATGGACATAGCAGTATCCCAAGATGACAGACACAGCACAATCAGATGATAGACACAGCACAATTACAACAGCACAGTACAAGGCCAAAGCACTATCTAACAAGAGCACCGCGAGACGGGGCAATATACGCCCGAAGGCTGTTCTATAAAATTATGTTGAAAAATAAAGGAGGAGTTAGTCGCACAAGAAATTGCTACCCGAAACTATCAAAGGGCAATAACTCCAGAATGACAAGAGGGCCATTGGCCCTATATCGCTCACCTGAGTTACAGTAATACATGTATATTGACATGTTAATTTTTCAGTGGAAAACAATCTAGCAGATGAAATAAGCTTAGTGCACTGCTTTCACCCTTTCACTGCTGAATAAACTTGAACTGGATTCAGAACTAATACCAAGTGAATGGTTGACCAAGATCTAAACTGTTTACAACTTGTGCCATTTTTGCCTTAGCTCAAAATGCCTAAAACTGGTCTTTGAGAAATTCAAATGACTTCAATAAAGCTATGCAATTAATGCAATTATACCTTGACCCAGGTATATAGGCAAATAAAGTGCTAGGCAGTACATAATGCCAGTTTTTGTGTGAAATGACCAATAAGAATATCTTTAAAAATCGTTTAACCCTTTCCCTCATATAAAGCTGTTTTCATGCATTAGCAAACAGAGTAGACTCAGATCAGACGACTCCTACGGAAGCTGTCTGATCTGGGTCTTCTCTGTTTCTTTTGACACAATATAGATCGGATTCTACAGTTTTTGTCAAAGCAAAAACTTCTCTTCAGAGAAATAATGTGTTTTACACATTAAAAATAAGAGTAGACTAGATCAGAAGGCTGCTATAGAAGCTGTCTGATCAGGGTCTGCTCTGTTTACATTTGACAAGATATAGATTTGATTTTACAGTTTTTTTCAAAGCTAAAACTTCTATTTATGGCAATAACAATTTTTTAAGCATTAGCAAACAAGAGTAGTCCCAGATCAATTTTTGTCAAAGCAAATAGGTTAAGGGTTAATAGGTGTTTAGAAATAATTCTAGATCTAGGTGTGAATATCTCATGATAATTCAATTAAACGGGTCATTAGTATTTTTAACAATTGAAATTGAGAAGAGTTACGTCTATTGTTATAATTAAGTTATATTTACTCAGTTATTTCATTAATATCATACAAAATTCAGACATTTTAGGACTTTTTAATGTGTTGTCATCAAATTTTATATAAAAATGTTATATTTAAGATGCTTTTTTGGGCAGCAGTAGTAATTTTAACACCTATCATTGTTAGGGGGGCAAATGCATTATCATGTTTTCTTAAGAATTACCATGACTTATATCAGTTGGGCCATTGCATAATCATGTTTTCACAGTTTTCTTAAACATTACCATGACTTACATCAGTTGGGTTTGGACCCAGATCAAAAGTCTAGATGGTGATCATTTTCCTTGATTGGCTGAATTGTTACTTTCCAATATCTCTCACATCTAATTTGAGAGACATTGGAAGACACCATGTAACATCTAGCTATCACTAACACTACACACTGGGGTTAATAGGTCAAAATGCCTTTAATGTTTCGTCTGCAACAAAAAGTTATTGTCATCTGCTTCAATTCTTAAATTAAACTTACTTTCTTTTTATTGCAAAAATATGGTTAAGATGACAAACAGTTTGGATCCTGATGAGACGCTGCAGTATGCGGCCTCTCATCTGGATCCAAACTGTTTGCATAGGTAATCACAGTTTCACCACTAGCATGCAAAGAGTTAAGAGTCATGCATTGACCTGGAGAGATTTTACTGCCGAGCGCTGTAACCTTTGAACTGAAGGATCTGGAGTTGTTCATTTAACCCTTAATTTCCCTCATATAAACTTGTTTTCATGCATCTGCAAACAGAGTAGACCCAGATAAGGTGGCTCCTGTAGGATCAGTGTCTGTTATTTGCTAATGGAATTTGACAGATCTGTTTCTATGCCTTCTAAAACAGCTACACTGATTCACCTTCAACATTTTATCATAAATAGATATAAATAGAATGACACTGGAACTCCAATGCAGTTATCTCCCTTTGTCCCTTATGGCTATGCTGATGGGACAAGGGAAATAACTGTGAGGAAATTACCTTTTAAGTGTTACAGATTCAGATGTTAAGTAGCATAAAACCCCAGGGTGAGACCATTTTTGGCCCAGGGGTCATTATTTGAACACACCTGATAGTGGTATATTAGGTGATGCTTCATACCAAATATCTTAGCTCTAGATTATGTGGTTTCAGACAAAAAGATTTTTAAAGGTTTCCCTATATAAGTCTATGTAAAAACTACAAGCCCAAGGGCAGGGCCATTTTTGGCCCGGGGGTCATCATTTTAACAAACTTGGTAAAGGACCATTAGATGATGCTATATACCAAATATCAAAGCTCTAGAAATTGTGGTTTCAGAGAAGAAGATTTTTAAAGATTTAAAAAAAAAACCTGTAAAAGTAGTGGGGCGGGGCCATTTTTTGCCCGGGGGTCATGATTTTAACAAAACTGATAGAGGACACCCTAAGGTACATTTCTGTGAAATTTGGTTGAAATCCTCCCAGTGGTTTAGGAGAAGAAGTCATTTGAAATAAAAGTGAACGGACAGACGGACGGACAGACGGACAGACGGACAGACGGACGACGGACGACAGGCGGTCACAATAGCTCACCTTGAGCCTTTGGCTCAGGTGAGCTAAAAAATGATATGAGAGTTATCTCACTGATATGCACAACTACACATCAATATCTATAATTCCTGAAAGTTTGAAGAAATTATGTTGAAAAATAAAGGAGGAGTTAGTTGCACAAGAAATTGCTACCCGAAACTATCAAAGGGCAATAACTCCAGAATGAAAAATGATATGAGAGTAATCTCACTGATATGCACAACTACACATCAGTATCTATCATTCCTGAAAGTTTGAAGAAATTATGTTGAAAAATAAAGGAGGAGTTAGTTGCACAAGAAATTGCAACCCGAAACTATCAAAGGGCAATAACTCCAGAATGAAAAATGATATGAGAGTTATCTCACTGATATGCACAACTACACATCAGTATCTATCATTCCTGAAAGTTTGAAGAAATTATGTTGAAAAATAAAGGAGGAGTTAGTTGCACAAGAAATTGCTACCCAAAACTATCAAAGGGCAATAACTCCAGAATGAAAAATGATATGAGAGTTATCTCACTGATATGCACAACTACACATCAGTATCTATCATTCCTGAAAGTTTGAAGAAATTATGTTGAAAAATAAAGGAGGAGTTAGTTGCACAAGAAATTGCTAACGGACGGACGGACGGACAGACGGACGTACTAACAAATGGGTAGTTGTGTGACTTTTTCCTTTGATCTTTTCTTGTGGGACTAGTCCCACAAGAAAAACTATTTTTGGCTCTAACTTTGGAAAAGAATGATCTGGAAGCTAACCCTAACCCTAACCCTATGTCCCACAACTGGCCAGGTTAATGTCACAAGAAATGGCCAGGTTAATGTCACAAGAGATGGCCAGGTTAATGATTTTACTTGTGTGACTAGTTAGAAAAAGTCACACAACTACCCATTGGTGAGTGCGGACAGACGGACGGACGGATGGATGGACGGACGGACGACATGCGCCATACCATAATACGTCCCTTCGGGCGTATAAAAAGCACAGAATGACAAAGCACTGTCTGTATAGATCAGACTGATAATAGCAGACAATGGACATAGTGCTATCTCAAAAGCACAGATAATGGACATGGCCCTATCTCAATAACACAGATGATGGACAGTGATATCTTGATAACATAGATGAACGACAGAGTGATAACTCAATAGCACAGACAATGGATACAGCACTATCAAAATATCACAGATAATGGATATAGCACACTATCTCAATATCACAGACAATGGATACAGCACTATCTCAATAGCACAGATAATGGTTACAGCACTATCTCAATAGCACAGATAATGGTTACAGCACTATCTCAATATCACAGATAATGGATACAGCACATGGATACAGCACTATCTCAATATCACAGATAAAGGATACAGCACTATCTCAATAGCACAGATTGATACAGTACTGATCTCAACACCACAGACGATGGACACAGTAATATCTCAGTAATCAATGTTGGTAGATTGTGCCAGGGGAGCTGAAACTACCATAAACTTAGTTAACTTACCCATAGAAAGAGATACCAATAGATAGATTTCATAGTCACAGTACAGGATAAGGTCTGAAAACATCTCTGGTTTGAAAAACACGCTGAAATAAAAAGTGTGTATATATAAGTTATATAAGAATAAATCATAAATAGTTCTGACCAATGTTCCTCCTGAAATTTCATATATTCCAAGAAGTTTTATACTTTAAGAAGTTTGAAGTATTTAGTAATGAACTAAATGTCTGTATTTATTACTCTTTCTTCAATCGGAGGCCTTGTATTTTATAATGTTCATACAAAGGTGCAAGGGAAATAATTTTGCACTCATTAAGCACTTTTCAAGCACAATTTCAAATTTAAGCATATTATATGTGTTCAGGAAAACTAAAAATGATGCAGAATCTCAAAATATTTTTTTAAACTGTGACTATAAATAGTCTGAAAATGGGTGATCCTTTGAAAGCAAAAGTAGATATACAACTAGACAAGAAATGTCGATACGACATCAAACCGGGTTTTCCTTCACTATTAACTGGTGATTTCTAAGTTCAAAGGGGCATAACTGCCAGAACAAGAAATGTGTCACAGTACGTGACAAATGCCCCCAAAGCAAAGTACTGACAATATGCATTTTGTAAGCAGGCCTGCAATATGCAACTGCAAAATGAAAGTAAAGATTGCATAGTAAGACCACAATTTGAACTCAAGTTACCCCAAATGACAATCTTTTTTTCATATTTGAGGTCAAGGGTCAAGGTCATGGCCACATGACCTACAAAAGGTATGCAACATTCCACCATCCGAAGATAACTCATACACCATATTTAGTGATCCTAGCTGATTCGGTGTAGGGTTGACAAGCTTTTTTGTAAATGAAGTCAAAGGTCAAGGTCATGGTCACACTGACCTATAAATAGTATGCAACACTCTGCTATCCCAAGATCTACTCACAAACCATATTTGGTGATCCTAACTGAAGTAGTGTAGAAGATATACTCCGGACAAGCCTTTTTTTAAAATGAGGTCAAAGGTCAAGGTCATGGTCACATTAACCTATAACTAGTATGTGATCCAAAGACGAACTCACACACCACATTTGGTGATCCTAGCTGATTCAGTGTAGGAGGCAAGCTCAAGAAAAAAATTTTTTGTAAATGAAGCCCAAGGTCAAGGTCACATTGACCTATAAATAGTATGCGACACTCTGCCGTCCTAATATGTACTCACACACACCATATTTGGTGATCTTAGCTGAAGTAGTGTAGCAGATATGCTCCATACAGGCTTTTTTTGTAAATGAGGTCAAGGTCACATTAACCTAAAATTAGTATGCAACACTCCGCCATCCCAAGACGAACTCACATGCCATATTTGGCGATCCTAGCCGATTCCGTATAGGAAGTATGCTTCGAACGAAATTTCTTTTGTAAATAAAGCCCAAGGTCAAGGTCACATTGACCTATAAATAGTATGTGACACTCTGCCATCCCAAGATGTACTCACACACCATATTTGGTAATCATAGTTGAAGTAATGTAGGAGACATTTTCCGGACAAGCTTTTTTTGTAAATGAGGTCAAAGGTCAAGGTCACCTTGACCTATAAATAGTATGCGACACTCTGCAGTCCCAAGATGTACTCACACACCATATTTGGTGATCCTAGCTGAAGTAGTGTAGGAGATATGCTGAGGACAAGATTTTTTTTGTAACTGAGGTCAAAGGTCAAAGTCACATTGACCTAAAAATAGTATGCAACATCCGCCATCCTAAGATGAACTTGCACACCATATTTGGTGTTCCTAGCGGATTCCGTATAGGAAGTATTCTCCGGACAAGTGTTTTTGTAAATAAAGCCCAAGGTCAAGGTCACATTGACCTACAGTAAATATTATGTGACACTCCGCCAACCCAAGATGAACTCACACACCATATTTGGTGATCTTAGCTGATTCCGTATAGGAGGTATGCTCCAGACAAGTGTTTTTGTAAATAAAGCCCAAGGTCAAGGTCACATTGACCTATAAATAGTATGTGACACTCCTTCATCCCAAAATGTACTCACACACCACATTTGGTGATCCTAGCTCAAGTAGTGTAGGAGGTTTGCTTCTGACAAGCTTTTTTTGCAAATGAGGTCAAAGCTCAAGGTCAAGGTCACACTGACGTAAAAATAGAATGTGACACTCTGCCAACTCAAGATGAACTCACACATCATATTTGGTGATCCTAGCTGATTCCGTATAGGAGGTACGCTCTGGACAAGTGTTTTTGTAAATAAAGCCCAAGGTCAAGGTCACATTGACCTATAAATAGTATGCGACACTCCGCCATCCCAAAATGTACTCACACACCACATTTGGTGATCCTAGTTGAAGTAGTGTAGGAGATATGCTTCGGACAAGGTTTTTTTGCAAAAGAGGTCAAAGTTCAAGGTCAAGGTCACATTGACCTAAAAATAGAATGTGATACTCCGCCAACCCAAGTTGAACTCACACACCATATTTGGTGATCCTAGCCGATTCCGTATAGGAGGTATGCTCCGGACAAGTTTTTCTTGTAAATGAAGCCCAAGGTCAAGATCAAGGTCACACTGACCTATAAATAGTATGCGACACTCCGCCATCCCAAGATGTACTCACACACCATATTTGGTGATCCTAGCTGTAGTAGTGTAGGAGATATGCTTCAGACAAGCTTTTTCTGTAAATGAGGTCAAAGTTCAAGGTCAAGGTCACATTGACCTAACAAGAGGGCCAGAATGGCCCTGAAGCGCTCACCAGACAATCAGAGGAGAAGATTTTCAAAGTTTTCACTATATGTTTCTATAGAGAACTAGCCGGCCCTGGGGCTGGCCAATTTTGACCCCAGGGAATTAATTTAGAAAAACTTGTAGGGGACCTGAACACGATGCTATGAGCCAAATATGAGAGCGGAGATTATCCTTCCAGTTTCAGAGAAGAAGATTTTCAAAGTTTTCTCAATATATTTCTATTGAAAACTGTCTACTACCCCTGTGGCAGGGCCAATTTTGACCCCAGGGTCATAATTTATAAAACTTTTGTAGAGGACCTGAACATGATGCTCTGTGCCAAATATGAAAGCTGAGAGCCTTCCAGTTTCAGAGAAGAAGATTTTCAAAGATTTCACTATTTGTTTCTATTGAAAACTGCCCTACCCTGGGGCGGGGCCAATTTTGACCCCGGGGCCATACTTTATATAACTTTTGTAGAAGACCTGAACATGATGCTATGTGCCAAATATGAAAGCTGAGAACCTTCCAGTTTCAGAGGAAAAGATTTTCAAGGATTTCAATATTTGTTTCTATTGAAAACTGCCCTACCCTGGGGCGGGCCAATTTTGACCCAGGGCCCATAATTTACATAACTTTTGTAGAGGACCTGAACATGATGCTTTGTGCCAAATATAAGAGCTGAGAGCCTTCCAGTTTCAGAGAAGAAAATTTTCAAAGATTTCACTATTTGTTTCTATTGAAAACTGCCCACCCCTGGGGTGGGGCCAATTTTGACCCAGGGGCCATACTTTATATAACTTTTGTAAAAGACCTGAACATGATGCTATGTGCAAAATATGAAAGCTGAGAACCATCCAGTTTCAGAGGAAAAGATTTTCAAGGATTTCACTATTTGTTTCTATTGAAAACTGCCCACCCCTGGGGCGGGGCCAATTTTGACCCCAGGGCCATAATTTATATAACTTTTGTAGAGGACCTGAACTTGATGCTCTGTTCCAAATATGAAAGCTGAGAACCTTCCAGTTTGAGACAAGAAGATTTTCAAAGATTTCACTATTTGTTTCTATTGAAAACTGCCCACCACTGGGGCGGGGCCAATTTTGACCCCGGGGCCATAAATAATATAACTTTTGTAGAGGACCTGAACATGATGCTATGTGCCAAATATGAAAGCTGAGAACCTTCGAGTTTCAGAGGAGAAGATTTCAAAGATTTCACTATTTGTTTCTTTTGAAACCTGCCCACCCCTGGGGCGGGGCCAATTTTGACCCCAGGGCCATAATTTATATAACTTTTGTAGAGGACCTGAACATGATGCTCTGTTCCAAATATGAAAGCTGAGAACCTTCCAGTTTGAGACAAGAAGATTTTCAAAGATTTCACTATTTGTTTCTATTGAAAACTGCCCACCACTGGGGCGGGGCCAATTTTGACCCCGGGGCCATAAATAATATAACTTTTGTAGAGGACCTGAACATGATGCTATGTGCCAAATATGAAAGCTGAGAACCTTCGAGTTTCAGAGGAGAAGATTTTCAAAGATTTCACTATTTGTTTCTTTTGAAACCTGCCCACCCCTGGGGCGGGGCCAATTTTGACCCTGGGGCCATAATTTATAAAACTTTTGTAGAGGACCTGAACATGATGCTATGTGCCAAATATGAAAGCTGAGAGCCTTCCAGTTTCAGAGGAGAAGATTTTCAAAGATTTCACTATATGTTTCTTTTGAAAACTGCCCACCCCTGGGGCGGGGCCAATTTTGACCCAGGGGCCATAATTTATATAACTTTTGTAGAGGACCTGAACATGATGCTATGTGCCAAATATGAAAGCTGAGAGCCTTCCCGTTTCAGAGAAGAAGATTTTCAAAGTTTGCACTATATGATTCTATAGAAAACTGCCCACCCCTGGGGCGGGGCCAATTTTGACCCCAGGGCCATAATTTATATAACTTTTGTAGAGGACCTGAACATGATGCTATGTGCCAATTATGAAAGCTGAGAAGCTTCTGGTTTCAGAGGAGAAGATTTTCAAAGTTTTACTATATGTTTCTATTGAAAACAAGGCACCCCTGGGGTGGGGTCAATTTTGACCCCAGGGGCATAATTTATATAACTTTTGTAGAGGACCTGAATATGATGCTATGTGCCAAAGATGAAAGTTGAGATCCCTGTAGATTCAGAGGAGAAGATTTTTAAAGGTTCAAATTGTTGACGACGGCCGACGAACGACGGCCGACGGACGACGCACGCCGACGGACAACGGGCGATCACAATAGCTCACCCTGAGCACTTTGTGCTCTGGTGAGCTAAAAATAGTATCCGACACTCTGCCATCCCAAGATGAATTCACACACCATATTTGGTGATCCTAGCTGATCCTGTATAGGAGTTATGCTCCAGACAAATTTTTCTTGTAAATGAAGCCCAAGGTCAAGGTCAAGATCACATTGACCTATAAATAGTATGCGACACTCCGCCATCCCAAGATGTACTCACACACCATATTTGGTGATCCTAGCTGAAGTAGTGTAGGAGATATGCTCCGGACAAGCTTTTTTTGTAAATGAGGTCAAAGGTCAAGGTCACATTGACCTAAAAATAGTATGCGACACTCCGCCATCCCAAGATGAACTCACACACCATATTTGATGATCCTAGCTGATTCCGTATAGGAGTTATGAACCAGACAAGTTTTCTTGTAAATGAAGCCCAAGGTCAAGGTCAAGGTCATATAAACCTATAAATAGTATGCGACACTCCGCCATCCCATGATGTACTCACACACCATATTTGGTGATCCTAGCCAAAGTAGTGTAGGAGATATGCTTCGGACAAGCAAAATCTGTTAATCCGGTTAAAAATATACATGATTTTGACCTTTGACCTCTAAGTATGACCTTGACCTTTCAGCCATTGACATGGTTTTTTCATGCCACACGCCGTACCGTCTAGAGGAACATTTATGCCAAGTGATTTCACAATCCATCCATGGGATTCTGAGTTACAGCCCGGACAAGACCGGACGGACGCACATATGGACTGACACATTTTTAAGATCAAGGAGGCATAACTCCAATATTAGTGAAGCCAGAGTTATGGACCTTGTGCATGACACTTCCTCTTATCATGGTCTTTCTATGTATGAAGTTTCAATCCAATGGCATGAGCCATAAAGGAGTTATCGTCCGGACAAACTGGCAGCCGCCCGCCCGCCCGCCGTACATCACCATTTCAATAACCGGAGTTTTCCGTGGAAAACCTGGTAAAAATTGTGTCTGTAAGACACAGTGATGGCCCCGTGTGTGTGCTTGCCTAGCTGTACATAACATTCCTAAGTTATTTGACCTTGACCCTGGGCTTGCGGGCAGCATGGGCTGGGTGCATAATGAAAGTATGGATGGTATTGAATGTGTGTATGCAATTCCATGCGAATAGCTTTAGCGGCTAGTGAGATATAAGATGATGAAAAAACTGTGACAACAAACTGCACTTAAAATTCATTAGTCATTTGACCTTGACCTTGAGCTTGCGGACACCATGGGCCGGGTGCGTAATGAAAGTGTGGATGGTGTTGAATGTGTATATGCAATTCCATGCCAATAGCTATAGCTGTTAGTGAGATATAAGACTATAAAAACTGTGACAACCAACTGCACATAAAATTCCTAAGTAATTTGACCTTGACCTTGGGCTTGCGGGCAGCATGGGTCGGGTGCGTAATGAAAGTATGGATGGTATTTAATATGTATATGCAATTCCATGCAAATAGCTACAGTGGTTAAGGAGATATAAGACTATAAAAAAACTGTGACAACCAACTGCACGTAAAATTTCCAAGTCATTTGACATTGACCTTGGGCCTGCGGGCAGCATGGGCTGGGTGTGCAATGAAAGTATGGATGGTGTATAATGTGTATATGCAATTCCATGGCAATAGCTACAGTGGTTAGGGAGATATAAGACAATGAAAAAACTGTGACAAAAAAATGCACGTAAATGTGACAACCAACTGCACAAAGTCATTTGACCTCGACCTTGGGCTTGCCGGCAGCATGGGTGGGGTGTCAAATGATAGCACAGATGGTAATTGATGTGTATGTGAAGTTTTATGTGTATAAATGTAGAAATTACTGACTTCTAACACTTGAAAAACTGTGACATCCAACTGCACCTAAAAGCGACACACGGACAGACAGACGGACGGACAGACAGACGACGGACGCCGGGGTATCACAATAGCTCACCTTGAGCACTTTGTGCTCTGGTGAGCTAAACAAGAGGGCCAGAATGGCCCTGAAGCGCTCACCAGACAATCAGAGGAGAAGATTTTCAAAGTTTTCACTTTATGTTTCTATTGAAAGCTGGCTACTCCTGGGGCGGGGCCAATTTTGACCACAGGGGCATAATTTATTTAACATTTGTAGAGGACCTGAACATGAAGCTATGTGCAAAATATGAAAGTTATGAACCTTTCAGTTTCAGAGAAGATTTTCAATGTTTTTACTGTATGTTTCTATTGAAAGCTGACCACCCCTGGGGTTGGGGCAATTTTAACCCCAGGGGCATAATTTAAACAAGACCATACAAAGTTCTGACTAAAGGCGATCAACTGTTCCTCTGAACAGGTATGTGTACCCTAGCATTCCAAACTGGTTTTTTTGCATTTGAATATTATTATAAATTATTACATAATAATTTCATATTCATAGGTTAACTTAATACATTGTAGTTTCAAGTAATACAATTTCATGTTAATAATTATTTCATAATTTATTTAAAATCTTTAATTTGGCATTCTGGAGTCTTTACATGATTTACCCTTCTTCTGAACTGCAGGGCAGGTTATAATAATATCATAATGCCAATCACTATTATTAATTAACCCTTCCCTCATATAAACGTGTTTTCACAAATTTGAAAACAAAGTAGCCCCAGATCAGATGCCTCCTATAGGAGCCATCTGATCAGGGTCTGCTCTGTTTGTTAATGGAATTTGATATATCTGTTCCTTTAGTTTCTAAAATGGCTATAATGTTCTACCTATATTTCATTATAACTATTTTGTAGATGAATATTCAGTTGGTTGTGAAATTTGGAAAACAAGAGGGCCTGAAAGGCCCTGACATCGCTCACCAGACAATCAGAGGAGAAGATTTTCAAAGTTTTCACTATGTGTTTCTATAGAAAACTACCCGGCCCTGGGGCGGGCAAATTTTGACCCAAGGGGCATAATTTATGTAACTTTTGTAGAGGACCTCAAGTGAAAAAAATTTAAAACAAGGGCATAATTCATATAGCTTTTGTAGAGGACCTCAAGTGAATAGAAATTAAAGAAAAATGTAAATGTAAACATATTATAACAATGTAAATCTAAAGAAGGTCATATAAAAAAGTATGTATAGCATCTCCCTGGGCAAAATGGTTGAATTTCAGAAAGAATAAATTAATCTATACTTATGTTCAAAATTTCAGATATTTTCATTATACCTTCTACATGAGTTCATATTGTTATTCATATCTTAACTTATTTTTAACCCTTCCCCTGTTCGATGTTTATTCAAAATTTCAATATCTACTGAATATTCATGGACAAAATAGTTATAATGAAAAATAGAAAGTGTAGCCATTTTAGAAAGTAATGAAAAACATCTTTCAAATTCCATTAACAAACAGAGTAGGCCCTAATCAGACAGCTGCTAAAGGAGCCGCCTGATCTGGGTCTGCTCTGCTTGCAAATGCATGAAAAGGCATTTATATGAGGGAAAGGGTTAAGTAAACATATTATAAGTACATTGTATATTGTACACAAAATGGAAATAATTTAATGCAATTTGCACTATATAATATCATAAGTAAACAGAGCAGACTGATCATATGGCTACTAAATGAGCCATCTAATCTGGGTCTACTCTGTTTGCAATGGTGTAGAAATGCATAATTATGGAGTAAAGGGTTAATTGTCTGTGCAATAGGCCAGATCTAAAAATATCAGTTGTCTACCCAGAAGGGAGGCAATCCAGTTGTTATCAAAAGTGCAAAGGGAGACCTAGCACAGTTTGGATTCTGATCTGATGCATATGTAACTTCAAGTTACATATGTGTCAGATCAGAATCCAATATTGTACTTCATAATTGTTTTGTACAAGAGAGTTAATTGTAAGATTGACATGTATTAAAAAACAATGTGAACAATCTTAGACAAGCAGACAACAATTCTGAAGCAGACATATAATACTGATAAAGAATGCTACAGCATAGAACACTTGACTTGTATTCAGCTGAACTTCACAAAGATATACTGATAAGACTCTATATTGATATCTGAGAGCTTAATGCAGGACATAGATATGCAAAGAGCATTTTGAGAATTATCCACTTAGTTTTTTCAATCTAAAATGAGTGTTTGTTATTTATTTGGCTGAACACAATTTCTACTCTACTGATCAGACTAAGGGTAAAACTTGCACAAACACTGGAACTTGCTATACTAGGTCAGTCTCCCCTCTCTATGGCCTTTATGAGTAAAGATAAGATGCTTAAAAGTGCAGTCAGCTTCAAGTTTGCTAGAAAACTGGCGACCCTGGGGTGTAGCCAATTTCGACCCCAGGGGCAAAATTTATATAACTTTTGTAGAGGACCTGAACATGATGTTATGTGCCAAATATGAAAGTTGAGAACCTTCTAGTTTCAGAGAAGAAGATTTTCAAAGTTTTATTATATATTTCAATAGAAAACAAGGCACCCCTGGGGCGGGGCCAATTTTGACTCTAGGGGCATAATTTATATAACTTTTGTAGGGGACCTACAGATAATGCTATGTACCAAAGATGAAAGCTGAGAACCCTGTAGATTCAGAGGAGAAGATTTTTAAAGGTTCAAATTGTTGACGCCCGACGACGGACGACTGACATCAGGCGATCACAAAAGCTCACCCTGAGCACAAAAGTGCTCTGGTGAGCTAAAAATGGCTACAATGTTCCACCTTCCATACTTCATTTTAACTATTTTGCTCATGAATATGCAGTAGGCATTCAAATTAATAATAAACATAGAACAGGCAAAGGGTTAAGACAGACTAACACTGGCTACAGCACCAGATACAGGTGCACTAAAAATAGCCACTGGTCATCTCTCTACTGCTTGACCTGATGACCTCTGTATATGTGCAAAGAGAAGATGCTTAAAAACGCAGTCAGCTATAAGTTTGCTAGAGAACTGGCCACCCTGGGGTGTAGCCAATTTTGACCACAGGAGCATAATTTATATAACTTTTGTAGAGGACCTGAACATGATGCTATGTGCCAAATATGAAAGCTGAGAACCTTCCAGTTTCAGAGGAGATGATATTCAAAGTTTTCACTATATGTTTCTATAGAAAACAATGCACCCCTGGGGCGGGGCCAATTTTGACCCCAGGGACATCATTTATATAACTTTTGTAGAGGACCTACAGATGATGCTATGTGCCAAAGATGAAAGCTGAGACCCCTGTAGATTCAGAGGAGAAGAATTTTAAAGGTTCAAATTGTTGACGACGGACGACGCACTACGCACGCCGACGGACATCAGGCGATCACAAAAGGTCACCCTGAGCACTTTGTGCTCTGGTGAGCTAAAAACTGATAAGCCCGGGGCAGGGCCATTTTTAGCCCGGGGGTCATAATTTGAACAATCTTAGTAGAGGACAATTAGATGATGCTACATACCAAATATCAAAGGTCTATGCCTTACAGTTTCAGAGAAGAAGATTTTTAAAGATTTTCCTATGAAAAACTGATAAGCCCTGGGGCGGGGCCATTTTTGGCCCGGGGGACATAATTTGAACAATCTTTGTAGAGGACCATTACATCATGCTACATACCAAATATCAAAGCTCTTGGCTTTGTTGTTCCAGAGAAGAAGATGTTTACGTAAATTGTTGACACCCGCATGACGGACACCGCACATACGCACGACGCCGGACATAGGATCATCCCAATAGCTCACCCTGGCACTTTGTGCCAGGTGAGCTAAAAATGAGGTAAAAGATGAGCCCAGTATTTAAAGAAGTTTTGTAAATGCAATGCAAAAGTTATTTTGATAAATGATTGATCAACTAGTGTTTTCTCAAGATATGGCTCATAGAATAGTTTATCAATACCTATAAAGGTAAACCCCTGAAGCCGGACCTAAAACCGAACAAATATATTGGTCCCGAATTTCTTCTTATATACTGTACAAACTTTGTCTATTTATGTGATTGCATTGTAATTTCTTACTTTTTCCTGAGGAGACTGTGCGTGTGAGTCTGTCCAAAGTCAACTTTGTCAGTCAGTGCTGCAAACAATACAGACCCCGAACAGTTACCACAACTGGTCAGGGTCTTCGCTATTTGCAGCATCATACATGTAACTAGTATATCAATAAATGCTATATAAATTAGAAATAAATAATAGTCATACATGTAAATTACAGTTAGTGCTGTAAACAGTACAGACCCTGATCAGTTCATGTAACCACTACTGATCAAGATCTTTGCTATTTGCAGCGTAGTAGAAATAAATGATATTAAACAGAAATAAATTATATACCTTACTATAAGATACTATAAGACACGTAAATCAATAAATGGCGAAATGTATATAAATTAAGAGATAACATGTTTTGATTTATTTGTTTGTCTCTCTCCTTTTTTCCTTATACATGTAATAATATTTTTGATAATACAAAGGATACAAGAAGAAACTGAACTATTTTTCCCTTTTAACAGTAATTGTTAATACTATAAAGGGTCCAAGGAGAAACTGAACTAGTATATCAACTAGAGGTTTTTGTCACAAAAACGGATGTCTCCCCTCTAATAAAAGCAATATGTAAACAAGAGTACCGCATACGGTACATAATACGCCCACTTGCAAACTTTCTCCGATTCAACATGCCTTATAAGTGTTGACATTTTCTAATCTGTGCTTCAGATCTTGATTTCCATATTAAGGTGATATTATTTTTTTCAAAAATGAAGTGAATATCTTATTAAATCAAAAAGTTACAACTAATCCTCATTTTTGCAGATTTTTGTAAAGTGCAACGGCCATAACTCTGTAAAAACAAACTGAATGAACCTCAAAATAAACTCAGCTTCAATTTTTGTTGCTTAAAACATTTGTGTTAAGTTTCATTTATATCATTTTAATAGTTTTCCCAGAAAACAAGAGACAAACTAAAAGTTGACCGACAAAAAAAGCAACGAACACACAAAGTTCAAGGACCATAACTTTAGAATAAAATGACATATCAAAACCCCCGTAATATATGTGAAAATTCACATTAAGGTTTAACCATATAAAACAAGAGGGCCAGAATGGCCCTGAAGCGCTCACCAGACAATCAGAGGAGAAGCTTTTCAAAGTTTTAACTATATGTTTCTTTAGAAAACTAGCCTGCCCTGGGATTGGGTTAATTTTGACCCAAGAGGCACAATTTATATAACTTTTGTAGAGGACCTGGACATGGTGCTATGTGCCAAATATGGAAGCTGAGAACCTTCCAGTATCAGAGAAAAAGATTTTCAAAGTTTTCACTATATGTTTCTGTTGAAAATTGGCTACCCCTGGGGCGGGGCCAATTTTCACCCCTGGGGCATAATTTATATACCTTTTGCAGAGGACCTGAACATGATGATACGTGCAAAGTATGAAGGCTGAGAACCACCCAGTTTCCAAGAAGAAGATATTCAAAGATTTCACTATTTGTTTCTATTGAAAACTGCCCACCCCTGGAGCGGGCTAATTTTGACCCCCGGGCCATAATTTATATAACTTTTGTAGTGGACCTGAACATGATGCAATGTGCCAAATATGAAAGCTGAGAGCCTTCCAGTTTCAGAGAAGAAGAATTTCAAAGATTTCACTAATTGTTTCTATTGAAAACTGCCCACCCCTGGGGCCGGGCCAATTTTGACCCAAGGGCCATAATTTATATAACTTTTGTAGAACACCTGAACATGATGCTATGTGCCAAATATGAAGGTTAAGAGCGTTCCAGTCTCAGAGGAGAAGATTTTCAAAGATTTCACTATTTGTTTCTATTGAAAACTGCCCGCCCCTGGGGCGGGGCCAATTTTGACCCCAGGGCCATAATTTATATAACTTTTGTAGAGGACCTGTACATAATGCTATGTGCCAAATATGAAAGCTGAGAGCCTTCCAGTTTCAGAGAAGAAGAATTTCAAAGATTTCACTATTTGTTTCAATTGAAAACTGCCCACCCCTGGGGCGGGGCCAATTTTGACCCCAGGGCCATAATTTATATAACTTTTGTAGAGGACCTGTACATAATGCTATGTGCCAAATAAGAAAGCTGAGAGCCTTCCAGTTTCAGAGAAGAAGATTTTCAAAGATTTCACTATTTGTTTCTATTGAAAACTGCCCACCCCTGGGGCGGGGCCAATTTTGACCCTAGGGCCATAATTTATATAACTTTTGTAGTGGACCTGAACATGGATATATGTGCCAAATATGAAAGCTGAGAGCCTTCCAGTTTCAGAGAAGAAGATTTTCAAAGATTTCACTATTTGTTTCTATTGAAAACTGCCCACCCCTGGGGCGGGGCCAATTTTGACCCCAGGGCCATAATTTATATAACTTTTGTAGAACACCTGAACGTGATGCTCTGTGCCAATTATGAAAGCTGAGAACCTTCCAGTTTCAGAGAAGAAGATTTTCACAGATTTCACTATTTGTTTCTATTGAAAACTGCCCACCCTGGGGCGGGGCCAATTTTGACCCTAGGGCCATAATTTATATAAATTTTGTAGTGGACCTGTACATGATGCTATGTGCCAAATATGAAAGCTGAGAGCCTCCCAGTTTCAGAGAAGAAGATTTTCAAAGATTTCACTATTTGTTTCTATTGAAAACTGCCCACCCCTGGGGCGGGGCCAATTTTGACCCCAGGGGCATAATTTATATAACTTTTGTAGAGGGCCTGAACATGATGCTATGCGCCAAATATGAAAGCTGAGAGCCTTCTGGTTTCAGAGGAGAAGATTTTCAAAGTTTTACTATATGTTTCTATTGAAAACATGGAACCCCTGGGGCGGGGCCAATTTTGACCCCAGGGCCATAATTTATATAACTTTTGTAGAGGACCTAAAGATGATACTATGTGCCAAAGATGAAAGCTGAGAACCCTGTAGATTCAGAGGAGAAGAATTTTAAAGGTTCAAATTGTTGACGACTGACGACGGACACCGACGGACGACGGACATCAGGCGATCACAAAAGCTCACCCTGAGCACTTTGTGCTCTGGTGAGCTAAAAATTGAAGTAAATATCATTTCAAATGAAAAAGTTATGGCCATCCTCATATTTGCATAGATTTGCATTATTTTTTTTAAGTGCAAGGGCCATAACTCCGAAACAACAAATCAAATGATCCTCAGAATCAACTCGGCATCAGATCTTGATGCATTAAACAGTTGTGTGAAGTTTCATTAATATCTCTCAAATAGTTTTCCCAGAAAACAGCAGACAAACCATTTGCATGTATTTGCATTATTTTTTAAATACAAGGGCCATAACTCCGAAACGACAAATCAAATGAACCTCAGAATCAACTCAGCTTCAGATCTTGATGCATTAAACATTTGTGTGAAGTTTCATTAATATCTCTCAAATAGTTTTCCCAGAAAACAGCAGACAAACCATTTGCATTATTTTTTAAATACAAGGGCCATAACTCCGAAACGACAAATCAAATGAACCTCAGAATCAACTCAGCTTCAGATCTTGATGCATTAAACATTTGTGTGAAGTTTCATTAATATCTCTTAAATAGTTTTCCCAGAAAACAGCGGACAAACTATTTGCATATTTTTTAAGGACAAGGGCCATAACTCTGAAATGAAAATCAAATGAACCTCAGGATCAACTCAGCTTCAGATCTTGATGCATTAAACATTTGTGTGAAGTTTCATTAATATCTCTCAAATAGTTTTCCCAGAAAACAGCAGACAAACTATTTGCATGTATTTGCATTATTTTTTAAGTAAAGGGCCATTACTCCGAAACGACAAATCAAATGAACCTCAGAATCGACTCAGCTTCAGATCTTGATGCATTAAACATTTGTGTGAAGTTTCCTTAATATCTCTTAAATAGTTTTCCCAGAAAACAGCGGACAAACTATTTGCATATTTTTTAGGACAAAGGCCATAACTCTGAAATGAAAAATCAAATGAACCTCAGAATCAACTCAGCTTCAGATCTTGATGCATTAAACATTTGTGTGAAGTTTCATTAATATCTGTCAAATAGTTTTCCCAGAAAACAGCGGACAAACAAAATGTTGACGGACGAACGAACGAACGGACGGACGGACGGACAGGGCCACGACAATATACGACCACCTTTATTAGGTGGGCGTATAATAAAAATCACTAAAAATGTTATGGACTTGATGATTGATACTTCCCCTCATTAGGCGCTTTCCACACCACATTTTTCAAGAAGAAAATGATAACAGCTAATAACTCCAAAAATATTGATACCAGAGTTATGGCCCTTGTGCATGACACTTGCTTTCATCATGCTCTTTCCGTAAATGAAATGTCATTCCAATAGCATCAGTCGAACAGGAGTTATTGATCGGACAAAAAATGAAACAAAGGGCAATAACTCCAAAAGTATTGAAGCCAGAGTTATGGCCCTTGTTCATGACACTTTCTTTCATCATGCTCTTTCCATGAATAAAGTTTCATTCCAATGGTATGTGCCATATTGGAGTTATCATCCTGATAAAAAATTGTGTTTTTTTTTTACAAAGAGCAACAACTCATATATTAGTGAAGCCAGAGTTATGGACCTTGAGCATAACACTTTCTCTTATCATGATCTTTCTATGTATGAAGTTTCAATCCAATGGCATGAGCCATATAGGAGTTATCGTCCGGACAAAAAAAGTGTGTATTTTTTTACAAGGGGCAATAACTCCTATATTAGTGAAGCCAGAGTTATGGACCTTGTGCATGACACTTCCTCTCATTATGCTCTTTCTATATATGAAGTTTCAATCAACTGGCATCAGGCATATTGGAAGTTATCATCCGGACAAAAAAGTGTTTATTTCTTTTACAAGGGGCAATAACTCCTATATTAGTGAAGCCAGAGTTATGGACCTTGTGCATGACACTTCCTCTCATTATGCTCTATCCATATATGAAGTTTCAATCAACTGGCATCAGGCATATTGAAGTTATCGTCCGGACAAAATGTGTGACGGACAGACGGACAGACAGACAGACGGACGGACGGACGGACATGCTAACGGATGGGTAGTTGTGTGACTTTTTCCTTTGATCTTTTCTTGTGTGACTAGTCCCACAAGAAAAACTATTTTTGGCTCTAACTTTGGAAAAGAATGATCTGGAAGCTAACCCTAACCCTAACCCTATGTCCCACAACTGGCCAGGTTAATGTCACAAGAAATGGCCAGGTTAATGTCACAAGAGATGGCCAGGTTAATGATTTTACTTGTGGGACTAGTTAGAAAAAGTCACACAACTACCCTTTGGTGAGTGCGGACAGACGGACGGACAGACAGACAGACAGACAACTCTCACGAAAACAATATGTCACCCCCATATAAATATGGGGGGAGACATAATAAATATACACCTATAGGAGCAAATGCTCTATTTATCACAATGGTTTCAAACTACAAAATTCTATAAATTTCCTTTTCTCTAGTTAATGCTCCTTTTCGGTAGATTCGTGGATGGATCTAACAAGAGGGTATGAAAGGCCCTGACATCGCTCACCAGACAATCAGAGGAGAAGATTTTCAAAGTTTTCACTAGGTGTTTCTATAGAAAACTAGCCAGTCCTGGCGAGGGCCAATTTTGACCCAAGGGGCATAATTTATGTAACTTTTGTAGAGGACCTCAAGTGAAGAAAATTTAAGAAAATTTAACTGAAAACATATAACAATGCAAATCTAAAGAAGGGCATGTACAAAAGTATGTATACCCTTTCCCTGGGCAAATTGGTTGAATTTTAGAAAGAATAAATTAATCTATACATGCACTTATAAATAATATTCAAAATTTCAGATATTTTCATTACACCTTCATGAGTTATTATTATTCATATCTTAATTTATTTTCACCCCTGTTCTATGTTTATTCAAAATTTAAATACCTACTGAATATTCATAGACAAAATAGTTATAATGAAATATGGAAGGTGGGACAGTGTAGCCATTTTAGAAAGTAAAGAAACATCTTTCAAATTCCATTGACAAACAGAGCAAACCCTGATCAGACAGCTGCTATAGGAGCCGTCTGATCTGGGTCTGTTCTGTTTGCAAATGTGTGAAAAGGTGTTAATATGAGGGAAAGGGTAAGCAAACATATCATAAGTATATTGTACACAAAATTAAAATAATGTAAAGCAATTTGCACTATATTATATCATAAGCAAACAGCAGACTGAGCCAGATGGCTACTACACGAGCCATCTGATCTGGGTCCACTCTGTTTGCAAAGGTGTAGAAAGGCATATTTATGGAGTAAAGATCTAACTATAACAATTTTCTTTGTTTGGGTCTGCAATATTACTGCAGAGTTACTACCAACAAGGGAGACAATCCAGTTGTTATAAATCAAAGGCCTGAATGGCCATAATGGCGTTCGGGTTTGATATGGATGTTATGTGTAAGGGGGGAAATTGATGTACACATTAATAACAATAACGTCTTGGAATTGATAACAGTATTTATAACAACACATTTTTGTGAAACACTATGCCCCTGATTGTGACAAATATAAATTTGACCCGTAATGTGACATTTAACTGTAATATAACCTTGATTTTAATAAGCCCCCCCCCCTCCCCCCCCTCAAAAAAAAATAAATAAATAAAATAAATAAAAATGTTCGCCTCTGTAAGTTGCATAGACAGGCCAGGTTTGAAGTATGTATGTGCAATGGCTACAAAGTTACTGCCAACATTAAAGTTTGAGCCAAGCCAACAAACCAACAAAGTCAGCCCCCCCCCCCCCCCTCCTTGATTGGGGGCATAAAAATATGACAGACTGAAACAAAAGGAGCCATCTCATGATCTGCTGTTTATATATAGACATGCTTCTAGTTTCTACTATGGCAAAAGAATATCTTAATTATATTCATGATGTCATTATTTCTTATATGAATATTCATGAAGTAAAGGGTCAATTAATGCTTTCATGTCCAAAGCTGATGCAAAAACTGAAGCACAATATCAAAATGATACAAAGGCTACCTATAATCCTACATTTTTTGTTCAACTAATTCTTACACATAACATTTATTTTTCCATGTTCAGCACTCGTTTATTTTGAATAAATGTAGTCTGCTTACAAATTTGAAGGTAGACTGTTTTTATTTTTAATTACTAAGTAGATCCACACATGTACATACAATTACGGTAGTTGTTTGGAACCTGATGAAACTCAAATTCAGAACTACAGTCAGAAGTAGAGTTGTAAGCTGAGAAAGACATTTAAACAAATTGCTACATGTCTACTTTCGCTTTTACACGACACAAACAGTGTCGGCGACTCGGCGGTTACACGATACATAGAAGAGACTCTTATTTTCACAGTTGTTATTGACACTGGAATATAATTTGATTGAATATGTGTTGAAAACCTTCTATGGATAATACTTACTTTGATAAGCCGATAGAACCCCGTGTTTTTACGGTTTTACTTCTTGTAAGACTTAGACTTGTGTTGAGGTTGGGTGCCATAGTCAAAACACGCTGTTCGATGCGTGATAAATGTGTATATGGGAATTCCGAATTTCATTGGTTGATTATTTTAGATTTCTTTGACCTTGTCCTTTATGAAACTTCCTATTTCGAAATTTTGATTTTTTGAGTACGGGTCAAACGGAAATGACCGAAAACGATGCAAAAGGCAGTTTGATTGGCTGAAGATGTAGGTCTATATGCTAATTAGTTACGAATGTGTATAAAAATGCAATCGGAAACCTCGGCTATATTCCTTCGGCTTTAGAACGCCAAGGTGTTGCGAAAACTACGGTAAAAATATTCGTTCGCGTCTTCTTCTTCTTCTAAAGTACAGGGCCCACTCTGGAGCATCGACGTACTTGGAGTTTATTAAAATTCAAGACTTTTAAAAAGTCTATCTTTGCGTAGATTAGTAGTAATTATCTCACACAGCGAATTATTATTAAATACATGAAGAAAACAAATACATGAACATTTTACAACCAAACTAGTCTAGGGCAGACTTGAAGAAAACTATTTTGTCTTGCGCATGTTCACTAGACAAGTGAACTCGTTGCCGTAAAGAGACCGACTAGTATATGGCGTTCCGAACGCCATAAAAAGGGCAAAGGGAGATAATCTCCCTTTAAATGTATGCTAAAAATAGACACCAGCAAATGTTTATAAATAGCCACTTGTAAGGCAGCTTTGAAAAACTTGCTACCCCTGTGGTGGGGCCAATTTTGACCCTGGGGGCATGATTTATATAACTTTTGTAGAAGACCTGAACATGATGCTATGTGCCAAATATGAAAGCTATGAAGCATTTCAGTTTCAAAGGAGAAGATTTTCAAACTTCACTATATGTTTCTATTGAGAACTGCCCACCCCTGGGGCGGGGCCAATTTTGACCCCAGGGCCATAACTTATATAACTTTTGTAGAGGACCTGAACATGATGCTATGTGCCAAATATGAAAGCTGAGAGCCTTCCAGTTTCAGAGAAGAAGATTTTCAAAGTTTTACTACATGTTTCTAATGAAAACAAGGCATCCCTGGGGCGGGGCCAATTTTGACCCCAGGGGCATAATTTATATAACTTTTATAGAGGACCTAAATATGATGCTATGTGCCAAAGATGAAAGCTGAGAACCCTCAGATTCAGAGGAGAAGATTTTTAAAGGTTCAAATTGTTGACGACTGACGACGGATGACAGACGACGGATGCCGACGGACGACGGACATCATGTGATCACAAAAGCTCACCCTGAGCGCTCTGGTGAGCTAAAAATAGCCTATGGAGGAAAGGGCTAAACCCATTCCTCCATAGGCTATTTTTAGATCCAACAACTTTAAATAAAACTATAGGAGCAAATGCTATATTTATCACAATGGTTAAAAGAAGTGACTATTACAGAGGCGTAGAAAGGTATATTTATCGAGGAAAGGGTTAAACAATTGAGGCTGGCAAAGTGGGAACACACCAACCCTTTCAAGCCAACTTGAACTAAAATTGACACACAGTTTGGATTCAGATCTAATACCAAGTAATTGTCTGACAAAGATCTAAACTGTTTACAACTTGTGACAATTTTGCCTAAAGTAAAAATGCCTAAAACTGATCTTTTAGAAATTCAAATTATGACAAATCTGAAGCAGACGACATTAAAGGGTGAAAGAGTATACAGTTAAGCATGATTAACAGCTGCCCTAAGGGCACTACTGCCCAGTGCTGTAAACTTTTAACTGTAGTTTTTGATGTGAAGAAGTGCTCTGTTTGCTAATGGAATTTGATAGATCTGTTTCTATGCCTTCTAAAATGGCTACACTGATTCACCTTCCATATTTCATTATACATATGTTGTCCATAACTATTCAGGAGGTATTGGAATTTGTAATAAACATAGAACAGGGAAAGGTTTAACCTCCAATGCAGTTATCTCCCCTTGTCCCTTAATGGCTATGCTGATGAGACAAGGGAAATAACTGTGAGGAAATTGCTAAGGGGAAAACCTTTTAACTCTAGTTTCTGATGTTAAGAAGTCTAAAGCCCCAGGGTGAGACCATTTTTGGCTCAGGGGTAATTATTTCAACAAACTTGGTAGAGGTATATTAGGTGATGCTTCATATCAAATATCTTAGTTCTAGATAATTATGTGGTTTCAGAGAAGAAGATTTTTAAAGGTTTTCCTATATAAGTCTATGTAAAAATTTCAAGCCCCGGGGCAGGGCCATTTTTGGCCCGGGGTCATCATTTGAATAAACTTGGTAAAGGACCATTAGATGATGCTATATACCAAATATCAAAGCTCTAGGAATTGTGGTTTCAGAGAAGAAGATTTTTAAAGACTTAACCCCCCTCCCCCCCAAACCTTTCAAAGTAGTGGGGCGGGGCCATTTTTTACCCAATAGTCATGATTTGAACAAACTTGATAGTGGACACCCTTAGGTTCATTTCTGTGAAATCCTCCTAGTGGTTTAGGAGACGAAGTCATTTGAAATAAAAGTGGACGGACAGACAGACGACGGGCGGTAACAACAGCTCACCTTGAGCCTTTAGCTCATTAAATTTTTCACAATATGTTTCCATAGAAAACTGGCCACCCCTGGGTCGGCCCAATGTTGACCCCAGGGGCATAATTTATATATCTTTTGTAGAGGACTAATTTTGAACCAAGGTGCATAATTTATATGACTTTTGTAGAGGACCTGAATATGTATGATGCTATGTGCCAAATATGAAAGCTGAGAACCTTCCAATTTCAGAGGAGAAGATTTTCAAAGTTTTCACTATATGTTTCTATTGAAAACTGGCCAGCCCTGGGGCGGGGCTAATTTTGACCCCAGGTGCGTAATTTATATAACTTTTGTAGAAGACCTAAACATGATGCTGAAAGAATGTAGTGAAAGAACGGATAGAGCATAGACCACTGGAACTTGTATTAATTCTTTGGATGCTAGAGGCGGATTCTCCCACCACTAATGACCTATGCAAACAGTTTGGATCCAGATCAGGCCCCACATAATGTGGGGCCTGATCTGATATCCAAATTGTTTGTAAATGAGACTGAACTTCTGAAAAACTTAGAAAGTGTGTAGTGGGATTCTCCCACCACTAATGACCTATGCAAACAGTTTGGATCCAGATCAGGGCCAACATAATGTGGGGCCTGATCTGATATCCAAACTGTTTCTCAACTAGAACTAGAGGTTTGTTTTTGTCACAAAAACAGATGTCTCCCCCTCCCAGCCTCTTTCCAATACACAAGTGTAATGTCTGTAACTCCAAACTTATCAGGGTCTAATGTTTAAGTCATCAGGGGCAATAACTCCAACATTGTCAGGGGGAAACAATTCAAAAGCCCCAGGTACACAAAAACACATGCTAGTCAACATTCTTGTGAAGTTTGGTGACTCTAGTACTAGTGGTTTCAGAGATACATGTGACACAAAGTAAAGTTTCTCTTATTTAAGTCATAAGGGGCAGTAACTCCAAAGTTATCAGGGGGAGACAATTAAAAAACCCAGGTGCACAACAACTCATGCTGGTGAACATTCCTGTGAAGTTTGGTGACCCTAGCCCTACTGGTTTCAGAGATACGTGCTGCACAAAGTTTCTCTAATTTTAAGTTAACATATCAGGGGCAGTAACTCAAGAATTATCAGGGGGAGACAGGTGCAACCCAGGTGCACAACAACTCATGCTGGTGAACATTCCTGATAAGTTTGGTAACTCTAGCCCTAGTGGTTTTAAAGATATGCATGACACAAAGTTTCTCTAATTTTAAGTAATCATATCAGGGGCAATAACTCCAAAGTTATCAAGGGAAGACAATTCAAAAATCCCAGTTGTACAACAACTCATGCTGGTCGACATTCCTGTGAAGTTTGGTGACTCTAGCCCTAGTGGTTTCAGAGATATGCACGACACTAAGTAAAGTTTGTCTAATTTTAAGTCATCAGGGGCAGTAACTCCAAAGTTAACAGGGGAGACAATTCAAAAAACCCAAGAGCAAAACAACTCATGCTTGTGAACAATCCTGTGAAGTTTGGTGACTCTAGCCCTACTGGTTTCAGAGATACGCACGACACAAAGTTTGTATAAATTTAAGTATTCATATCAGGGGCAATAACTCAAGAATTATCAGGGGGAGATAATTCAAAAACCATAGGTGCACAACAACTCATGCTGGTGAACATTCCTGTGAAGTTTGGTGACTCTAGTACTAGCGGTTTCAGAGATACGCGCGACACAAAGTTTTTCTAATTTTAAGTCATCAGGGGCAATAACTCCAAAATTATCAGGGGGAGACAATTCAAAAACCCTAGGTGCACAACAACTCATGCTGGTGAACATTCCTGTGAAGTTTGGTGACTCTAGCCCAACTGGTTTCAGAGATACGCGCGACACAAGTTTGTGACGGACAGACGGACGGACGGACGGACGGACACACTTACAAATGGGTAGTTGTGTGACTTTTTCCTTTGATCGTTTCTTGTGGGACTAGTCCCACAAGTAAAACTATTTTTGGCTCTAACTTTGGAATAGAATGATCTGGAAGCTAACCCTAACCCTATGTCCCACAACTGGCCAGGTTAATGTCACAAGAAATGGCCAGGTTAATGTCACAAGAGATGGCCAGGTTAATGATTTTACTTGTGCAACTAGTTAGAAAAAGTCACACAACTACCCATTGGTGAGTGCGGACGGACGGACGGACGGACACACTAACAAATGGGTAGTTGTGTGACTTTTTCCTTTGATCTTTTCTTGTGGGACTAGTCCCACAAGTAAAACTATTTTTGGCTCTAACTTTGGAAAAGAATGATCTGGAAGCTAACCCTAATCCTAACCCTATGTCCCACAACTGGCCAGGTTAATGTCACAAGAAATGGCCAGGTTAATGTCACAAGAGATGGCCAGGTTAATGATTTTACTTGTGCGACTAGTTAGAAAAAGTCACACAACTACCCATTGGTGAGTGCGGACGGACAGACAGACAACTCTGGCAAAAACAATATATCTCCCCACAAATGGGGGAGACATAACTATCACTAAAGGTGATGAATACCCCCACATGGCAGCTTTAATTGCGAATCCAAGTTTGTGACACCAACTATCCATGTAACCGGACTAAAACACATAAATACTCAAAGTTAAAGGAGAGATAATTCTGTAATGCTTGCAAAAAACATATGAAAACTTTAAAAATGAAGGAGGATTTGTGACACAAAATCCCCAGGTTTCATGCCAAAATGAAAATGTTCGCGCTGGTCCGATTTTGCAGAATGACACTGGTTCTTTTTCCATTTCAAGGCCAGGTATTAAGTTCAAGGTCACAGAGACCTGAATATCTACTACCCAATATGTATTGACACAACAGGTTTGGTAATGCTAGATAATAGAGTATAGGATATATGCTCCGGACAAGACCTGAAATTTGTGTCTTGCACATCTACTATTCCTGAGTAACATTTATGCCAAGTATCAAGTAAATCAGGTTGAAAGTGAAGGAAGAGTTCGCCGTACAAGATTTTGCCTGCCAATTTTAAGACCAATTTCAAGGCCAAAGGTCAAGGTCACAGAGATTTGAAATATGTGTCTTGCACATCTACTACTCCCGAGTAACATTTATGCCAAGTATCAAGTGAATCAGGTTGAAAGTGAAGGAGGAGTTCAAAGTACAAGATTTTGCTTGCCAATTTCAAGACCAATTTCAAGGACAAAGGTCAAGGTCAAGGTAACAGAGACCTGAAATTTGTGTCTTGCACATCTACTACTCCTGAGTCACATTTATGCCAAGTATCAAGTGAATCAGGTTGAAAGTGAAGGAGGAGTTCAAAGTATAAGATTTTGCCTGCCAATTTCAAGACCAATTTCAAGGCCAAAGGTCAAGGTCAAGGAGACCTGAAATTTGTGTCTTACACATCTACTACTCCTGAGTAACATTTATGCCAAGTATCAAATGAATCAGGTTAAAAGTGAAGGAGGAGTTCAAAGTACAAGATTTTGCCTGCCAATTTCAAGACCAATTTCAAGGCCAAAGGTCAAGGTCAAAGAGACCTGAAATTTGTGTCTTGCACATCTACTACACCTGCATAACATTTATGCCAAGTATCAAATGAATCAGGTCGAAACTGAAGGAGGAGTTGAAAGTACAAGATTTTGCGGACAGACCGACGACCGACGTCCAACGACTGACGACCGACCAACCGACAGGCTGATTCCAGTATACCAGTATAATGAGACTGAACTTCTGAAAAACTTAGAAAGTGTGTAGTTAGGATAACTTATGAATATGCTGCAGACAACAATTTAGCAGATGACAAAATTACCCAGCATGCAAAGAGTTAAGCTGAAATTCACAACAGATTATGCTCTATATTGATATCTGGTAGCTTAATGCTGGGCATAGGTATGAAAAAAAGCTTTAAGAGTGTTCTGCATATTGAGAATTATCCACAGTTTTCTCAATCTTAAATGAGTGTGTGTTATTTGTCTAAACACAATTTCTACTCTACTGATCAGGCTAAGGGTGATTATATAAGAACTCACACTGACTGGTCTCAGCTCTGCAGGCTGATATTAAGGAGAAATCTTTAGACTGTAGTTTCTGATGTGAAGAAGTCTACACACACAGGGCAGGGCCAATTTTAACCCAAGAACTATGATACTTATACAACTCGTAAAGTTATGCTAAGTAAATCTATACACCAAATATCTAAGCTCTGGGACATGTAGTTTCTGACAAGAATATTTTTAAAGTTTTTCCTATGCATAGCTAGTGATCCCATGGGCTGTTTAAGCAGTCAGCTACAAAAAACTGGCAATCCCTGGGGTGGGACCAATTTTGACCCTAGGGGCATAATTTATATAACTTTTGTAGAAGTCCTGAAGTTGAAGCTATGTGCCAAATATGAAAGCTGAGGACCTTCTAGTTTTAGAGGAGATGATGTTCAAAGTTTTCACTACAGTCTAATTGCGATAACTCTGATGCTTGCCGGACCGCATATAAAATCCGAATTATCGGATGTTCCGAGTAATTGTATTTTCATCTCACAGGTCGGCTATGAATTGTCTATCGTAATTTTCGATGTATCATTAAAAATACTCAATGTGCAGTGTTAAGGTACAACTGCATGAAATAGTACTAGTCTGCACTTATCTTGGAACAAAATACGACATTAAACTCCTTTTTCATTTCAGTTTCCTAACACTTAAAATGCTGACAAACACAAAAATCATCTGCTCATATATTTTGAAATATTGTCCAAATTTCCCACAACCCTGGTGAATGATTGTTTAAAGCTATGTGCATTTTGAACAACAGTCGCACTTGGATGATAAGGGTTAACAAGAGGGCCATGATGGCCCTAAATCGCTCACCTGGTTACTATAGACATATGCATACACTGTATTTCTATGTAAAAATAAGATTGGGGCCAATATGAAACCATGGGCCATAATTTTAGGCCTTGAGTTTCAAATTTGAACAATCTAAATAAAGGAACATTAGATGATGCTTCATATAAGTTTCAAAGTTCCGGGCCTTACAATTTCACAGAAGGAGATTTTAAAGATTTTCCTATGAAAAACTGATAAGCCAGGGGCGGGGCCATTTTGGTCCAGGGGTCATAATTTAAACAATCTTGGTAGAAAACCATTAGATGATAATACATACTAAATTTCAAAGGTCTAGGCCTTACAGTTTAGGAGAAGATTTTCAAAGATTTTACTATGAACAAGAGGGCCATGATGGCCCTTAATCGCTCACCTGTTCGTAACAGATTAATGATTTCAATGACAGATTGCATAATTTGAAAAATCTTGGTAGAAAACCATTAGATGATGCTACATACTAAATATAAAGAGTCTAGACCTTACAGATTTGGAGGAGAAGATATTTTAAAGATTTTCCTATGAAAAACTGTTAAGCCCCAGGGCGGGGCCATTTTTGATCCGGGGTTCATAATTTGAAAATCTTGGTAGAGGACTATTAGATAATGCAACATACCAAATATCTAAGGTCTATGCCTTACAAGTTCAGAGAAGACTTTTAAAGATTTTTAAGAGAAGAAGATTTTTTAAAACTTTCCTATGAAAAACTGATATGCCCCTGGGCGGGGCCATTTTCAACCCAGGGGACATAATTTGAACAATCTTGGTAGAAAACTATTAGATAGCGCTACATACCAAATATTAAAGGTCTCTGCCTTACAGTTTTGGAGAAGAAGATTCTTAAAGCTTTTCATATGAAAAACTGGTAAGCCCCAGGGCGGGGCCATTTTTGACCCAGAGGTAATAATTTGAATAATCTTGGTAGAAAACCATTAGATGATGCTACATACCAAATATCTAGGGCCTAGACCTTACAGTTCTGGAGGAGAAGATTTTTAAAGATTTTCCTTTGAAAAACTGATAAGCCCTTGGGCAGGGCCATTTTTGGCCCAGGGATCATAATTTGAATAGTCTTAGTAGAGGACCATTAGATCATGCTACATACCAAATATCAAAGGTCTATGCCTTACAGTTTCAGAGAAGATGATTTTTAAAGATTTTCCTATGAAAAACTGATAAGCCCTGGGGCAGGGCCATTTTAGTCCTGGGGGTCATAATTTGAACAATCTTAGTAGAGAACCATTAGATGATGCTACATACCAAATACCAAAGGTCTATGCCTTACAGTTTCAGAGAAGAAGATTTTTAAAGATTTTCCTATGAAAAACTGATAAGCCCCGGGGCGGGGCCATTTTTGGCCCAGGGGTCATAATTTGTGCAATCTTAGTAGAGGACCATTGGATCATGCTACATACCAAATATCAAAGGTCTATGCCTTACAGTTTCAGAGAAGAAGATTTTTAAAGATTTTCCTATGAAAAACTGATAAGCCCTGGGGCGGGGCCATTTTTGGCCCGGGGGACATAATTTGAACAATCTTTGTAGAGGACCATTACATCATGCTACATACTAAATATCAAAGCTCTTGGCTTTGTAGTTCCAGAGAAGAAGATGTTTCAAGTAAATTGTTGACGCCCGCACGTACGCACGACGCACACCGCACATACGCACGACGCCGGACGCCGGACATAGGATCATCCCAATAGCTCATCTTGGCACTTTATGCCAGGTGAGCTAAAAACTGATAAGCCCTGGGCCAGGGCCATTTTTGGTCCGGGTGTCATAGTTTGAACAATCTTTGTAGAGGACCATTAGATGATGCTACACACCAAATATCAAAGGTCTAGGCCTTACGGTTTCAGAGGAGAAGCTTTTCATGAAAAACTGATAAGCCCCGAGGCGGGGCCATTTTTGGTCAAGAGGTCATAATTTGAACAATCTTTGTAGAGGACCAATAGATGATGCTACATACCAAATATCAAATGTCTAGGCCTTACGGATTCAGAGAAGAAGATTTTTAAAGATTTTCCTATGAAAAAATGATAAGCCCCGGGGCGGTGCCATATTTCGTCCAGGGGTCATAATTTGAACAATCTTTGTAGAGGACCATTTGATAATGCTACATACCAAATATCAATGGTGTAGGTCTTACGGTTTCAGAGGAGAAGATTTTTAAAAATTTTACCTATGAAAAACTGTTAAGCCCCGGGGCGGGGCCATTTTTGGTCCGGGGGTCATAATTTGAACAATCTTTGTAGAGGACAATTAGATGATGCTACATACTAAATACCAAAGGTCTAGCCCTTACGGTTTCAGAGAAGATGATTTTTTAAGATTTTCCTATGAAAAACTGATAAGCCCTGGGGCGGGGCCATTTTTGGTCCGGGGGACATAATTTGAACAATCTTTGTAGAGGACCATTAGATGATGCTACATACCAAATATCAAAGGTCTAGGCCTTACAGTTTCGGAGGAGAAGATTTTTAAAGATTTTCCTAAGAAAAACTGATAAGCCCAAGTGCGGGGCCATTTTTGGTCCGGGGGACATAATTTGAATAATCTTTGTAGAGAACCAATAGATGATGCTACATACTAAATATCAAAGCTCTAGCCTTTGTGGTTTCAGATAAGAAGATTTTTAAAGATTTTCCTATGAAAAACTGATAAGCCCCGGGGCGGGCCATATTTCGTCCAGGGGTCATAATTTGAACAATCTTTGTAGAGAACCATTAGATAATGCGTATAAAAAACGGATGGACGGACGGACAGACAGACAACTCTGGCAAAAAGAATATGTCTCCCCATAAATGGGGGAGACATAATGAGTGACAGGGTTTCCGATTTCTTTCACCAAATGTTGAAGATTTTCAAAAGTATTAGTAAATTTTTAAGTATATAAAATCTTCACTCCACAGTTTATTACAGCCAAATTGTAATATCTTTTGTACTTTTCCAATATCTTCACATTTTGGTGACAACAATGAAAGACAGAAGTGGCCTTGAGGTCAGGAAGAGTACAATTCATTTACCAGTATATAGCACCTAATCCAATAATATCAGCATGTATCCAGGATACATAGGTATTCCTCCATCTCCAGATATCACCTTTGAGGTTCCTGGGCGGTCCTGTTATTTGTGTGACCATATTTATGCCAGAAAACAGAAACAGGCTAACCACTGTTCCAATACAGCCATATGTTACATCAACATTGATGGACCCATTGTACAAGTATGGGTCAAAGCTGTCTGTTCCATCCATCATGTCAGCTTACCCCTGAACTACGAAGTTACCTGCAGAAAACATTAAATTATATCATTCATGGTGCAAGTATATATTTATATACTACTCAAAGTTCGCTAGGGATCACTTTTTTGACATTAAATATTTCGTTATTGATATGACATTTACATTTTGAAGAAAAAGCACAGGGATAAACATCCCCATGAAAAGTGTTTATTTATGGCCATTTGCCTTCATGGAAATTTGTATATGTAGCAAGATTTTGCTTGTGCTATCGTCAAACTTTGATTGAATTTTACATAAGTTATGGCAAATCGACAAGTTAGATGTCATCTTTGCGAAAATGAGATGAATGGGGCATTGGAATGTTTGAGGCTGTGTTTTCACAGCGGCAGGTTGCGCATGTTCTTGGGGTGTCCCAGATCATTGTCACAAGAATGTGGAATCGATTCCAAATGACTGGAAATGTATTGCACCTGTATGCCGGAGATCGAGAAGACTTAAGCTCAAGACGATTTATCATCCTGCAAGCTCGACGCCACCAGTTCAGCAACACAACGATGTTACATAGCGACTTGCAGAATGCTACCAGTGTGCGTATAACTACACAAACCATTAGAAATTGATTGCATGAAGTTTGCAATACGCATCACATTGACATGACACCATGTTCAAGAGCGTTTGGAATGGGCACGGTATCAGGTTAAGTGGACTCATAATGACTGGACCCAGTTCTATTCACAGATGAGTCAAGGTTCTGTGTAGACTTCATGGACAGGCGGGCTAGGATTTGGAGAATACCAAATGAACCCCTCGCTCCAGCTTGTATTGCAGAGCATGATCGTTATGGCGGGGATTCAGTCATGGTGTGGGCAGGAATTAGCGCCCAGGGAAAAACGAACCTTCATGTCATTGAAAACGGCACACTGACGGCAGAGAGAAGCATAATGAAATTTTGGATGTTCATGTACACCCGTATGCAGGTTCTATAGGTCAGGATTTCATTCTGATGGATGATAATGCCCATGCACACAGGGTCGGCATCACCAACCAGTATCTTGAGCAAGCTACAATTGAGCGCTTGAAATGGCCAGTTCGATCCCCGGATTTAAATTCCACGGAACACACATGGGATATGCTACAGAAAGCCATTTCTTCCCGCCAAGTCCAACCAGTAAATGTGTGGGCGCTCAGACATGCTCTCATTGAGGAATGGGCTAAACTTCCTCATCACAAGGTCTGTAGGCTTATCAGCAGCATGTGGCGGCGATGCCTGGCCATAAATAATGTCCGTGGGAACCATACACGCTATTAAAGTAGCTTAAACTCACAAAAGTTTGATTATCCCGAGTTTCAGAGTTCAGGTTACCATTTCAAAGATGTTGATTTTTGACCCTTATGTCCTTGATTTACTCCCGCTTCTTCTAAACCCATTTCGTCTACAATATAAACTTTTCAGTTTAGACAAAAAAAATCCCATTTCGTATAGAGGGTATTTCACACCTTTTCAGATACATTTCCCATTTTGTCTAAAGGTGCTAATTGAGTAAATACTGACACTAAATCAGGTGTGAATGTCATATACTGTATTATTATACCTCAATTTCATTTACAATGTTAATCTCCCATAGGCCACCGTAACATAGAAATACTGTCGGGCCAAGCGGGAAAAAAATTACTGTTGGAACAAGAGAGTCGTCACGGGTGACAAATGCCCCCAAAGTGTTTGACACCGAAATGCATTTTGGCGGAAAAACAATACAATGTAATGCAGTGTAACATGAAATTTTGATGCTGTTAAAAATGACACAGGAGTCAGTTCTTAACATTAGAAACAGAACCTTTGACGATTATGATAGCTAAGAAAAGAGCCAAGGGTCAAAACTTAGTTAAAAAGGACCCTAAGTCATTCTCACCGTTAAAAAGGACCCTGGGTTGATTGTCAATGTTAAAAACAGATCCTGGGTAAATTCTTAACGTTTTAAAAAAAAAGACACGGGGTCAAATTTCAATATTAAACAAGAGGGCCATTGGCCCTATATCGCTCACCTGAGTTACAGTAATACATGTATATTGACATGTTAATTTTTCAGTGGACAACATTTCTAGCAGATGAAATAAGCTTAGTGCACTGCTTTCACCCTTTAACTGCTGAATAAACTTGAACTGAATTCAGAACTAATACCAAGTGACTGGTTGACCAAGACCTAAACTGTTTACAACTTGTGCCATTTTTGCCTTAGCTCAAAATGACTAAAACTGGTCTTTGAGAAATTCAAATGACTTCAATAAAGCTATGCAATTATACCTTGACCCAGGTATATAGGCAAATAGAGTGCTAGGCAGTACATAATGCCAGTTTTTGTGTGAAATGACCAATAAGAATATCTTTAAAAATCGTTTAACCCTTTCCCTCATATAAAGCTGTTTTTATGCATTAGCAAACAGAGTAGACTCAGATCAGACGACTCCTACGGAAGCTGTCTGATCTGGGTCTTCTCTGTTTCTTTTGACACAATATAGATCGGATTCTACAGTTTTTGTCAAAGCAAAAACTTCTCTTCAGAGAAATAATGTGTTTTACACATTAAAAATAAGAGTAGACTAGATCAGACGGCTGCTATAGAAGCTGTCTGATCAGGGTCTGCTCTTTTTACATTTGACAAGATATAGATTTGATTTTACAGTTTTTTTCAAAGCTAAAACTTCTATTTATGGCAATAAATTTTTTTTAAGCATTAGCAAACAAGAGTGGTCCCAGATCAATTTTTGTCAAAGCAAACAGGTTAAGGGTTAATAGGTGTTTAGAAATAATTCTAGCTCTAGGTGTGAATATCTGAAGATAATTCAATTAAACGGGTCATTAGTATTTTTAACAATTGAAATTGAGAAGAGTTACCTCTACTGTTATAATGAAGTTATATTTACTTAGTTATTTCATTAATATCATACAAGATTCAGACATTTTAGAACTTTTTAATGTGTTGTCATCAAATTTTATGAAAAAGGGGGGGGGGGGGGGGGGCAAATGCATTATCATGTTTTCTTAAGAATTACCATGGCTTATATCAGTTGGGCCATTTCATAATCATGTTTTCACAGTTTTCTTAAACATTACCATGACTTACATCAGTTGGGTTTGGACCCAGATCAAAAGTCTGGATGGTGATCATTTTCCTTGATTGCCTGAATTGTTACTTTCCTATATCTCTCACATCTAATTTGAGAGACATTGGAAGACACCATTTAACATCACTCACTACACACTGGGGTTAATGGGTCAAAATGCCTTTAATGTTTCGTCTGCAACAAAAAGTTATTGTCATCTGCTTCAATTCTCAAAATAAACTTACTTTCATTTTTTTGCAAAAATATGGTTAAGATGACAAACAGTTTGGATCCTGATGAGACGCCGCAGTATGCGGCCTCTCATCTGGATCCAAACTGTTTGCATAGGTAATCACAGTTTCACCACTAGCATGCAAAGAGTTAAGAGTCAGCATTGACCTGGAGAGATTTTACTGCCAAGCAGCTGTAACTTTGACCTGCTGCTGGTCTGCAGATCTGGAGTTGTTTATTTAACCCTTAATTTCTCTCATGTAAACTTGTTTTCATGCATCTGCAAACAGAGTAGACCCAGATAAGGTGGCTCCTATAGGATCAAGGTCTGTTATTTGCTAATGGAATTTGATAGATGTTTCTATGCCTTCTAAAACAGCTACACTGATTCACCTTCAACATTTTATTATAAATAGTTATAAATAGAATGATACTAGCAATCCAATGCAGTTATCTCCCTTTGTCCCTTATGGCTATGCTGATGGGACAAGGGAAATAACTGTGAGGAAATTACCTTTTAAGTGTTACAGATTCTGATGTTAAGTAGCATAAAACCCCAGGGTGAGACCATTTATGGCCCAGGGGTCATTATTTGAACACACCTTGTAGTGGTATATTAGGTGATGCTTCATACCAAATATCTTAGCTCTAGATTATGTGGTTTCAGACAAAAAGATTTTTAAAGGTTTCCCTATATAAGTCTATGTAAAAACTACAAGCCCCAGGGCAGGGCCATTTTTGGCCCGGGGGTCATCATTTTAACAAACTTGGTAAAGGACCATTAGATGATGCTATATACCAAATATCAAAGCTCTAGAAATTGTGGTTTCAGAGAAGAAGATTTTTAAAGATTTAAAAAAAAAACCTGTAAAAGTAGTGGGGCGGGGCCATTTTTTGCCCGGGGGTCATGATTTTAACAAAACTGATAGAGGACATCCTAAGGTACATTTCTGTGAAATTTGGTTGAAATCCTCCCAGTGGTTTAGGAGAAGAAGTCATTTGAAATAAAAGTGAACGGACAGACGGACGGACAGACGGACGTACTAACAAATGGGTAGTTGTGTGACTTTTTCCTTTGATCTTTTCTTGTGGGACTAGTCCCACAAGAAAAACTATTTTTGGCTCTAACTTTGGAAAAGAATGATCTGGAAGCTAACCCTAACCCTAACCCTATGTCCCACAACTGGCCAGGTTAATGTCACAAGAAATGGCCAGGTTAATGTCACAAGAGATGGCCAGGTTAATGATTTTACTTGTGCGACTAGTTAGAAAAAGTCACACAACTACCCTTTGGTGAGTGCGGACAGACGGACAGACGGACAGACGGACAGACGGACATACTAACAAATGGGTAGTTGTGTGACTTTTTCCTTTGATCTTTTCTTGTGGGACTAGTCCCACAAGAAAAACTATTTTTGGCTCTAACTTTGGAAAAGAATGATCTGGAAGCTAACCCTAACCCTAACCCTATGTCCCACAACTGGCCAGGTTAATGTCACAAGAAATGGCCAGGTTAATGTCACAAGAGATGGCCAGGTTAATGATTTTACTTGTGTGACTAGTTAGAAAAAGTCACACAACTACCCATTGGTGAGTGCGGACAGACGGACAGACGGACGACGGACGACAGGCGGTCACAATAGCTCACCTTGAGCCTTTGGCTCAGGTGAGCTAAAAAACATACTGTGTTGATTGTTACAGTTAAGTTGATTCTTAACGCTTAAGAAAGACCCTATGTCGATCCTTAACGTTAAAAACATACCCTCAGTCAATTCTAAACGCATGGTCAAAGTTTCATGTAACACTGGCTCTTAGACAGCTGCAACAGAAGTTACCTAATATGGATCTACATTCTTTGCATAAACATGTATAGCATCTGATTTAGGTAGTGTTGTAAGCAAGCAATGAAGACCCAGTAGCTCCTACAGGAGCTGTCTGATATGGGTCTATATTGTTATAATGCTGTAATTCATCTGAAAGTTCTGACACTGCAAGTATTTGAACAGCATGGCCTACCCATGTATGAATAGTATTTAGAGCTCTTTATAATGTCTGATTCATGCTAATGTAGTAGCAAACAGTGTAGACCCTGTAGTTTGATTTGGGTCTACACTGTTTGCCTAAGCATACCTGTCCAATACTTACAAATTACAAATTTGGAATCTGTAACTGATAAGGTATAGGAGATATGCTCCGGACAAGCCTTTAGTAAAATCAAGGTCAAAGGTCAAGGGCACATTGACCTGAAAATGGTACGCGACACTCCTCCATCCCAAGATGAACTCACAAACCAAATTTGGAATCGGTAGCTGGTAAGGTATAGGAGATATGCTCTGGACAAGCTTTTTGTATCTGGTAAGGTATAGGAGATATGCTCCGGACTGTAAAATTGAGGTCAAAGGTCAAGGTCAAGGTCAGTGATCTGAAAATGGTACACGACACTACGCCATCCCAAGATGAACTCACAAACCAAATTTGGAATCCGTAGCTGGTAAGGTATAGGAGAAATGCTCCGGACAAGCTTTGTGTAAAATCGAGGTCAACGGTCAAGGTCACAGTGACCTGAAAATGGTACGCGACACACCGCCATCCCAAGATAAACTCACACACCAAATTTGGAATCCGTAGCTGGTAAGGTATAGGAGATATTCTCTGGACAACCTTTTTTGTAAAATCGAGGTCGAAGGTCAAGGACAAGGTCACAGTAACCTGAAAATGGTACGCAACATTCCTCCATCCCAAGATGAACTCACACACCAAATTTGAAATCCGTAGCTGGTAAAGTATAGGAGATATACTCCGGACAAGCTTTTTGCAGCTGGTAAGGTATAAGTTTTTTGTAAAATCGAGGTCAAAGGTGAAGGTCACAGTGACCTGAAAATGATACGTGACACTCCGTCATCCCAAGATGAACTCACATACCAAATTTTGGATCCGTAGCTGGTAAGGTATAGGAGATATGCTCCGGACAAGCTTTTTGTAAAATCGAGGTCAAAGGTCAAGGTCAAGATCAGTGACCTGAAAATGGTACGCAACACTCCTCCATCCCAAGATGAACTCACACACCAAATTTGGAATCCGTAGCTGGTAAAGTATAGGAGATATACTCCGGACAAGCTTTTTGCAGCTGGTAAGGTATAAGTTTTTTTGTAAAATCGAGGTCAAAGGTCAAGGTCACAGTGACATGAAAATGATACGCGACACTCCGTCATCCCAAGATGAACTCACATACCAAATTTTGGATCCGTAGCTGGTAAGGTATAGGAGATATGCTCCGGACAAGCTTTTTGTAAATCAAGGTCAAAGGTCAAGGTCAAGGTCACAGTGACCTGAAAATGGTACGCGACACTCCGCCATCACAAGGTGATCTCACACACCAAATTTGGAATCTGTAGCTGGTAAGGTATAGGAGATATGCTCTGGACAAGCTTTTTGTAAAATCGGTCAAAGCTCATGGTCAAGGTCACAGTGATCTGAAAATGGTACGCGACACTCCTCCATCCCAAGATGAACTCACACACCAAATTTGGAATCCTTAGCTGGTAAGGTATAGGAGATATACTCCGGACAAGCTTTTTGTAGCTGGTAAGGTATAAGTTTTTTTTAAAATCGAGGTCAAAGGTCAAGGTCAAGGTCACAGTGACCTGGAAATGGTACGCGACACTCCGCCATCCCAAGATGAACTCACACACCAAATTTGGAATCTGTAGCTGGTAAGGTAAAGGAGATATGCTCCGGACAAACTTTTTGTAAAATCAAGGTCAAAGGTCAAGGTTAAGGTCACAGTGATATGAAAATGGTACGCGACACTCCGCCATCCCAAGATGAACTCACACACCAAATTTGGTATCCGTAGCTGATGTGACAAAGGAAATATACTCCGGACAAAAGGTACACACACCCACACACACACACACCCACCCACCCACGCACGGTGCGATCACTATATGCCGCCAAAGCCTAGCTTTGAGGGCATAAAAACACTGTCTCCCGCTACCATAGGCACGGAACATCTAAATCAGTGAGCGCTTATTAAATTATGTGTGTGATGTAGTCAGACTGACGGCTGACGCTTGCAGTTTGATCAACAAACATCATTCGCTATAATAAAATAAATATCACATCCTATGGAGAGCGACAGCACGTATTGTCAACCCTCGGTATGGTAATGTTCACCTCGGCTAACACCTTGGTGGACATAACTAACCTCGGGTTGACAGTACGTACTGTCGCTCTCCATAGGATGATATCTATATACTATATTTTGTATTTTTATAAAGGAAAGAGCTTATCAGGCATACAAATGTGTAGGATCCAGACCATTACTGAGTCATGAAATGACCACTTTATGATATATATTTATTTAAACAATCTCGATTTTTTTTTATCTGTATAAGTATTCAATAAAAATTTACATTTTTGCTTTATCAATAGTGTAGATTCAGATCAAAAGATGACCGTGTGATTGGGATACAGTTGATTTGGGTCTTTAGTATTCTCTATTTTGACACTATGAATATGATTTAATAGCCATTTTCTCGAATAAAATACTGTTTGAAACATAGGGCCCGGGTCTAAGAGTAGTAGGTAATTATCCCTAAATATACCTTTTTAGTTGTTTAGACCAAATGGGATTTTTAAGACGTAAAGGGGGTTCCAATCAACATCGGGAACACAATTTGAATTTAAAAAACAAGCAACCAAAATACAACAAGAGGGCCATTGGCCCTATATCGCTCACCTGAGTTACAGTAATACATGTATATTGACATGTTAGTTTTTCAGTGGACAACATTTCTAGCAGATGAAATAAGCTTAGTGCACTGCTTTCACCCTTTCACTGCTGAATAAACTTGAACTGAATTCAGAACTAATACCAAGTGACTGGTTGACCAAGATCTAAACTGTTTACAACTTGTGCCATTTTTGCCTTAGCTCAAAATGCCTAAAACTGGTCTTTGAGAAATTCAAATGACTTCAATAAAGCTATGCAATTATACCTTGACCCAGGTATATAGGCAAATAGAGTGCTAGGCAGTACATAATGCCAGTTTTTGTGTGAAATGACCAATAAGAATATCTTTAAAAATCGTTTAACCCTTTCCCTCATATGAAGCTGTTTTTATGCATTAGCAAACAGAATAGACTCAGATCAGACGACTCCTATGGAAGCTGTCTGATCTGGGTCTTCTCTGTTTCTTTTGACACAATATAGATCGGATTCTACAGTTTTTGTCAAAGCAAAAACTTCTCTTCAGAGAAATAATGTGTTTTACACTTTAAAAATAAGAGTAGACTAGATCAGACGGCTGCTATAGAAGCTGTCTGATCAGGGTCTGCTCTTTTTACATTTGACAAGGTATAGATTTGATTTTATAGTTTTTTTCAAAGCTAAAACTTCTATTTATGGCATTAACAATTTTTTCAAGCATTAGCAAACAAGAGTAGTCCCAGATCAATTTTTGTCAAAGCAAACAGGTTAAGGGTTAATAGGTGTTTAGAAATAAGTCTAGCTCTAGGTGTGAATATCTGATGATAATTCAATTAAACGGGTCATTAGTATTTTTAACAATTGAAATTGAGAAGAGTTACGTCTACTGTTATAATTAAGTTATATTTACTCAGTTATTTCATTAATATCTTACAAGATTCAGACATTTTAGGACTTTTTAATGTGTTGTCATCAAATTTTATAAAAAAAAGTTATATTTAAGATGCTTTTTGGGGCAGCAGACTTAATCCACAGTAGTAAGTTCAACACCTATCATTGTTAGGGGGGGGGGGGGGATTATCATGTTTTCTTAAGAATTACCATGACTTATATCAGTTGGGCCATTGCATAATCATGTTTTCACAGTTTTCTTAAACATTACCATGACTTACATCAGTTGGGTTTGGACCCAGATCAAAAGTCTAGATGTTGATCATTTTCCTTGATTGGCTGAGTTGTTACTTTCCTATATCTCTCACATCTAATTTGAGAGACATTGGAAGACATCATGTAACATCACTCACACTACACACTGGGGTTATTATGCAATTAATGCAATTATACCTTGACCCAGGTATGTAGGCAAATAAAGTGCTAGGCGTACTAATAATGCCAGTTTTTGTGTGAAATGACCAATAAGAATATCTTTAAAAATCGTTTAACCCTTTCCCTCATATAAAGCTGTTTTCATGCATTAGCAAACAGAGTAGACTCAGATCAGACGACTCCTACGGAAGCTGTCTGATCTGGGTCTTCTCTGTTTCTTTTGACACAATATAGATCGGATTCTACAGTTTTTGTCAAAGCAAAAACTTCTCTTCAGAGAAATAATGTGTTTTACACATTAAAAATAAGAGTAGACTAGATCAGAAGGCTGCTATAGAAGCTGTCTGATCAGGGTCTGCTCTGTTTACATTTGACAAGATATAGATTTGATTTTACAGTTTTTTTCAAAGCTAAAACTTCTATTTATGGCAATAACAATTTTTTAAGCATTAGCAAACAAGAGTAGTCCCAGATCAATTTTTGTCAAAGCAAATAGGTTAAGGGTTAATAGGTGTTTAGAAATAATTCTAGATCTAGGTGTGAATATCTCATGATAATTCAATTAAACGGGTCATTAGTATTTTTAACAATTGAAATTGAGAAGAGTTACGTCTACTGTTATAATTAAGTTATATTTACTCAGTTATTTAATTAATATCATACAAAATTCAGACATTTTAGGACTTTTTAATGTGTTGTCATCAAATTTTATATAAAAATGTTATATTTAAGATGCTTTTTTGGGCAGCAGTAGTAATTTTAACACCTATCATTGTTAGGGGGGCAAATGCATTATCATGTTTTCTTAAGAATTACCATGACTTATATCAGTTGGGCCATTGCATAATCATGTTTTCACAGTTTTCTTAAACATTACCATGACTTACATCAGTTGGGTTTGGACCCAGATCAAAAGTCTAGATGGTGATCATTTTCCTTGATTGGCTGAATTGTTACTTTCCAATATCTCTCACATCTAATTTGAGAGACATTGGAAGACACCATGTAACATCTAGCTATCACTAACACTACACACTGGGGTTAATGGGTCAAAATGCCTTTAATGTTTCGTCTGCAACAAAAAGTTATTGTCATCTGCTTCAATTCTTAAATTAAACTTACTTTCTTTTTATTGCAAAAATATGGTTAAGATGACAAACAGTTTGGATCCTGATGAGACGCTGCAGTATGCGGCCTCTCATCTGGATCCAAACCGTTTGCATAGGTAATCACAGTTTCACCACTAGCATGCAAAGAGTTAAGAGTCATGCATTGACCTGGAGAGATTTTACTGCCCAGCGCTGTAACCTTTGAACTGAAGGATCTGGAGTTGTTCATTTAACCCTTAATTTCCCTCATATAAACTTGTTTTCATGCATCTGCAAACAGAGTAGACCCAGATAAGGTGGCTCCTGTAGGATCAGTGTCTGCTATTTGCTAATGGAATTTGACAGATCTGTTTCTATGCCTTCTAAAACAGCTACACTGATTCACCTTCAACATTTTATCATAAATAGATATAAATAGAATGACACTAGAACTCCAATGCAGTTATCTCCCTTTGTCCCTTATGGCTATGCTGATGGGACAAGGGAAATAACTGTGAGGAAATTACCTTTTAAGTGTTACAGATTCAGATGTTAAGTAGCATAAAACCCCAGGGTGAGACCATTTTTGGCCCAGGGGTCATTATTTGAACACACCTGATAGTGGTATATTAGGTGATGCTTCATACCAAATATCTTAGCTCTAGATTATGTGGTTTCAGACAAAAAGATTTTTAAAGGTTTCCCTATATAAGTCTATGTAAAAACTACAAGCCCAAGGGCAGGGCCATTTTTGGCCCGGGGGTCATCATTTTAACAAACTTGGTAAAGGACCATTAGATGATGCTATATACCAAATATCAAAGCTCTAGAAATTGTGGTTTCAGAGAAGAAGATTTTTAAAGATTTAAAAAAAAACCCTGTAAAAGTAGTGGGGCGGGGCCATTTTTTGCCCGGGGGTCATGATTTTAACAAAACTGATAGAGGACACCCTAAGGTACATTTCTGTGAAATTTGGTTGAAATCCTCCCAGTGGTTTAGGAGAAGAAGTCATTTGAAATAAAAGTGAACGGACAGACGGACGGACAGACGGACAGACGGACAGACGGACGACGGACGACAGGCGGTCACAATAGCTCACCTTGAGCCTTTGGCTCAGGTGAGCTAAAAACAAGAGATATTTGTAAAGCATGCATACCCCCAGACCCCCTGACCTTTGATCTAGTGACCTCAACTATAGAGGTCATCTACTGGTCATGACTAATCACCACAGCAACTTTGACGATCCTAAGCCAAACCACTAATCATTTATTGATCTGAAAACATTTCACAAGTTAAGGTAATGGTGACCTTTACCTTTGACCTAGTAACCTCAACAACTATAGGGGTCATCTAGTGGTTACGACCAACCACCACAGCAAGTTTGAAGATCCCCAACCAAACCATTGAGCAGTTATTAATTGGAAACCATTTCATCAGTTAAGGTCATGGTGACCTTAATCTTTGACCTAGTGACCTCAAAACCAATAGGGGTCATCTAGTTGTCATGACCAACCACCACAGAAAGTTTGAAGATCCTAAGCTGAACCCTTGAGCAGTTATTGATTGGAAACCATTTCACCTGTTAATGTCATGATGACCTTGACCTTTGACCTAGTGACCTAAAAACATTAAGTGGACTCATAATGACTGGACCCAGTTCTATTCACAGATGAGTCAAGGTTCTGTGTAGACTTCATGGACAGGCGGGCTAGGATTTGGAGAATACCAAATGAACCCCTCGCTCCAGCTTGTATTGCAGAGCATGATCGTTATGGCGGGGATTCAGTCATGGTGTGGGCAGGAATTAGCGCCCAGGGAAAAACGAACCTTCATGTCATTGAAAACGGCACACTGACGGCAGAGAGAAGCATAATGAAATTTTGGATGTTCATGTACACCCGTATGCAGGTTCTATAGGTCAGGATTTCATTCTGATGGATGATAATGCCCATGACAGACGGACAGACAGACAGACGGACGACGGACGACAGGCGGTCACAATAGCTCACCTTGAGCCTTTGGCTCAGGTGAGCTAAAAACCTGTAAAAGTAGTGGGGCGGGGCCATTTTTTGCCCGGGGGTCATGATTTTAACAAAACTGATAGAGGACATCCTAAGGTACATTTCTGTGAAATTTGGTTGAAATCCTCCCAGTGGTTTAGGAGAAGAAGTAATTTGAAATAAAAGTGAACGGACAGACGGACGGACGTACTAACAAATGGGTAGTTGTGTGACTTTTTCCTTTGATCTTTTCTTGTGTGACTAGTCCCACAAGTAAAACTATTTTTGGCTCTAACTTTGGAATAGAATGATCTGGAAGCTAACCCTTACCCTAACCCTATGTCCCACAACTGGCCAGGTTAATGTCACAAGAAATGGCCAGGTTAATGTCACAAGAGATGGCCAGGTTAATGATTTTACTTGTGGGACTAGTTAGAAAAAGTCACACAACTACCCTTTGGTGAGTGCGGACAGACGGACAGACGGACAGACGGACAGACGGACGACGGACGACAGGCGGTCACAATAGCTCACCTTGAGCCTTTGGCTCAGGTGAGCTAAAAAGTCACAGTACGTGACAAATGCCCCCAAGGAAAAGCGCTGACAATAAAATGTGTTTGTAAGCAGGTCACTTATGCAACTGCAAAATGAAAGTAAAGATTGCATAGTAAGACCACAATTTGAACTCAAGTACCCCAAATGACAATTTTGTTTGTATAAGAGGTCAAAAGTCAAGATCATGGCCACATGACCTACAAAAAGTATGCAACATTCCGCCATCCGAAGATGAACTCACACACCATTTTAGTGATCCTAGCTGATTCCGTGTAGGGATATACTGTGGACAAGCTTTTCTTGAAAATGAAGTCCAAGGTCAAGGTCACACTGACCTATAAATAGCATGCGACACTCTGCTATCCCAAGATGTATTCACACACCATATTTGGTGATCCTAGCTGAAGTAGTGTTGGAGATATGCTCCAGAAAAGCTTTTTTTAATGAGGTCAAAGGTCAAGGTCATGGTCACATTGACCTATAACTAGTATGTGATCCCCAGATGAACTCACACACCCCATTTGGTGATCCTAGCTCATTCAGTATATGAGGTAAGCTCAAGACAAGGTTTTTTTTTGTAAATGAAGCCCAAGGTCAAATTGACCAAAAAGTAGTATGAAACACTCTTCCATCCCAAGACAAACTTACATGCCACATTTGGTGATCCTAGCTGATACGGAAAGAAGGTATGCTCCTGACAAATTTATTTTGTAAATGAAGCCCAAGGTCAAGGTCACATTGACCTATAAATAGTATGCATCACTCCACCATCCCAAGATGTACTCACACATCATAATTAGTGATCCTAGTTGAAGTAATGCAGGTGACAGTCATGTTCAGGACAAGTTTTTTTTTATAAATGAGATCAAACGTCAAGGTCACATTGATTTAACAAGAGGGCCATGAGGCCCTGAAGCGCTCACCTGAGATACCCCATCATTTGTACAACCTTGGTAGAGAACCACAAGGCAAAGCAGTATGCCATTAATTAAAGGTCTAAGCCTTATGGTTTCAGAGAAAAATGATATAGTTTTCCCATGAAAACTGATAAGCCAGGGCCAAGTTTCGCCCAGAGGTCATGGTCGTAAGTTAAACAATCTTGGCAGAGGACCACAAGCCAAAGCTACATGCCAAATATCAAAGGTCTAGGCCTTACAGTTTCAGAGAAGAAGATTTTTAAAGATTTTCCTATGAAAAACTGATAAGCCCTTGGACGGGGCCATTTTTGGCCCGTGGTCATAATTTGAACAATCTTTGTAGAGGACCATTAGATCATGCTACATACCAACTATCAAAGGTCTAGGCCTTACAGTTTCAGAGAAGAAGAATGTTAAAGAGTTTCCTATGAAAAACTGATAAGCCCTTGGGCGGGGCCATTTTTGGCCCGGGGGTCATAATTTGAACAAGGCAGTCCAAAGGACAGCTATATCCCCCACCGCCGCCACCTAAATTAAGACATTGACCTGGGTTTTAACGTGGTTGATATTCAACCTTCCAGTTGTTAAGAAAATAGGACGCGGAAACAGATATAATGGAAACTGAAGGTAAAAACACGACTTTCAAATGTGACCTTGACCTTGAGCCGACATGACTGCCACATGTGTTCTGCACATCATCTCAATTCGGTTAATTTTTGACTCAAGTTTCATGAAAATCCTTCAATTGGTTTAGAAGACATGGAGCGGACACGAAATGTAATGGAAATTGAAGATTAAATCACTTGGCCTTCAAATGTGACCTTGACCTTGAGCCGACATGACTGCCACATATGTTCTGCACATTGTCTCAACGTGGTTAACATTTGAGGCAAGTTTCTTGAAAATCCTTCAAGGGGTATAGGAGATAACGAAACTATAATGGAAATTGAAGGTAAGAACACTTGATCTTCAAATGTGACCTTGGCCTTGAGCCGACATGACTGGCACATGTGTTCTGCACATCGTCTCAATTTAGCTAACATTTAACTAAACTTTTATGAAAATCCTTCAAAGGCTTTAGAAGATATGGAGCGGACACGAAAATGTAACGGAAATTAAAGGTTAGAACACTTGACCTTCAAACGTGACCTTGACCTAGAGCCAACATGACTGCCGCATGAGTTCTGCACATCGTCTCAATTCATTTAACATTTGACTCAAGTTTTATGAAAATCCTTCAAAGGGTTTAGAAGATAAGGAGCGGACACGAAACTGTAATGGCAACTGAAGGTTTAAACACTTGACCTTCAAATGTGACCTTGAACTTGAGCCAACATGACTGCCACATATGTTCTGCACATTGTCTTAATTTGGTCAATATTTGACTCAAGCTTTATGAAAATCCTTCAAATGGTTTAGAAGACATGGAGCGGACACGAAATGTAATGGAAATTGAAGATTAAATCACTTGGCCTTCAAATGTGACCTTGACCTTGAGCCGACATGACTGCCACATATGTTCTGCACATTGTCTCAACGTGGTTAACATTTGAGGCAAGTTTCTTGAAAATCCTTCAAGGGGTATAGGAGATAACGAAACTATAATGGAAACTGAAGGTAAGAACACTTGATCTTCAAATGTGACCTTGACCTTGAGCCGACATGACTGGCACATGTGTTCTGCACATCGTCTCAATTTAGCTAACATTTAACTAAACTTTTATGAAAATCCTTCAAAGGCATTAGAAGATATGGAGCGGACACGAAAATGTAACGGAAATTAAAGGTTAGAACACTTGACCTTCAAACGTGACCTTGACCTTGAGCCAACATGACTGCCGCATGGGTTCTGCACATCGTCTCAATGCATTTAATATTTCATTCAAGTTTTATGAGATTCCTTCAAAGGGTTTAGAAGATATGGAGCGGACAAGAAACTGTAATGGCAACTGAAGGTTTAAACACTTGACCTTCAAATGTGACCTTGAACTTGAGCCGACATGACTACCACATGTGTTCTGCACATCGTCTTAATTTGGTTAACATTTGACTCAAGTTTTATGAAAATCCTTCAAAGGGTTTAGAAGATATGGAGCGGACACAAAAATGCAATGGAAATTGAAGGTTAAAACCCTTGACCTTCAAATGTGACCTTGACCTTGAGCCGACATATCTGCCACATATGTTCTGCACATCGTCTCAACTTGGTTAACATTTGAGGCAAGTTTCTTGAAAATCCTTCAAGGGGTATAGGAGATATGGAGCGGACACGAAATTGTTACGGACAGACAGACGGACAGACAGACGGACGTGCTAACGGATGGGTAGTTGTGTGACTTTTTCCTTTGATCTTTTATTGTGTGACTAGTCCCACAAGAAAAACTATTTTTGGCTCTAACTTTGGAAAAGAATGATCTGGAAGCTAACCCTAACCCTAACCCTATGTCCCACAACTGGCCAGGTTAATGTCACAAGAAATGGCCAGGTTAATGTCACAAGAGATGGCCAGGTTAATGATTTTACTTGTGGGACTAGTTAGAAAAAGTCACACAACTACCCTTTGGTGAGTGCGGACAGACAGACGGACAGACAGACAGACAGACAGACAGACGAAGGCCATTCCTATAACCCCCCTCCGCTATGCGGTGGGGGATAACAATCTTTGTAGAGGACAATTAGATCATGCTACATGCCAAATATCAAAGGTCTAGGCCATACAGTTTCAGAGAAGAAGATTTTTAAAGATTTTCCTATGAAAAACTGATAAGCCATTGGGCAGGGCCATTTTTGGCCCGGGGGTCATAATTTAAACAATCTTTGTAGAGGACCATTAGATCATGCTACATGCCAAATATCAAAGGTCTAGGCCTTACAGTTTCAGAGAAGAAGATTTTTAAAGATTTTCCTGTGAAAAACTGATAAGCCCTTGGGCGGGGCCATTTTTGGCCCGGGGGTCAGAATGTGAACAACGTTTCGTTCCCCCTAGCCACTGATGCTTCTGACAAAATTTGGTTAAAATCGGGTCAGCAGTTTCAGAGGAGATGTCGTTTGAAAATGTGGACGGACACCGGACGCCGGACGCCGGACACCGGACGACGGACAAATAGCGGTCACAATAGCTCATCCTGAGCCTTTGGCTCAGGTGAGCTAAAAATAGTATGCGACACTCTGCCATCCCAAGATGAACTAGCACGCCATATTTGGTATTCCTAGCTGATTCTGTATAGGAAGGTATGCTCCAGACAAGGTTTTTTGGTAATTCTTTTGGCAATTTCTAATGGTTTGTGTAGTTATATGCACACCAAAGGTCAAGGTCAAGGTCACATTGACATATGAATAATATGTGACACTCCGCCATACCAAGATGTACACACACACACTATATTTGGTGATCCTAGCTGAAGTAGTGTAGGAGATATGCTGCGGACAAGCTTTTTTTGTAAATGAGGTAAAAGTTCAAGGTCAATGTCACATTGATCTAAAAATAGTATGCGACACTCTGCCATCCCAAGATGAATTCACACATCATATTTGGGGATCCTAGCTGATTCTGTATAGGAGGTATGCTCCGGACAAGTTTTTTTTTGTAAATGAGGTCAAAGTTCAAGGCAAAGGTAACATTGACCTAAAAATAGTACGCGACACTCTGCCATCCCAAGATGAACTCACACACCATATTTGGTGATCCTAGCAGATTCCGTATAGGAGGTATGCTCCGGACAATATTTTTTTTGTAAATGAAGGCCTACATGTAAGTCATGGTCACATTGACCTATAAATAGTATGTGACACTCTGCCATCCAAAGTTGTACTCACACTATATATTTGGTGATCCTAGCCAATGTAGTGTAGGAGATAATTATGCACCGGACAAGCAAAATCTGCACGCACTAACAGTAACACACACACACTAACACACACACACTAACACACACACACTAACACACAAACTAATGGACGTTAGTCTAGCTTTGGGGGCTTAAAAACAACCCTAAAAACACAACAAGAGTGCCAGAATGGCCCTGAAGCGCTCACCAGACAATTAGAGGAGAAGATTTTCAAAGATTTCTCTATATGTTTCTATAGAAAACTAGCCTGCCCTGGGGCAGGACCAATTTTGACCCAAGCGTCACAATTTATATAACTTTTGTAGAGGACCTGAACATAATGCTATGTGCCAAATATGAAAGCTGAGAACCTTCCAGTTTCAGACGAGAAGATTTTCAAAGTTTTCACTATATGTTTCTATTGAAAACTGGATACCCCTAGGGCATGGCCAATTTTGACACCAGGGGCATAGTTTATATAACTTTTGTAGAGGACCTGAACATGATGCTCTGTGCCAAATATGAAAGCTGAGAGCCTCCCAGTTTCAGAGAAGATTTTCAAAGATTTCACTATTTGTTTCTATTGAAAACTGCCCACCCCTGGTGTCACAAAAATGTTGACATGTATACAGAGTTATCATAGACACTAGCTTAGGTAGATAAATCCACAGGTGTAGATAGTGTGGTCAGTCAGGCGTGTGATAGCCAGGTATACAAGTGACCAGTGGTTTCAGTACACACTCACTTGGCAGACGGTTAACATGTATTTATTGGCATGAGGTAAATTGGTGCGGCCAAATATCTGGATTTATGTGAGTACATGTGGCATATTTCTGAGAGTTTTGAGTTGTTTATTTCATATCTAAATACTGTATTTTATTTGTTGTAACATGCGCAATTTGAATTGTTTCATTATTGATAACATTTTGTTGCACGGTCAGTAGGCAAACTTTGATAATATTTGCAGTCCAGATGGCATGGACGGGCTGAGAAGTTTGGGCTATGACTAGCGGGTTGCTAAAGGGCGGTATCCTTTAATATCGGCACTGGCCATAACGTATCCAAAGTGGAAAGCTGAGAATCCTTTGTGGACCCATGTTTAATTCCGGTGTGGAACACGTGGCTACCTCTGGGTGGGGTATATAGCTGGTATTATCCTAAGTGGACAATTCTGTATAGAGCAAAGTAAGCTAGAACTATATACGTATCTCCTATGTGGAACAGTCATCCTTAGGGTATGTAATTACGTGTGTTAGAGCACCAGTCCTATAGTCCAGGAATCATCCTTAGTGGAAGCATTATCCTTAGTGGAACAATAGATATCCTTAGTGGATCGTATTATCCTTAGTGGAAGAACTCTAGATATCCTTAATGGATTATATTATCCTTAGTGGAAGAACTGTAGTTATCCTTGGACCATATTATCCTTAGTGGTACTATATCTTGTCTATTATCCTTAGTGGAGACAAGTTTATGACACATTGGTTGGTGAACTATTTAAGTGCAGAGTATTAACTTAGTGGACACTCTTTAGCACCATATTGTTTTGCTAGTATAGTTAGTCGGTATAGTGTTATATGTAAGGGTAGAAAATAAAACTTGTGAATAGTAGTTAGATGTTGTTGATACATATTCACCTGAGGTCATTTAATATTTAAAAGAACTTGCATCACATTTTTGTGACATTTGGCGATCTCGGCAGGATCTCAGTTGAGTTGTGTGTCTCAGTGTCTACTATTTTGTACCGAATGTTTGGAGTATCATTTTTATTGTTTTGTTGTAAATAGTGTACATAGAATAGTGTTTCATTTATTTCTCAGTATGGAGAAAACTTTAGGGCTCATCGATATAGGCAAACAGCTTGGTCTTTCTGGTCAAGAGCTTCTTGAGTATGTCGAAAAGAAAGACGCACAAGAAAGAGAAAGAGAAGAGAGAATGTTGGAGAGAGATCTAAAGAGAATAGAGTTAGAGAACTTGGAGAAAGACAAAAAGTTGCAGTTAGCTTTGATGGAAAAAGAAATAGAATTAGAAAGGGTTAAACATTCTGACATTAAAAGCACTGCAGAGACAAAAGCATGCATGGCTAAGCTACCAAAATTACCTGCTTTCAATGAGAAGCAAGATAGCATGGATGCTTATTTAAAGAGATTTGAGCGGTTCGCTGAAAACGCAAGTTGGGACAAAACGCAATGGGCTACTCATCTAAGTGCATTACTGCAAGGCAAAGCCTTAGATGTGTACTCAAGGCTTTCTGTGTCTGATTCCTTAAATTATGACTCTTTAAAAGAAGCGCTTTTACAGAGATTTCAATTGACAGAAGAGGGGTTTAGAAATAAGTTCAGAAACAGTAAAGCAGAAATAGGTGAGACACCACAACAATTTGTTGTCAGGTTAGAAGATTACTTGTTACGTTGGATGAGTTTAGCAAAGGTACCCTCCACATTTGATGGTTTAAAAGATATGTTTATTAGAGAACAGTTTATGCAAGTCTCAAGTAAAAACTTGCAAGTGTTTCTAAAGGAGCACAAGGTTAAGTCTGTTAAGGAAATGACTGATTTGGCACAGCAATACCAGGAGGCACATGAGTTAGGTGTAGGTCAAACTGCTCGTGGACGCACAAATATGACGTCGACTGATTTTGACAAAATACAGGCAAAGGGTTCTAATTTTCAGTCTAGTGAGAAGGACCGATTATGTTATCACTGTAGAGCATCCACACATTTTATTAAAGATTGCCCTCAATTGAAGAGTACTAGGGTCAAAGCTGGAGCTATCTCCCAGGTTGAGTCAAATTACAGAGGGGGTAGACATATAAACAGGGGCAGGTTTATTGGAAGGGGTGGCTTCAGAGGTAACTTTAGTGGCAGAGGTAGAAATCACCAGTATGAAACTGAAAATTTGTCTGAGAATGATAAGAAAAATGTAGCCAACCTCGTTGTAGAAAATAGAAATGATGTAAGTGAAATTGGTACTGAATCTGCTAGATTAGTGAGTAGTCAAAAATTGCCCGTCATGACTGTCGCATCAGAAAGGGAAGTTGACAGAGAACACAGTACCGCTATGAATATGCCCGTTGTAGGTGGTTACATGAATGGTAGAAGCGTAGATGTATTAAGAGACAGTGGTTGTTCAGGTGTTGTGGTTAGAAGGAATTTGGTCCAGGCTGATTGTTTGACAGGCAAGACACAAATGTGCATTCTTGTTGATGGCACTGTCAGGAAATTTCCAATTGCTAAAGTGTCTGTAGACACACCTTTCTTTACAGGTGATGTTGATGCACTTTGTGCTGAGCGCCCAGTATATGATCTGGTTATAGGTAACATTCCGGGGGCTAGAGATGCATCCAATCCTGATGTGAACTGGAAAGCTAGAGAGGCAAGTTCTGGGTGTCAAGTTGGTAGCACAACTGAAATACTAGTTAACCAAGAGGAGATTGGAGTTACTAGTGCTGTTGAAACCAGAGGTCAGAAAGCAAGAGAAGGTAAGATAAAGCCTTTGAGAGTCACTTCGTCAATAGCTGACATAAGTGTTGCAGAAGTTAGGTCTGCACAGGAAACAGATAGTACTTTAGATAAGGGTAGAGAAATCGCCATTACAGGTGAAAAGGTCATGGGTAAAAATGACAGTATACTGTGGTATGAAAAGGAAAATGGGCTGTTGTATAGATATTTTCAGTCACCAAAGGTTGAAAATAACAAGTTGTTTAAGCAGTTGCTTGTTCCAATAGGCATGAGACATCATGTTTTGAAAATAGCGCATGATTCTATACTTGGAGGTCATCTTGGAGTCAAGAAAATGGTCAAGAAGGTATTGGCTGAATTTTACTGGCCACGAGTACAGTCTGATATTACAAAGTACTGCAAATCATGTGATATTTGCCAGAAAACGTTTGCTAAGGGTAAAGTGACCAAGATTCCTATTGGAACACTGCCTTTAATTCATACTCCTTTTGAGAGAGTCGCCGTCGACTTAGTAGGGCCCATACATCCACCTTCTGATAAAGGGAATAGATTTATTCTGACAATGGTTGACTTTTCAACTCGCTACCCCGAAGCTGTAGCTCTTAAACGCATAGATTCAGAGACAGTAGCCGAGTCACTTGTTGAAATGTTCAGCCGAGTAGGCTTTCCAAAGGAAGTCCTTAGCGACATGGGTAAGCAGTTTACATCTGATGTCATGAAAGAGGTAGGTCGTCTTTTATCTATCAAACAGTTAACGACAACTCCTTACAACCCTGCTTGTAACGGGTTGGTTGAAAGATACAATGGCACACTCAAGACAATGTTGAGAAAAATGTGCGCAGAACAACCTAAGCAGTGGGATCGATTTATCGCCCCACTACTTTTTGCATACAGGGAAGCGCAGCAAGAGAGCACGGGCTTTTCCCCGTTTGAGCTTTTATACGGTCGTTCTGTAAGAGGGCCAATGATGATTCTAAAGGAGTTATGGTCAAATGAAACTAACACAGATGAGGTTAGAACCACATATGAGTATGTACTGGACTTGAGAAATAGGCTTGAGGAAACCGTAAAGTTGGCACAAGAAGAGTTGGCAAAGAATAAGGTCAGGTACAAGCATTATGCAGATAGGAAAAGGAAGCCAAGGAGTATCAAGGTAGGAGAAAAAGTTCTTATTCTTCTTCCTACGGATAGAAACAAATTGCTTATGCAATTAAAGGGACCGTACACGGTGACAGAAAAAGTGAATGACTTTGATTATAAAGTTTCAGTTGCAGGTAAAGAACGCATTTACCACATCAATTTGCTCAGAAGGTATGAACAAAGAACAGATGATAGTTCAGAACATGCATGCAACATGGAACAACATCTCGGAGTCGTTGACCAGGTAAGTGTTGCCATAATAGAGGAGATAGATGACGAGACGGGAACAGGAGAAAGTGATGAAATAGGCACTGACAGTAGCACCGAAGAGTATTGTAAGAGACAGTTGACAGTGAGTTTGCCATCTCTGGAAGCAAAAGAGTGTATAGATGATGTGCAGATAAACCCAGAATTGTCAAAGGAACAGAAAGGTGAGTTGCTAGATTTATTGAAAGAATACCAAGATGTTATAACTGATCTTCCAGGTAGTACCAGTCTGTATGAACATGACATTAAATTGACAACTGATGAACCAGTAAGATCTAGACCGTACCCTGTACCACTCACTATGAGAGAAACAGTCAAGGAAGAAATTGAGAAAATGTTAAAAATGGATATCATTTATAGAACAGATTCTCCTTATGCATCCCCTGTAGTAATGGTAAAAAAGCCTGATGGTTCAAACAGATTTTGCATAGATTTTAGGAAACTGAACAAAATCACAGTGTTTGATTCAGAACCAATTGGAAACGCAGATGACATCTTTGCAAAATTAAGTAAGAGCAAATATCTTTCAAAACTTGATTTAACCAAAGGGTATTGGCAAATTCCAGTGAAACAAGACTGCCAGAAATATACAGCTTTCATTTCTTCTGAGGGACTTTTTGCCTTCAAAAGGTTACCATTTGGAATGGTGAACGCTGGAGCCTCTTTCTGTAGAATGATGAGGAAGCTTTTGCAGGGTTTGAAAGAAATTGAGAACTTTGTCGATGACATAATAGAACACACAGGTGAGTGGCAATGTCACTTAGAGGTATTGAGAGAGCTGCTGGATTTTTCTCCTACCTGGATAGGTTAAGAGCAGCATGTCTGACAGTTAGGCCATCGAAGTGCATGTTTGGTTATTTCCAGCTTTGTTTTCTTGGTCATTTGGTTGGAAAAGGCTGTTTGAGACCAGTAGATGACAAGATCCAAGCAATCAGAAATTGTTGTAGGCCAACAACAAAGAAACAGGTACGTTCGTTTTTGGGTCTTCTTGGTTACTACCGGAAATTCATTCCAGATTTTAGTACAATAGCTTTTCCTTTGACAGAGTTGACCAAAAAGGGTTCTGCAAACAAGATAATTTGGACTCTCGGAACTGAGAGAGCATTTAGAACACTCATAAGTGCTGTCACAAAAGCACCCATTTTATGCCTACCAGACATTGACAAGACGTTCATCTTACGAACAGACGCTTCTGACATAGGTCTTGGGGCAGTCCTTATGCAGGAACATGGGGGTACTAAATTTCCTGTTTCGTATGCCAGCAGAAAGCTCCTCCAAAGAGAAAGGGCTTACTCAGTCATAGAGAAGGAATGCTTAGGTGTAATTTGGGGTATCCAGAAGTTTCAAGTGTATTTGTATGGCAGAGAGTTCTTGCTTGAGACCGATCACCAGCCCCTCATTTACTTGAATAGGTCGAAAGTAGCAAATGCAAGGCTCATGAGGTGGGCACTTGCACTTCAGATGTATAGGTTTCACATTGTTTCTATCAAAGGATCTGAGAATGTTGCTGCAGATTTTTTGAGCAGAATCTAATATTTGTTGTTTAGGGATTAGTGAAAATTTACATTTTCATCATGAAAAGGAGGGTATGTCACAAAAATGTTGACATGTATACAGAGTTATCATAGACACTAGCTTAGGTAGATAAATCCACAGGTGTAGATAGTGTGGTCAGTCAGGCGTGTGATAGCCAGGTATACAAGTGACCAGTGGTTTCAGTACACACTCACTTGGCAGACGGTTAACATGTATTTATTGGCATGAGGTAAATTGGTGCGGCCAAATATCTGGATTTATGTGAGTACATGTGGCATATTTCTGAGAGTTTTGAGTTGTTTATTTCATATCTAAATACTGTATTTTATTTGTTGTAACATGCGCAATTTGAATTGTTTCATTATTGATAACATTTTGTTGCACGGTCAGTAGGCAAACTTTGATAATATTTGCAGTCCAGATGGCATGGACGGGCTGAGAAGTTTGGGCTATGACTAGCGGGTTGCTAAAGGGCGGTATCCTTTAATATCGGCACTGGCCATAACGTATCCAAAGTGGAAAGCTGAGAATCCTTTGTGGACCCATGTTTAATTCCGGTGTGGAACACGTGGCTACCTCTGGGTGGGGTATATAGCTGGTATTATCCTAAGTGGACAATTCTGTATAGAGCAAAGTAAGCTAGAACTATATACGTATCTCCTATGTGGAACAGTCATCCTTAGGGTATGTAATTACGTGTGTTAGAGCACCAGTCCTATAGTCCAGGAATCATCCTTAGTGGAAGCATTATCCTTAGTGGAACAATAGATATCCTTAGTGGATCGTATTATCCTTAGTGGAAGAACTCTAGATATCCTTAATGGATTATATTATCCTTAGTGGAAGAACTGTAGTTATCCTTGGACCATATTATCCTTAGTGGTACTATATCTTGTCTATTATCCTTAGTGGAGACAAGTTTATGACACATTGGTTGGTGAACTATTTAAGTGCAGAGTATTAACTTAGTGGACACTCTTTAGCACCATATTGTTTTGCTAGTATAGTTAGTCGGTATAGTGTTATATGTAAGGGTAGAAAATAAAACTTGTGAATAGTAGTTAGATGTTGTTGATACATATTCACCTGAGGTCATTTAATATTTAAAAGAACTTGCATCACATTTTTGTGACACCTGGGGCAGGCCCAATTTTGACCCCAGTGCCATAATTTATATGACTTTTGTAGAGGACCTGAACATGATGCTATGTGCCAAATATGAAAGCTGAGAGAGTTTCAGTGAAGAAGATTTTCAAAGATTTCACTACTTGTTTCTATTGAAAACTGCCCACCCCTGGGGCGGGGCCAATGTTGACCCCAGGGCCATAATTTATATAACTTTTGTAGAGGACCTGAACATGATGCTCTGTGCAAAATATGAAAGCTGAGAGCATCCCAGTTTCAGAGATGAAGATTTTCAAAGATTTCACTATTTGTTTCTATTGAAAATGGCCCAACCCTGGAGATTTTAAAGATTTTCCTATGAAAAACTGATAAGCCAGAGGCGAGGCCGTTTTGGTCCAGGGGTCATAATTTGACCAATCTTGGTAGAAAACCATTAGATGATAATAAATACTAAATTTCAAAGGACTAGGCCTTACAGTTTAGGAGAAGATTTTTAAAGATTTTCCTATGAAAAACTGATAAGCCAGGGGCCGGGGCCATTTTTGGTCCGGGGGTCATAGTTTGAACAATCTTTGTAGAGGACCATTAGATGATGCTACATACCAAATATCAATGGTCTAGGCCTTACGGTTTCAGAGAAGAAGCTTCTTATGAACAAGAGGGCCAGAATGGCCCTGAAGTGCTCACCAGACAATCAGAGGAGAAGATTTTCAAAGTTTTCACTATTTGTTTCTATTGAAAACTGCCCACCCCTGGGGCGGGCCAATTTTGACCCCTGGGCCATAATTTATATAACTTTTGTAGAGGACCTAAACATGATGCTCTGTGCAAAATATGAAAGCTGAGAGACTTCCAGTTTCAGAGGAGAAGGTTTTCAAAGATTTCAATATTAGTTTCTATTGAAAACTGCCCACCCCTGGGGCGGGGCCAATTTTGACCCCAGGGTCATAATTTATAAAACTTTTGTAGAGGACCTGAACATGATGTTCTGTGCCAAATGTGAAAGCTGAGAGCCTCCCAGTTTCAGAGAAGAAGATTTTCAAAGATTTCACTATTTGTTTCTATTGAAAATGGCCCACCCCTGGGGTGGGGCTAATTTTGACCCCAGGGTCATAATTTATATAACTTCTGTAGATGATCAGAACATGATGCTATGTGCCAAATATGAAAGCCGAGAGCCTTCTGGTTTCAGAGAAGAAGATATTCAAAGATTTCACTATTTGTTTCTATTAACAAGAGGGCCAGAATGGCCCTGACATCGCTCACCAGGCAATCAGAGAAGAAGATTTTCAAAGTTTTCACTATATGTTTCTATAGAAAACTAGCCACCCCTGGGGCGGGCCAATTTTGATCCAAGGGGCATAATTTATACAACTTTTGTAGAGGACCTGAACATGATGCTATGTGCCAAATATGAAAGCTGAGAACCTTCCAGTTTCTGAGGAAAATCTTTTCAAATTTGACACTATATGTTTCTATTGCGAACTGGCTACCCCTGGAGCAGGGCCAATTTTGACCCCAGGGGCATAATTTACATAACTCTTGTAGAGGACCTGAACATGATGCTATGTGCCAAATATGAAAGCTGAGAACCTTTCAGTTTCAGAGAAGAATATCAAAGTTTTACTATATATTTCTATAGAAAACAAGGCACCCCTGGGGCGGGGCCGTTTTTGACCGCAGGGGCATAATTTATATAACATTTGTAGAGGACATGAACATGATACTTTGTGCTAATTATGAAAGCTGAGAACCTTCTAGTTTCAGAGGAGAAGATTTTCAAAGTTTTCACTATATGTTTCTATTGAAAATTGGCTACCCCTGGGGCGGGGCCAATTTTGACCCCAGGGGCATAATTTATATAACTTTTGTAGAGGATCTGAACATGATGCTATGTGCCAAATATGAAAGCTGAGAACCTTCCAGTTTCAGAGGAGAAGATTTTCAAAGTTGTCACTATAAGTTTCTATTGAAATCTGGCCACCCCTGGGGCGGGGCCAATTTTGACCACAGGGCCATAATTTATATAACTTTTGTAGAGGACCTGAACATGATGCTATGTGCCAAATATGAAAGCTTAGAACCCTGTAGATTCAGAGGAGAAGATTTTCAAAGTTTTCACTATATATTTCAAAAGAAACATTAAGGCACCCCTGGGGCAGGGCCAATTTTGACCCCAGGGGCATAATTTATATAACTTTTGTAGAGGACCTACAGATGATTGTATGTACCAAAGATGAAAGCTGAGAACCCTGTAGATTCAGAGGAGAAGATTTTTAAACGTTCAAATTGTTGACGCCCGACGACGGACGACGCACGACGGACATCAAGCGATCACAAAGCTCACCCTGAGCACAAAAGTGCTCTGGTAAGCTAAATACTGCCCACTCCTGGGAGAAGATTTTCAAAGTTGTCACAATATCTTTCTATTGAAATCTGGCTACCCCTGGGGTGGGGCCAATTTTGACCCCAGGGGCATAATTTATATAACTTTTGTAGAGGACCTGAACATGATGCTATGTGCCAAATATGAAAGCTGAGAACCCTGTAGATTCAAAGGAGAAGATTTTCAAAGTTGTCACTATATGTTTCTATTGAAATCTGGCTACCCCTGGGGCGGGGCCAAATTTGACCCCAGGGGCATAATTTATATAACTTTTGTAGAGGATCTGAACATGATGCTATGTGCCAAATATGAAAGCTGAGAACCTTCCAGTTTCAGAGGAGAAGATTTTCAAAGTTGTCACTATAAGTTTCTATTGAAATCTGGCCACCCCTGGGGCGGGGCCAATTTTGACCACAGGGCCATAATTTATATAACTTTTGTAGAGGACCTGAACATGATGCTATGTGCCAAATATGAAAGCTTAGAACCCTGTAGATTCAGAGGAGAAGATTTTCAAAGTTTTCACTATATATTTCAAAAGAAACATTAAGGCACCCCTGGGGCAGGGCCAATTTTGACCCCAGGGGCATAATTTATATAACTTTTGTAGAGGACCTACAGATGATGCTATGTACCAAAGATGAAAGCTGAGAACCCTGTAGATTCAGAGGAGAAGATTTTTAAACGTTCAAATTGTTGACGCCCGACGACGGACGACGCACGACGGACATCAAGCGATCACAAAGCTCACCCTGAGCACAAAAGTGCTCTGGTAAGCTAAATACTGCCCACTCCTGGGAGAAGATTTTCAAAGTTGTCACAATATCTTTCTATTGAAATCTGGCTACCCCTGGGGTGGGGCCAATTTTGACCCCAGGGGCATAATTTATATAACTTTTGTAGAGGACCTGAACATGATGCTATGTGCCAAATATGAAAGCTGAGAACCCTGTAGATTCAAAGGAGAAGATTTTCAAAGTTGTCACTATATGTTTCTATTGAAATCTGGCTACCCCTGGGGCGGGGCCAAATTTGACCCCAGGGGCATAATTTATATAACTTTTGTAGAGGATCTGAACATGATGCTATGTGCCAAATATGAAAGCTGAGAACCTTCCAGTTTCAGAGGAGAAGATTTTCAAAGTTTCACTATATGTTTCTATTGAAAACTGACCACCCCTGGGGCGGGGCCAATTTTAACCCCAGGGGCATAATTTATATAACTTTTGTAGAGGACCTGAACATGATGCTATGTGCCAAATATGAAAGCTGAGAACCCTGTAGATTCAGAGGAGAAGATTTTCAAAGTTGTCACTATATGTTTCTATTCAAAACTGGCTACCCCTGGGGCGGGGCCAATTTTGACCCCAGGGGCATAATTTATATAACTTTTGTAGAGGATCTGAACATGATGCTATGTACCAAAGATGAAAGCTGAGAACCCTGTAGATTCAGAGGAGAAGATTTTTAAACGTTCAAATTGTTGACGCCCGACGACGGACGACGCAAGACGGACGACGCACGACGGACATCAAGCGATCACAAAAGCTCACCCTGAGCACAAAAGTGCTCTGGTAAGCTAAAAACTGCCCACTCCTGGGGCGTAGCCAATTTTAACCCCAGGGCCATAATTTATATAACTTTTGTAGAGGACCTAAACATGATGCTACAGTGGAGAAACTGTTATTCTTTCCCACTTAGTGCGTTTCAAACGCGTTTGAAACCCGTTTAAAACCCATTTAGTATATTCACTTACAAACGCATTTGTAAACGCGTTTAAACTCACTTATAAGTTAATCGTCAATATATGGTTCCACAGGGCATATTGGGTGTTTAAACAACGTTAATAATGGTAATTTCTCATTTTGTACTTTAAAAGTTCCTTATATATACCTAAAGTTGAGCGGATTGTGTTTTGTAAAGAGTTATATCTCAGTAGATCATTAAATCAGACGATTTGTATTTCGTTTAAAGAAACAGTGATACTTTTTGTTCCAACCGAAAGGAATCACACGTTATGTACTTCTGCTTCGTTGGTAATTTGTGCTGTCTATGGGTGTAGCCCTGCCTATGGGTGTAGCTCCAAATCCGACTAAATAGGATTATTTAAACTACCAAAAGACGAGAAGTTCAAGAAAACGTCCACGATGTGAACGTCTAGGGAATGGGATTGTTTGTTCGATTTGATTCTTCCACATTTTTTTATATTGGATCAGCTTACGTTGTGTATCGATGGCTGTTTTCAGTGAAATTTATACTACAGAAAATAGTGCAGCCAATTACTTGGGTCTACAATTATAAAAAAGGATATGCTACATTCTATTATAAATGTGACTTTAGAGGTTAGCACTGTAGGTTAATGGGCCTTTTCGTCATGGAAAATTATTCTATTCAAACTTTTTGTTAACAGCGTAAACTTAAATCACGCAGAAACTGTCTGATCAGGATCTGCTCTGATTGCTTAGTCCGTAGACTTATTTCTTTAGATTCGATCATGGTTGTCTAGCGTCTCTGTAATCCCTGTAAATGAATATTCACGAGGTCATGAAATATTTTAATAAATATTCTTAAGAGAACAAGAGGGCCAGAATGGCCCTGACATCGCTCACCAGACAATCAGAGGAGAAGATTTTCAAAGTTTTCACTATATGTTTCTATTGAAAACTTATCACCCCAAGGGCGGTGCCAATTTTGACCCCAGGGACACAATTTATATAACTTTTGTAGAGGACGTGAACATGATGCTGAGAGAATGTAGTGAAATAATGGATAGAGCATAGACCACTGGAACTTGTATTAATTCTTTGGATGCTAGAGGCGGATTCTCCTGCCACTAATGACCTATGCAAGCAGTTTGGATCCAGATCAGGCCCCACATAATGTGGGGCCTGATCTGATATCCAAATTGTTTGTAAATGAGACTGAACTTCTGAGAAACTTAGAAAGAATGTGTGTAGTGGGATTCTCCCACCACTAATGACCTATGCAAACATATTGGATCCAGATCAGGGCCAATCTAATGTGGGGTCTGATCTGATATCGAAACTGTTTGTCAATGAGACTGAACTTCTGCAAAACTTAGAAAGAAAGTGTGTAGTTAGGATAACTTATGAATTTGCTGCAGACAACAATTAAGCAGTTGACAAAATTACCCAGCATGCAAAGAGTTAAGCTGAAATTCACAACAGATATGCTCTATATTGATAGCTGGTAGCTTAATGCAAAAGAGGTTTAAGAGTGTTCTGCATAATGAGAACTATCCACAGTTTTCTCAATCTTAAATGAGTGTGTGTTATTTGTCTAAACACAATTTCTACTCTACTGATCAGACTAAGGGTGATTATATAAGAACTCACACTGACTGGTCTGAGCTCTGCAGGCTGATATATTAAGGAGAAACCTTTAGACTGTCTTTTCTGCTGTGAAGAAGACTGTACACACAGGGCAGGGCCACTTTTAACCCAAGAACTATGATACTTAAAAAACCCATAAAGTTATGCTAAGTTAATCTTTACACCAAATATCTAAGCTCTGGGACATGTAGTTTCTGACAAGAATATTTTTAAAGTTTTTCCTATGCATAACTAGTGATCCCATGGGCTGTTTAAGCAGTCAGCTACCAAAAACTGGCAATCCCTGGGGTTGGACCAATTTTGACCCTAGGGGCATAATTTATATAACTTTTGTAGAAGTCCTGAAGTTGAAGCTATGTGCCAAATATGAAAGCTGAGGACCTTCTAGTTTTAGAGGAGATGATGTTTCAAGTTTTCACTATATGTTTCTATTGAAAACTGAAACCCCCTGTGGCAGGGCCAATTTTGACCCCAGGGGTATAATTTATATAACTTTTGTAGAGGACCTACAGATGATGCTACGTGCCAAAGATGAAAGCTGAGAATCCTGTAGATTCAGAGAAGAAGATTTTTAAAGGTTCAAATTGTTGACGACTGACGACGAAAGACGGACGACCCACACCGACGGACAACGGATATCAGGCAATCACAAAAGCTCACCCTGAGCACTTTGTGCTCTGGTGAGCTAAAAAGCCTATGTGATAAATAGAGCATTTGCTAACCATTGTGATAAATAGAGCAAATGCTCCATAGGAGTAAATGTTCTATTTATCACAATGGTTTCAAATCTACACAATTCTGAAATTTTCCTTTTCTATAATTAATGCTCTTCATCAGTAGATTTATTCAAAGAGGTAGGATCTTAAACAAGAGGGCCAGAATGGCCCTGAAGCGCTCACCAGACAATCAGAGGAGAAGATTTTCAAAGTTTTCACTATATGTTTCTATTGAAAACTAGCAGGCCCTGGGGCAGGCCAATTTTGACCCCAGGGGTGTAATTTATATAACTTTTGTAGAGGACCTGAACATGATGCTATGAGCCAAATATTAAAGCTGAGAACCTTTCAGTTTCAGAGGAGAAGATTTTCAAAGTTTTCTCTATATGTTTCTGCTGAAAACTACCCATCCCTGGGGCGGGGCCAATTTTGACCCCAGGGCCATAATTCATATAACTGTTGTATATAAATGATGCTATGTGCAAAATATGAAAGCTATGAAATTTCCAGATTCAGAGAAGAAGATTTTCAAAGTTTTCACTATTTGTTTCCATTGAAAACTGCCCACCCCTGGGGTGGGGACAATTTTGACCCAAGGGCAATAATTAATATAACGTTTGTAGAAGACCTGAACATGATGCTCTGTGCCACATATGAAAGCTGAGTGCCTTCCAGTTTCAGAGGAGAAGATTTTCAAAGATTTCACTATTTGTTTCTATTGAAAACTGCCCATCCCTGGGGCGGGGCCAATTTTGACCCCAGGGGCATAATTTATATAACTTTTGTAGAGGACCTGAACATGATGCTATGTGCCAAATATGAAAGATGAGAAACTTCTGATTTCAAAGGAGAAGATTTTCATAGGTTTACAATATGTTTCTATTGAAAACTTCCCACCCCTGGGGCGGGGCCAATTTTGACCCCAGGGGCATAATTTATATAACTTTTGTAGAGGACCTATAGGTGATGCTATGTACCAAAGATGAAAGCTGAGAACCCTGTAGATTCAGAGGAGAAGATTTTCAAAGTTTTCACACTATATTTTTATTGCAAACCGCCCACCCCTGGGGCGGGGCCAATTTTGACCCCAGGGCCTTAATTTATATAACTTTTGTAGAGGACCTGAATATGCTGCTCTGTGCCAAATATGAAAGATGAGAGCCTTTCAGTTTCAGAGGAGAAGATTTTCAAAGATTTCATTATTTGTTTCTATTGAAAACTGCCAACTCCTGGGGCGGGGCCAATTTTGACCCCAGGGGCATAATTTATATGACTTTTGTAGAGGACCTGAACATGATGCTATGTGCCAATTATGAAAGCTGAGAACCTTCTGGTTTCAGAGGAGAAGATTTTCAAAGTTTTACTATATGTTTCTATTGAAAACTTCCCACCCCTGGGGCGGGGCCAATTTTGACCCCAGGGGCATAATTTATATAACTTTTGTAGAGGACCTATAGGTGATGCTATGTACCAAAGATGAAAGCTGAAAACCCTGTAGATTCAGAGGAGAAGATTTTTAAAGGTTCAAATTGTTGACGCCCGACGACGGACGACGCACGATGCACACTGCACGACGACGGACGACGCACATCTGGCGATCACAAAAGCTCACCCTGAGCACTTTGTGCTCTGGTGAGCTAAAAAAGGATTAATAAACACCAGTTAGCTCTGTTGACAGCAGACACCAAATTTGCTTTAAAATCTATTTCCCAATCCTTCTCGTATTATATAAACGGCTTCACGCACGTTTGCAAATAGAGTAGATCCAGATCGGAAGTTCCTGTAGGAGCTGTCTGATCAGGTTCTGCTCTGTTGCTTATGAAATTTTGTTGATCTAATCCTATAGTTTCTGTCAGAGCCAAAGATCCCTTTGAAAAATTAGCATTTTGAAAAAAGGCGTTAGATCTCCATGAATATTTGTGTAAGGAATAATGGTTTCATGGAGAAAGGCGTTAGATCTCCATGAATATTTGTGTAAGAAATAATGATTTCATGGAGATCGAGTTTTTGTAATAATACATGAGTACAGGAAAGTTTGACTATGACAGTAATTGTACGTATATTATTTCATAAGCAAACCGACAAGACCCTGCTCAGTGATTAGGGAGCAACAACAGAAGCTGTCTGATCTGGATCTACTCTGTTTGTAGATTTGTTTCATTACGTTTGATCTGGGTCTACTGTGTTTGCATTGACATAAACAGGGCCTGTTTAACTTAAACAGGCGCGTGGAGTGAAGGGTTTATAGTCGTGAAGTGATTTACTCACACATAATTTTTCATCAGGGAAATAGTTTATCATAAATATGATCCTTTTTGCCATTTTGGAACATGGACAATATTGACCATAAATCCAAAGGAAACAAGAGATGTTTGTAAAACATGTATACCCCCCAAGACCCCAAGACCTTTGATCTAGTGACCTCAACTATAGAGGTCATCCAGTGGTCATGACTAATCACCACAGCAACTTTGAAGATCCTAAGCCAAACCACTGATCATTTATTGATCTGAAAACATTTCACAAGTTAAGGTCATGGTGACCTTGACCTTTGACCTAGTGACCTCAACAACTATAGGGGTCATCTAATGGTCAGGACCAACTACCACAGCAAGTTTGAAGATCCCGAACCAAACCATTGAGCAGTTATTAATTGGAAACCATTTCATCAGTTACGGTCATGATGACCTTGACCTTTGACCTAGTGACCTCAAAATAAATAGGGGTCATCTAGTTGTCATGACCAACCACCACAGCAAGATCCTAAGCCAAACCCTTGAGCAGTTATTGATTGGAAACCAATTCACCAGTTAAGGTCATGGTGACCTTGACCTTTGACCTAGTGACCTAAAAAACAACAGGGATCATCTAGTTGTCATGACCAACCACCTAAGCAAATTTGAAGACCCTAAGCCAAACCCATGAGCAGTTCAGGGGTGTGATTTTTCCGCGGATCCGCGGATTTCCGCGGATCCAATGATCCAAAGGACCATTTTTCCAAAACGTCTAAATCCGTTGCGAAAATCCGAGGGGGGGGGGGGGGGGGGAGGTCCGCGTCCGGTCTGGTCCGGGAATTAGTCTCGCCGAACTCGCCGCGGATTTACCCTGTACCATTTCAGCTTCATCTTACCTATACTACGCGGAATCCGATTGGCCAAATCTTCGTGCCTACACCAATCAAATCGCTGTTATCGTTGGGTGAGTTACAAATCCGTTTCCTCCCAAATTGTTAGCGAACTTTCACAACAAACGTAAAAAAACGTGGCGACATCTCAAACTATTGCTGTATTTGAATCAAATGGACTTAAAATGACAATAATATTTTATCGGACAGCTGATTCAGCGGAAATTCTGCGTATTGACACTAGAAGTAGGAATAAGTTCAAGCGGGACTGGCTAGAAACTGAAAAATGACAGCGTGTCCTCGTGCATCTCTGAAGTTGTCATTGACAGAAAACAGCGAAGTGTTGTGTGTGCGACAAATTGATTACATTCTGCAAAGAGGGAAGCTTGCTATTGTAGAACATAGTTCTTCATCTGACACACACAGAAGGAAAATGTGATTAAAACCAACGACAAGTAAGTTACCGCCCTACGTAACCGGTGGACAATCTGAAGATGACAGAAACTACGGTATTCACCCAATTTTCAAAAACGTATCAAAGCCAAAAGAATGTGAAACACCTGTTCCTGTAGTATTACTTGAAGACAGAACAGCAAATTCACAGGTAGGAGCAAAAAAGTGTTTAAAATATGTGATTGATTTTCAATGAATAACTAGCCTGCAGCTGGTTCCTGAATTTTATCAGAAGGTGCATGTCAACTATTAGTAAAATATTTCAATGACAGTGATGACAGGAAATAAATTACAATAAGAAAAATAAAAATAGAAAATAACAGTAGAAGATTCATGTTGGCGCTTTTTCCAGACTTTAAATCATACTGAGCCAGAGTATTCCATCCATGAACCCAAGGGCCATATTTTCTCTATTTTTATCTACATTTATGCAACATTTTGCCATTAAGATCTATCTGTTTATAATTGCATCATCATGTGCACGGAAATTTGTTATTTTATGCTGGAATTTCTGGTTACTTCAAAAAGACTCGAGAATATTGCAAGAGCATTCTTTTGTACTTCACTATTTTTTTTATGAATATTAATATCAGAAATAAAGACATCATGAAGTATAATTAGATTAATTTATATTATGCCACATGAATACAATAATTTTTGGCAATGGCAGAGACTTGAGAATTATTATTTTTTGTATATGATTTTATTTATAAGCAAATAGAGCAGATCCAAATCAGACTGCTCCTACAGGCCTTCTCAGTTTGCAAAGGAGTATTTATAGAGTGAAGGGTAAAAAACTAGTTCATGAGCAGAAGTTGAAACATCAACTGAGGTTTGTCTTGTACAAACAGTTGCATATTAATAATTCCTTTCACTCTTCTTTTTTCAGACAACAGTTCTTGGTGTCATTGCTGAGAGGAATCGACCTCTGTCCATGGTACAGGTCTTGATTGACTCAGCCAAAGAACTTGCGAAGGACATCAAAGCTTTACAGAACCTGAGTATGGTTTGCACTTCAGCCTCATAGACTTGGTGAAACTATGACTAGGAAAACAGTAGAGAAGCTGAAGAAAACACCAGTTTTGCTAAACCTTGATCAAGCAACAATAACAAACACATACATTTTGTACCAACAGTTATTTGTAATTACATTGATGAGAAAGAAGGAAAAGTTGTGCTAGACCAGTTGGCCTCAATAGAAGTTGTGAAAGTGGATTAGCATTATGAAGTTATGTTTTTGTCTTCAACACCAGCTCTAGTAATATTCAACACCAGCTCTAGTAATAAAATGGTATTTAGTACAGTGCAGTTGTTTTTTTTGGTGTGTTTTTAAGTTTTAAATTTTGAACCAGGATAGCTCAGGGAGAGCTTTCCAATTGACCTTTAAAGCCCTATTTTTCATTTTCGGCAGGGGGCTTTGCCCCCTGTGACCCCCACCAGGGCTTTGCCCCTGGACCCCATTGGGGGCCTAAAGCGGCCCCCAAACCCCGCGCCGAAATATTTCCTCCCCTCAGCTCTTAGGTCAATCACACCCCTGGCAGTTATTGATCAGAAACCATTTTACAAGTTTAGGTCATGGTGACCTTTACCTTTGACCTAGTAACCTCAAAAACGGTAGGGGTCATCCAGTGGTCATGACCAACTACCGGAGCAAGTTTGAAGATTCTAAGCCAAACCCTTGAGCAGTTATTGATCGGAAACCATTTAACCAGTTAAGAGCATGATGACCTTGACCTTTGACCTAGTGACCTCAAAATCAATAGGGGTCATCTAGTGGACATTACCAACCACCACAGCAAATTTGAAGATCCTAAGCCAAACCATAGAGCAGTTATTGATCGCTAACCATTTCATCAGTTAAGGTCATGGTGACCTTGACCTTTGACCTAAAAAACAATTAGACTCATCTAGTTGTCATGACCAACCATCTAAGCAAATTTGAAGATCCTAAGCCAAACCCTTGAGCAGTTATTGATCAGAAATCATTTTACCAGTTAAAGTCATGGTGACCTTGACCTTTGACCTAGTGACCTCAAAATCAATGGGGGTCATCCAGTGGTCATGACCAACTACCACAGTAAGTTTGAAGATTCTAAGCTAAACCCTTGAGCAGTTATTGATCAGAAACCATTTAACCAGTTAATGTCATGGTGACCTTGACCTTTGACCTAGTGACCTCAAAATCGATAGGGGTCATCCAGTGGTCATGACCAACTACCACAGCAAGTTTGAAGATTCTAAGCTAAACCCTTGAGCAGTTATTGATCGGAAACCATTTAACCAGTTAAGGTCAAGGTGACCTTGACCTTTGACCTAGTGACCTCAAAATCGATAGGGGTCATCCAGTGGTCATGACCAACTACCACAGCAAGTTTGAAGATTCTAAGCTTAACCCTTGAGCAGTTATTGATCGGAAACCATTTAACCAGTTAAGGTCATGGTGACCTTGACCTTTGACCCAGTGACCTCAAAATCAATAGGGGTCATCTAGTGGTCATGACCAACCACCACAGCAAGTTTGAAGATCCCAAGCCAAACCCTTGAGCAGTTATTGATCGGAAACTATTTCACCATTTTAGGTCATGGTGACCTTGACCTTTGACCTAGTGACCTCAAAAACAATAGGGGTCATCTACTTGTCATGACCAACCACCACAGCAAGTTTGATGATTGTAGGCCAAGGCGTTTATTAGTTATCATTCGGAAACCATCGATCTACCGACCGACCGACCGACCGACCGACCGACCGACCGACAGACCGACCGACCGACCGACCGACCGACCGACATGTGCAAAGCAATATACCCCCATTTTTTCAAAAGGGGGGTATAAAAAGTAATTCTGGATTACTGAATTGTTAATTGGGCGCGTTTTATAGTTTTATTCTAGCTATATTTACCATAAAAAATTTCAGATAATAAATATTCACGATAAACAAGCACCAAGCGTACATTACTGGGGTAAGCCACCACCTACAGAAAGACAGGAAATTGTGACAAGATCCCATGCAGATTAAAGACACCACACTGTGCATGTTGTTTTAACAACTTCGCAATGTATTAATTGCGCCCAGGGAGTCAGATAATTGAATCAATGCCAAAACAAAGACAGGGTATTTTCAATTTTTAAAGCAGAATTATTTAAGTATATCTCTTTAGTTATAGAAACCAAAATTGAAAACTTTTTTATAAATATCTGAAACCAGACCAGTCCACAAATAATATATATGTCCCAAACTGTTTGTGGTTTTTGATATATATATGAAGTATACAAGTATACCACAGTGTATTTCTATCAAAAACACAAACAGTTTGTTTGAATGGGACAAATTTGTGAAGTTATAATGATAGATCAATCAGTAAACATTGTAAAATTTAAGGTGTGAATTTGGCCACCAATTATTTTAATAGCACAAATTTTGAAAAGTTTAGGGTGGGTCAATTTAACAAAAAGTAAAGCCTATGACTACTAATAGTGAGATGTCAGTCGTTTTCATTCAAGACAAAGTTAAACTGAAAGTAGTTTTGACCATATAAATACAAATGTAAATCGTTGGTTAACTTGCTAATTCCAGATTATAGGCTGATGCAACTGATTTCAGGATGAATTCCTGGATAAACTGATCTCGTCCGGTGTTTGTTTGATAAATGACACACGTATTAAACTGGCTTGTTCGGGCGAATTAATAAACACTGGATAGGGTAGTGCCTGGAATAAGTTGTTGGGGCGGAGCTTCAAATCGTCAGCTATTGTTTGACTGGGTGTTAATTGGAGAGATTATTGACACGTCAGGGACAGTATTAGATTTATCTAATCCTAGACATGTTATATCAATTTCGGCTTTTATTTTGGAGGACATATTAAGGCTGCTGAGCAATATATGACAGATCCTTTTTTCCCCATACCTTTCGTTTTTTACTTCATTCGTATAATCGATCGGTCTCCATAATAACAAAGGTATGCCGAATGAAACGCACTTATATACGCAAAATCCGCTTACAAACGCGTTTGTATGCACAAACGGCGTTTGTATGCACAAACGCGTATATCGTTTATCGTTTAGTTTGCGTATCGTTTGCGTATCGTTTGCGCATGCGTAAGCATAAACGGGAATGAATAACAGTTTCTCCACTGTATGTGCCAAATATGAAAGCTGAGAACCTTTTGGTTTCAGAGGAGAAGATTTTCAAAGTTTTACTATATGTTTCTATTGAAAACAAGGCACCCCTGGGGCGGGGCCAATTTTGACCCCAGGGCCATAATTTATATAACTTTTGTAGAGGACCTAAAGATGATACTATGTGCCAAAGATGAAAGCTGAGAACCCTGTAGATTCAGAAAAGAAGATTTTCAAAGGTTCAAATTGTTGACGACTGACGACGCACGACTGATGACGGACGACGCACGCCGACGGACATCAGGCAATCACAAAAGCTCACCTTGAGCACTTTGTGCTCTGGTGAGCTAAAAACTGATAAGCCCCCAGGCGGGGCCATTTTGGTCAAGGGATCATAATTTGAAAAATCTTTGTAGAGGACCAATAGATGATGCTACATACCAAATATCAAATGTCTAGGCCTACGGTTTCAGAGAAGAAGATTTTTAAAGATTTTCCTATGAAAAACTGATAAGCCCTGGGGCGGGCCATATTTGGTCCAGGGGTCATAATTTAAACAAACTTTGTAGAGGACCATTAGATAATGCTACATACCAAATATCAATGGTCTAGGCCTTACAGTTTCAGAGAACAAGATTTTTAAAGATTTTCCTATGAAAAGCTGATAAGCCCCGGGGTGGGGCCATTTTTGGTCCGGGGTCATAATTTGAACAATCTTTGTAGAGGACCATTAGATGATGCTACATACTAAATACCAAAGGTCTAGGCCTTACGGTTTCAGAGAAGGAAGATTTTTAAAGATTTTCCTATGAAAAACTGATAAGCCCCGGAGCGGGGCAATTTTTGGCCCGGGGGTCATAATTTGAACAATCTTTGTAGAGGACCATCAGATGATGCTACATACTAAATACCAAAGGTCTAGGCTTTACGGTTTCAGAGAAGAAGATTTTTAAAGATTTTCCTATGAAAAACTGATAAGCCCAGGGGCTGGGCCATTTTTGGCCCGGGGTCATAATTTGAACAATCTTTGTAGAGGACCATTAGATGATGCTACATACTAAATACCAAAGGTATAGGCCTTACGGTTTCAGAGAAGAAGATTTTTAAAGATTTTCCTATGAAAAACTGATAAGCCCCGGGGCGGGGCCATTTTTGGCCCAGGGGTCATAATTTGAACAATCTTTGTAGAGGACCATTAGATGATGTAACATACCAAATATCAAAGGTCTAGGCCTTACAGTTTCAGAGGAGAAGATTTTTAAAGATTTTCCTCTGAGAAACTGATAAGCCCCGGGGCTGGGCCATTTTTGGTCAGGGGGTCATAATTTGAACAATCTTTGTAGAGGACCGTTAGATGATGCTACATACCAAATATCAAAGGTCTAGGCCTTACGGTTTCAGAGGAGATTTTTAAAGATTTTCCTAAGAACAAGAGGGCCAGAATGGCCCTGACATCGCTCACCAGACAATCAGATATGTTTCTATTGAAAACTGACCGTCCCTGGGGCGGTGCCAATTTTGACCCCAGGGACACAAAATATAACTTTTGTAGATGACCTAAATATGAAGCTATGTGCCAAATATGTAATCTGAGAACATTCCAGTTTCAAAGGAGAAGATTTTCAAAGTTTGCACATTAAAATTGTTTCTATTGAAAACTGACCACCCCTGGGGTGGGGCCTATTTTGACAACAGGGGCATAATTTATATAACTTTTGTAGAGGATTGGAAAATGGTGCTATGAGCCAAATATGAAAGCTGAGAACCCTGTAGATTCAGAAAAGAAGATTTTCAAAGTTTTCACTATACGTTTCTATAGACAAGAGGGCCATTGAAAGTGTTAATTTTTCAGACAAACAAATTACAGATGACAGAAACCCTATCACTGCTGCGCATAATTTGACTGAAATTAGCACACAGTTTGGATTCTGATCTGACACATATGTAACTTCATATGTGGTTTGTACAAGAGAGTTAATTGTAAGATTGATATGTATTAACCAGGGAATTTTAATTATGCAAGGCCATACAAAGTTCTGACTAAAGACGATCAACTGACCTCTCAAATAATCAACTGTTCCTCTGAAAAGGTATGTGTACCCTAGCATTCCAAACTGATTTTTTGCATTTGAATATTATTATAAATTATTACATAATAATTTCATATTCATAAGTTGAACTTAATATTTTCAAGTAATACAATTTCATGTTAAAAATTATTTCATAATTTATTTAAAATCTTTAATTTGGCATTCTGGAGCCTTTACATGATTTACCCTTCTTCTGAACTGCAGGGCAGGTTATAATAATGTCAAAATGCCAATCACTATTATTAATTAACCCTTCCCTCATATAAACGTGTTTTCACACATTCGAAAAATCAGTAGACCAGATCAGATGCCTCCTATAGGAGCCATCTGATCAGGGTCTGCTCTGTTTGTTAATGGAATTTGACAGATCTGTTCCTTTAGTTTCTAAAATGGCTACAATGTTCTACCTACTATATTCCATTATAACTATTTTGTCTATGAATATTCAGTAGGTTGTGAAATTTGGAAAAAAAATGGCTACAATGTTTCACCTTCCATACTTCACTTTAACTATTTTGTTCATGAATATGCAATAGGCATTCAACAAACAGACAATAATTCTGAAGCAGACATCAACTATAGTATCGAACACGTGAACTTCAGTTTGACCTCTCCAGTACACTAGCTGGTTAGCTAGTGGTTCAAGGGAAACCTTTATACTGTAGAAGTCTATTTTAAAGTATAACCCATAGGGCAGGGCTAATTTTAACCTCAGAACTATTATTTATAAAGGTATACTAAGTAAATCTATACACCAAATATCTAAGCTCTGAGACATGGAGTTTTTGGCAAGAAGATTTTTAAAGTTTTCCCTATGCCTAACTAATGAACTAAGCACTCTGTAACAGAAAACTGGAACAACAGTCTCCTTAAACAAGAGGGCGAGAATGGCCCTGACATCGCTCACCAGACAATCAGAGGAGAAGATTTTCAAAGTTTTCACTATATGTTTCTATTGAAAACTTAACACCCCAGGGGCGGTGCCAGTTTTCACCCCAGGGACAAAATTTATATAACTTTTGTAGAGGACCTGAACATGATGCTGAAAGAATGTAGTGAAAGAATGGATAGAGCATAGACCACTGGAACTTGTATTAATTCTTTGGATGCTAGAGGCGGATTCTCCCACCACTAACGACCTATGCAAACAGTTTGGATCCAGATCAGGCCCCACATAATGTGGGGCCTGATCTGATATCCAAACTGTTTGTAAATGAGACTGAACTTCTGAAAAACTTAGAAAGAAAGTGTGTAGAGGGATTTTCCCACCACTAATGACCTATGCAAAGTTTGGATCCAGATCAGGGTCAACATAATGTGGTGCCTGATCTGATATCCAAACTGTTTCTCAATGAGACAACTTCTGAAAAACTTAGAAAGTGTGTAGTTAGGATAACTTATGAATATGCTGCAGACAAAAATTTAGCAGATGACAAAAGTACCCAGCATGCAAAGAGTTAAGCTGAAATTCACAACAGATATGCTCTATATTGATAGCTGGTAGCTTAATGCAGGACATAGATATGAAAAAAGCTTTAAGAGTGTTCTGCATTTTGAGAATTATCCACAGTTTTCTCAATCTTAAATGAGTGTGTGTTATTTGTCTAAACACAATTTCTACTCTACTGATCAGGCTAAGGGTGATTACATAAGAACTCACACTGACTGTAGTTTCTGATGTCAAGAAGTCTATACACACAGGGCAGGGCCAATTTTAACCCCAGAACTATGATACTTATAAAACTCATAAAGTTATGCTAAGTAAATCTATACAACAAACATCTAAGCTCTGGGACATGTAGTTTCTGACAAGAATATTTTTAAAGTTTTTCCTATGCATAACTAGTGATCCCATGGGCTGTTTAAGCAGTCAGCTACAAAAAACTGGCATCCCTGGGGTGGGACTAATTTTGACCCTAGGGGAATAATTTATATAACTTTTGTAGAAGTCCTAAAGTTGAAGCTATGTGCCAAATATGAAAGCTGGGGACCTTCTAGTTTTAGAGGAGATGATGTTCAAAGTTTTCACTATATGTTTCTATTGAAAACTGAAAACCCCTGGGGCAGGGCCAATTTTGACCCCAGGGGTATAATTTATATAACTTTAGTAGAGGACCTACAGATGATGCTATGTGCCAAAGATGAAAGCTGAGACCCCTGTAGATTCAGAGGAGAAGAACTTTAAAGGTTCAAATTGTTGACGACGAACGACGCACACCGACAGACGACGGACATCAGGCGATCACAAAAGCTCGCCCTGAGCACTTTGTGCTCTGGTGAGCTAAACAAGAGGGCCAGAATGGCCCTGAAGCGCTCACCAGACAATCAGAGGAGAAGATTTTCAAAGTTTTCACTATATGTTTCTCTAGAAAACTAGCATTCCCTGGGGCTGGCCAATTTTGACCCGAGGGAAATAATTTAGAACAAGAGGGCCATTGGCCCTATAACGCTCACCTGAGTTACAGTAACATTGACAATGTTAGACAACATTTCTAACAGATGACACTGCTTTCACCCTTTCACTGATGAATCAGCTTGAACTAAGATTGACACACAGTCTGGATTCAGATCTAATACCAAGTAACTGTCTGACCAAGATCTAAATTGTTTACAACTTAGGTCAAAATGCCTAAAACTGATCTTTTAGAAATTCAAATGACGACAAATCTGAAGCAGACGACATTACAGATCTCTTTGAAAGAGCATTTCAAAGCTCCTTATATAAGTGAACCCCCCCACCCCCTATACACAGTATCCAGCTGACCAATAGTGAAACGACCAATAAAAATAAAATCTTTAAAAATCTTTTAACCCTTTCCCTCACTCATATAATCCTGTTTTAAGCATTCGCAAACAGAGTAGACCCAGATCAGCTCCTATAGAAGCCGCCTGATCAGGGTCTGCTATGTTTGCTTTTGACACAATATAGATCTGATTCTACAGTTTTTGTCAAAGCAAAAACTCTTTATAGAAATGTGTTTTTAAGGATTAAAAATAAGAGTAGACCCAGATCAGACAGCTCCTATAGAAGCTGTCTGATCAGGGTCTGCTCTGTTTGCTTTTGACAAGATATATACATGTATTTGATTTTACAGTTTTTATCAAAGCTAAAACTTCTCTTCATGGAAATAACATGTTTTTACTCATTAGCAAACAGAGTAGACCCAGATCAGTTTTTGTCAAAGCAAACTGGGAAAGGGTTAATAGGTGTTTAGAAAAAATTCCAGGTCTAGGTATGAATATCTGATAATCAGTCAATTAAACGGGTCATTAGTTTTTTAACAATTGAAATCGAGAAGAGTTACTTGAGTAACATTAATTATTAAATGACAATAATTTTGATTAACTTAAGACATTATTTGTTTACAAAATCAAATTAAAATAAATACAACTAGAGGTTTTCGTCACAAAAACGGATGTCTCCCCTCTAATAAAAACAATATGTAAAGGGAAATCACTAAAAATGTTATGGTCTTGATGAATGATACTTCCCCTCATTATGCGCTTTCCACACTACATTTTTCAAGAAGAAAATGATAACAGCTAATAACTCCAAAAATACTGATACCAGATTTATGGCCCTTGTGCATGACACTTACTTTCATCATGCTCTTTCCAAAAATAAAATGTCATTCCAATAGCATCAGTCGAACAGGAGTTATTGATCGGCCAAAAAATGTAACAAAGGGCAATAACTCCAAAAGTATTGAAGCCAGAATTATGGCCCTTGTTCATGACACTTTCTCTCATCATGCTCTTTCCATGTATGAAGTTTCAATACGATGGCAAGAGACATGTAGGAGTTATCGTCCGGACAAGAAAGAATTAAACAAATGTACAAGGGGCAATAACACTAAATTTATTGAAGCTCGAGTTAAGGATCCTACGCATGACCCTTTCTCTTATCATGATCGTTCCATGTATGAAGTTTCACTCCAATGGCATGTGTCACATAGGAGTAATCATCCGGACAGAAAATTGTGATTTTTTTTACAAGGGCAATAACTCCAATATTAGTGAAGCCAGAGTTATGGACCTTGTGCATGACACTTCCTCTCGTTATGATCTTTCCATATATGAAGTTTCAATCCAATGGCATGAGCCATATAGAAGTTATCGTCCGAACAAAAAAGTGTGAATTTTTTTACAATGGGCAATAACTCCTATATTAGTGAAGTCAGAGTTATGTACCTTCTGCATGACACTTCCTCTCATTATGCTCTTTCCATATATGAAGTTTCAATCAACTGGCATCAGGCATATTGAAGTTATTGCCCGGACAAAAAATTGTGATATTTTTTGCAAAGGGCAATAACTCCAATATTAGTCAAGCCAGAGTTATGGACTTTGTGCATGACACTTCCTCTCGTCATGATCTTTCCATATATGAAGTTTCAATCCAATGGCATGAGCCATATAGGAGTTATCGTCCGGACAAAAAAGTGTGATTTTTTTACAAGGGGCAATAACTCCTATATTAGTGAAGCCAGAGTTATGGACATTGTGCATGACACTTCCTCTCATTATGCTCTTTCCATATATGAAGTTTCAATAAACTGGCATCAGGCATATTGAAGTTATCGTCCGGACAAAAAGTGTGACGGACAGACGGACGGACGGACATACTAACAAATGGGTAGTTGTGTGACTTTTTCCTTTGATCTTTTCTTGTGGGACTAGTCCCACAAGAAAAACTATTTTTGGCTCTAACTTTGGAATAGAATGATCTGGAAGCTAACCCTAACCCTAACCCTATGTCCCACAACTGGCCAGGTTAATGTCACAAGAAATGGCCAGGTTAATGTCACAAGAGATGGCCAGGTTAATGATTTTACTTGTGCGACTAGTTAGAAAAAGTCACACAACTACCCTTTGGTGAGTGCGGACTGACGGACAGACGGACAGACAACTCTCACGAAAACAATATGTCTCCCCCATATAAATATGGGGGGAGACATAATTAATAGCAAGGAGAAAAGTCTTTATTAAACACAAGAACTTCAACTAAATGCAATTAATAAAGACTATATTACATGCCTCACATAATAAAATTTATTAAAATAAATGACCATAATGATATTAAATACTTTTTTTTCAAATCACATAAATTAACTGCAGAAACAACATAACATATGATGACATCCAGCTGTGAAATTCCCAGTTTGGCACCAAAAGTCGCCACAAGGTTAATGGGTCAACATTTCTTTCAAAATGCCCTTTGCTAAGTAATTTTTCATCTGCAACAATTGTCGTCTGCTTCAAGTCTTAAAATAAACTTTCTATCATTTTTTTGCAAAAATATGGTCAAGATGACAAACAGTTTGGATCCTGATGAGACACGGCATTATGTGGCCTCTCATCTGGATCCAAACTGTTTGCATAGGTCATCACAGCTTTGCCACTAACGTGCAAAGAGTTAAGAGTAGCATTGACCTGGAGAGATTAACAGTTGCTCTAAGAGCACTCACTGTTCAGTGCTGTAGTTTCTGTATTAAACCCTTATTTTCCCTCATATAAATTTGTTTTCATGCATCTGCAAACAGAGTAGACCCAGATAAGATGGCTTCTATAGGATCAGGATCTGCTCTGTTTGTTCATGGAATTGGATAGATCTGTTTCTATGCCTTCTAAGACGGCTACACTGATCCACCTTCCATATTCATGATGAATAGTTATAAATAGAATAACTATTCAGGAGGTAATAGAAGTCAAGTGCAGTTATCTCCCCTTGTCCCTTAATGGCTCTCTGATGAGACAAGGGAAATAACTGTGAGGAAATTGCTAAGGGAAACTTATTAAGTGTTGTTTCTGATATTAAGAAGTTTAAAGCCCCAGGGTAGGACCATTTTTGGCCCAGGGGTCATTATTTGAACAAACTTGGTAGAGGTATATGAGGTGATGCTTCATACCAAATATCTTAGCTCTAGATTATGTGGCTTCAGAGAAAAACATTTTTAAAGGGTTTCCTATATAAGTCTATGTAAAAATTACAAGCCCTGGGCCAGGGCCATTTTTGGCCCGGGGTCATCATTTGAACAAACTTGGTAAAGGACCATTAGATGATGCTATATACCAAATACCAAAGCTCTAGGAATTGTGGTTTCAGAGAAGAAGATTTTTAAAGATTTAAAAAAAAAACCTTTAAAAGTAGTGGGGCGGGGCCATTTTTTGCCCGGGGGTCAAGATTTGAACAAACTTGATAGAGGACACCCTAAGGTACATTTCTGTGAAATTTGGTTGAAATCCTCCCAGTGGTTTAGGAGAAGAAGTCATTTGAAATAAAAGTGAACGGACAGACAGACGGACGGACGGACAGACAGACCGACGGACGACAGGTGGTTACAATAGCTCACCTTGAGCCTTTGGCTCAGGTGAGGTAAAAATTTGTAGGGGACCTGAACATGATGCTATGAGCCAAATATGAAAGCTGAGATTAACCTTCCAGTTTCAGACGAGAAGATTTTCAGTTTCTCAAAATGTTTCTAATGAAAACTGCCCACCCCTGTGGCGGGGCTAATTTTGACCCAGGGCCATAATTTATATACCTTTTGTAGAGGACCTGAACATGATGCTCTGTGCCAACTATGAAAGCTGATAGCCTTCCAGTTTCAGAGAAGATTTTCAAAGATTTCACTATTTGTTTCTATTGAAAACTGTCCACCCCTGGGGTGGGGCCAATTTTGACCCCAGGGCCATAACTTATATAACATTTGAAGAGGAACTGAACATGATGCTATATGCCAAATATGAAAGCTAGGAACCTTCCAGTGTCAGGATAGAAGACTTTCCAAGTTTTCACTCTTTGTTTCTATTGAAAACTGCCCACCTCTGGGGCGGGGCCAATTTTGGCCCCAGGGCCATAATTTATATAACTTTGTAGATGACCTGAACATGATGCTCTGTGACAAATATGAAAGCTGAGAACCTTCGAGTTTCATAGGAGAAGATTTTCAAAGTTTTACTATAATTATGTTTCTATTGAAAAGAAGGCACCCCTGGGGTGGGGCCAATTTTGACCCCAGGGCCATAATTTATATAACTTTTGTAGAGGACCTGAACATGATGCTCTGTGCCAAATATGAAAGCTGAGAGCCTTCTAATTTCAGAAGAAGATGTTCAAAGTTTTCACCATTTGTTTCTATTGAAAACTGCCCATCCCTGGGGCGGGGCCAATTTTGACCCCAGGGCCATAATTTATATAACTTTTGTAGAGGACCTTAACATGATGCTATTTGCCAAATATGAAAGCTGAGAACCTTCCAGTTTCAGCGAAGAAGATTTTCAAAGTTTTACTATATGTTTCTATTGAAAACAAGGCACCCCTGGGATGGGGCCAATTTTGACCCCAGGGGCATAATTTATATAACTTTTGTAGAGGATCTAAAGATGATGCTATGTGCCAAAGATGAAAGCTGAGAACCCTGTAGATTCAGAGGAGAAGATTTTTAAAGATTCAAATTGTTGACGACTGATGACGCACATCGCACGCCAACAGACGACGGACATCAGGCAATCACAAAAGCTCACCCTGAGCACTTTGTGCTCTCGTGAGCTAAAAACTAGCCACCCCTGGGGTGGGGCCAATTTTGACCCCAGGGGCATAATTTATATAACTTTTGTAGAGGACCTGAACATCGGATGCTATGTGCCAAATATGAAAGCTCAGAACCCTGTAGATTCAGAGGAGAAGATTTTCAAAGTTTTCACTATATGTTTCTATTGAAAACTTGACACACCTGGGGCGGGGCCAATTTTGACCCCAGTGGCATGATTTATATAACTTTTGTAGAGGACCTGAATATGATGCTATATGCCAAAGTTGAAAGCTGAGAACCCTGTAGATTCAGAGGAGAAGATTTTTAAAGGTTCAAATTGTTGACGACGGACGACGAACGACGCACGACGTACGACAAACGCCGACGGACATCAGGCGATCACAATAGCTCACCCTGAGCACTTTGTGCTCTGGTGAGCTAAAAATGCACTAGTGCATTTCTGCAATTTATGTCACTCTGTTACGGCACTCCGACAAGGCAGATTATGTAATAAACAAGTGTAATGCTGAAAAAGCTTTCTTTACTGACGAGCAAATGAATTATTACACCAACTGGACATGCTCAGATGTATGCAAATCACTAACCTTTCTTTTGGATAACATATTTGTACTTTATGGGAATGCTCTATATCGTCAGGCAATTGGTATTCCTATGGGTACGAATTGTGCACCACCTGTCGCAGATCTATGAGAGAGATTTCGTTAAGTTTGAATCCACAATCACAAGAAACTTCTCAATGAAACTTCTCGATATTTGGATGATATTTTTAACTTAGTTAACCCTTTTTTTTGATGCTCTGATTCCTACAATTTATCCTAAAGAACTCAAACTAAATAAATAGCTAACCCATCCGACAATTATGCAGCGTTTCTTGATCTAGACCTTAAAATTGATAATGGATTGATTTCTTCTAAAATATATGACAAAAGAGATGCTTTTGATTTTAATATTGTAAATTTCCCTCATCTTGACGGAGATGTTCCCCGTGCCCCATCTTACGGGAATTATATATCTCAACTTATTCGTTTTGCTAGAGCTTGTTCATCTATTGACGATTTTAACAGTCGAAATCTCATTTTAACTGATTAGCTGCTTAAGCAAGGATAAAGATACCATAAACTAGGAAAAACTTTCTCTAAATTTTACTATCGGAATCTCTCACTTAATGGCAAATACTAATGTAATCTCAAGGCACTTCTGCAACAGGGTATTTCACATCCGGAATTTTATGGTGATGTGATTTACAAACTTGGTAAAATTATTGGACATACCCATTTTCTCACTTTGTTCATCAAATATGTTAAAAAATTCATTAAAAAGGGATATGATCCTATAGTACTACAACATACTGCATGTTTGGTTGTCAACCCTTTTACAGTTGGCAATCACGCTGGCCTCTTTGCATGTATGCAGACAAGAAGGTTTAGTACTCTATGAAGGCGATCTCTTAAATCCAGAAATGGAAGGAGAACGTCAGATATCTGTACTATTTCGTTTTTGTCATACCCTTTATTACTTTTCTACAGTTACTCTGTTTGCAGCTCAATCACTGATTACACTGGTTTATTTAAATGTTTTCATTATACATGCACTTTACCACTGTATTTACCATCACGGTTGTTGTAGATTAGATGGAGAGGGGATACGTTTATTTACACTGTTTGTCTTTTAGGGTGGGGATGGAACAAGTGTGAGGTTGGGCACCCAAAAACCGATTTAAACCCCCAGTGACTTTTGTAGACTCTAACAAAAACCTTAACCAAGGTGTGACGCAGATACGGACGCTGACACCGGGGCGAGTAGGATAGCTCCACTATTCTAACAGTTGAGCTAAAAATTGGATAGATATTCTAAATTAATAAATAAATATAAACTTTCTGCTTCAAAATGACCAAAACAATTTTCAAATTTTGGCAGTAAATAAACTTTCTGAAGTTCATGGAGCGATAATTATATAAAGTTTTCACTATATGTTTCTATTGAAAACTGTCCACTCCTGGGGCGGGGCCAATTTTGACCCCAGGGCCATAATTTATATAACTTTTTTGTAGAGGACCTGAACATGATGCTATGTGCCAATTATGAAAGCTGAGAACCTTCTGGCTTCAGAGAAGATTTTCAAAGTTTTACTATATGTCTCTATTGAAAAGAAGGCACCCCTGGGGCGGGCCAATTTTGACCCCAGGGCCATAATTTATATACTTTTGTAGAGGACCTGAACATGATGCTATGTGCCAAATATGAAAGCTGAGAGCCTTCCAGTTTCAGAGAAGAATATTTTCAAAGATTTCACTATTTGTTTCTCCAGAAAACTGCCCACGTCTGGGGCAGGGCCAATTTTGACCCCAGGGGCATAATTTATATAACTTTTGTAGAGGACCTGTACATGATGTTATGTGCAAAATATGAAAGCTGAGAACCTTCCAGTTTCAGAGAAGAAGATTTTCAAAGTTTGCACTATATGTTTCTATTGAAAACGGGCCAACCCTGGGGCGGGCCAATTTTGACCCCAGGGCCATAATTTATAACTTTTGTAAACTATCCACATTCGCTCTATGAAGAATTACAACAAAGATGACTTTCAAAAAACTTTATTGAATATTGACTGGAGCCCAGTTATGCTGAGTGACAATGTAACGGGGTCGTGGGATACTTTCAAATCTCTATTTTTGACAGCTACATGTATAAATAGCATTTCCCCAGTGAAACAAGTGAGAATTAAACAACGAACTGAACCTTGGATGTCATCAGAAATTCTACAGTGTATAAATGAATGTGACAAGTCATTTCATGTGTATAAAAAAGACAAATCTGATAAAAATTTATTGAAATTCAAACAACTTAGAAACAAAGTTCAGTACATGAAACATGGTGGAAAAAAAAAAATTCTTATAGAGATAAAATTGAAGACAAGAGGGCCATTGGCCCTATATCGCTCACCTGAGTTACAGTAATACATGTATATTGACATGTTAATTTTTCAGTGGACAACATTTCTAGCAGATGAAATAAGCTTAGTGCACTGCTTTCACCCATTCACTGCTGAATAAACTTGAACTGAATTCAGAACTAATACCAAGTGACTGGTTGACCAAGATCTAAACTGTTTACAACTTGTGCCATTTTTGCCTTAGCTCAAAATGCCTAAAACTGGTCTTTGAGAAATTCAAATGACTTCAATAAAGCTATGCAATTATACCTTGACCCAGGTATATAGGCAAATAGAGTGCTAGGCAGTACATAATGCCAGTGTTTGTGTGAAATGACCAATAAGAATATCTTTAAAAATCGTTTAACCCTTTCCCTCATATAAAGCTGTTTTTATGCATTAGCAAACAGAGTAGACTCAGATCAGACGACTCCTACGGAAGCTGTCTGATCTGGGTCTTCTCTGTTTCTTTTGACACAATATAGATCGGATTCTACAGTTTTTGTCAAAGCAAAAACTTCTCTTCAGAGAAATAATGTGTTTTACACATTAAAAATAAGAGTAGACTAGATCAGATGGCTGCTATAGAAGCTGTCTGATCAGGGTCTGCTCTTTTTACATTTGACAAGATATAGATTTGATTTTACAGTTTTTTTCAGCTAAAACTTCTATTTATGGCAATAACAATTTTTTTAAGCATTAGCAAACAAGAGTAGTCCCAGATCAATTTTTGTCAAAGCAAACAGGTTAATGGTTAATAGGTGTTTAGAAATAATTCTAGCTCTAGGTGTGAATATCTGATGATAATTCAATTAAACGGGTCAATAGTATTTTTAACAATTGAAATTGAGAAGAGTTACGTCTACTGTTATAATTAAGTTATATTTACTCAGTTATTTCATTAATATCATACAAGATTCAGACATTTTAGGACTTTTTAATGTGTTGTCATCATATTTCATAAAAAAAAGTTATATTTAAGATGCTTTTTGGGGCAGCAGACTTAATCCACAGTAGTAAGTTTAACACCTATCATTGTTAGGGGGGGGGGGGGGATTATCATGTTTTCTTAAGAATTACCATGACTTATATCAGTTGGGCCATTGTATAATCATGTTTTCACAGTTTTCTTAAACATTACCATGACTTACATCAGTTGGGTTTGGACCCAGATCAAAAGTCTAGATGGTGATCATTTTCCTTGATTGGCTGAATTGTTACTTTCCTATATCTCTCACATCTAATTTGAGAAACATTGGAAGACACCATGTAACATCACTCACACTACACACTGGGGTTAATGGGTCAAAATGCCTTTAATGTTTCGTCTGCAACAAAAAGTTATTGTCATCTGATTCAATTCTTAAAATAAACTTACTTTCATTTTTTTTTTCAAAAATATGGTTAAGATGACAAACAGTTTGAATCCTGATGAGACGCCGCAGTATGTGGCCTCTCATCTGTATCCAAACTGTTTGCATAGGTAATCACAGTTTCACCACTAGCATGCAAAGAGTTAAGAGTCATGCATTGACCTGGAGAGATTTTACTGCCCAGCAGCTGTAACCTTTGAACTGCTGCTGGGATCTGGAGTTGTTTATTTAACCCTTAATTTCTCTCATATAAACTTGTTTTCATGCATCTGCAAACAGAGTAGACCCAGATAAGGTGGCTCCTATAGGATCAAGGTCTGTTATTTGCTAATGGAATTTGATAGATGTTTCTATGCCTTCTAAAACAGCTACACTGATTCACCTTCAACATTTTATTATAAATAGTTATAAATAGAATGATACTAGCACTCCAATGCAGTTATCTCCCTTTGTCCCTTATGGCTATGCTGATGGGACAAGGGAAATAACTGTGAGGAAATTACCTTTTAAGTGTTACAGATTCTGATGTTAAGTAGCATAAAACCCCAGGGTGAGACCATTTATGGCCCAGGGGTCATTATTTGAACACACCTGGTAGTGGTATATTAGGTGATGCTTCATACCAAATATCTTAGCTCTAGATTATGTGGTTTCAGACAAAAAGTTTTTTAAAGTTTCCCTATATAAGTCTATGTAAAAACTACAAGCCCCAGGGCAGGGCCATTTTTGGCCCGGGGGTCATCATTTTAACAAACTTGGTAAAGGACCATTAGATGATGCTATATACCAAATATCAAAGCTCTAGAAATTGTGGTTTCAGAGAAGAAGATTTTTAAAGATTTAAAAAAAAACCCTGTAAAAGTAGTGGGGCGGGGCCATTTTTTGCCCGGGGGTCATGATTTTAACAAAACTGATAGAGGACATCCTAAGGTACATTTCTGTGAAATTTGGTTGAAATCCTCCCAGTGGTTTAGGAGAAGAAGTCATTTGAAATAAAAGTGAACGGACAGACGGACGGACATACTAACAAATGGGTAGTTGTGTGACTTTTTCCTTTGATCTTTTCTTGTGGGACTAGTCCCACAAGAAAAACTATTTTTGGCTCTAACTTTGGAAAAGAATGATCTGGAAGCTAACCCTAACCCTATGTCCCACAACTGGCCAGGTTAATGTCACAAGAAATGGCCAGGTTAATGTCACAAGAGATGGCCAGGTTAATGATTTTACTTGTGGGACTAGTTAGAAAAAGTCACACAACTACCCATTGGTGAGTGCGGACAGACGGACAGACGGACAGACAGACAGACGGACAGACGAACGACGGACGACAGGCGGTCACAATAGCTCACCTTGAGCCTTTGGCTCAGGTGAGCTAAAAACAAGGGTAATTCTAAGTCACTCTGGGCTGCCCTTAAGGACCTTGGACTGCCATCAAGGAAAAATAGTTCTTCACATATATAGTTCTAATATTGGCCTGAAAATTGATGATAGCAATGAAATCTGTTTAGATAAGAAAACAGTGTCTGAAAAATTTAATGTTTTTTATACGTATAACTGTTGCTTCAAAACTGGTTGATAAACTACCAAAATGTCGTAATATATTTGACAGAAATTTTGTGTTTGATTTTTACTCTAAAAAGGGTGTAACTTCAAACAATTTTTCATTCTCAATCTTGTCTGAAAATAAAGTTTTAGATTTTTTGAATAAGCTTAGTGTGAATTAATCAACTGGGCTAGATGGCATTCCCTCTAGATTTGTTAGGGATGGTGCTTCAATTTTTGCTTGTCCTCTTTCCCATGTTATAAACTTGTCGTTGATACAAGGAATTGTTCATGACGATTTGGAATCTGCCCGAATCATCCCCCTTTTCAAGAACAAGAGAGCAATGATGGCCCTGATATCGCTCACCAGACAATCAGAGGAGAAGATTTACAAAGTTTTCACTATGTTTCTATAGAAATCTTGCCACCCCTGGGGCGGGGCTTCATTTGAACCCAGGGGCATAATTCATATATGTTTTGTAGAGGACTTCAAGATGATGCTATGTGCCAAATATGAAAGCAGAGAAACTTTCAGTTTCAGAAGAAGATTACTATTTAGGTTTCACAATATGTTTCTATATAAAACTAGAACTATCACTAAAGGTGATGAATATCCCCACACGGCAGCCTTGATTGCAAATCCAAGTTTTGAACATGTAACAGGACCAAATAACAAAAATACCCAAAGTTCAAATAGAGAAAATTCTGTAATTTATGCCAAGTATCAAGTGAATCAGGTTGAAATTGAAGGAGGAGTTCAAAGTACAAGATTTTGCCTGTCAATTTCAAGGCCAAAGGTCAAGGTCAAGGTCACAGAGACCTCAAATTTGTGTCTTGCACATCTACTACTCCTGAGTAACATTTATGCCAAGTATCAAGTAAATCAGGTTGAAAGTGAAGGAGGAGTTCAAAGTACAAGATTTTGCCTGCCAATTTTAAGACCAATTTCAAGGCCAAAGGTCAAGGTCACAGAGATTTTAAATTTGTGTCTTGCACATCTACCACTCCTGAGTAACATTTATGCCAAGTATCAAGTGAATCAGGTTGAAAGTGAAGGAGGAGTTCAAAGTACAAGATTTTGCCTGCCAATTTTAAGACCAATTTCAAGGCCAACGGTCAAGGTCAAGGTCACAGAGACCTGAAATTTGTGTCTTGCACATATACTACTCCTGAGTAACATTTATGCAAAGTATCAAGTGAATCAGGTTGAAATTGAAGGAGGAGTTCAAAGTACAAGACTTTGCCTGCCAATATCATGACCAATTTCAAGACCAAAGGTCAAGGTCAAGGTCACAGAGATTTTAAATTTGTGTCTTGCACATCTACTACTCCTGAGTAACATTTATGCCAAGTATCAAGTGAATCAGGTTGAAATTGAAGGAGGAGTTCAAAGTACAAGATTTTGCCTGCCAAGTTTAAGACCAATTTCAAGACCAAAGGTCAAGGTCAAGGTCACAGAGACCTGAAATTTGTGTCTTGCACATCTACTACTCCTGAGTAACATTTATGCCAAGTATCAAGTGAATCAGGTTGAAATTGAAGGAGAAGTTCAAAGTACAAGATTTTGCCTGCCAATTTCAAGACGAATTTCAAGGCCAAAGGTCAAGGTCAAGGTCACAGAGACCTCAAATTTGTGTCATGCACATCTACTACTCCTGAGTAACATTTATGCCAAGTATCAAGTGAATCAGGTTGAATGTGAAGGAGGAGTTCAAAGTACAAGCTTTTGCCTGCCAATTTCAAGACCAATTTCAAGGCCAAAGGTCAAGGTCAAGGTCACAGAGACCTGAAATTTGTGTCTTGCACATCTACTACTCCTGATTAACAATTATGCCAAGTGTCAAGTGAATCGGGTTGAAACTGAAGGAGGAGTTCGCCGTACAAGATTTTGCAGACAGACCGACCGACCGACCGACCGACCGACCGACCGCCCGACCGACCGACCGACCGACCGACAGGCTGATTCCAGTATACCCCCCTGAAACTCTGTTTGTGGGGGTATAACTAGAGGGCCATTGACAGTGTTAATTTTTCAGCAGACATTTCTAACAGATCACAGGAACTCAGTGTTATAACCCTATCAGTGCTAAGCATGACTTGACTGAAATTAGCACAATTTGGATTCTGATCTGATACATATGTATAACTTCATAATTATGTGGTTTGTACAAGAGGGTTAATTGAAAGATTGGTATGTATTAACAAGAGGGCCATGATGGCCCTCAATCGCTCACCTGGTTACTATAGACATATGCATACACTGTATTTCTATGTAAAAATAAGATTGGGGCCAATATGAAACCAAGGGCCATAATTTTAGGCCTTGAGTTTCAAATTTGAACAATCTAAATAAAGGAACATTAGATGATGCTTCATATAAGTTTCAAAGTTCCGGGCCTTACAATTTCACAGAAGGAGATTTTAAAGATTTTCCTATGAAAAACTGATAAGCCAGGGGCGGGGCCATTTTGGTCCAGGGGTCATAATTTAAACAATCTTGGTAGAAAACCATTAGATGATAATACATACTAAATTTCAAAGGTCTAGGCCTTACAGTTTAGGAGAAGATTTTCAAAGATTTTCCTATGAAAAACTGATAAGCCCTGGGCCAGGGCCATTTTTGATCCGGGTGTCATAGTTTGAACAATCTTTGTAGAGGACCATTAGATGATGCTAAATATCAAAGGTCTAGGCCTTACGGTTTCAGAGAAGAAGCTTTTTATGAAAAACTGATAAGCCCCAGGGCGGGGCCATTTTTGGTCAAGAGGTCATAATTTGAACAATCTTTGTAGAGGACCAATAGATGATGCTACATACCAAATATCAAATGTCTAGGCCTTACGGTTTCAGAGAAGAAGATTTTTTAAGATTTTCCTATGAAAAACTGATAAGCCCCGTGGCGGGGCCATATTTCGTCCAGGGGTCATAATTGGAACAATCTTTGTAGAGGACCATTAGATAATGCTACATACCAAATATCAATGGTCTAGGCCTTACGGTTTCAGAGAAGAAGATTTTTAAAGATTTTCCTATGAAAAACTGATAAGCCCCGGGGCGGGGCCATTTTTGGTCCGGGGGTCATAATTTGAACAATCTTTGTAGAGGACCAATAGATGATGCTACATACCAAATATCAAAGGTCTAGGCCTTACGGTTTCAGAGAAGAAGATTTTTAAAGATTTTCCTATGAAAAAATGATAAGCCCCGGGGTGGGGCCATATTTCGTCCAGGGGTCATAATTTGAACAATCTTTGTAGAGGACCATTTGATAATGCTACATATCAAATGTCAATGGTGCAGGTCTTACGGTTTCAGAGGAGAAGATTTTTAAAGATTTTCCTATGAAAAACTGATAAGCCCCGGGGCGGGGCCATTTTTGGTCCGGGGGTAATAATTTGAACAATCTTTGTAGAGGACCATTAGATGATGCTACATACTAAATACCAAAGGTCTAGCCCTTACGGTTTCAGAGAAGATGATTTTTAAAGATTTACCTAAGAAAAACTGATAAGCCCCAGGGCGGGGCCATTTTTGGTCCGGGGGACATAATTTGAACAATCTTTGTAGAGGACCAATAGATGATGCTACATACCAAATATCAAAGGCCTAGGCCTTACGGTTTCAGAGAAGAAGATTTTTAAAAAATTTCCCACGAAAAACTGATAAGCCCCGGGGCGGGGCCATATATTGCGTCCAGGGGTCATAATTTGAGCAATCTTTGTAGAGGACCATTAGATAATGCTACATACCAAATATCAATGGTGTAGGTCTTACGGTTTCAGAGAAGAAGATTTTTAAAGATTTTCCTATGAAAAACTGATAAGCCCCGGGGCGGGGCCATTTTTGGTCCGGGGGTCATAATTTGAACAATCTTTGTAGAGGACCATTAGATGATGCTACATACTAAATACCAAAGGTCTAGCCCTTACGGTTTCAGAAGATGATTTTTAAAGATTTTCCTATGAAATACTGATACGCCCCGGGGTTGGGCCATTTTTGGTCAGGGGGTCATAATTTGAACAATCTTTGTAGAGGACCATTAGATGATGCTACATACCAAATATCAAAGGTCTAGACCTTACGGTTTCGGAGGAGAAGATTTTTAAAGATTTTCCTAAGAAAAACTGATAAGCCCCAGGGCGGGGCCATTTTTGGTCCGGGGGACATAATTTGAACAATCTTTGTAGAGGACCATTAGATGATTCCACATACCAAATATCAAAGCTCTAGGCTTTGTGGTTTCAGAGAAGAAGATGTTTAAGTAAATTGTTGACGACGCACGACGCACATACGCACGACGCCGGACGCCGGAGACTGCTCCCTCACAATACCTCACCTGGCACTTTGTGCCAGGTGAGCTAAAGTGCCAGGTGAGCTAAAAACAGTGTGAACAAACAGACAATAATTCTGAAGCAGACATCAACTAGAGTATAGAACAGGTGAACTTCAGCTTGACCTCTGCAGTACACTAGCTGGCTAGCTAACCTTTATACTGTATAAGTCTATTTTAAAGTATAACCCACAGGGCAGGGCCAATTTTAACCTCAGAACTATGATATTAACAAAATTCATAAAGGTATAGTAAGTAAATCTATACACCAAATATCTAAGCTCTGGGACATGCAGTTTTTGGCATGAAGATTTTTAAAGTTTTCCCTATGCCTAACTAATGAACCAAGCACTCTGTAACAGAAAACTGGAACAACAGTCTGCTTAAAAAAACTAGCCACCCCTGGGGCAGGGCCAATTTTGACCCCAGGGGCATAATTTATATAACTTTTGTAGAGGACCTGAACATGATCCTATGTGCCAAATATGAAAGCTGAGAACCCTGTAGATTCAGAGGAGAAGATTTTCAAAGTTTTCACTATATGTTTCTATTGAAAACTTGACACCCCTGGGGCAGGGCCAATTTTGACCAAAGATGAAAGCTGAGAACCCTTTAGATTCAGAGGAGAAGATTTTTAAAGGTTCAAATTGTTGACGACGAACGACGCACGCCGAATGCTGATGGACATCAGGCGATCACAATAGCTCACCCTGATAAAACTGATGTAGGTACATGAAATTACCGCCCTGTCTCTATACTTTGTATTTTTTGAACATGTTGTTTATGATCAAATAGACTCTTACTTGACTGAAATTAATTTATAAGTTTCAGTCTGGTTTCAGAAAACAATTTTCAACTGAAACTTGTCTAATTCATCTGTCTGATTTCATTAAATTTGAAATGGATAAAGGCAACCTTGTTGGTATGGTGTTACTTGATCTCCAAAAAACATTTGATACTGTTAATCATTCAATCCTTCTGATGAAACTTAAAGGTATTTGTCTTGGAGAAGATATCTTACGCTGGTTCAGGTCTGATAGACAACTGTGAACTTACTGATGTCTCTGGAACTTTTTCAAAGCCTCATAATATTTTATGCGGTGTCCCACAAGGGTCAATTATAGGGCCACTTTTATTTTTGATATATGTAAATGATATGTCTGGTGTTGTCAGAAACAAACTTTTACTTTTATGCAGATGATTCTGGAATAATGGTTTCAGACAGGAATAAGTCAGTTATAGAGAAAAAGCTTACTGAGGATCTTGAGTTGGTTAATCAATGACTGATAGATTACAAATTATCATTACATTTGGGAAAAACAGAATCTATATTGTTTGGATCCAAACCAAAAATAAAGGCAAACAGTGATCTTCATATTACTTGCAGTGGAAAAGATATCAAGTCTACTTCAACAGTCAAGTATTTAGGTGCTACATTAGATCAAAAATCTTACAGGTGAATCCATGGCTAGTTCTATAACAAGAGGGCCAGAATGGCCCTGAAGCGCTCACCAGACAATCAGAGGAGAAGATTTTCAAAGTTTTCACTACATGTTTCTATAGAAAACTAGCCGGCCCTGGGGCAGGCCAATTTTGACCCCAGGGGCATAATTTATATAACTTTTGTAGAGGACTTGAACATGATGCTATGAGCCAAATATTAAAGCTGAGAACCTTTCAGTTTCAGAGGAGAAGATTTTCAAAGTTTTCTCTATATGTTTCTTCTGAAAACTACCCACCCCTGGGGCGGGGCCAATTTTGACCCCAGGGCCATAATTCATATAACTTTTGTAGAGGACCTATACATGATGCTATGTGCCAAATATGAAAGCTGAGAACTTTCCAGATTCAGAGAAGAAGATGTTCAAAGTTTTCACTATTTGTTTCCATTGAAAACTGCCCACCCCTGGGGTGGGGACAATTTTGACCCCAGGGCAATAATTAATACAACTTTTGTAGAGGACCTGAACATGATGCTCTGTGCCAAATATAAAAGCTGAGCGCCTTCCAGTTTCAGAGGAGAAGATTTTCAAAGATTTCACTATTTGTTTCTATTGAAAATTGCCCACCCCTGGGGCAGGACCAATTTTTACCCCAGGGGCATAATTTATATAATTTTTGTAGAGGACCTGAACATGATGCTATGTGCCAAATATGAAAGCTGAGAAACTTCTGATTTCAAAGGAAAAGATTTTCAAAGGTTTACTATATGTTTCTATTGAAAACTTCCCACCCCTGGGGTGGCCCAAATTTTGACCCCAGGGGCATAATTTATATAACTTTCGTAGAGGACCTGAACATGATGATCTGTGCCAAATATGAAAGCTAAGCGCCTTCAAGTTTCAGAGGAGAAGTTTTTCAAAGATTTCACTATTTGTTTCCATTGAAAACTGCCCACCCCTTGGGCGGGGCTAATTTTAACCCCAGGGCCATAATTTATAAAACTTTTGTAGAGGACCTGAACATGATGCTATGTGCCAAATATGAAAGCTGAGAACCTTCTAGTTTCAGAGGAGAAGATTTTCAAAGTTTTCACTATATATTTCTATAGGAGAAGATTTTCAAAGTTTTCACTATATATTTCTATTGGAAACTGCCCACCCCTGGGGCGGGGCCAATTTTTACCCCAGGGCCATAGTTTAGATAACTTTTGTAGAGGACCTGAATATGCTGCTCTGTTCCAAATATGAAAGATGAGAGCCTTTCAGTTTCAGAATAGAAGATTTTCAAAGATTTCATTATTTGTTTCTATTGAAAACTGGCTACCCCTGGGGCGGGGCCAATTTTGACCCCAGGGTCATAATTTATACAACTTTTGTAGAGGACCTGAACATAATGCTATGTGCGAAATATGAAAGCTGAGAACCTTCTGGTTTTAGAGGAGAAGATTTTCAAAGTTTTACTATATGTTTCTATTGAAAACAAGGCACCCCTGGGGCGGGGCCAATTTTGACCCCAGGGGCATAATTTATATAACTTTTGTAGAGGACCTATAGGTGATGCTATGTACCGAAGATGAAAGCTGAGAACCTTAAAGTAGATTCAGAGGAGAAGATTTTTAAAGGTTCAAATTGTTGACGCCTGACGACGGACAACGCACACCGCACGCCGACGGACATCTGGCGATCACAAAAGCTCACCCTGAGCACTTTGTGCTCTGGTGAGCTAATAAACAAGAGGGACAGAATAGCCCTGAAGTGCTCAACAGACAATCAGAGGAGAAGATTTTCAGAGTTTTTACTATATGTTTCTATTGAAAACGCCCTGGGGCAGGGCAGGGCAAATTTTGACCCAATGGGCACAATTTACATAATTTTTGGAGAGGACCTGAACATGATGCTATGTGCCAAATATGAAAGCTGAGAACATGTAGATTCAGAGGAGAAGATTTTCAAAGTTTTCACTATATATGTTTCTATTGAAAACTGGCTACCCCTGGGGCAGGCTAATTTTGTCCTGAGGGGCATAATTTATATAACTTTTGTAGAGGACCTGAACATGATGCTATGTGCTAAATATGAAAGCTGAGAACATTGTAAATTCAGAGGAGAAGATTTCCAAAGTTTGCACTATATGTTTGTATTGAAAACTGGCTATCCTGGGGTGGGGCTAATTTTGACCCCAGGTGCATAATTTATATAACTTTTATAAAGGACCTGAACATGATGTTATGTGCCATATATGAAAGCTGAGAACCTTCCAGTTTCATAGGAGAAGATTTTCAAAGTTTTCCCTATATGTTTCTATTGAAAACTGCCCACCCCTGGGACGAGGCTATTTTCGACCCCAGGGCATAATTCATAGAACTTTTGTAGAGGATCTGAACATGATGCTATGTGCAAAATATGAAAGCTGAGAACCTTCCAGTTTCAGAGGAGAAGATTTTCAAAGTTTTCCCTATATGTTTCTATTGAACACTAGCCACCCCTCGGGCGGGGCCATTTTTGACCCCAGGGGCATAATTTATAGAACTTTTGTAGAGGAACTGAATATGATGCTATGTGCCAAAGATGTAAGTTGAGAACCCTGTAGATTCAGAGGAGAAGATTTTTAAAAGTTCAAATTGTTGACAACGGACACGCACGCCGACGGACAACGGGCGACTTATGCATACACTGTATTTCTATGTAAAAAAAATTCAGCTTCGGATTGGAGCCAATATAACATCCAGGGCCATAATTTTAGGCCTGGATGTTAAAATTTGAACAACCTTAATAAAGGAACATTAGGTGATGCTTCATATAAATTTCAAAGGTCTGGGCCTTACAATTTCACAGAAGGAGGTTTTTAAAGATTTTCCTATGAAAAACTGATAAGCTAGGGGCAGGGCAATTTTGGTCCTGGGGTCATAATTTGAACAATCTTGATAGAAAACCATCAGATGACACTACATTCCAAATTTCAAAGATCTAGGCCTTACAGTTTCAGAGAAGAAGATTTAAAAGATTTAACTATAAACAAGAGGGCCAGAATGGCCCTGACATTGCTCACCAGACAATCAGAGGAGAAAATATTCAAATTTGTCACTACATGTTTCTATTGAAAACTGGCCACCCCTGGGGCAGGGTCAATTTTGACTCCCAGGGGCTTAAATTATGAGCTTTTGTAAAGGACCTGAACATGAGGCTATGTACTAAATATGAAAGCTGAGAACCTTCCAGTTTCAGAGAATAAGCTTTTCAAAGTTTTCACTATACATTTGTATGTTTCTTTTGAAAACTGACCACCCATGGGGCAGGGCCAATTTTGACCCCAGGGCATAATTTTTATAACTTCTGTAGAGGACCTGAACATGATGCTATGTGCCAAATATGAAAGCTGAGAACCTTCCAGTTTCAGAGGAGAAGATTTTCAAAGTTTTCACTATGTTTCTTTTGAAAACTGACCACCGGGTCATGGGGCGGGCCCAATTTTGACCCTAGGGGCATAATTTTCTATAACTTCTGTAGAGGACCTGAACATGATGCTATGTACCAAATATGAAAGCTGAGAACCTTCCAGTTTCAGAGGAGATTTTCAAAGATTTCACTATTTGTTTCTATTGAAAACTGCCCACCCCTGGGGGGGGCCAATTTTGACCCCGGGGCCATAATTTATAAAACATTTGTAGAGGACCTGAACATGATGCTATGTGCCAAATATGAAAGCTGAGAACCTTCCAGTTTCAGAGGAGAAGATTCTCAAAGATTTCACTGTTTGTTTCTATTGAAAACTGCCCACCCCTGGGGCGGGGCCAATTTTGACCCCAGGGGCATAATTTTTATAACTTCTGTAGAGGACCTGAACATGATGCTATGTGCCAAATATGAACGCTAAGAACCTTCCAGTTTCAGAGGAGAAGATTTTCAAAGTTTTCACTATGTTTCTTTTGAAAACTGACCACCGGGTCATGGGGCGGGCCCAATTTTGACCCTAGGGGCATAATTTTTATAACTTCTGTAGAGGACCTGAACATGATGCTATGTGCCAAATATGAAAGCTGAGAACCTTCCAGTTTCAGAGGAGAAGATTTTCAAAGATTTCACTATTTGTTTCTATTGAAAACTGCCCACCCCTGGGGCGGGGCCAATTTTGACCCCGTGGCCATAATTTATATAACATTTGTAGAGGACCTGAACATGATGCTATGTGCCAAATATGAAAGCTGAGAACCTTCCAGTTTCAGAGGAGAAGATTCTCAAAGATTTCACTATTTGTTTCTATTGAAAACTGCCCACCCCTGGGGCGGGGCCAATTTTGACCCCGGGCCATTATTTATATCACTTTTGTAGAGGACCTGAACATGATACTATGTGCCAAATATGAATGCTGAAAGCCTTCCAGTTTCAGAGAAGAAGATTTTCAAAGATTTCACTATTTGTTTCTATTGAAAACTGCCCACTCCTGGGGCGGGGCCAATTTTGACCCAGGGGCCATAATTTATATAACTTTTGTAGAGGACCTGAACATGATTTTATGTGCCAAATATGAAAGCTGAGAGCCTTCCAGTTTCAGAGAAGAAGATTTTCAAAGATTTCACTGTTTGTTTCTATTGAAAACTGCCCACCCCTGGGGCGGGCCAATTTTGACCCCAGGGCGATAATTTATATAACATTTGTAGAGGACCTGAACATGATGCTAAGTGCCAAAAATGAAAGCTGAGAACCTTCCAGTTTCAAGGGAGAAGATTCTCAAAGATTTCACTATTTGTTTCTATTGAAAACTGCCCACCCCTGGGGCGGGCCAATTTTCAAAGTTTTACTATATGTTTCTATTGAAAACAAGGCACCCCTGGGGCGGGGTCAATTTTGACCCCAGGGGCATAATTTATATAACTTTTGTAGAGGACCTGAATATGATGCTATGTGCCAAAGATGAAAGTTGAGATCTCTGTAGATTCAGAGGAGAAGATTTTTAAAGGTTCAAATTGTTGACGACGGACGACGAACGACGCACGACGACGGACAACGGGCGATCACAAAAGCTCACCCTGAGCACTTTGTGCTCTGGTGAGCTAAAAAGCCTTTGTGATAAATAGAGCATTTGCTCCATAGGAGTAAATGCACTATTTATCACAATGGTTTCAAATCTACACAATTCTGAAATTTTCCTTTCCTCTAATTAACCCTTTCCCTCATATAAACATGTTTTCACGCATTTGCAAACAGAGTAGACCCAGATTTACCTCTTTGAATCAGCAGACAACATTTCTAATAGATGACAACCCTATCACTGCTTAGCATGACTTGACCTAAATTAGCACACAGTATGGATTCTGATCTGACGCATACCGGTATATAACTTTATATGTGGTTTGTATATGAGTTAATTTACTCCTATAGAGCAAATGCTCTATTTATCACAATGGTTTCAAATCTACACAATTCTGAAATTTTCCTTTGCTCTAATTAATGCTCCTTATCAGTAGATTTATTCAAAGAGGTAGGATCTGAAAAAAGCCTTTGTGATAAATAGAGCATTTGCTAACCATTGTGATAAATAGAGCAAAAGCTCCATAGGAGTAAATGTTCTATTTATCACAATGGTTTCAAATCTACACAATTCTGCAATTTTCCTTTTCTATAATTAATGCTCCTTATCAGTAGATTTATTCAAAGAGGTAGGATCTGAAAAAAGCCTTTGTGATAAATAGAGCATTTGCTCCATAGGAGTAAATGTTCTATTTATCACAATGGTTTCAAATCTACACAATTCTGAAATTTTCCTTTTCTCTAATAAATGCTCCTTATCAGTAGATTTATTCAAAGAGGTATAATAGTCACTTTATGAAACCATTGTGATAAATAGAGCATTTGCCTTTGTGATAAATAGAGCATTTGCTCCATAGGAGTAAATGCACTATTTATCACAATGGTTTCAAATCTACACAATTCTGAAATTTTCCTTTTCTCTAATTAACCCTTTCCCTCATATAAACATGTTTTCACGCATTTGCAAACAGAGTAGACCCAGATTGACCTCTTTGAATAAGCAGACAACATTTCTAACGGATGACAACCCTATCACTGCTTAGCACGACTTGACCGAAATTAGCACACAGTTTGGATTCTGATCTTACGCATACCAGTATGTAACTTTATATGTGGTTTGTATATGAGTTAATTTACTCCTATGGAGCAAATGCTCTATTTATCACAATGGTTTGAAATCTACACAATTCTTAAATTTTCCTTTTCTCTAATTAATGCTCCTTAACAGTAGATTTATTCAAAGAGGTAGGATCTGAAAAAAGCCTTTGTGATAAATAGAGCATTTGCTAACCATTATGATAAATAAAAGCTCCATAGTAGTAAATGTTCTATCTATCACAATGGTTTCAAATCTACACAATTCTGAAATTTTCCTTTTCTATAATTAATGCTCCTTATCAGTAGATTTATTCAAAGAGGTAGGATCTGAAAAAAGCCTTTGTGATAAATAGAGCATTTGCTCCATAGGAGTAAATGTTCTATTTATCACAATGGTTTCAAATCTACACAATTCTGAAATTTTCCTTTTCTCTAATTAATGCTCCTTATCAGTAGATTTATTCAAAGAGGTATAATAGTCACTTTATGAAACCATTGTGATAAATAGAGCATTTGCTCCATAGGAGTAAATGCTCTATTTATCACAATGGTTTCAAATCTACACAATTCTGAAATTTTCCAAGAAACAGGATCTGAAAATAGCCTATGAGGGAATGGGTTAAAAACAGTGTGAACAAACAGACACTAATTCTGAAGCAGACAACTTCATAGAGTTTTGACCAGGAACTTGCCCTCTCAAGTGATTGCGTAACACAGATGGAGTGCTACCTCAAAGGAACCTTTATAGTGTAAAAGTCAATTTTAAAGTATAACCAACAGGGCAGGCCAATTTTGACCTCAGAACTATGATATTAACCACTGTCAATAAGGTATACTAAGTAAATATATACACCAAATATCTAAGCCCTGTGACATGTAGTTTTTGACAAGAAGATTTTTGAAGATTTCCCCATGCCTAACCTAAGTGAGCCCAGCATTCTGCTACTTGTACAGAAAACAACAGTCAGCTAGAGAAAACTGGCCACCCCTGGGACTGTGGCGGGGCCAAGTTTGACTCCAGGGACATAATTTATATAACTTTTGTAAAGGACCTATAGGTGATGCTATGTGCCAAAGATGAAAGCTGAGAACCCTGTAGATTCAGAGGAGAAGAAGTTTAAAGGTTCAAATTGTTGACGACGAACGACGAACGACGCACGCCGACGGACGACAGACATCAGGCAATCACAAAAGCTCACCCTGAGCACTTTGTGCTCTGGTGAGCTAAAAACACATCTGGATAAGAAAACAACAAGGCAAGTTGTTCTTGTTACAAACAGCGTTATTTCATTGGTAATTTACTGGTAGATCTACCTGTAATATAAGGTGTGAAATACAATCGCTATATAATTGCTTTCTATGCGAATTCACCATTTGGGTTACTATATATCGGGTGCTACTAAACAGTCTGGTAGAGTCCGGTAGAGTCTGGAGGCCTTTTTAGAAGTTTAAGTGCAATTTAAAGATTATAATGCTGTTATATAGCACTATTTTGTATGTTTGCAGCAGTAGTAATTAACATCCGTTAATAAATGATCATATAATAGCTTGAAAACTCCCTGTAAATATTACCGGGGTCACACGGTAATGGCCGACCTACGTCGGATAGAGTCTGTTGTAGTTTTAGAAGTCTATATGGTATTAAAATTCCCCCTTTTTATCAGAAAACATTTTACATACATTAATAAGTGATTTTATTATAATAACATTGTTATTAATACATTAATTCGCTATATCTTGCAACTGTTGGCCTAAAACTTCCTTTTTCATCTACCCACTCTTCATTTGCCACCGACGTTTCTCCAGTCTGAAAAAGGGCAAACTATAATGTATTACACCAGACATATCAAGTTTATACTGACTTTGAAATTGTAATAAAACCATTTATAAATGTATATAGATTGTTTTTGGATAAGAAATATGGAAGTTTAATACCAATAGGACTTCTAAAACAACACCAGACTCTATCCGACGTAGGGCGGCCATTACCGCGTGACCCGGTAATATTTACCGAGTGTTTTCAAGCTAATATACGATCATTTTTTAATGGATATTAATTACTATAGCTTCAAACATACTAAATAATGTTATATAACAGCCTTATAATCTTTAAATTGCATTTGATCTTCTTAAAATACATCCAGACTCTACCGGACTCTACCAGACTCTACCGTACTCTACCAGACTCTGTTTAGCAACCTCCAACGCAGTTATCTCCCCTAATCGCTACGCTGAAGAGATCCCTGCCACCACAACATCCACGTGACCATGGTGTACATCATGTGATCAAACTATGGCAAACGCTATTTCGGCTGCAAACTCTTACCGCAGCCAACCAGTAAATTTGCTATTACACACTATCCCGCAAGAAAATATCAAAAACATTTAAGCTGTTCGGGAATTTGGTAAACTGATCTAGATCCAACTGACTGAAATGCATAAGGCTGTGTGCAAGTGATGCGTAACTAAGCTATTGTTTTCAACGTTGTTAAGGCGCCGTCATTATTGTGACGTCACCTCGATATAGAGAATTACGTGTAATAGGTTACCAAATCATTTCTTTTTAGTAAAGCTGATTATTGTTCTACTTTGCTGGCTTAACCGGTGCTGAAATATGAAACGAAATCGAAAACTATTGAAATCAACATTCAAAAAAATAAAATATGCAAAAACAAATTTTAGCTAAAATCTAGCTAAAAAAACTTGTGGTGGCAGTGATGACCGTACGTAGTGACAAGGGAGATCACTGTGAGGAGTTTGTCTGTTTAGTAGCACCGCTATATATCTAATTGTAGGCGAGTTGGTCATTAGGCGAATTCACCAGCACCCTTTTAAAAGAGAGCTTATTCTCAACTCCTAGTAAGCAATTAGTCGAGCAATACTGTACATAAAATATGGAATGCGAATTCAGTGAACTAAAATTTGATTAATAATAAATGAAATACACTACCATTTACAACAACTTTGTAGACATCGCATTGAAACAGGAAGATACCTAATTAGACTTAGATATATAGGAAATGGCTTTACTCGGTGAATGGGTAAAATTTACACAAATTGTGAGAATTACACAATACGTCAACATCGGTTCAGAAGACACGAAGTAAATTCTGCTTCGTGGTAGGGATGAGTAAACATAGAATAAAAGCTGAGTAAAGAATAGATGGTAAAGTTAACATGAAAAATTTCGAGAGGAAATGACATATCAATAAAAATGAGTGATTTAATCTTATTTCGCAATTTTCTCTACCAGCATCATAGACCTTAGCAATCTCTTTTGCAGAGTTGTCGTTCGTTTCTCTCACATACACCTCTGACTGCGATGGGCTCATGTCAAGAACCTTGGCAAAACCAATAGTTTTTTATGGTTATAAGGGCACTGAAATTCTGCTACAACCCACAAGGGCTCACAACTTATGGGAAATCCCAGCCATTAGCCAACAGAGCAGACCCCAATCCGTTGAACTGTCAAAGACACGCACAAAGCAATTTACTCTCTGTTTTGTACGGGAGTTGGTTTCATTTCGGACTACTTTCTGAGCCAACTACAGAGGCATATGTAATGAAGCCGGGTGTAAGAGATTGAGACCTTAGTTCACATTTGTGTACTCTAAATGGTGATAATGAGCTACCTCCGGTTTTAACGATATCCCGGCAGATGTAAGACGGCAACCATTACAAAATTAGCATGCCGTCTAACAGCTCGTTGATTTACGGAGAAATCGCCTAGTGACGAAATCGCCTACAATTAGATATATAGTAAACCAATTGGACATATGACATTTTCACTTTCTGCTAATATTCGGTATGAACTATATAATTATCAACCCCTGTAATATTGGGCTGTCAAATTCCAGATGGTGATCTGGGGCCGCACTGATCGTCCAATCTTGGTCATCTTGATTTGGAAAACAACACAACAGGACAGTTTATTCTTGTTACACTCTGTATAGTTCTCTCATGTCATCACTACCTGCACCATAGGTGCGAAATACAATCACTAAATAATTGCTTTCTAGGCGATTTCTCCAATTGGTTTACTATATGTCTAATTGTAGGCGATTTCGTCGCTAGGCGATTTCTCCAGCACCCTCGTTGATGATACTATATAGACATCTACATACATATTTATGTCTCTGCCAGCATTTTCCTCATACAGGGCATTCTTTCAAATATGTTTCGGTTCAACCAGTAGAACAAATTCAACAGTTATGAATCTAAGGCAGAGCTAGAATGGATAAAGAAATGACACACACCTTTTCGTTAGGGCCTGAATGACAACATTTACCAAAGTGGCAAACTGGTTATGTATCTAAAGATCCTAGCATCGATGTTTTTTCTATATTTGCAATTAGAAAATGTAAAAGTAGATCACATGGTAGACGTAGAAATAGTAACAATTAAACTGGCAAACATTCTATGCTTCCGTGTTTATCGCTTTTGCCTTTTTCTTGTATTAAAAATTCTGAAGGGAGGTGATCCCCTGAGAGCAAAAATTGCAACACAAAAAGAGAAATTGCAGACTCGGTTTTATTGAGTCTGTTCATGAACAGTAATTGAAAGTGCAACACTGCTCACGCCCCCTAGCACCGGCTTAAGCGGTATTCAATTTTCAGAACAAGAAGTACTGAAATTCATGATCTCAAAGGATCAGAAGGTATAAGTCCATAGACGAGGAGGCTAATAAAAATAGTATGTAGCATGTGGTACTCTTCAACAGCCAGTTACACTTGTATGGAAATAAATAAAGACCACAAAACAACTTAGTTTGAATATGGGCATTTATTTCAAAATAAATTTCTCATATAATTTGAATATAAATTGTCATATAAATTGTTAATAGAAATACTTGAAACAATAAACTGTTTTCCATATCTGGGTGATGATAAACCGCCACAAGTGCAACGGCCGCCAAAACCCAGATGAAACTGGCTGGTGTAACAAAAGTGATGGATATGTGAAGATGACTAATACCGGTGTAATGAGGAAAAGTGACCCCATAGCAGATCGACCAGGGGGTCGATTTACTATATAGTACTATGACCCCAAGTCATAATACTATACCCGGGGGAGTCGTAGTACTATGACCCCCAAAACATATAAAATTCTGACCCCTCATATAACAAAGTGACTCCCGTAGTAGATCGACTGGGGTCGATTTACTATATAGTACTATGACCCACCGGTTATAGTACTATGACCGAATGAGTCGTAATACAATGACCCCCTTACATATAAGAAACTGACCCCACATACGAGATAACAACCTGACCCTAAAAAGTGTGCATAAAAGTGAAGTAAATTCCTACTTGGTTATCATTATGAATGTCTCCACCAAATGTATATGGGGCATTTTGTTTTTGCTAGAGTTGGCCTTCCGCCTGTCTGTCTGTCTGTCACAGATGTTGCAACAAGCTTAACTAAAATATAGTATACCACGATTGGTTCCGGATGCCACGTTATTAAACACCCTTTGTATCTATCGATTCAGGTCAGTAAATTGCACTATTTTGTCAGGCCGGCGAGGGTACCATGGGTAGGCTGTGAAACGCCACCTTTGTATTCTATTGCTTCGCAAAGAATACAAAAACTGTTAAGGTTAAAATCTTGAAATTTCACAGGGATCTTGCCCAGTATGAGTTGTTGTGTACATCCATATTTTCAGTTCTCCCCTGGTAGTTTTTGAGTTATTGTCCCTGAATAGTTTGAATATGCGATAGTTAATGACAAATTTTGCGGCACCCATAACTCAGAAATCGTTTAGGCTAGATTATTTAAACTTTACAAGAATGTTGCCCAGTATGAGTTGCTGTGCACCTTCATATTTCAATTCCTCCTTTCTATAGTTTTGGAGTTATTGACCCTGCCAAGTTGGACTTTGTCATAGTTTATTACGAACTTTGAGCCATACATATCTCCGAATTTAATATTGCCAGAGTCTAGAAACTTCACAGGAATATTGCATAGCATGAGCTGTTGTGCACCTTTATATTTTCAGTTTCTTCCCCGGATACTTTTGCAATATTGTCCCTGAATACATTAATGATAAACTTTGCAGCACTCATAACTTTGAAATTAATGTGGCTAGAGTCTTGAAAATTCACAGACACGTTGCCCAGTGTGAGTTAGTTTGCATGTTTATAATTTCTGTTACCTGTCCCTGGTTTTAAATTGGAATTGTTGACCCTGACACGTTGGAATGTGTTGTAATTTATAACGAACTTTGAGCCACGTATTGTTGTAAACCTTTGTGATTTCAGTTCCCTCTCTCTTGTTATTTTGAAGGTATTGCTCTTGATTAGTTAAAATAGTTAAAATCTGATGATTTGTACCTTGTTCAATTGTGTCAATTCAATTTATTGTTTGTGTCAGTAGTTACATAAATGAAAACTTCGTTTAAAAACGTCAAGGAACATATTTAGAGACTGATAGATAATTTATGACATTAAAAATTATTATAGGTGCTTACCTTGATTCTCTTAAGCCTTAAATCGTAGCAAATATATACCATTATGTATCTTCTTCACAGCTCATGCAGGATTCATCTATTTTTAAGTGATGGTTCCAGACCATGTCAATCTAACATAATCATCATTTGAGTTGTGTGACTTGTGTCCTTTGCTTTCCTAAAATGTTATTGCCACTTATAAGTTATATGTTTGTTTAACTGGATGAATGTTGGCAAATGAGTCACTATATTTTATAGTAAAATGACCGGGGGCCATAGTACTATATAATATATCGACCCCCTGGTGGATGTATTTTTGCAAAGGAATCACTATATTTTATAGTAAAATGGCACGGGGGTCATACTACTATATAATATATCGACCCCATATCGTGGATGTACATGTATTTTTGTCGTGGAGTCACTATATCTTTTTAGTGACCCACCTGGCTGATATATTTTGGCAAGGGAATCACTATATTTTATAGTAAAATGGCACGGGGGTCATACTACTATATAATATATCGACCCCCATCGTTCATGTATTTTTGCAAGGGAGTCACTATATTTTTAGTGAAATGACAGGGGGGTCATAGTACTATATAATATATCGAACCCCCCCCCCCCATCCCTGGTAGGGGTATTTAGGCAAGGGAGTCACTATATATTTTAGTACAATGACCGGGGTCATAGTATGATATATCGACAACCGTGGTAGGTGGATGTATTTTTGCATGAGAGACACTATATGTTCTAGTAAAATGGCATTGGGTCATAGTACTATATAATAATGGATGTATTTTGTCAAGGGAGTCACTATATTTTATAGTAAAATGGCACGGTGGCCATAGTTCTATATAATATATCGACCTACACCTATCGTGGATGAATTTTGGCAAGGGAGTCGGTATATTTTATTGTAAAAATGCATGGGGGTCATACTACTATATAATATATCGACCCCCTGGTGGGTATGCTTTGGCAAGGGAGTCTGGATATTTTTTAGTAAAATGACCGAGGTGTATATTTGCATGGGAGTCACTATGTTTTATAGTAAAATGGCACGGGGCCATTGTCAGGATGCTGGGTGATGCCCCAATGACAAGACCCAGCTTCAGACCTTTTTAAATATTTCGGGCGTTCCGTGAGGTGACAATGTCTTGAGCCAAACACAGCACAAGGCTTGAAACTATAAAATTGATGTGGCTGGGCTATGCTAGCCGATGATGATAATATGGTGTTCTGAGGCTACTTTGCCTGAGACGAACACTATGAAAACGTGAAATTATACACAAAAACCTATGTTATGGTGATCAACAATACCTCAGCTTTGGGGCCAACAATTAAACAATAAACTATAACTGTGAACAACTACTACAGCCCCAAGCCAGCGAGACGGCTGGTCGATGCCTCAACTTCAAAATGGTGCTTGGAACACAATCCTCAAGCTATGTCATGAAACTGTATAAATGTGAGCTATATAACCGTAGGCTATGCGAGTTGAGACCCTAAGCATCAAACCCTGTTGAAACCTGTGGTTTGAAGCTATCTCAACACTACTGTGACTTCAATCCTACATATCAGACCCTATGTCTCAAAGCATGTATGTAACCCTACGCTCTGAAACCTATCTTGAGCAGTGTATGAAACCTGCTTCAAGAAGCTTATAAAACTAACGCTCTGAAGCCTGCCTGCAGTATGTTCCGAGCCCGGCTCGAAAACACTGCCTCAAAAAGACGACTTCAACAAGACAGCCTCAATAAGACGGCTTCAAAAAGACGGCTTCAAAAGTATAGCCTCAAAAAGACGGCTTCAAAAAGACAGCCTCAAAAAGACGGCCTCAGGCAGACGGCTCAGCAACGCTCCGAACCCTGAGCACGGTCTTCAGCAAACCTGCTTCAAACCGAATATAACCCCAGGCTATATCAGTCTGAGCAACACTATCTCAATGCCTCAGCTACTCTGAGACCGCTATGAAATAGCAGTATAGTATTAGGCTGGTTGGACTGTCTAAACGTGCAATTTTCATGCCCAAAGAGAGAACTCAGAGGACAGTTACTTAGCCCATCCAAAGAACAGGTAACTGCACAATTACGTAGCCCAAGCAGACAATATATTCGCCAGTCTTTAACCTTAATGAGTGCAATACTCTATCAGTCAAACACCAACGATATAGCTTCAATACATACGTATATAAAGCCGTCACTGAAAGTTCTATGAATATTCAGTGCCCTGATCACAAAATAACCAGCAGTGATCGTTGAATAAGCTTGCGCCAGTCTCAGCATTTGTATACAGCTTCCATTAGTTTGAGGTACTTCAGAAAACTAGCATATAAACATTTTATTCATATTAATTATTTCGATTGACCAACCGCCTCACTTATTTGAATATATACACAGTACTAATTTTTATAAGGTATAAAACAAACAAAATGAAGTTTAAAAGTGAACTTACTTTTATAAACAACAAATCAATGAAATCTAACTAACAATTAAAAAAGGGAGATAATCCTGTATATACAAAACTACAGTTAACTCAAATCGCTTACCTAGCGATATACTACAGGTTTTCTTGACAACAGCCCCCTTCTCAAGAAAACGCTCTACTGTTTTCAACTAATACAAGAAAATCTGTTACTCTATTGACGGCTCAGGTAGTCAGCACATACATGTACATTGTCTGAGCCCTTGATTACTTGAACCTTGAACTGATAATTTTGTAGGAACAGAGCCCATCTCATGATCCTACCACTCTCTATCTTGCATTTCTGAATGTATGACAATGGTGCATGATCTGTCTGGAGTATGAACTCCGCACCATACAGGTACCTCTGAAATTTTCTAATGCCGAAAATGATGGCTAGGCACTCACGCTCTATGACGGAGTAGTTCTTTTCCCTCTGTAGCAGCTTTTTGCTAGCATATGCTATGGGAAACAAGCCATCTTCAAACTCTTGCATCAAGGCTGCTCCAACTCCACTGTCTGAGGCATCTGTTTGTAAAACAAAGGGCCTCTGGAAGTCTGGTAGCCTGAGGATGGGTGAGCGAGTTAACATGTCCTTGAGCGTATTGAACGCCTGCTCATGTTCATCCATCCAAACACATGTGTTCGGCTTTCCTTTCTTCGTCAGGTCTGTGAGGGGAGACGCAACGTCGGCGAATGCTGGGATAAACTTCCTATAGTATCCCGCCAAACCCAAGAATGCTCGTACTTGCCTTTTGGTCTTGGGTCTATCTGCATTCTTGATCTTATGAAGCTTTTCTTGCTCCATCTGCAGCATACCTTTGCAAACTACATGTCCTGTGAATGAAATGTTTTCATATCCAATCATGCATTTGGATGGTCTTATGGTCAAGCCGGCGTCTCGCACCCTTGTAAAAACTTCTCTCAACATTCTGAGATGTGGCACCCAGGACTGGGTATGGCCCATGATATCATCGACATAGTTGTCGGCATCACTGCAACCATGCAGCAGTTTGCGCATCATCCTGTTGAACGTGCTTCCCGAGTTTACCATGCCAAAAGGCATCTTCTTAAACTGGTAACTTCCATCTGGGGTCGTGAAAGCCGTCAGATGCTTTGACTTATCTTCAACAGGTATCTGCCAATAACCCTTGCTCAAGTCGATCTTCGTGAAGAATTTATCTTCCTTCAAGCTTGACATGATGTCCTCAGGGTTACCCATAGGTTCTGTGTCAAACCTTGTCACCATGTTGAGCCTTCTGAAATCGATGCAGAACCTATTTGTTCCATCCTTCTTTTTCACCAACACAATTGGTGAATTATAATCCGATTGTGCTGGCTCTATCACTCCAGCATCAATCATGTTCTGAACCTCATCAGAAACTTCTTTTCTCTTCGCATATGGTATGGGGTATGGTCGAACCCTAACCGGTGTCTTGCTGGTGAGCTCTATATTATGCTCCTCCAGCTTAGTTGTTCCAGGCTTCTCTGTGAAAATGTTCTGGAATTCTTCAAGCAACCTGAGCACATCGTGCCGTTGCTCACGTGTCAAACTTTCTGACACCATGACATCTTTGTATGTCTCAGAACTGGTCAAGCCTGCCAGCTCTATTACACTTTCATCATCCACAACCCCATCATCTTCACTGTATTCAGCCTCTATGATTGCCATGCATGAAACAACATCCTCGAGCTCCCTCTCCTCATACTTCTTCAGAAGGTTGATGTGGTATGTGCCAACCCTGTTACCAACCTGGACCTTGTAGTCCATCCTGTTAACTACATCAACAACTTCGAACGGCCCCCTTCCACTGCAGAGTCAGTTTGTTGTGCGAGGTAGGCAACAACAGCAGAACTTTGTCTCCTTTCACAAGCTTTCTGTTTCTGGCTGACTTGTCATAGTGGTGCTTGTACATACACTGGGCATCGTTCAAACTTTCACGAGCTATCTTGCAAGTGTCCTCGAGTCTGTGTCTCAGGTCAAGCACATATTGGTATGTGGTCATGACTTCTGGTGTTTCTCTCTCAGTCCAGAGTTCCTTCAGCACTTGCATGGGACCTCGAACAGTGCGACCATACATGAGCTCAAACGGTGAGAAACCCGTTGAAGCTTGTGGGACCTCTCTGTAGGCGAACAGCACAGCAGATAAATATCTGTCCCAATCCTTGGGTCGCTCCTGGCACATTTTCTTGAGCATGCTCTTCAAAATGCCATTCATCCGCTCACACCACCCACTACACTTAGGGTTATATGGTGTAGTAAATAGTTGTTTCAGAGATATCAGTCGACAAACCTCCCTCATCAACTCTGAGGTGAACTGACTTCCTTTGTCACTGAGTATCTCAGATGGGAAACCAACTCTTGAAAATACATCGAGCAGTGCTTCGGCCACCCGCTCTGTCTCGATCTTGGGCAAAGCCACAGCCTCGGGGTACTTTGTAGCATAATCAACTACGGTGAGTATGTATCTATTCCCTTTCTCAGATACAGGCGTTATGGGACCAATAAGATCAACGGCAACCCGATGAAATGGTGTATCCATAATTGGCATCTCTCCCATAGGTACCTTTGAAACTCTTCCCTTTGGTACTGTCTTCTGACAAATATCGCATGAGCGACAAAACCTTGTCATATCACTGGTTACCCCAGGCCAGTGAAAGCTTGTTGTAATCCTATCAACCGTCTTCTTGGTTGAGAGGTGTCCACCAACAATTGATTCGTGTGCCAGGCTCATAACACGTCTTCTATGCTTTGTTGGGACAACTACTTGCTTGATTTCAATTGAACCAGAGCCCTTGCTCTCTGTGAACAACCTATACAGAACATCCTTCTGTACCTCATATCTATAACTGTTTCCACCCCTTGTGGTCAGCGTACTCTTGTCTCGGGTATAAGACCACAACTTTTGCAAAGATGTGTCTTCAGTCTGAGCCTTCCTGAGCTCATCAATAGTAACCTCATCCCCAGGAGAGTTTGGAACACTTAATGCCCTGAGAGGTCTCTCTTCCTTCTTGGTCTGAGCTCGTGTCATGACAGCTGCCGAAACTCTAGCTTCGGGGTTCTGTGCTTCATGACCCATGGTTTCGAACCATTCCTGGTTTGGGGTGTTTGAAACTCCAGGTATATTCCCCAACACCAGATCACATATGAGTGAGCTCAACACCATGGCTTCAACAGTGCCAGTGTAATATGGTGTATCAACCTGAACCAATGCTGCTGGTACTATCTTGGCCCCGCCATCGATAGTTATCATAATATATCTCTTGTCTAGCATCTGGTCGTCTCGCACCAGGTTCTTTCGTATGGCCGCCAACTCACAGCCAGTATCTCTCAAAACCTTGACTGCTCGACCATCAACTAACCCTGGTTGCAAATTCAAATTTCTCTCGCCTTCAAGCGATTCAACGGTACAGCCACCTGCTATGATCGGCACAGACTCTCCGTTAGCTAAGCATAGCTCTTCATCTCTGATACATTCTTGTATGTGACTTTGGTTGCATGAGACAGACATACACAGAGCAGATATTTTCTGCTTGTCTGGAGACTGATGTTGACTCTGATAACGCCTATGCTTGAAATCTTTGTTGTATGTCTGAGCACCATGCTGCTGCTGTCCAGAGTCTTCATAACACATTGCCCCAGCACTTATTTTCTTCGGGCCATTCTGGCGACAGTCTCTGGCGAAATGTCCCTCTTTTCTGCATATGAAACAAACCTTTTTCTGAGGTTCAGACCGTGGTGCTGGGCTAGGTCTGAAGTTAGTATTAGGTATTATGATGTTGCCTGTTTGATGATGAGTTGAGCTTGGCATGCTTGTTCGAGCATATGGAGCCACCATGAGCCTCTATGTATTTGCTCAGCTAGCTTCGTCACATCATCAACCGACTTCGGGACTCTCTCTTTCAAGAATAAAGCAAGTTCGGGCGAACAGGTTTGTATAAACTGCTCTCGAACCACCAAGTCCATCAAACCTTCATACGATTTCTCAACCTCAGCCATCTCTGTCCATCTACTAAAGTATCTTATCAACCTAGCCATAAACTGAAAAACAGTCTCCCCATGCTCGGGTCGACTTTCTCTAAACTTCTGCCTGAAACCATCTTCTGTCAGCTGATATCGTCTGAGCACAGCCTTTTTCAGAGCCTTGTAATCATGAGCATGTTCTGGAGGCATGCTGGTATATACCTCAAGACCCTTGCCTGTCAAAAGCGAGCTCAAACTAACTGCCCATGTCTTCTCTTCCCAGCCCTGGCTCTGAGCAAAGCGCTCAAACCGTTCCATATACGAGTCCATATCATCTTTCTGCTCATCAAACTTCGGCAATTTTGGTCTGGGAGCCTTACTGCTTGTTTCTGAGGTAGGCCCCCTCATGCCTGTATCAGCCCTTAACTTGACCAGCGCGATCTCACGCTCCTGTTCTTCACGCTTCATTTGGGCTTTTCTCTCAAACTGATCATGTTCACGCTTCTGTCGCTCATCTTCTCGTCTCGACATACGCTCTTCCCTATCTAAATATTCTTTCTCTTTCTTCTCAGCATAGTCCCTGAGCTCTGGCACAGTCAACCCTAAACGCACACCAGCCGATATCCATTTATCTATGTCCATGATCACCAAACTAATGCTTCAACCCTATGTAGCTTCAGCTATAAAAACCTTCTGAGAACTATCCCGGACGAGCCCCCAAATTGTCAGGATGCTGGGTGATGCCCCAATGACAAGACCCAGCTTCAGACCTTTTTAAATATTTCGGGCGTTCCGTGAGGTGACAATGTCTTGAGCCAAACACAGCACAAGGCTTGAAACTATAAAATTGATGTGGCTGGGCTATGCTAGCCGATGATGATAGTATGGTGTTCTGAGGCTACTTTGCCTGAGACGAACACTATGAAAACGTGAAATTATACACAAAAACCTATGTTATGGTGATCAACAATACCTCAGCTTTGGGGCCAACAATTAAACAATAAACTATAACTGTGAACAACTACTACAGCCCCAAGCCAGCGAGACGACTGGTCGATGCCTCAACTTCAAAATGGTGCTTGGAACACAATCCTCAAGCTATGTCAAGAAACTGTATAAATGTGAGCTATATAACCGTAGGCTATGCGAGTTGAGACCCTAAGCATCAAACCCTGTTGAAACCTGTGGTTTGAAGCTATCTCAACACTACTGTGACTTCAATCCTACGTATCAGACCCTATGTCTCAAAGCATGTATGTAACCCTACGCTCTGAAACCTATCTTGAGCTTCAAGAAGCTTATAAAACTAACGCTCTGAAGCCTGCCTGCAGTATGTTCCGAGCCCGGCTCGAAAACACTGCCTCAAAAAGACGACTTCAACAAGACAGCCTCAATAAGACGGCTTCAAAAAGACGGCTTCAAAAGTATAGCCTAAAAAAGACGGCTTCAAAAAGACAGCCTCAAAAAGACGGCCTCAGGCAGACGGCTCAGCAACGCTCCGAACCCTGAGCACGGTCTTCAGCAAACCTGCTTCAAACCGAATATAACCCCAGGCTATATCAGTCTGAGCAACACTATCTCAATGCCTCAGCTACTCTGAGACCGCTATGAAATAGCAGTATAGTATTAGGCTGGTTGGACTGTCTAAACGTGCAATTTTCATGCCCAAAGAGAGAACTCAGAGGACAGTTACTTAGCCCATCCAAAGAACAGGTAACTGCACAATTACGTAGCCCAAGCAGACAATATATTCGCCAGTCTTTAACCTTAATGAGTGCAATACTCTATCAGTCAAACACCAACGATATAGCTTCAATACATAAGTATATAAAGCCGTCACTGAAAGTTCTATGAATATTCAGTGCCCTGATCACAAAATAACCAGCAGTGATCGTTGAATAAGCTTGCGCCAGTCTCAGCATTTGTATACAGCTTCCATTAGTTTGAGGTACTTCAGAAAACTAGCATATAAACATTTTATTCATATTAATTATTTCGATTGACCAACCGCCTCACTTATTTGAATATATACACAGTACTAATTTTTATAAGGTATAAAACAAACAAAATGAAGTTTAAAAGTGAACTTACTTTTATAAACAACAAATCAATGAAATCTAACTAACAATTAAAAAAGGGAGATAATCCTGTATATACAAAACTACAGTTAACTCAAATCGCTTACCTAGCGATATACTACAGGTTTTCTTGACAGCCATAGTACTATATAATATATCGAACCTACCCCCATTGTGGATGAAGTTTGGCAAGGGAATCACTATATTTTATAGTAAAATGACAAGGAGGACATAGTACTACATTATATCGACCCCCATATCGTGGATGTATTTTTGCAAGGGAGTCACTATATTTTTAGTGAAATAACAGGGGGTCATAGTACTATATAATATATCGACCCCTCCCCTGGTTGAGGTATCTAGGCAAGGGAATCACTATATTTTTAAGTAAAATGACCGGGGGTCATAGTACTATTTTTGCAAGATAGAAACATGGCATGGGTGTCATTGATCGCCGCATGAGCGGCGATCACTAATGGAATGTTCAAAAGTATTTACCCATGTAGGAGGGGTAGCGACAAGTTTTACAAGGTCTATTCAGCGTATATCGGTGAGGAGAACGAAATGAATTGGCTCATGAGAGCGTGGCAGAGAATAGTTTCTATCTGCATTATTGATGTAGTGAAATATGTGATGTAAAAACCTTCATACGATGTTTAAAAAGAAATTTATCAAATTTATTGATTAAATTATCATGAGAGTGATAAATGTTTTAATGAAGTTTTATTGTTTTATTTATTTTTATTTAAAAAAGTCGTCAATATAGTAGCATGATAACTTTATATACATCTTCAATTTCCCTTGAAGTATGTCTGGCCTGATAGCGTAGTGGTTAACACGGTCGCCTATCGTGCAGTCAGCCCTGGTTCGATTCTCACCGCTGACGAAACTTTTTTTTCTCTCTTTTTCCTTTCTATTTTTTTTTTAATGATAGTTAATGATAATTATCCATATTAAGTGTTTTTTCTTTCAACTTATACGTTATTTTTGGTAAAACAAATTTGTAGAAAAATTTAAAATTGTTCCTGTTGTAAGAAGAAATTCCTACACCTACTATACAAATAAACCTCTACTGTACATATAAACTTAGTTTTAAAATGCTACCCCTTTATTACGTCACTAGCGGCTGTAGAGACGGGATAAAAAATTTATCCTCTTACGTTTTGGTATCGTCAATATGCCTCTGAACCAATCAATGACCGCCCTAGATATTTGTGTCAAGTTTCATGTGATACTTCCAACAATGCATATGTCATAATAGTTTTACCAGGTATTTACTTGTTACAGTTTGCAACAGAGTTCTTTATCAGCATGCCATAGTATATATAGGTCTTTGATTTATCCTCATTTTTTTTAGCTCACCAGAGCACGACGTGCTCATGCTGAGCTTTTAGGATCGTTGGATGTCCCTCGTCTGTTGTCCGTTGAGATACCACATCAAGTGGTTACAAATGTTATCAGATCTTACTGAAATTTTATCAGAATGTTTGTCCACATGCAATCTTGGTCAAGTTCAAATATGGATCATGTCGGGTTCGAAACTAGGTCACTACGTCATTACACTCTAGAGGCTACATATTTCGTTAAGTTTTTAATGAAATGTTGTATTTCAATTGTCTTAACAAAACAGTTCCTTATTAAAAACCTTCCTTGTACACAAATTTCCCGGCGATCCAATGCCTTGCATCAGTATTCGTCTTGTCGTTCTTGATGAAGACATCACTGATACAGGATGGTTGACAGCGGTATGTGTCATCCGGAATAACTCGGCTTTATCGAATTACGACAGAATATGTGTCACTGATTAAACACTAGCCCTTTACTCCATGAATATTCATATAAGAAATAATGACACCGTGAATATTAACATTTAGCCTGCTGAGTAAAATATTTTGCAGAGGTTTTCACCTATAACAGTTTCAAAATTCAAGCTATAATCAATTTATCTACCAAAATGCAATCAGGATGTCAATGAACTTTTTAGAAGTGTGTAGTTTAGACACCATTGGTTTTAAAATGTGACTATTAGGCTATAGAGGCGCCAAAATGCGTCACTATGAGGGAACGTTTTAACAGACCTTGAATAAAACCGCTGACCGACCCAGCGGCTGAAATGGGGCTAGCTTGTAGTACTATATAATATATCAACCCCCACGTGGATGTATTTTTTGCAAGAGAGTCACTATATTTTATAGTAAAATGACCGGGGGTCATAGTACTATAAAATATGTAAACCTCGTGGTCGACCTACTACGATAAAAAGAGTGGGTCACAGTCCAGGATATGTGACTTCAATATTTGACACACAGTCGTCACCGTCCCGTGTAATAACAACATCAAGGGTATGTCCCCCAATATGAGTGGCTTCATTCGCATGCTGTCGCAGTCCAAATGATTCGAGTGTACTAACAAAGTTAGCAGTGTTTCTGTCATTTGGAATGTCAAGGTGGATGTTTAAATCCCCTACAATGACGACCGGTCTGTCGGTGGGGGAAAATTTAGATAAAAAAATGGCCACTCATTCTCAAGAAAATCCCCAGTGATGATGGTGTGCAGAGTGAAATCTCGGATACTTAAAGTGCAGTCCATGTACTCAAAGTTGAGAAATCAATATCTCTTGTATGTAGGCGAAGTCCTATTGAAGCCTTATATATGACTGCTGCCCCACCGCCACTGTTACCAATACATGCTCGATTTTGTAATGAGTAGGAACCAGTTCTCTTAAGCACGATTTGTCTACAGAACTACCGGGCCAGGTTTCTGTAATGGCCACCACATCAAAGTACAAAAATGAGTCATGCAGGAAACACCACATAAAGTCATTTGAAACGACATAGTCGCAAATAGAAGGGGGCATTGTTTTCGACTGACCTAGGGATTATACTGCATACTTTTACAAGAGTCTGAATTCTGACTGGTATTGGAGTTTCGTTTTTACATGCACAAGAGTTTCCGTTTTCTTAGAAAAGGGCGGTGTTGAGAATTGAGAAAATAATCCATGTAGAGTGCTCATAACATAATGTAAAACATACAACCAGACAATGTGTTTATCTTTATCGTCAATTCTGTTGCAATACGAGCAATGAGAAATAAGCAGAAAACGGCAAAAGTGATTGCGACAAATGTACAGTAAAATCTCGATTATTCGAACACTAAAATACTTGCCATTATCGATCTTAAAGACAGGTGGCAGCTTAAATTATAATGCAGTGTGAAAGTCGCGCAGAAAGCAGCTGTAGGAGCTTTCTGCATGACTTACACCATGCATTTAAGTAGCCACCTGCCTAAAAGAGTCTAAATTCTTCTACATTAAAATATCGAATATTCGAGTTTTACTGTATATGCACCCAACCAACCGCAAATGAGTTCGGAAAACGTCACAATTAACATGTAAACAATTTTATAATCATTTGAACTTTTAACATCTAACACTTAACGCACTCAACTTCAAAGTTTTAAACTATAAACTATACGTTTTGAAACTAACAACAAACTAGAAGTAGCCACCCAAAGGAATACAAGGAATACATTTAACCCTTTCCATATTCTATATTTAGCCCAAATTTCAATGCCTACTGAATATTCATAAAAAAAATAGTTATAATGAAATACAGAAGGTGGAAAATTCTAGCCATGTTAGAAGTAAAGAAGCAAAGAAACAGATCTTTCAAATTTCACTAGCAACTAGAGAAAACCCTGATCTGGGTCTACTCTGTTTGCAAATGCGTGAAAGCATGTTTATATGAAGGACAGGGTTAAGACAAACACTGGGGCTCCGTATAGGTAATTGCCATTTAAATATCTATCAATGTGTGGTAACTGATCATAATAAGGATGATAGTCCTTTGGAATGGCATCTTTTATCTGCTGGAGATGTCGGTACTTGGACTTTTTAAGTCCCAAAGGTCCAGAATACATTGGTGGAACAAATTCTAAAAATGTTGGCGAAGAATATCTAGGATTTCTTATTTCACTATATGAACAGTCTGAGTAGTCAAGCTTGTACATTATTTCTCCACCCAGTGTATATTTCAGCACACGTATATCAGTCATAACTGGTGTTCCTACTCCGTGTCCTGACCTGATGTTAGTGCAGTACTGCAATTTTGTATAGTCCTTGAAGAAACGATAAACATACTTGACTTTGTACGGATTGTCAACACTTTCTCTGGATTTAGGTTACCCTCCGAAGAGAGTGTCAACAGAAATGTATACATCTCATACATATCTTATTTAACACACATGGTTGGATAAAAACATGACGAAAATGATGTTATATGTTAGTTGTTCCTAATAAAGCATGAACATTATGGAGGTGAAATTATCATGAGTAATCCTCAGATAAGATATAAGGGTTAATACTAAGATAACCTAGAATTAAATGGATCGCGGAGAGGCTTAACGTACTGCTGTCTTTCACAGACAGTTCAACGAGCCTCTAGATTAGCTGCATTACGGAGAGGCTGGGTGTGCTGCCGTCTCCCACAGACAGTCAATCAGCTTCTCAATTAGCTGCATTACGGAGAGGCTGGGTGTGCTGCTGTTTCCCACAGACAGTCGAATCAGCCTCTCAATTAGCTGCATTACGGAGAGGCTGGGTGTGCTGCCGTCTCCCGCAGAGAGTCAATCAGCCTCTCGATTATCTGCATTCCGGAGAGGCTGGACGTGCTGCTGTTTCCCACAGACAGTCGAATCAGCCTCTCAATTAGCTGAATTACGGAGAGGCTGGGTGTGCTGCCGTCTCCCGCAGATAGTCAATCAGCCTCTGAATATGTTTTCATTTTGAAAGCTTGACAAACAAGTAACATGTTCTACACAAATATTTACACAAATATAGCATACCGAAATCGTTTAATGATATCTGACATATAACACAAATGATTCTAAATTATTGGCAATTCAGTAGCAAACACGAATAGGGTACTAGGCTGATTCGCACAACTGTCCCCCCGAATCCCCGGCAGTAATGGCGAATTAGACAAGTCTGTGAACAGACCGTGAGTATAAGACCGACTGAGCTGCTGTCTTTCAAAGACAGTGTCAGCGGCTTCTGTTTGCACAATGCTTTACCATGTGTCCCTTATGTCAGATATCTTAACTGGACTGATACCTTTGTAAACGACTACGTTAGAATGAAGAATAAACATTTATTTTCCAAATGACCTTTGTGGTGTAAACATAATATACAACTGGGTCTCAAACATACACATATGAACTTGTGTTGCACTTTTAATTACTACTCATGAACAGACTCAATAAAACCGAGTCTGCAATTTTCTCTTTTTGCATTTCTACTTTTGCTCTCGAGGGATCACCCATTTTCAGAATATTTGTAAACCACATCCTACATTTTAAGGTATATATGGAAAATAGTCAAACAGGGAGAGCCACATACAAATAGACACCGCACCAAACACCATCAAACAAGAAACGGCACAGCCACAAGACAAAACACAACGGGACGCATATCAATTCTGAAGGGTGGTGATCCCCCGAAAGCAAAAATTGCAACACAAAAAGAGAAAATTGCAGACTCGGTTTTATTGAGTCTGTTCATGAGCAGTAATTGAAAGTGCAACACTGCTCACGCCCCCTAGCACCGGCTTAAGCGGTATTCAATTTTCAGAACAAGAAGTACTGAAATTCATGATCTCGAAGGATCAGAAGGTATAACAGCACTGAGAATGAAGTACGGGGCGACGTTTTACGGCCGCCACACAAGCACTTAACACCTGCTGTTGTGAAGATTATAAATTCTGAAGGGTGGTGATCCCCCGAAAGCAAAAATTGCAACACAAAAAGAGAAAATTGCAGACTCGGTTTTATTGAGTCTGTTCATGAGCAGTAATTGAAAGTGCAACACTGCTCACGCCCCCTAGCACCGGCTTAAGCGGTATTCAATTTTCAGAACAAGAAGTACTGAAATTCATGATCTCGAAGGATCAGAAGGTATAACAACACTGAGAATGAAGTGCGAGACGAAAAGCATTTAAACATTAAGCATATCGATATCCTCGATATAAAATACCGAACCTACTATATTTGTGATTTTAGGTTTTTCTCTTTTTCCGAAGCTACATGTATTCCCGCTTTTTTCTGCCCGGTACCCCTTCAATTTGGCCAATGAGAACCTGTAAAATTCATCACGTGATAAAAATTCTGCATTGGCTACATTTACCTATCATCTAAAACGCCGAAGTTGCACCGCCTGCAAGCTCAGGCATTTTCATACGAAGATGTTTTGGCAAAGAAAACACCGGACAAGAGGATACCCGTAAAACGTTTGAAATAAATGCCGATCAGGCCAAAGGTAAGTTAAATATTTTGATTATTTAACCTATTAAAGCAATACAAAGTAGATCAATTTTGTATAATCTTTGAAGTATATTCTGAAACAAGTAAATGGGAATAAATTTGATGAAAATATTTTCTTCAGTCAAGAAGTGGAGACAGGTTTAGTTTTCTGTGTGCTTTAGTATTGTAAAATGTTTCATTTTCACTTCTAAGTTTTCAGTAATGTTACTAAATATCTGGGTGTACTTTGTAGATCTACCTTTGGCATTTTATAATTGTGTTAGATAAACAATGCATTCTTTAAAATGTAAATTCGGCATTTTATGCCTTGTTTTATTCAGCACATAATACATAACTTTCTGTGAAAATTATTTCTCATTTCATTGGTAACAGCTTAGATCCAAATCAGATGCAGTGCAACTCGGTTTTTGATCTGAGATTGATGTGGTGTGCCACAATGCCAATAGTTTCTACAGATTGTGAGCGAATGGCCGCGGTTGTTGTAGATTAGTCGGAGAGGGGATACGTTTATTTACACTGTTTGTCTTTTAGGGTGGGGATGGAATAAGTATGAGGTTGGGTGCCCATAAACCGGTTTAACCCGCAGTGACTTTTGTCACTGACCGTTCCAAGGCGGTACTTCCATCTTCCCCCTATTGCATGTTTGTTTTGTCTTTATGCGTCTCTTGATGTTTTTATAGTTATGTACATTTGCTGTTTCCTTGTGTTGCCTTTCGGGCGACTGTTTGTTCCGTATGTGGTGTTTCCTGCATGACTCATTTTTGTACTTTTAAAGTTCAAAACAAAAGCAGATGACAATTTGATTTGAGAGGACGAGAATCAAATCAGTAAGATAAATATATTCTGAAAATGGGTGATCCTACGAAAGCAAAAGTAGAAATGCAACAAGAGAAAATGATAAATGATAAAGGTTAAATAAAATGCAATGAAGAAAATATTCCAAAATTGGGAATTAAAATAATACATAAATACTTGAACTTCTCTGATCTAATATTTCGACCACTAAGGGCCTTTTTCAAAGATTATCATGGTAATCTTTGAAAAAGGCCCTTAGTGGTCGAAATATTAGATCAGAGCAGTTCAAGTATTTATGTTAAATAGAACGTTCAATATGACGTCAAATAACACACTATGACGTCAAACTAAACTTGAGTCTGTTAAATAGTCACCTTTAGATCAAGACTCTTATCCAAAAGTATTGGCAGATCACTGCTAAAGATAGAATTTAAATTCTCTGAAATGTGAATTAAATATTTAACCTTCATTTTGATTGACTGACAAATAAAATCACGCATCAAAGTACATTTGAACCCGGCAAATGTGACAACTCAAAGTAAAAGCAAACACAGGTAGTTGAGACAGGTGTTTACCTAATGCAGTTTGAAAGTTTTTCAATGTATTACAAAGCATTCTGCAGTACTCCCAGTGACTTGTCACTGACCGTTCTAAGGCGGTACTTCCATCTCCCCCCTATTGTATGTTTGTTTTGTCTTTGTGCGTCTCTTGATGTTTTTATAGTTATGTACATTTGCTGTTTCCTTGTGTTGCTGTTCGGGCGACTGTTTGTTCTGTATGTGGTGTTTCCTGCATGACTCATTTTTGTACTTTCATTAAACTGCAATGTATTAAAATGTTTTGTCTTCTTTCGAGTTGTGACATTACTTATGTTTTACTGTAGAAACGGTGTTTCTTTGGAAAACAGTTTTCCCGCACCAAAGTACAGCGTCAAAAGGAAAGCAAACAAAGATACATATATTTAAGACAGATAGGTTGAAACTATTTCAGAGCGTTCTGCACAACTCAAAGGAAAGCAAACAAAGATACATATATTTAGGACAGATAGGTTAAAACTATTTCAGAGCGTTCTGCAATGTGTTTGACCTACATTTAGCAGCCATAGTGACCTGTATCAAAGAACGTTTGTGCATCCTTTAGAGTTGTCTATTTAGTGGGGTTTTACTGTAGATCCCTGTGTGAAAACCAATCATACGGTGTTTCAAACAGACTGCCAGTGTAGATCCAGACCAGTCGTCAAATTGAAAATGTAGCATTGATTAGGGTCATCAGGGTATTTACCAGTCATCAGCACCTTTTGTGTCTTATTAAATATCATTACAGACAGTGTAGACCCGCATTACATGCTGCATTGTTAGTGCATTGGCTGATCTGGATCAACTTTGCAATGTATTCTAGTTGCGTATCTCATAGACGTCTTGTAAAAAGTCGGATTCTTTTAAGGTTGAACAGTTTAAATGCAGATCAGATTCTGATCAACTCTGTATATTGTATTGGTTCAAGCAATTTGCCTACCATTCAGATCGAATCACTGAGGAAAATACAAAGAAATCTGGAGATGCCAAAATGGCTTGTATCCATATCGGACTCCTATCAACTCTACTTTAAAAACTCGGTTTCGAGAACACAGTTACCATTGCCGGATAAAACAGTACGCAATTTTCTTTACCAGCATTTTCGTCATACAGGACATTCTTTCAAGTATGTTTCGGTTCAGCCAGTAGAACAAATTTATTATGATTCTAAACTACTAGCAGTTTAAAATCTAAAGCTCGTTTTATCACAGAGCTAGACTGGATAAAGAAGTTACAAACACCTTTTCCTTTAGGCCTTAATGATAACATTTTCCACAGCGGCAATATTTCTAAAGATCCAAGCATCGATATTTTCTCTATATTTTCTATTCGTAAACGTAAAAGTAGATCACATGTAGAAATGGTAATATTAAGCGTAAATTACGTCGTAATATGTCTATTCATGATTTACATACCATTCTAAAACAAACTGGCAAACAGTCTATGTTATCTTGTTTATCTTGTTTACCCTTTTCCTGTCTCAAGTCCATAGACGAAGAGGCTGATAAAATCTATATGCGTACAGATCCGTTAATACTGTCTCACTTATACAAATTACACACAGCATGTTCTTCGTCCTCGTATTGATAAAGAATCTGAACATAAAAGACATTTTCTGAAACTTCAATTCCTAAATAAAGGTATCGATTTTATTGATATTCAAAGTATATTTCGTGATAAGAATGTAATTGATACTATTCCCAAACATTTCATCAACTCTGAATCACCCATCATCTGTTATAAATATAATAAACCTATTAGGAATGTTATTTCTAACAACAATAAAATTGTCTCTGACTTAAATATTGATGTCAATACCCCTGTTTCTTGAGATTGTAGCATTTCTAGCTTTTGCTATAAACCAGTTGGTCATGTCATCACTGGTACTTTTGATATCATTAAGGATAAACGTCTCAGGACCCTCCTAACTAAAGGATCTAAATATAGATTACCTTCCCTTATTTATTTTGACGCTTGTCGAACTCATATTGCGGAAGCTATTCAAGAATTCAGCATCAAATGGTGTCGACGAGAACATGCTGATGTTAATGCCCTTTCAGATTGGAAGAGATGTATTTTTGATATTATTGATACGCGTATTACGTTTTACAAATCAAATTAACAGCTTTTACTACCACGGCCTAGAGTTACATTTCGCTATTTGAAGAAAAACATTTCTAATTTTCATTCAAATTATATTCTTGTTCCTGCTGACAAGGCATCAAATAATGTAATCATTATTTGAAGATTGTATTATGTTGATGTTTTAAAGAAGGAGCTAACTGATTCACAAACTTATATAACAGTTCAAACACCTGAAAAAGATATAGTCTCGGAACATGTAAAAATGTGCAATACTTTTAAGTCTGGTCCTAACATAAAACAACATAAACTTTTTACTTTGTACTGGATTCCGAAACTACTTAAGAACCCTTATAAGGCGCGTTTTATTGCCAACTCTAGCTGCTGTACCACAACTAAAATATCTAAACTTTTGACACCCTGTCTTACTACGATCAAAGAACATGTAAAACGTTACTGTGATAAAATATATGAAAATTCTGATATTAATGTTTTTGGTCCCTAAAAAATTCAAATGATGTTTTAACGAAACTTGAAAATAAACAGTATAACATTTCTTCACTGAGCTCTTATGATTTCTCTACACTCTATACAACTCTACCTCACCATCTTATAAAGGATAAACTGATTAAATTAATAGAAAAAACCTTTGCCAGAGAAAACAAAATGTTCATTGCTTGTAATGTTCAACGTTCATTCTTTTCGAATTCAGAACATTACCCAATGTGGACTTGCCTTGATGTTTGTAGATCTCTTACCTTTCTTTTAGATAATATAGTTGTGCGTTATGGGGGTACCATATATCGTCAAGTTGTTGGTATACCAATGGGTACAAATTGTGCCCCTCTTGTTGCAGATTTGTTTTTGTATTGCTATGAGAGGGATTTTATGCTTAGCTTAAAACCTGATACACAGACCGATATTGTTAATGCTTTTAATAAAACTTCAAGATATTTAGACGATATTTTGAATTTAGATAATCCTTATTTTGAAACAATGGTTTCTTCCTACGGACGTTACTGCAACATGGCATTTCTCAACCAGAATTTTATGGGGAAGTTATCTACAAACTTAGGAAAATTCGGGGTCGTATCCATTTTCATGATTTGTTAATAAAACGCATTAAAACATTTAAGAAGAAAGGTTATGATCCCATAATATTGCAACGCACTGCATGTTTGGTTATCGACCCTTTTTCAGTCGGTAGCTATGCTTCCCTCTTTGCTTGCGCGATGACAGGCCGAGGGTAGTACTCTATGATGGTATACTCTTAAACTCAGATACGGGATGAGCTTACCAGACTCATGTATTACTTTTTCCCTGTCGTGCCCTTAACGACTTACCTGCAGGTGCGCTGACTTCAGCAAAGCCATTGAGTACATATTTGACGGATTGTCACAGTGTCCACCGTCGTCTATGTTGTGGGTAAGTCCGGCGGGGATACCTTTATTTACACTATTTGTAAAGTTAGGGGACTTTGAGAGAAGGGTGAGGTTAGGACGTCCGTAAACCGATTTAAACTTTGGTATACATGTTAACTATTACAAGGGGACCCATTTCACAAGGACAGGTAACCCTACAATTAATTTTGCTATAGTTATACCCCCTTTCTGACTTAGACTTCCACTACACTATCCAGCACTAAAGAAAGTGGAACGCGCTGTCTGCGGACAGCTCTTGTTACAATTGCAGCATGAGTCATTCTGGAGACAGTGATACAGAAAGTTATCCAGAAACAAATCTGCAACATTATAAATGTCACCTATGCAATCTTAAACCAAACTCTTCCCCCTTTTGTGTGTTTGTTTTGTCGTTGTGCGTCTCTTGATGTACATTTGCTGTTTTCTTGTGTTGCTGTTCGGGCGACTGTTTGTTCTGTATGTGGTGTTTCCTGCATGACTCATTTTTGTACTTTTTATACGCCAACCTAATAAAGGTGGTCGTATATTGTCGTGGCCCTGTCCGTCCGTCCGTCCGTCCGTTCGTTCGTTCGTTCGTTCGTTCGTTCGTTCGTCCGTCAACATTTTGTTTGTCCACTGTTTTCTGGGAAAATTATTTGACAGATATTAATGAAACTTCACACAAATGTTAAATGCATCAAGATCTGAAGCTGAGTTGATTCTGAGATTCATTTGATATTTCATTTCAGAGTTATGGCCCTTTGCCCTTAAAAAATATGCAAAGTTTGTCCGCTGTTTTCTGGGAAAACTATTTGAGAGATATTAATGGAACTTCACACAAATGTATAATGCATCAAGATCTGAAGCTGAGTCGATTCTGAGGTTCATTTGATTTTTCGTTTCGGAGTTATGACCCTTTTACTTAAAAAATAATGCAAATACATGCAAATAGTTTGTCCGCTGTTTTCTGGGAAAACTATTTGAGAGATATTAATGAAACTTCACACACATGTTTAATGCATCAAGATCTGAAGCTGAGTTGATTCTGAGGTTCATTTGATTTGTCGTTTCGGAGTTATTGCCCTTGTCCTTAAAAAATATGCAAATACTTTGTCCGCTGTTTTCTGGGAAAACTATTTGAGAGATATTAATGAAACTTCACACAAATGTTTAATGCATCAAGATCTGAAACTGAATTGATTCTGAGGATCATTTGATTTTTCGTTTCAGAGTTATGGCCCTTGTCCTTAAAAAATAATGCAAATAGTTTGTCGGCTGTTTTCTGGGAAAACTATTTGAGACATATTAATGAAACTTCACAAAAATGTTTAATGCATCAAGATCTGATGCTGAGTCAATTTTGAGGTTTATTTGATTTTTCGTTTCGGAGTTATTGCCCTTTTACTTAAAAAAAAATGCAAATATATGCAAATAGTTTGTCTGCTGTTTTCTGGCAAAACTGTTCGACAGATATTAATGAAACTTCATCCACATGTTTAATGCATCAAGACCTGAAGCTAAGTCGATTCTGAGGATCATTTGATTTGTTGTTTCGCACTTAAAAAAATAATGCAAATCTATGCAAATATGAGGATGGCCATAACTTTTTCATTTGAAATGATATTTACTTCAATTTGTTTATATGGTTAAACCTTAATGTGAATTTACACATATATTGCGGGGGTTTTGATATGTCATTTTATTCTAAAGTTATGGTCCTTGAACTTATAAATGAAACTTAACAGAGTTATGGTCGTTGCACTTTACAAAAATCTGCAAAAATGAGGATTAGCTGTAACTTTTTTATTTAATAAGATATTCACTTCATTTTTTTAAAAAATAGTATCACCTTAATATGGAAATCAAGATCTGAAGCACAGATTAGAAAATGTCAGCACTTATAAGGCATGTTGAATCAGAGAAAGTTTGCAAGTGGGCGTATTATGTACCGTATGCGGTACTCTTGTTTGATACTCTAAATGAAAAAGTAGTGAAGTCAAGCAGGCAAAGTCACGTGCAAGACCACCGTCAAAACATCAATTAAGCCACATCCTAGAACTAATTGTAGGAATTGGTCCCTACCTTATCACTCTGCCAAATGGACAGTATTATGTGAAATGTCAATTTGACGACTGTGGACGTTATTATCATCTCATATTTATATATTCAACATTTCCTGATGAAGCTCTGAATTACGAATATTTGGATGATCTAGATCTACAAGAAAATAATATACATTGTCCAAAATGTGAACCAGGAATAGAAATAATGAATTACTGAAATGGCAGGGTTTCGTGGTAAAATGTTAGTGCGGATAATGACCATCGAAATCGTGATGAGGAGACTGAAACGGCAATCAAAAGTATCTGGCCAGAAGTAAATGACAGACAAAATGATTCTGAAAATCTAATATCGACAAATAAACCAGATATCAACAATATTTCCGATTCTACAGATAATTACTATGATGAAACAGATTTAATTGACTCGATGAGTTGAAAGATCCAAACTGGACACCAAAAACTAAAGAAATGACAGCACTACATCTGAATGTGAAGCCGAAGATGATACTCTAAATACATGTATGAGAATTACCAATCTAATCTCGAATACGAAAACACAACAAGAGAAAGCTGACATATTTGATACCCCGCTTATAAATGAAGTGCAATTCCCATTAGATACAGAGCATGAAGACAGAGATAGTGACCTAGCAATGATCAAACCCGGGTTTAAACAGAATAAATAATTGAGAATGCAAGGGAAAAAGTATCTAGGTGATTCAGAGGATAGTGGGGGGGGGAATCTAAATATTGCATTGGGCACACAGAAAGATTAAAAACAACAAACAAACAAACAAACACAGAAGTACCTGCAGAGGTTAATGTGCAAGTAGGACCCTAAACAATCAGATCATCTTTGTGTATAAAGAATCTCGGCGAATGGCTCAATTAACAAATGGATATGACACCACAGGTCAATTTCGCGTGTAGGTCTAGTTATGCCCAGCTCCGGCAAATAGGCCATATTAGAAGGTACCTCTCACCTAACGCTACCAAGATTTTGGTGAACTCTTGTTACATAAAAAATAGACTACTGCAATTTTACTATTGCATGGAATTTCAAACAACCCACTGCGGAAATGTCATGTACAGTGGCAACTAAGTTCAGGATAGGAATGGCGTTTAGCAAAGCTATTAAGCTAACATGTGACCCAAAAGTCATGTACAGTGGCAACTAAGTGCAGGATAGGAATGGCTTTCAGCTAACCTATTAAGCTAACAGATAACCCAATAGTCATATAAATGGAATGATTTTCAGTCAGACCATTTATTCTATTTTATGGTATTGATTAGCACGGCTTTCAGTCAACTTGTCTGTATCAAATTTGTTAATACAGATTATTCTAATTTGATGAGCATAACTTTCAGTCGACTTGTCTGTATCAAGTTTGTTAATACAGTTTATGCGGTTCCTTGCAATTAGTGATTTCATATATATTATATTTTTTTCATATCTTTCATGACCGGATAGACAATCATGTAATTCCTTTCGGCTAGTGATATCATATATATTGTATATCTATTGTATATCCTTCATTGTCAGGATAGATAATCATGCGGTTCGTTCCGATAAGTGATTTCATCCATGTGAAGCGCTTTTGAATGCACATATCCAGTGTGAAAAGAGCGCTATATAAATGTGGTATAATAATAATAATAATAATAATAATAATAATAATAATAAATGTCTGCATGAAGTTGTACAGATTTGAGAGGGGGTTGCGGTGGACGACAGTGCTCAAAGGTAGACGACAATACAAGAAGTCAAATTTTCAACACATCCTGGATAATATGACTTGGGGTGAGAAGAAGGTCTATGTACTAAGCCTTGTAAAAAAGAAGGAAGTATCTAGACGTACAAGAGATAAAGAAAGCAGTAGAAGAAAGTTCTCATATTCTTACCATGTAAGAGTGGAGGACAAGAGCTTTGTGGTATGCAATGCATTATATTTCGTAACCTTGTCCTTTAAAGAAGACACCGTGTACAATTGGATGGCTGAAAGTGATTCTGAACATGGTATTCCAAGATCACCACAAAACGGCAAACACAATTGCAATGCAAAACCGGAGGCTAGAGAATCAGCTATGAAGTATCTCGAGGAAATACCAAGAATGTCATCTCATTATTGCAGGGCTCGCACTTCGAAAGTGTACCTAGAAACTGGTCTTTCGAGTTTGTCAGAGTTATATAAACATTACAAAAGAACTGCCGAGTCAAACACTGAACCAGTTTATGGGATATCACAATTTATAAGATTGTGCCATGAATCTGGAATTTTATAAATGGAAAAGTAGTAAAGTCAAGAACCAGGGACAAACGTTCCACAACATGAACAAACCACAAGCACAAAGACGCAATGCAAACAAAAGGAAGGGTGACAAAGAGAGTACCGCCTTGGCACGGTCAGCAGCAAAAACGACCAGTGTGACCTATATGCGGGTTTGTCCCTGGTTCTTGTGTGTCTTTTGGTGTTTTCTGTGTTCATTTCGTGTGTGTGTGTGTGCGCGTTTGGGTGTGTGGTTGTGTGTGTGTGTGTGTGTCATGCTGTCTATCGGTGTTTTGGTGGTGGTTGCGTCTTGCATGTGGCTTTGCCTGCTTGACTTTACTACTTTTCCATTTATAAAGTACATACAGTTGACGACACAACCTACACTGAACACATACGAAGGAAAACTGAGGCAGGTGAAGCAAAACGTGCTGACAAAAGTAAAGTCTTTCAAAGAAGGCAAACAAAGGGTAATTACAATGGACCTGTAAAGCCTTCTGCTTTGTCCGAAATTAGAGGCCAGTTGTCTGTTCTACAAAACCAAACTTTGTTGTCATAATTTCACGCTGGTTGATCTGTCTACAAAAGAAGTCATGTGCTATTTCTGGAATGAAACAGCTGCAGATCTTAATTCCAGTACCCTTACCTCATTCATCATCGACTACCTGGAACATTTGAATTTGACAGGAATAGACAAAGTAATATTGTACAGCGATGGCTCTACTTATCAGAATCGCAACACTGTTCGGGCATGTGCATTACTAGTTTCCAGTTGCATATCAGATAGAAATCGAACAAAAGTTTCAGGAAAGAGCGCACACATATATTGAGTACGACAGAGCACATGCGATCATTGGCAGAAAAATATAGAAAAGGGATATGTTGAGTATGTTGAGTTGATATCAGAATCCAGAGAAAGTGTTGACAATCCGTACAAAGTCAAGTATGTTTAGCGTTTCTTCAAGGACTTTACAAAACTTCAGTACTACACTAACATCAGGTCAGGACACGGAGTAGGAACACCAGTTATGACTGATATACGTGTGCTGAAATATACACTGGGTGGAGAAATAATGTACAAGCTTGACTACTCAGACTGTTAATATAGTGAAATAAGAAATTCTAGATATTCTTCGCCAACATTTTTAGAATTTGTTCCACCAATGTATTCTGGACCTTTGGGACTAAAAAAGTCCAAGTACCGACATCTCCAGCAGATAAAAGATGACATTCCAAAGGACTATCATCCTTATTATGATCAGTTACCACACATTGATAGATATTTAAATGGCAAAGGCCTACCTATACGGAGCCCCAGTCTGTCTTAACCCTGTCCTTCATATAAACATGCTTTCACGCATTTGCAAACAGAGTTGACCCAAATCAGGATCTTCTTTAGTTGCTAGTGAAATTTGAAAGATCTGTTTCTTTACTTCTTGTTTCTAACATGGCTAGAATTTTCCACCTTCTGTATTTCATTATAACTATTTTTTTTATGAATATTCAGTAGGCATTGGAATTTGGGCTAAATATAGAATAGGGAAAGGGATAAATGTATTCCTTGTATTCCTTTGAGTGGCTACTTCTAGTTTGTTGTTAGTTTCAAAACGTATAGTTTATAGTTTAAAACTTTGAAGGTGAGTGCGTTAAGTGTTAGATGTTAAAAGTTCACATGATTATAAAATTGTTTACATGTTAATCGTGACGTTTTCCGAACTCATTTGCGGTAGGTATACAGTAAAACTCGAATATTCGATATTTTAATGTAGAAGAATTTAGACTCTTTTAGGCAGGTGGCTACTTAAATGCATGGTGCACGTCATGCAGAAAGCTCATGAGCAGCTTTCTGTGCGACTTTCACCTTGCATTAAGCTGCCACCTGTATTTAAGATCGATAATGGCAAGTATTTTAGTGTTCGAATAATCGAGAATTTACTGTACATTTGTCGCAATCACTTTTGCCATTTTCTGCTTATTTCTCATTGCTTGTATTGCAACAGAATTGACGATAAAGATAAACACATTGTCTGGTTGTGTGTTTTACATTATGTTATGACCACTCTATATGGATTATTTACACGAGTAAATTCTCAACACCGCCCTTTTCTAAGAAAACGGACACTCTTGTGCATGTAAAAACGAAACTCCAATGCCAGTCAGAATCAGACTTTTGTAAAAGTATGCAGTATAATCCCTAGGTCAGTCAAAAACAAGGCCCCTTCTATTTGCGACTATTTCGTTTCAAATGACTTTGATGTGGTAGCCATTACAGAAACCTGGCCCGGTAGTTATGTAGACAAATCGTGCTTAAGCGAACTGGTTTCGTGTTAAAAGTTGGCAAACAGTTGTTTTTACATAATTTGAGTGCGCTTAATCCGAATATGCCGTTCGCCAAGCTGTATGTTCCGTATTTAAGGTACAACATGGCAGAAAACAAAATGGCCGCCAACGCGCACTATTTCCAGCCATACAAGGATACACTACACCGAAAATCTTGGCATAACACTAAAATTTTCTGTCAAAATGTACAAACGACCAATGGAAGACACTTTATTAAAGCTGAATATCTTTTATTGCATTCAAAGTTATATCCCCCAGCGTTAAACTAAATGGCAGAATACAAAATGGCCACCATAAACTCTTAATGCAGAAATGTGTAAATAGATTTTATAAATGCATAGTCGTGTTCGTCTTATATGTGTTTGATTCAACAATAGTTGCATTTTGACTGCGGAAAAAAGTAGTTTTCAGCCAGTTGTTTATCTCCTTACACTGACATTCAAATAGTTACGGTAAATTAGACCATCTCTTCTCAAGCTCGTTGCTAGCCATCGCCTATTTACAAAACATGTAAAAAGGTGATGGAACTACATTTAAATGCTTTAACTGTATTATATTAAATGTAAATATTTCTGGATTGAAAACTGATTTAGACAGATAATGGAACTCAGATATTTATTTCTTAACATTACTTCTAAATTGCTCTATTATATTTTGTTTATCTCAATCATGTCCGAAACAGGCTATGTTTTCGAGGGATATTGAGTGGGCGGGGAAAAGCAGAAGGCACATGAGATGATTTAGAAATCCGAGAAATAGTAAACTGCAATAATCTTATTCCCATCATGTAAGATAAACTTCTGTCTGTCTTCCATCTGTCTCCAATGGAAAGATATTATTATTATTATTATTATTAATTCATTCTGATTATCGATTTTCCGATAGCAGATGTGGTTGTAATATGTAGAAGCCTGTTTATTGAAATGGATATACTATACTGTAGAGCAATAAAACTCAAATAAGCCCATCTGTTAGAATCATATACACCAACATTAATGGACAGCAAGGTTGTAACTTGTGAGCCAAAATACTGCCAAACTTTCGACCTGTAGATTGCCGGTGGGCAATTGTTATTAACCCTTACTGTGGTGGGTATTATTATATAATAAACTTAAACTCTGCTCAGAGATTTTCAACCATAGTCCATTACAAACTGTTTGGACTCAGATAAGCTGCCTGGTTAACATGTGACATTTGAATGTGACATCTACTCTGGGTTTACACTGTTTGCAATGCACATTGGTTAGATATCTTATAGTGAAGCTCAACTTCAATTATCATCCTACATAGCACAGTGTTTAAACTTTTCTGGTCCTTCGGGATCATTAGTTTTGATGTTGAAAATTGAATACTGCTTAAGCCGGTGCTAGGGGGCGTGAATAGTGTTGCACTTTTAATTACTACTCATGAACAGACTCAATAAAACCGAGTCTGCAATTTTCTCTTTTTGCATTTCTACTTTTGCTTACGAAGGATCACCCATTTTCAGAATACATGTACTTCACAACAGTAGGTGTTAAGTGCTTGTGTGGCGGCTGTAAAAAGTCGTCCCGTACTTCATTCTCAGTGTTGTTATATTTTCTGGTCCTTCGGGATCATTAGTTTTGATGTTAATCGTTTTGAAAATTGAATACTGCTTAAGCCGGTGCTAGGGGGCGTGAGTAGTGTTGCACATATAATAACTGCTCATGAACAGACTCAATAAAACCGAGTCTGCAATTTTCTCTTTTTGCATTTCTACTTTTGCTTTCGAAAGATCACCCATTTTCAGAATATTTGTATAATATTTATAGAAACAGTCCAAGATTAGAAAACTTTTTATCAGTGATATCAGTGATATCTAATCTGGCTACACTGTTTGCAATGCTTTGTTTACTTGTTTCCAGCAAACTGTTTGTTATTTTAAAGTTCCAGTTGAAGAAATTATTAGATAGTGATATTTTCCATAGAAAAAAGAAGATTTGTATTTTAAGAACTATGAATTAATAGTCTATGACATGGTGATCAGTATTACATTATTTTTAGTGTATTTCCCTTAACTATTTGTTTGTTTTTAATATTTAAAGATTAATCATCATCCCTGCTAGCTGTGGCAGTTATTGATTCTAGTCAAAAAGAAATTAATTCAGAAGGTTTTTTTTTGTAGGTAAGCTTCATCCAACATTATGTTCGCAAGATAAAAAGTTGTGTACCGAAAATGTACCGGATCGTGGCTCATGTACCGTGAACCGAACCGAACCGAACCCTGGGGGTAGTGTACCGTTTCACCCTTAGTTACTGATAGCAGCTTGTTTCCTGAAATACATTTAACTCATACACTAAAATGTACGGCAATAAAGCTCCAATAAGTCTATCTGTTTGAATCATATACACTAAACATTATTGGAGAGCAACCATGTGACTGGTAAGCAGCTTGTTTCCTGAAATCTATTAACGCATATACTAAAATACAGAGCAATAAAACTCAAAATCATTTTCACGCTTTTGCAAACACAGTAGACCGAGATCAGCACCTCATGTAGGAGTCATCTGATCAGGGTTTGCTCTGTTTGCTTGTGACATTATAAGAGATCTGACTCCACAGTTTCTACCAATACACATATGCCATTATACAAAATCAGGTAATCTTCTTTGCTCTTTTTGTAACAAAGACTTACAAAGATGACTGATACATTTCTGTTAATATTTCTATCGAATAGTATTAGGTTGCCCTGTGTCAGTTTGCTCCACTGACCAGTAGAGCAGTAGACATTTAAAAACGTTTCAGCTTTTTTCTCCAAAGTAAATATTGCGAATAACTAAAAATCTGTCATAAAACACAAATGTATATTCTTTTTACATTTCCAAATACTGTTTGTCAGTACGAACATTCAGATATAAATTCTATGTATTAATAATGAGAAATGATAAAGGCATGGTCCGTTAAATTTTAAAACTTTGTGAGCTGTTTTCTCCAAAGCCGAAGAATGGTAGATGAAGTATCGTTCCACCGGGCGACGAAATGACGTTATTAACATTACAAAAAGTGGTTGGCACCTTTTTCTGATTTGAGTTCGCTGGGTAGGACAGATGCGGTAAATTGACAAACATAATGATGTTTTATTGGTTAAATAATAAGAGCTACACGAGTCCCTAAATCGTTTTAGAATGCACCTAAGTAGCATATAAGAAATTACCAACTTAAAAAGAATCAGCATTGGAGGGGATACCCCTCTTGTACCCACAACACCATGTTTCTATGGCCCCACTCTTCAAAACTTGCATACGCGCGTGGCTATAACACCGCAGTATTTCACAAACAAAAACAGAAACAAACATTTGCTAGGAGAAATATGAGAGTACTGGTACTGCCTTGAAACGGCCAGTGACATCAATGTGATTAATTAGCAACCGGGAATTACCGTTTCTGCGTTGAATATGGACTGGGGAGTACAAATTCTACGGGAGTACAATTTCGTCATTAGACCGGCTGAAAACAGGGGACAATTTCTTAGCTCAAAACTGATACTGCAAGATTTCTGCTCCGACATCTTTTTCTGTGTGCACATCATTATAGCTTTTGTTGGTTCAGTGAAGAAGAAGGGGTCAAACCATATATTCCAGAGGTTAAAATTGAAATGCTGGAATCCAAACACGAAGATGCTAATACAATGGTGATAATCCACTGTATTAAATGCAAACTATCAAAGACAATTGTGGCTGCTCAAGGTGGTGACATTTGTACCCGTAAACCAGGTTTAAGTCCCCCAGTAGCCCTTTTGTTTGGCTGCTGGCCGTTCCAAGGCGGCACTCCTGCTTTCAGCCTACGGTCAATTTTGTTGTTTAATATGCTTAATTTTTAATGTGTTTCGTCTTAAACTTGGATACAGGAGGAGCTTACCAGACTCATGTATTATTTTTTCCCTGTCGTGCCCTTAACGGCTTACCTGCAGGTGCTCTGACTTCAGCAAAGTCATTGAGTACATATTTGACGGATTGTCACAGTTATTATGCTATGTTTTACATGTTGTCCTGTGTTCACCGTCGTCTATGTTGTGGGTAAGTCCAGCGGGGATACCTTTATTTACAATATTTGTAAAGCTAGGGTGACTTTGAGAGAAGTGTGAGGTTAGGACGTCCGTAAACCGGTTTAAACCCCCAGTTGTGTTTTTGCTGCTGACCGTGCCAAGGCGGTACTCTCTTTGTCACCCTTCCTTTTGTTTGCATTGCGTCTTTGTGCTTGTGGTTTGTTCATGTTGTGGAACGTTTGTCCCTGGTTCTTGTGTGTCTTTTGGTGTTTTCTGTGTTCATTTCGTGTGTGTGTGTGTGCGTGTGCGTTTGGGTGTGTGGTTGTGTGTGTGTGTCATGCTGTCTATCGGTGTTTTGGTGGTGGTTGCGTCTTGCATGTGGCTTTGCCTGCTTGACTTTACTACTTTTCCATTGATATGCGTCCTGTTATGTTTTGTCTTGTGGCTTTACCGTTTCTTGTTAGATGGTGTTTGGTGCGGTGTCATTTCGTGTGTGGCTCTCCCTGTTTGACTATTTTTCCATATTCAAAGAATGTCATGCAATAGACTCCGATTTAAAGCTAGTCCTTCTAAGAAGAAAAAGTACATCCCAGTGCCTGTCATTGTAGAGCAACTCCCTTTCGGTGAAAATAAGATTGTAACTTTATCCGCATTCCAGGCGCTTACGGGATGTGGGGACCTCATACATTGGAGACATAGCAACAAAACATGCTGAAAGTTTCTTTTCAAAGATATGAGGAATGGTAAATTGACAAAGTCATATGAAAGGTATATGGAGTGTCCAATAAGGACACTCTGAATGAGGCAAGATCACAGATCCTCGTAAATTTACTTTCTCCAGATCGCCTATAAGTTATGCTCTGAGCTTCGACTTCAATCTCATTCATTATCAAGCTGCATTATGGAGGCAGGCTCATAAATGACGACTAGGTTTGCTTTTCTAAGAAGAAATCATCGGACCGAATATGGAAGCAAGCTCACTGTTTCCTTTCTTATTAGGACTACCGGCAGTTCCTGGATCTTGCATGGAACTTATCTCCTGCAAGTATAGCACAAGGTGCATGTTTGCACATTGGAAAAGCAGGAAGGCTCGTACTGGATACTATATGTCACAAGTATTCGTGAGATAATCTGGTTGTTACGCAAAATGTATACAATTTGACAAGTTTAATTATGAAGACGTGAGTTCGCGCATTTGTATATGCAAATGTATTTATATGTTTTTGATTTTGTATACATGTTCATTATAAGGAATTATTTCAATGTATTTGTCTCATAAAGGCCAGACAACTTGAGCATCAGTGCAAATTTATGCATGCGTTCGATGTACAAAAACACCAGGCGATGCCAGCATAAGACTAGCATTTGTTCTAGAATGGAAACACTTCCTGATGATTATTACATGTGTGCTTGCGAGCACGCATGCGTGTCTGTGTGTGTGATTGTGTGTGCGGGCTTGTTCTGTGTTCCACTGAATAGCCATTTCAATCAGATGTATTTTCCGTTGTTATAAAAAATATCAGTAAAGATTTCCTGTTTTTGTTAATTATTGTTGATAGGCGGCAATTTTGTGTTCCGCCATCTTCCCATTATAATTATATACTTACCTTACAGATTGGCAGGCAGCCAAAGTTTATAAACCCTAAATTATTTTTTAATACTTGAAACCAGTCTTTAATCTGACATTCAGGCTTCCTTTTTAGACTTGAATCTTTCCATCACTAATGATAAAGTTTTGTCTAAAATATACGATAAAAGGGAAGATTTCGATTTCAAAATTGTTAATTATCCTTTTCTAGATGGAGATGTTCCCCGGTCTACATCTTATTGGGTTTACATTTCTCAACTTATTCGCTTTGCCCGAGCCTGTTCTTTGCTAGTAGATTTTAGTAGTCGTAATTTAATTATAACTCATAAACTTCTTAAGCAACGCTACAGATATAATAAAATTCGGAAAGCTTTTTCAAAATTCTATTATCGAAATTTACCCCTCATTAGTAAATATAACTGCAATTTACGGACGTTAATGCAACAAGGTATTTCTCATCCAGATTTCTATGGTGATGTTATCTACAAACTTAGGAAAATTCATGGTCATATCCATTTTCACGATTTGTTTATTAAACACATTAAAACTTTTAGGAAGAAAGGTTATGACCCTATTATATTGCAACACACTGCATGTTTGGTTATCGACCCCTTTACAGTCGATCGCTACGCTTTCCTCTTTGCTTGCACGATGACAGGCCGAGGGTAGTACTCCATGATGGTATACTCTTAAACCCAGAAATGGGATGAGCTTACCAGACTCATGTATTTCCTTTTCTCTGTCGTGCCGTTAGCGGCTTCCCTGCAGTTGCTCTGTCTTCAGCAAAGTCATTGAGTACATATTTGACGGACTTTCGCAGTTGTTATGCTATGTTTTACATTTTGTACTGTGATTACTGTCTTCTATGTTGTGGGGGAAGTCCGGTGGGGATACCTTTATTTACAATGTTTGTTTAGCTAGGATGAATTTGAGATAAGTGTGAGGTTAGGACGTCCGTAAACCGGTTTAAACCCCCAGTGGTGATTTTGCTACTGACCGTGCCAAGGCGGTTCTCTCTCTGTCACCCTTACTTTTGTTTTTCTTGTGTCTTTGTGCTTGTGGGCTTTGTTCATGATTGTATCTGGTGCTCGTGTATTTGTTGGTGTTTTATGTGTTCTTCTCGTGTGTTTGGTTGTATGTGTGTGGCATGCTGTCTATTGATGTGTTGGTGGTGATTGCGTCTTGTATATGACTTACTACTGTATGTGTGTGTATGAGTATAAATTACTATGCTTTCTGTAGGTGTTTTGGTGATGGTGGCGTTTTGTGTGTGGCTTTTCCTGCTTGACTTTACTACTTTTTCATTTAAACAATGTCAATTGTACTGCTATATAGAACGTGTATAATAGTTTGGCTGCAAACAGTGTTTACTGGTGGCCATTTTGTTTTACTGCCATTTTGGCTTAACCCTTGTGATATAATTTGGAATGCAAGAAAAAGAATTTAAGCTTCTAAAAATTGTCTTCCATTGGTCGTTTGTACATTTTAACACAACATTTCAATGTTACACCCAGATTTTCAGTATAGTGTATCCTGGGAATAGTGCACATTGGCGGCCATTTTGTTTTCCGCCTTTTGTATCTAAAACACGGAAGATACAGCTTGGCAAACAGCATATTCGGATTCAGCACACCAAAATTATGTAAAAACAACTGTTTGCCAACTTTTAACACGAAATGCCTACTACTCTTTCATTTTTCACATTTTCTAGAAATCCGACTAGACTATTTATATTAGAATGAGTGGCCATTTTTCTTATCTAAATTTTCCCCCACCGACAGACCGGCCGTCATTGTAGGGGATTTAAACATCCACCTTGACATTCCAAATGACAGAAACACTGCAAACTTTGTTAGTACACTCGAATCATTTGGACTTCAACAGCATGCGAATGAAGCCACTCACATTGGGGGACATACCCTTGATGTTGTTATTACACGGGTCGGTGACGACAGTGTGTCAAACATTGAAGTCACAGATCCTGGACTGCCCGACAATTGTGGTAAAGTTTCGCGAGATCATTTTTCCGTAACTCTCGAATCAAAGGCCGCAAAACTTCCAACAGTGACGAAAACTGTTTCATTTCGGAAACCTTGGGTAATTAATGTCGAATCATTCAAAAGAGATCTCCTCAACTCAGAAACCACCGAAGCGAGTGTGCAGACGGCAGCTGTCGATCAGCTGGTTAAATCATATACACAAACACTGGCGGCACTTGTCCATAAACATGCACCACCGTGTACATAAACCATAACGCTCAGACCATCATGTCCTTTGTATACCAAGGAACTGCACGATGCTAAACATGTTGGAACGGAACTGGAAAAAGTCCAGATTCACAATAGACCATCAGCTGTACAGAGAACAGTGTGCCAAAGTCACCAAACTACTAATAAAGTCAAAGTTGATTTCTACTCAGAGAAATGTAAATCATGCCAGGCAGACTCAAAACGTCTTTTGAGAGTCACTTAGCATCTGCCAGGTTCAACTAGTGACATCTCATTGCCTAAGACTTCGTCCTCGAAGCAGCTTACACAAGACTTAAGTGAACTGTTTCGTTGACCAAGTGGACAAAATACATGCATATATTACATCAGGCACTGTATCCAGTGCGCCTATTACCACTGATATGCAGCATTCAACAAACCTATTAGACAAATTTGCTACAGCTACAGTAGACGAAGTAGAACATATCATTAAGGCACCCATGTAAGTCTTGCGAACTGCATCCAATACCTACATGGCTGTTAAAGTCATGCCTCGATAAACTCCTACCGATTTTGACAAACATTGTAAACTCCTCTTTAGACACTGCCTACGTTCCAAAAACTTTCAAAAGGTCACATGTCAGACCTCTTCTAAAGAAACCGTATGTGTGTGTTTGTGAATGTGTATAAATTGCTGTATAAATTGCTTTCTGTCGGTGTTTCTGTGATGGTGGAGTTTTGTGTGTGGCTTTTCCTGCTTGACCTTACTATTTTTTCATTAAGAATTATAGGCCTATATCAAATGTGCCACTTGTCTCCAAAGTGTTAGAAAAAGTGGCCGACAAACGCATAGAGTCCCACTTGAACTTAAACAATCTACATGAGCACCATCAATCAGCATACCGAAAGCATCACTCAACAGAGACTGCTCTTCTGAAAGTTCAAAACGACATCCTTCAATCCCTAGATAAAAATGAAATTACAATTCTGGTTATGCTTGACTTATCGGCTGCATTTGACACTATCGATCACGAAACATTGCTAAAGCGCCTCACAAAAGACTTCGGAATCATTGGGAAACCCCTTGAGTGGATGACTTTCTATCTTAATGACCGCTATCAAATAGTGTCAGTAGATGGGGAATAGTCCACCCAAGTTAACATACAATATAGCGTGCCACAGGGATCAGTCCTAGGACCAAAACACTACATCATGTACACACAACCTGTTAGCTCAATCTGCAGAAACCATGGGCTAAAGCACCATTTTTATGCCGATGGCTCACAATTATACCTATCCTTTAAGCCCAAGGACATTTTCTGTCAACAAGAAGCTTTATCACGAGTTAGGAACTGTCTCAAAGAAATAGTCTCTTGGATGCACCAGAACATGCTGAAGCTCAATACTGACAAAACAGGTGATCCTGTTTCATACAAAAACACAATAGTACCTGAAGACAGTCATGTGCAAGTAGGGCCCTCTAAAATCAAACCATCTTTGTGTATAAAGAATATCAGTGTATGGCTCAATTCACAAATGGATATAGCATCATACATCAATTCGGTGTGCAGGTCTAGTTATGCACAGCTCCGACGAATAGGTCATATAAGGAAGTACCTCTCACCTGATGCTACCAAGACTTTGATGAACTCTCTGATTACATAAACTGTAACTCATTGCTGATGGAATTTCGAAAAACACACTGCGGAAACTTCAAAGAGTTCAGAACACAGCAGCCGGCATCATAACCAAGACTCCTCGATATGATCATATCACGCCGGTTTGAAGAAACTTCACTGGCTTCCGGTTCAACATCGGATTGAATTCAAAAGTCTAACATTTACGTATAAAGGCGTGCACAATTAATCCGCCAAGTATATTGTCGGCATGCTTGACGTGTACCGGCCCCGCAGAGAGTTAAGGTCAGCAAGTAGTTCCTTAACGTTAGTTGTACCAAAACGTCGTAAGGTAAAATACGGTGAGAGAAGTTCCATGCATACAGCTCCGAAACTCTGAAATGCTTTGCAATCAGGCATTAGAGATGTAAGCTCACTGAAAACGCATTTCTTCAATATATATCATTAGGACAGTTTAGGAAACGTAGCTAATAATCATCACTTGACATAACTTACGATTCCTTTGCCATTGCAGCCGTTGGGATATGCTGTAGGAATAAATCTCTCATTGACCAGGTAGATAATAATGTGGTTCCTACCGGTTAGTGATTTCATACTTATTGTATATCGTATTTATTGTATATCTATTGCATATCTTTCATTGACTGGGTAGATAATCATGGGGTTCCCACAGTTAGTGATTATATATTTATTGTATATCTATTGCATAGCTTTCATTGACCAGGTAGATAATCATGTGGTTCCTACCGGTTAGTTATTTTATATTTATTGTATGTCTATTGCATATCATTCATTGACAGGGTAGATAATCATGTGGTTCCTACCGGTTAGTGATTTTATATTTACTGTATATCTATTGCATATCTTTCATTGACTGTGTGGACAATCATGCAGTTCCATCCGGCTATTGATTTTATATCTATTGTAAATCTTTCATTGTCTGGATAGATAATCATGCGGTTCGTTCCGATTATTGATTTCATTCATGTGAAGCGCTTTTGAACGCACATATCCTGTGAAATGAGTGCTATATAAATGTGGTATAATAATAAATAATAATTATTATTTCAAACAGTGTTTAACTAAAATTAGCAGGTTTATGAGACATCGAACCACCTACAAGTTTCACTACAAGTTTCATTTGGTCCATGTACCCATGTAAGCCCTTAAACCAATACATACCTCGGCTAACTCTGTCGAGATCTACGTCTATATCATCACAACTCAAACAGAAATGCGCCATAGCAATTTTGATAGTTCAAATTATACAGAAAGTATACCAGATCTATGTTTTATGTTCCTTGTTTTTGAGAAAACTGTTATGAATTGATTCAGCTATTTCTTTTTTCTGGAACGTTTAAGATGTAAACAGAAAATAAAAGCAGCCCAGACCAGGCAGCTAAGGAGTTACTTGATCAGGGTCTACTCCATTTACTTATATATATTATTTAAGATCTGCATCTACATAAAACATCTTTTGTCATTTCCAATTTAAAGAACATGCCTAATTATTCATGGTGGGCAGAGTTTGCTAATCATATTAAACAGGTAAAGGGGTTAAAATGTCAAGGCAAGCAACGAGTATTAGTGAGCCTTTTGTCTAAATTTAACAACTTGAAGATAGTTCCACTCGCCCTTGCCAATCATGTAATCATGCCATTTTAGAGACCAGTAAAAACCCAAGCTACGGCTTCCTTAATAAAGAATGCCGAACATGCATGTGAAAAATCCGAAGGTGCTTATTCCAATTTATAAATTGCCTAAATTACACTTTCCAGGATATTAAGGCATGTGACAGTTTTCTTATATAACATATTTACAATAAATGTTATGCATGTGCAGTAGGCAGGCTATACTGTGCCTAAAACCGGTTATAGACAGTTTACTGTATATTTAGAGTGTATACATAAACCAGCTCTGTCTGCCTTATGTTGCATGCTTTTATTATGAGCTCTTTTGTTTAGGTACCTACATAAGGCAGTCATTTTAGTATATCAGGGAGTTCTGCTTCATCCCTCTCTGGGTATATAAATGCGATAATCCTTTATTATTGGAGTTTGAGCTCTTCGTATTTGTGTATTTTGTATGTGATAGAAGCGACATACTGCACACCGAATTGTCATTGATGGAAGCGACATAGAGTCAAAGACCGCCCAAGTTCATTTGTTCCTTTGTCCTCTGATTTGCAACTAATCATGGTGAGTGGGATGATGGTGTCATAAATTCACACTGTAGACGACTTAAATACTTTGGTCTACTCGACTGTACCATCGTCACAGTTGTTAAAATTACAATATATCATTGCACGACCTTTGTTTGCACCATGTTTTTATGGGTTTCGTGCTATTTACACATTTCGATGGACTTTGCTTGTATTCAGACGAGTTCGGTTACGGGCCATATTGTTTTTTCCGTAAATTCATATTAATCCTGTTTTATTAATACGTGTAAAATTCTATTGTCTAGGGCAATGACACGTTTAATATCAATCTTAGCTTCTAGATCGCTTATGGATATGCCGTATCATAGACATTTAAATGTAGCCCTGTTACGTCACTCTTGTTTTGGTTAGGCGTGCTGTAAATATTCTAAAATATGCGCGCTGAGAGAGTTGGTCAAGTTGCTCATTAGTTTCAAACAGGATCTTGAGCTTGATAATTTATTGACAATCATCAAAGACCTATGATAACACATAGATAAGAAACTATTGTATAACACTAGGAGAATTTTATTCTGATAGGTGGTTTGGGTCTTTGCATAAAACTTTTTTGTTTGTGAAGAGATTTAAACAATCCAGGTATCATATTGTAGCTTTATAGTTACACTACACAATGATATGCTTATATATTCCCGAGTTTTTCTTACCATCCGAGATATTTGCAAACGTGACCTTGTTTGATTTTGTACACGCCAAAGTCATACCTTATATCAGCACGTGGCAAACTCTTATATTTTATAAACTACTGAAAAACAAAAGTTTTATCTGTGATAAAAATTGTATTAATAGTATTTATAATCATTTTCCAATTAAAATATACCATATTATTTTGAAGAAAGTATGTAAATATTTAGAAATCTTGATTTTTATTGCAAACTAAGGTAATTTTCATCAAAATAAGTAGATTGCAATTCAGGCAGGTGGGTTGGGTCTTTGCGCAAAACTTGTTTGTTTGTGGACCGATTTTAACGATCAATGTATCATATTGTAGCTGAATAATTGTCTACACAATGATATGCTTATATTTCATGAGCCTTTCTTAAAACTAGAGATATTTGCAAACGTGACTTTGCGTGATTTGGTACATTTGCCGCGAGACTTGGTGAGATTTGTCTAAGTTTCTTATCTGTGTGTTATCATAGGTCTTTGCAATCATTGATGTATTGTAAGCTATTGAATAATATGATGGATAAATAAAGTTATCATATATGTAAGCTAAAAGAAATAATAGACATGTATTTCGATCTCTTTCGATTGCTTTAACCATTGAAGGTGGATCTATGCTGTTAAGCTATTGATCTTCAGTCTCTTGGCAGTGTTCTGATCAGTTAACCCCCCCCCCCCCCACACACACACACACACGCACACACACACTGTCACAAATGGCAGTATGATCCTGATACAATATTTGATTACCAAACAAAATAATTTTATTTTATGGATATTTAAAGCATTTTTGTTTTATTTTTCATCCACACACAAGGAGCCAAGACGTTCAGCCCGTAGCAAGTGTCCATCTCGGGTGATTGTTGAATGGAGGCAATGGTGCTCAAGAGAAGCCAGTAGAGCTGCGAGGGGCGATACCCAGCTCTAGGAGCCAGTCAGACGCAGCGCTCCACAAGAATGACCAACCAGGGCCAACCATCCACCCAGCCTGAGGTCTCTCCACTTAGTCAGTTGGGACATTTCATAGGTAATGCGTTGGTGTGGAATTGTTTGCAGGCCCAGGTGAAGTGACAGCTTCGGTCCTAGATCCAAACCCTGCACCAACATCTAGCGTCCACTCGGCGATCGGGTTCCATGTGTCACAAACTCTTAACAACAAGATAATGTCAGGTCATTATGTCGAGTTGGCGCAGTTGATGATGACAGGCCGAGGGTAGTACATGTACTCTATGATGGTATACTCTTAAACTTGGATACAGGATGAGCTTACCAGGCTCATGTATTACTTTTTCCCTGTCGTGCACTTAACGGCTTACCTGCAGGTGCTCTGACTTCAGCAAAGTCATTGAGTACATATTTGACGGATTGTCACAGTTATTATGCTATGTTTTACATATTGTCAGCTCGCCGTCGTCTAAGTTGTGGGTAAGTCCAGCGGGGATACCTTTATTTACACTATTTGTAAAGCTAGGGTGACTTTGAGAGAAGTGTGAGGTTAGGACGTCCGTAAACCGGTTTAAACCTAGTGGTGTTTTTGCTACTGACCGTGCCAAGGCGGTACTCTCTTTGTCACCCTTCCTTTTAATTGCCTTGCGTCTTTGTGCTTGTGATTTTGTTCATGTGTGGAACGTTTGTCTCTGGTTCTTGTGTGTCTTTTGGTGTTTTCTGTGTTCATCTCGTGTGTGAGTGTGCGTTTGGGTGTGTGGTTGTGTGTGTGTGTGTGTGTGTATGTGTGCCATGCTGTCTATCGGTGTTTTGGTGGTGGTTGCGTCTTTCATGTGGATTTGCCTGCTTGACTTTACTACTTTTCCATTGATGCAGCCAGGGTTTTTGGAATCTGGGTGTCTGGAGTCCCTCAGTGGTGGGTTGTGGTCAAGCCCGTTTAGGTGACCGAACATATGACAATTAAAGCAATGGTGAACTGATGCCTTTCTGGCATTTTCTTTTCAATAATTCTGAAGCCCTGGTTAATACATTTACCTAGTATGCAGTTAACTGTCAGTTCCTTTCACCATTGAAGAATCTATTGATCGTTGCACTATTCTGATATTGACACTGGATTCAGTGTATATGCTTATTCGCATCCATTTACATGAACTCAAGGAGCTACAGGAAATGCTTGTAAGTATGGTTGCTCACAAGAAGGTTATAGCTTACATGAATTTCAATCTACGGTTGGTAAACTTTCAAATTTAACTCACCAGAGCACAATTCGCTCAAGGTGAGTTTTTTGTGATCGCATGATGTGCGTCGTCAGTCGTCAACAATTTGAGCCTATAAAAATCTCCTATGAATGTACAAGGTTCTCAGCTTTAATATTTGGCACATAGCATCACCTGTAAGGTCCTCTACAAAAATTATATCGGTTGTGTTCCTGGGTAGAAATTACCCCAGTCCCAGGGGCGCCTTGTTTTTTATTGAGACATATGTATACATTGTAGTCAGCTTTGATATTAGGCAATAGCATCATCAGTAAGTCATCTATGAAAGTCATAAATCTTTTCCTGCTTGTCTGTTGAGCGATTTCTGGGCCACCATGGCCCTCTTGTTTAGTAGAGCGGTCCAATCAAGTAGAGCAATTCTGCGGCGTTTCTATGACTCTAATGATAGGTATACAAAATCTCATCACAAACTCCAGATAACAGCAATTATCAGGCATGATCTTCACCTCTGGGTATCATTTCTTAAACGATTTAATGGGGTGTCTCATATTCCAGATTAGTCATAGCTAGGTAGCGACAGCCTGCAGTTTTACACAGACAGTGCAGGGTCTATTGGGCTACAAGGGTTTGAACTGTTTAGAAGTGCATTTGTCGCCATCTTTGTATTGTTCATCGTTTGTCTTTCCCTGAATGGCCTCACACACAATGCGGCATGCTTATATGTTAGTGCTATCAGTTCTCAATGTAACTACGTAACCTAGTTGATATCACAAATAATGATTTACTTCAAATCTCTAGGGGGCTAAATCTAACTGGTGTTGCCGCAGAACTTGTTTCCCATTTGCACATGAATTTCTTATATCCATCATTTCAACCTACCTATAAGTATTTATGTTAATGTATACAGATGCGTAGAATTGTTACTCTAATATGTGTGTGTGTGTGTGTGTGTGGGTGTGTGTGTGTGTGTGTGGGGGGGGGATGTGGTGTGTTGTCGTGTGGTGTGTTGTGGTGTGGTGTGGTGCGTGCGTGCGTGCGTGCGTGCGTACGTGCGTGCGTGCGTACGTGCGTGCGTGTGTGTGTTTTTTGTTTTGTACTAGTTATGAATTCAGGACTTTAGATAAAGGATAGGAGTATTATTGAAATAGTAAAATCTGTTATGTATCCACCAAACGCTTTAGTGTGTCTGCTCATTAAAACCATCTTGAACTGGTGATTCTGATGAGTAGTCATGGTGGAGGTAAATAATATAGAATTTTAAGGATATTTTGTTTACTCCATCCTGGGAAATTATTGTTACAGTTTAGTGCTTATTATAAGGGACGTAACTCATCCTCCATTATGTTGGGGACCTGTATAAGTTAGCTCCCTTTGACCGTTATATTTTTGATTGACACCATTAAACGGTATATTTAGCTTATATGTGGTAAGATGGGCATATTGCCTTATTTTCCTGAATAAAATCATCTATCTAAAATCTGTCTATATGAATCATGATTGTTTACTGCAGCGTATTGCCTAGCATTTTCTGCCTTCTTCCATGAAAGTAATATTTCAAAAGTTATCTTCACCTCTGATGTTAAAATCAACAAAAAATGGAGATTCTATCACTGTTCACATCAGGTATTCTAAGACAGAACAATATGGTTATGATTCAAGGTTAAAAATATGTAAGACCGGGACAAATCTGCACTGTATCCTCAGTCTAAGCCTAACAGTAACGCCCCTTTCAACATACCTCTATGTTGCCACCTCAATGGTGCACCACGTACACATTACACCACTATTATTAAAATGCTTAAGTACACTGCTATTAGATTCTGCTAATTATACTTCTATTTTTTCGCATTGGTGATTCTACAGAGGCAGCTACGGCTGGAAATTCATCGAAGGATATTCAGACTGTTGGTTCATGCGGTCAAAAACATATCGCTCACATTTGGACTAATACACTACCTAAATAAAAATTTGCATGGTTGTTTTAGGGGTAAATATCAAGCTTTCCCATTTAATAATTAAACCAAAGATAGGTTAGGTATTGCAAAGATCTGGTGAACGTTACCTCCATCATCAAAAATGCCGCTATCATTATCATTATTATACCACATTTATATAGCGTTCTTTTCATACAGGATATGTGCGTTCAAAAACGCTTCACAAAGATACATTTTATATACAATAATGCGTAAATTATAGAACATTCAAAATAAAATATATTTAATACTTATATATAGATAAGAATAATAATAAAAAAGAATTTATTTAGGACATAGGTAAATCAACTTCATCTTTTCCGTAAGTTTGTCTGTCTGTGTCATATTATGCTCTATTATATTGTGTGAACGCACTCAGATCATAAAAAACAAAACTTGAATGTAAGATTCTATGCACAGTGCCAGTACGTCACACAATTTTGACCCAGACTCAACATACTTGGGTACATTTGTTTTGGCATACAACACTACACATAAAATATTGCCGGAAAATTGGGTAACAGAACAGATCAATTTGAAGCTCATGCATATAAACTAAGCAATACAACTGTTATATACGCGCAATATGCAACCCCTCCAGTCAAACACTATTCGACCCGCTATGACAAGGAGAGGGCCAGGAGGGCTCAACCTTAGACTGGACTTTGCAGACCTCTGGTGACAGGGGTATGGAGGCATGTCCCTATTTTAAATGTTAATGTGATAGGTAGAATGCATACCTTGAGGAGAGTTGGAGAGGAACTCAGCTGCATTATCTTGTGCTGCGGCGACATCGGGCGAGGGCTAGGTAAGGTATTAAGGTATTAGTACCAACCGGATCATTACCTTCACCATAGCCAACGTCGATGCCTGTCCTGTTTGGTTAGAAATGATTCCATGGAAGAGTTAGTGCTATTCTGATGTAGCAAATGAGTCGGTTAGGAAACTTTGAATCATTATGCTGCCCATACAATTTTGCAAGTAGGTGGGTGCTACATTAAGCACACTGGTCTTCACGAAATGTCTGTCAGCTTTCATAGGACGGTATGCACATGACCATCGGCAAACATGACCTTCGGCAATTGCGTGTTTCTAATCAATTTGTCATCAGCCCTGCTGGAATTAAACTCTTAAGAAAATCTGATTATTTTAGTAATTATAGGCTTTTATAGCCTGATTGGGATCTAAGATGGTTCCCTTTTCCAGCCAACCACCCGTAGCTGGTCCCAAGCAGTGTCCGTATTGTCGCTGTGCCAAAAGCTGGTTGCTATTGTTTTTTTGGCGGTGCCCCCCCCCACCCCCTGTTTCCCAACACTTGGGATCAGGTTGGCGCCAGTTGGCCGACAGCGAAATCCGAACAAAACACTTACGTGTACAATTTAAGTACATATTTAATAATATTTATATCAAACTATAATTTTAAAAGGACTGCAATTCTGATAGAGGCCCGGGGTGTCGCCATTGTAGATGATTGCTGGATTAGTGCTCTCCCAGGATCTGCCGTAGTTGAATTGGCGATACATCCGTTCTCGGGGTTGCAGCTCAATATAACAAGCTTATGTCAAATTTGCATGTGATTTATTCAGTCTGGAGCCTTCCGGTGCATATTTTCAATTCAAGCCTTTTGGGGCATATTTTGTAGCCTATTGGGGCATACTTTGAAGCCTATTGGGACATATTTTGTAGCCTATTGGGGCATACTTTGAAGGCTATTGGGGGCATATGTTGAAGCATATTTTGTGGCTATTGGGCCTAATAATTATAACTTTGGGATACCACTGCGGATGGCTGTCAAAGGTTGCCCTTTCAAGACAAGTTGTCCGGTGTACCTGCTGGCCAATTGGGCAAGCACGGTGGGATCTGTAACCATGCCAAACAGAGCCAAACCTGAACCTTAGTTGTACATAATGCGTAACTAAACCAATGTTATGATAGAAGATTGTTGTCTGTTGTTTGTAGGTCGCTGGATGTTATGCGGCAAGGGAGCATGGGTGAATGCAGAGTTATTTTTATATCGGGCAGGCATTGCAGACTGCCTTTAAGAATATGTTAGTACAAAGTCTAAAGAGCATCACATATTTGGAATAGCATTCACTCGTGGCCCCTTGCCAGGCAGCTGGGGCCCTCAGATCTTCCAATAAATGCGATTATTGTTCAACAATTTTTTGTATGTGATTGAAGCGACATACTGCACACGGAATTGTCATTGATAGAAGCAACATAGAGTCAAAGACCGCCAAAGTTCCTTTGTTCCTTCTGATTTGCAACTAATCATGGTGAGTGGAATGATGGTGTCATAAATTCACACTGTAGATGACTTAAATCCCACTCACCACATGCCCCTTTTGTTTCTTGTTTTATGCGGTGAAATGCCTTGTAATTTTCAGATTGGCATATGCGTGACCGGCAGCATGCCTGCAGGGTTACAGATAAGGTTTTTATGCAATTGGGTATTTACTCCTTGATTTTTTACAGAATTGGGTATTTGCAATTTTTATTGGGTATTGGCAATTTTTGTAATTGGGTATTATTCATATTCTCATTAGGTATTCTATTTTTTTTTTGCTTTTTGCTATATTTATTTGCTTTTTGTTACTCATTGTTTTGAAAAACAATTGCTTTTTCCACAATTTTAATTGGGTAGATACCCCAATACTCCCCTTATCTGTAACCCTGCATGTCTGTCATCTTATTATGAAGCTTATTATGTAATATCATTATACATGTATGTTAATTCATTTTACTGCTGTATGTTCCCTATTGTCTCATTGTATGTCCTATTCTGTAAGATACAGGCGTCTGCTGTTTGTTCTTATTTTGTTTCAGTCACTTTAGCATACAGCGTTGCTACTACCATAGGGGACCACCTACGCCTATTACAGTAACGGTGTGGTTCCTGGAAGTCTATTGTAATTAATGACATTGGGCTACAGCTTGCTTCAAGTTGAAGGGGTGATTGGCCGACAGCGAAATCCGAACAAAACATATACGTGTACAATTTAAGTACATATTTAATACTATTTATATCAAACTATAATTTTAAAAGGACTGCAATTCTGATAGAGGCCCGGGGTGTCGCCATTGTAGATGATTGCTGGATTACTGATCTCCCAGGATCTGCCATAATTGAATTGCAGCTCAATATAACAAGCTTATGTCAAATTTGCATGTGATTTATTCAGTCTGGAGCCTTCCGGTGCATATTTTCAATTCAAATTCTGAAGGGAGGTGATCCCCCGAGAGCAAAAATTGCAACAAAAAAACTTAAAAAAGAGAAAATTACGGGGCGTTTTACGGCCGCCACACAAGCTTATTTTGGGGCATATTTTGTAGCCTATTGGGGCATACTTTCAAGCCTATTGGGGCATATTTTTAGTATTATTTTATACCAGCGCTCTTTTCACACTGAATATGTGCGTTCAAAAGCGCTTCACATGGATGAAATCACTAACCGGAACGATCCGCATGATTATCTATCCAGACAATGAAATATGTACAATACTCGTATATATGAAATCGCTAGCCGGAATGAACTACATGATTTTCCATCCGGTCAGTGAAAGTTATGCAAAAGATATACAATAGATATGAAATCACTATCCGCAAGGAATAGCATAAATTGTATTAACAAACTTGATACAGACTGAAAGCCATGCTCATCAATATCACAAATTAGAATAATCTATATTAACAAACTTGATACAGACAAGTTGATTGAAAGCCTTGCTCATCAATATCATATATTAGAATAAATTGGCTGACTGAAAATCATTCCATTTATATGACTATCGGGTCAACTATTAGCTTGATAGGTTGGCTGAAAGCCATTCCTATCCTTAGCTTAGTTGCCACTGTTCATGACTATTGGGTAACCTGTTAGCTTAATAGGTTGGCTGAAAGCCATTCCTATCCTTAGCTTAGTTGCCACTGTACATGACTATTGGGTAACCTGTTAGCTTAATAGGTTGGCTGAAAGCCATTCCTATCCTTAGCTTAGTTGCCACTGTACATGCCTATTGGGTAACCTGTTAGCTTAATAGGTTGGCTGAAAGCCATTCCTATTCTGAACAAAACTGTCCTAGTAACTTATTGTGTAGCCTATTGGGGCATACTTTGAAGCCTATTGTGGCATATTTTTATTATTATTATTATCATTTTTCCACATTTATATAACGCTCTTTTCACACTGAATATGTGCGTTCAAAAGCGCTTCACATGGATGAAATCACTAACCGGAACGATCCGCATGATTATCTATCCAGACAATGAAAGATGTACAATATATATGAAATCGCTAGCCGGAAGGAACTACATGATTTTCTATTCGGTCAGTGAAAGATATGCAAAAGATATACAATAGATAGGAAATCACTATCCGCAAGGAATAGCATAAACTGTATTAACAAACTTGATACAGACAAGTTGACTTAAAGCCATGCTCATCAATATCACAAATTAGAATAATCTGTATTAACAAAACATGATACAGACAAGTTGACTGAAAGTCATGCTCATCAATATCACAAATTAGAATAATCTACATGTATATTAACAAACTTGATACAGACAAGTTGACTGAAAGCCATGCTCATCAATATCATAAATTAGAAAAAATGGGGTGACTGAAAATCATTCCATTTATATGACTATTGGGTCAACTATTAGCTTGATAGGTTGGCTGAAAGCCATTCCTATCCTGAACTCAGTTGCCACTGTACATGACTATTGGGTAACCTGTTAGCATGGGTGAATGCAGAGTTATTGTCATATCGGGCAGGCATTGCAGACTGCCTTTAAGAATATGTTAGTACAAAGTCTGAAGAGCAACACATAGTTGGAGTAGCATTCCCTCTTGGCCCCTTGCCGGGTAGCTGGGGTCCTCAGATCTCCCAATAACCTCAGCTCTCCGCAGCCATCCCTCTCTGGGAAGTTTTTGTTCATAACCTCATTAAAGGTGGATATTTTCTTACTTTTATTCTTTTTCTGGACACAAAACATCTGTTTTTTTCCTGTAAATTAAATTCCAAATTAAATTATGAAGTGATAAAGTGTTTTAAAATTCTGTTTCCTTAGTTTGTACCCGAAACTCTCAAATCAGGGCTACTACAAATCTAGTGCGTCGGCCGGGAAGAAATTTAAAAAATTGAGAATTATAAGATTTTATTTCAAGTAAAATTATAGTAAAATTGTGAAATTTGAAAGAAACAGATTTGTGTCCATGTCAAATTATGTTATTTTTCATTATGGGTAATATATGGCCTGAGGAACCAGAGGTGTGTGAGAAGGTAAATGTGCCAGGCACATCTAGTACAACCTGTGCAGGTCAAATTCCTTCAGTGGTAAATAGTCAGCCAATTTCTACACCTACTAACTTAGGAGCTGGATCGACACCATTACATTCCCAATACCCAAACATAGGTTCACCTGTACCCTCTACATGCACAAGTGTAAATACATATCTGTCCCAGGGTCAATTATTTACTCCACAGAGAACAGTAGTTTCTACACCACAGTATGTCAATAGTCCATATACACTGAACTATAAATTCTGAAAGGGGGTGATCCCCGAGAGCAAAAATTGCAACACAAAAAGAGAAAATTGCAGACTCGGTTTTATTGAGTCTGTTCATGAACAGTAATTGAAAGTGCAACACTGCTCACGCCCCCTAGCACCGGCTTAAGCGGTATTCAATTTTCTGAACAAGAAGTACTGAAATTCATGATCTCGAAGGATCAGAAGGTATAACAACACTGAGAATGAAGTACGGGGCGACGTTTTACGGCCGCCACACAAGCACTTAACACCTGCTGTTGTGAAGATTATAAATTCTGAAAGGGGGTGATCCCCGAGAGCAAAAATTGCAACACAAAAAGAGAAAATTGCAGACTCGGTATACCACGTCAGGTTCACCGCACATACCAGTTGTGACACAGGCACGTGTAACCCATGGTTTTTAACACATGTACCCAAGCCAATACACATTGGAGCAGCAATAGTGCTGCGCAGGTGTCACCATACCCAGTGTACATGTCTTTTTGACCCAAACAACACATTATGTGACAACGCATATTTAAATCAGGCACAATCCCAGGCAAACATACCATCTAACATAATTGAGCCTCGAACTTTTGATGGTAGTAAATTCGAGGTCAATACTTATGTATTACACTTTGAGACAGTGTGTGATTGGACTTTCAGAAAGCTAAATTGTTGATGTTGAAGCTTACAGGGGAAGCTCAGAAGGTTACAAGTACAAATGTTGCTGTAAAAACAGCAAAGAGAAGCTCCGCGCGCAAAAAAAGAGATTTGCAAATTAAAATAGAGAACCAGAGATACAATGCACATGTAGGCATCATTAACCAAATGGCAACAGACCCCCGTGTATAATCTCAAACGAATCGAAAGGAGAAGTAATACGGATATCCATGATTTCACGAATTAAATTACATGTAGATACACACATAATTATGCATATAACGGTTAAAGCAACATATACATACAGGGGATGAAATGTCACGCACACATGTATATTCTCCTACGAAACGAAAACAGGAGTAGTAATACAGATACGATTATCAAAGGGTTGAAAACGAGGTAAATACATAAAACCTGTGTTAACCCATTACCTGATATACTATCTTAGACCCAACCTCTTTGAATAAATCTACCAAAAATGAGCTTCGACTAGAGAAAAGGAAATTTTAGAATTTTGTACTTTAAAACCATTGTGACAATGGTTTCACAAAGTGATTTTTACAGAGTCGTCAAAAGTCGTCAATATGAGGGAATGGGTCAAACAGACACTCAAAATAAGATGGAATAGGAACCTTATAGAAATGTGTCAGCTTAATGCAGGACAAGTGTAGTGCATGAAACTCTTTCGGGAGCCTCGTGCATCACACATGTCCCACCCTAAGCAGTATTCTGTAATTTAAGACTTCAATGTTTCTTCATTAATTGGCTGCCTAATACAGGTTTGGCTGTAAAAAGTTAAACAACACATAAAGACGAGAACACTGATTGACATTCACAAAAAAGTTTTGATCAAGATCAGACGACAATGGTTAGGTCATTTACTTTTCATGAAGAATGGAGGTTTCAAAAAATGGTTCATGCGGATACAACAAGTAGCATATCGTTAACTATTTGTTTTAAATGCTTATTAAGTGAATATGTTGGTAATGTTGCACCTTTTGAAGATTGTTGAGGAAACCTCTATAACTGATTGTAATGAAGGTGGATTTACATAATTAAAGGGAACTGAACATATTTTTCCTGTATGGCTTATCTGATTTGGGGTTGCCTAGTTTTCAGATGCATGAAAGTGACTTGTATGGACTTTCATAAAGAATGAATAGTGATGACAAAGGGTAATTAATTTGACGGAAAATGATTTAAATACAGTGAAGCTCACTTCTAACAAACTTGGATATAACGAAATACTCCATATAACAAAACAAAATTTATTCCCCCTCTCTAATTAACATATAGTAAAATGGACCTGATTTAACGAAATTTGGATATAACTAAAGAAATCATAGGGTCCCGAGGACTTCGTTATAAATGAGCTTTACTGTATAGCTAGAATGAAACCCCTGTTACAACATATTGCAAGTTTATAAGAATCAAATGCCCCAAGGGCCATAATGGCATCCAGTTAGATATGGATATTAAGTGTAAGGGAAGAAATCGCTGCACACGTTAATCACCATGTTTGACGTCTTGGAATCTATTAATGTATTACAAAAATATGACAGACTGTAACTACGGTCAAACCATTAACAAAGTGGTTATAAGTCAAAAACGCAATGCTGAATGACAATGTCCATCTTTCAATTCATATCAAAGCAGTACATGCTGTTTATAAATCTATTGCAGTTTGAAGTATTAATTACTGACTCTTAAAACGATATTCAAACAACATACATGTTTTGTATAGTTTCACTTCAGATTTGTACCCAAAGTGATTGTTGATAGGATGAAATGTAATAGGCCATTATGTTGGAGTAGCACAGAGGGATGTCTAATCCTTCCTCAGACAAGACCATTCAAATGTCCATTCCAACTGCTCTGGTATGGATTTGTTTGGTTCATTGACCTGGGTTTGATATTTTAAACCCTTTCGATCAATGCTCAAGTATCCATGATTAACACTGGGCTTAACGTGTTTACTTTGTATGATTTACTTCAGTTTCTATTTTAATTATTTTTATAAATGTATTCAAGATATATGCAATAGTAAAAATTATGCTTAGCAATATTTACACTATCCGAATATGTCGCGGTTTGTCGGACACGAGTTTTCCAGGGCACTCCTTTCCGTGCTCACGTCAAATGTTTACAGAGTTAATTGCCCCTGTTTCAAAACCTCATAGAGACACTGGTAAATTCTCAGCAGTGCCCTTTTCCAGGGAAACGAACAATATTGTACTTGTAAAACGCGAAACTCCGACACCGGCAAGAATTAAGACTTTTGTAAAAGTATGCAGTAAAAACCCTAGATCAGTCAAAAACAAGGCTCTTTCTTTTTGCGACTATATTGTTTCAAATGACTTAGATGTGGTAGCCGTTACAGAAACCTGGCTCGGTAGGTCTGTAGACAAATCTACAATTTCAATTAAGTTAAATTAAGTGAACTAGTTCCCACCAATTACAAAATTGAACATGGCCCTCGCTGCAATGGCAACCGTGGCGGCGGGGTGGCAGTCATACATAAGACTTACTTCTTAAGCAAGGTTACAGATATCACAAACTTCGGAAAACTTTTTCTAAATTTTATTATCGAAATTTACCTCTCATTAGTAAATATAATTGTAATCTACGGACGTTACTGCGACAAGGCATTTCTCAACCAGAATTGTATGGGGATGTTATCTACAAACTTAGGAAAATTCGGGGTCATATCCATTTTCATGATTTGTTTATAAAACGCATTAAAACATTTAAAAAGAAAGGTTATGATCCTATTATATTGCAACGCACTGCATGTTTGGTTATCGACCCTTTTACAGTCGGTAGCTACGCTTCCCTCTTTGCTTGCGCGATGACAGGCCGAGGGTAGTACTCTATGATGGTATACTCTTAAACTTGGATACAGGATGAGCTTACCAGACTCATGTATTACTTTTTCCCTGTCGTGCCCTTAACGGCTTACCTGCAGGTGCTCTGACTTCAGTAAAGTCATTGAGTACATATTTGACGGATTGTCACAGTTATTATGCTATGTTTTACATGTTGTCCTGTGTTCACCGTCGTCTATGTTGTGGGTAAGTCCAGCGGGGATACCTTTATTTACAATATTTGTAAAGCTAGGGTGACTTTGAGAGAAGTGTGAGGTTATGACGTCCGTAAACCGGTTTAAACCCCCAGTGGTGTTTTTGCTACTGACCGTGCCAAGGCGGTACTCTCTTTGTCACCCTTCCTTTTGTTTGCCTTGCGTCTTTGTGCTTGTGATTTGTTCATGTGTGGAACGTTTGTCCCTGGTTCTTGTGTGTCTTTTGGTGTTTTCTGTGTTCATTTCGTATGTGTGTGCGTTTGGGTGTGTGGTTGTGTGTGTGTGTGTGTGTGTGTGTCATGCTGTCCATCGGTGTTTTGGTGGTGGTTGCGTCTTGCATGTGGCTTTGCCTGCTTGACTTTACTACTTTTCCATTCAATAGGACTTCGCCTCCATGCGTCAACAAGAGACGGTGATTTCTCAAATTTTGAGTACATGGACTGCACTGTAAGTATCCGAGATTTCAATCTACGCCTAGTAGACATTTACAGACCACCATCATCGCGGGGAAGTGGCCTTAAAACCGGAGATTTTCTTGATAATGAATGTGTGTCTAAATGTGTGACTTGTGACAGACCGGTCATCATTGTAGGGACTTAAACATCCATCTTGACAATCAAAGTGACAAGAACACAGTACACTAGAGTCATTTGGATTGCAACAGCATGTGGATGAAGTCACTCATGTTGGTGGACATACCCTTGATGTTGCTATCACGAGAAACGGTGATGACCGTGTGTCAAATATTGAAGTCGCCGACCCAGGACTATCTGACGGCACTGGTAAAGTTTCGCGCGATCATTTTTCTGTAACTTTCGAAGTGAGAAAAACTGTTTTGTTTCGGAAACTTAGGGCAATTAATGTTGGCTCATTTAAAAGAGATCTCATCAACTCTGAATCCATCAAAGTAAGTTTTGCAAATGACAGATGGTGATGAGCTGTTAACACATACACAAGCGCTGGCGTCACTTACCGATAAAAATGCATCATTGTGTAATAAAACCATAACGCTTAGACCATCATGTCCGTGGTATACCCATGAACTGCACGATGCTAAACATGCACAGTCAGTTGGAAAAAGTCCAGACTCACAATAGACCATCAGCTATACAGAGAACAGTGTGCCAACGTTAACAAGCTGTTGACAAAGTCAAAGGTTGATTTCTACTCAGAGAAAGTAGAATCTTGCCAGGCAGACTCAAAGTCTTTTCAAAGTCAATAAGCACCTGCTAGGTACAACTAGTGACATCACATTGCCTAAGACATCGTCCTCAAGACAACTTGCACAAGACTTCAATGATTTTTTTGTCAACAGAGTTGACAAAATACGGGCAGATATTGCATCAGGCACTGTATCGAGTGCACCAGTTATCACTGAAATGCAGCATACAACGAACGTTTTTGATAGTTTTGTTACAGCTTCAGAAGAAGAAGTAGAACAGATCATTTAGGCATCCCTTTGCAAGTCCTGTGAACTGGATCCTATGCCTACATGGCTGTTAAAGTCATGCCTTGATGAACTTCTACCGATTCTAACAAAAATTGTAAACTCCTCTTTAGACATAGCCTACGTTCCAAAACTTCAAGATGTCACATGTCAGACCTATTTTGAAGAAACCGAATCTGGATTCAAACGGACTTAGGAATTATAGGCCCTTTCGAATTTGGCATTTGTCTCCAAAGTGTTAGAAAAAGTGGTCGACAAGCGCATTGAGTCCCACTTGACCTTAAACGGACTACATGAGCACCATCGGTCGGCGTACCGAAAGCAACGGAGACTGCTCTCCTGAAAGTTCAAAAGACATCCTTCAATCCCTAGATAAAAACGAAATAACAGTTCTGGTCATGCTTGACTTATCGGCTGCATTTAACACTATCGATCGTGAAACTGCTAAAACGCAAGACTTCAGAATTTTTGGAAAACCTCTTGAGTGGATAACCTCCTACCTGAATGACCGCTATCAAATAGGCTCACTGGATGGAGAACTGTCCACCTCAGTTAAAATGGAATATAGCGTGCCACAGGGTTCCGTCTTAGGACCAAAACACTACATAATGTACACGAAACCTGTCTGCTCAATCTGCAGAAGCCATGGGCTTAATCACCATTTCTATGCCGATGACTCACAGTTATACCTGTCCTTTAAGCCCAAGGGCATTTCCTGTCAACAAGCGTCTTTATCGCGAGTTGAGGACTGCCTCAAAGAAGTAGTCTCTTGGATGCATCAGAACATGCTGAAGCTCAATACTGACAAGACTGAGGTCATTCTGTTTCATACAAAAACACAAAAGTACCTGCAGAGGTTAGTGTGCAAGTAGGACCCTCTAAAATCAGCCCATCCTTGTGTATAAAGAATCTCGGTGCATGGCTCGATTCACAAATGGATATGACATCACATGTCAATTCCGTGTGCTGGTCTAGTTATGCACAGCTCCGACAAATAGGCCATCTAACAAAGTACCTCTCACCTGATGCTACCAATACTTTGGTAGACGGTCTTGTAGCATCGAAAATAGACTACTGCAATTCACTGCTGCATGGAATTTCAAACAACGCACTGCGGAAATTTCAAAGAGTGCAAAACACAGCAGCCCGCATCATAACCAGAACTCCTCGATATAATCATATCACGCCGGTTTTGAAGGAACTTCACTGGCTTCCGGTTCAACATCGGATTAAAGCCATGCACAATTAATCTCCCAAGTACATTGTAGACATGCTTGACGTTAAGGTCAGCAAGTAGATCATTGTCGTTGGTTGTGCCAAAAAGTCGTAAGGTAAACTAGAGGTTTTTGTCATTAAAACGGATGTCTCCCCTCTAATAAAAACAATATGTAAAGGGAAATCACTAAAAATGTTATGGACTTGATGATTGATACTTCCCCTCATTATGCGCTTTCCACACCACATTTTTCAAGAAGAAAATGATAACAGCTAATAACTCCAATTATATATTTACACCAGAGTTATGGCCCTTGTGCACGACACTTACTTTCATCATGCTCTTTCCATAAATGAAATGTCATTCCAATAGCATCAGCCGAACAGGAGTTATTGATCGGACAAAAATGTAACAAAGGGCAATAACTCCAAAAGTATTGAAGCCAGAGTTATGGCCCTTGTTCATGACACTTTCTCTCATCATGCTCTTTCCATATATGAAGTTTCAATACAATGGCAAGAGCCATGTAGGAGTTATCATCTGGATAAGAAAGCGTTAAACAAATGTACAAGAGGCAATAACTCTCAATTTATTAAAGCCAGAGTTAAGGACCTTAATGCATGACACTTTCTCTTATCATGATCTTTCCATGTATGAAGTTTCACTCCAATGGCATGTGCCATATAGGAGTTATCATCCTGACAAAAAATTGTGATTTTTTTTACAAAGGGCAATAACTCCAATATTAGTGAAACAAGAGTTATGGACCTTAAGCATGACACTTTCTCTTATCATGATCTTTCCATGTATGAAGTTTCAATCCAATGGCATGAGCCATATAGGAGTTATCGTCCGGACAAAAAATTGTGAAAAAATTACAAGGGCAATAACTCCATTATTAGTGAAGCCAGAGTTATGGACCTTGTGTATGACACTACCTCTTGTCATGATCTTTCCATATATGAAGTTTCAATCCAATGGCATGAGCCATATAGGAGTTATCGTCCGGACAAAAAATAGTGAATTTTTTTTACAAGGGCAATAACTCCATTATTAGTGAAGCCAGAGTTATGGACCTTGTGTATGACACTTCCCCTCGTCATGATCTTTCCATATATGAAGTTTCATTCCAATGGCATGAGCCATATAGGAGTTATCGTCCGGACAATTAAATTTTTAAAAAAATTACAAGGGCAATAACTTCATTATTAGTGAAGCCAGAGTTATGGACCTTGTGTATGACACTTCCTCTTGTCATGATCTTTCCATATATGAAGTTTCAATCCAATGTCATGAGCCATATAGGAGTTATCGTCCGGACAAAAAAGTGCTTTTTTTTACAAGGGGCAATAACTCCTATATTAGTGAAGCCAGAGTTATGGACCTTGTGCATGACACTTCCTCTCATTATGCTCTTTCCATATATGAAGTTTCAATCAACTGGCATCAGGCGTATTGAAGTTATCGTCCGGACAAGAAGTGTGACGGACAGACAGACAGACGGACAGACGGACAGACGGACAGACGGACGGACAGACGGACAGACGGACAGACAGACAACTCTCGCGAAAACAATATGTCTCCCCCATATAAATATGGGGGGAGACATAAATACGGTGAGAGAAGTTTCATGCATTCAGCTCCGAAACTTTGGAATGCTCTACCTTCAGGCATTAGAGACGCAAGGTTACTGTCATGTTTCAAAAGGTGTCTGAACACGCATATTTTCAACATTTGTTACTAGGACAGTTATGTTCAGAATAGGAATGGCTTTCAGCCAACCTATTAAGCTAACAGGTTACCCAATAGTCATGTACAGTGGCAACTAAGCTAAGGATAGGAATGACTTTCAGCCAACCTATTAAGCTAACAGTTGACCCAGTAGTCATGTACAGTGGCAACTGAGTTCAGGATAGGAATGGCTTTCAGCCAACCTATCAAGCTAACTGTTGACCCAATAGTCATATGAATGGAATGATGTTCAGTCAGCCCATTTATTCTAATTTATGATATTGATGAGCATGGCCTCCAGTCAACTTGTCTGTATCAAGTTTGTTAATACAGATTATTCTAATTTGTGATATTGATGAGCATGGCTTTCAGTCAACTTGTCTGTATCAAGTTTGTTAATACAGTTTATGCTGTTCCTTGCGGATAGTGATTTCATATCTATTGTATATCTTTTAGCTTTTGCATATCTTTCACTGACCGGATGGAAAATCATGTTCCTTCCGGCTAGCGATTTCATATATATTGTACATCTTTCATTGTCTGGAAAGATAATTATGCGGATCGTTCCGGTTAGTGATTTCATCCATGTGAAGCGCTTTTGAACGCACATATTCAGTGTGAAAAGAGCGCTATATAAATGTGGTATAATAATAATAGTAATAATAAAATAATAATAATACTAATGATAATAATAACAATAATAATAATAATACTAATGATAATAATAACAATAATAATAATAATAATAATAATAATGATAATGATAATGATAATAATAATAATAATAATAATAATAATAATAATGATAATGATAATGATAATGATAATAATAATAATAATAATAATAATAATAATAATAATCTCGGAGCTGTCGGGGATTGCCACATTTTTGATGATTGATAAAGAATTTTGTTTCTGTGTATTTGTTTTACGAACGTCCTTTTAGGACTTTGTATAGACTAATAAATGGAAACGTAGTAAAGTCAAGCAGGCAAAGCCACATGCAAGACGCAACCACCACCAAAACACCGATAGACAGCATGACACACACACACACACACACAACCACACACCCAAACGCACACACACACGAAATGAACACAGAAAACACCAAAAGACACACAAGAACCAGGGACAAACGTTCCACACATGAACAAATCACAAGCGCAAAGACGCAAGGCAAACAAAAGGAAGGGTGACAAAGAGAGAACCGCCTTGGCACGGTCAGTAGCAAAAAACACCACTGGGGGTTTAAACCGGTTTACGGACGTCCTAACCTCACACTTCTCTCAAAGTCACCCTAGCTTTACAAATATTGTAAATAAAGGTATCCCCGCTGGACTTACGCACAACATAGACGACGGTGAACACAGGACAACATGTAAAACATAGCATAATAACTGTGACTATCCGTCAAATATGTACTCAATGACTTTGCTGAAGTCAGAGCACCTGCAGGTAAGCCGTTAAGGGCACGACAGGGAAAAAGTAATACATGAGTCTGGTAAGCTCATCCTGTATCCAAGTTTAAGAGTATACCATCATAGAGTACTACCCTCGGCCTGTCATCGCGCAAGCAAAGAGGGAAGCGTAGCTACCGACTGTAAAAGGGTCGATAACCAAACATGCAGTGCGTTGCAATATATAATAGGATCATAACCTTTCTTTTTAAATGTTTTAAAGCGTTTTATAAACAAATCATGAAAATGGATATGGCCCCGAATTTTCCTAAGTTTGTAGATAACATCCCCATAAAATTCTGGTTGAGAAATGCCTTGTCGCAGTAACGTCCGTAGATTGCAATTATATTTACTAATGAGAGGTAAATTTCGATAATAAAATTTAGAAAAAGTTTTCCGAAGTTTGTGATATCTGTAACCTTGCTTAAGAAGTTTATCAGTTATAACTAAATTACGTCTGTTAAAATCTTCAAGCAAAGAACAGGCTCGGGCAAACCTAATAAGTTGAGAAATATAAACCCCATAAGATGTAGAACGTGGCACATCCCCATCTAGAAAAGGATAATTACCAATTTTAAAATTAAAATCTTCTCTTTTATCGTATACTTTGGACGAAACTTTATCATTTGTAATTGAAAGATTCAAATCTAAAAATGAAGCATTAATGTCAGATTGATTAGCTTTGTTTAAAGACAGTTCTTTTGGGTAAATTGAAGAAACCATAGTATCAAAATAAGGATTATCTAAATTCAAAATATCGTCTAAATACCTTGAAGTTTTATTAAAAGCATTAACAATATCGGTCTGTGTATCAGGTTTTAAGCTAAGCATAAAATCCCTCTCGTAGCAATACAAAAACAAATCTGCAACAAGAGGGGCACAATTTGTACCCATGGGTATACCAACAACTTGACGATATATGGTATCCCAATAACGCACAAATATATTATCTAAAAGAAAGGTAAGAGATCTACAAACATCAAGGCAAGTCCACATTGTGTAATGTTCAACTTCTGAATTCGAAAAAAATGAACGTTGAACATTACAAGCAATGAACATTTTGTTTTCTCTGGCAAAGGTTTTTTCTATTAATTTAATCAGTTTATCCTTTATAAGATGGTGAGGTAGAGTAGTATAGAGTGTAGAGAAATCATAAGAGCTCAGTAAAGAAATGTTATACTGTTCATTTTCAAGTTTTGTTAAAACATCATTTGAATTTTTTATGGACCAAAAAACATTAATACCAGAATTTTCATATATTTTATCACAGTAGCGTTTAACATGTTCTTTGATCGTAGTAAGACAGGACGTCAAAAGTATAGATAATTTAGTAGTGGTACAACAGCTAGAGTTGGCAATAAAACGCGCCTTATAAGGGTTTTTATGTAGTTTCGGAATCCAGTACAAAGTAGAAAGTTTATGTTGTTTTATGTTAGGACCAGACTTAAAATTATTGCACATATTTACATGTTCCGAGACTATATCTTTTTCAGGTACTATACGAAAGTATTTCTGGCGGAAACGGGTCGAACCGGTCTAACTTGACCCAAGTTAATTCGGTCCATGGTTAATCTGGCCTAAAAAAGTCACAGCGGTCCCATTTTCGATCAAACAGCCCGCCCCACCCCTATATTTTGGCTGGTCGAATCGGCCCTATTTTAGTAAAAAACGGCCCGACAAAAACAACAATCCGTACATCAACAAGTAGTAGCTAAAATGTTGATTAAACACTGATAGTTCTGAAGAAATATTTAACTAAGTAACGCACTTTGTTTTTAGCAAGGGAATTGCCGCCCCTTGATATTGTTAGGCCAACTTGGAAAATCGCAATGCGTTTACGGGAAAACCGATTAACATCGACGAAATAGTTCGTCTGTGTTCGTACAGAATATGAACTCTACTGGCCTTGTTCACAGTGGATGTTTCTTCGATAGTAAAGTGTAGGGCAGTATATGATTATTTAATGAAAAGTTTTTCTGAGATTTGCAGGGAGAACAATTTTGCGGAAGAATCGGCTTTTTGTCCACGGACAAAGCTAATGACCACAGCGTGAAATGAGCATAATAGTTCTGAAAGACCTTCACTCTCAGTAGATTCATTCACAGAAATTGAGTCTAAAACTAGCCTATATGCTCTATTCCTGGCGATTCGTGTTCCTTAAAGTTTAAATTATATTATGTGTATGACAGTCTAAGTCTTTTTTAGTTGTATAGTAATATTTTAAAACATTTATTCCGCTTTAAATAATAAATTTTCAGAAACAAATCATCAAAAGTGTAATTTTTACTTGCTAAATCGATCGATTCGACTACGACGAAATTTTGATCTAATTCCTATTGATTCGTGTGCTCTAATTGGTCAGTATCAAAATAGCATGCCGGGCAAGAAAATCATGTTGTGTGATATTTTGAGGGACTAAATTAGTTTCAATAAAAATTCATAATAATGATTATTTTGAAATTGATGATTATACAGCGCAATAGAAGAAAACTAAATGTAACCATTGCTGACGTAATGGCGTGTTCCATATCAACGCACCATTTTCATAGAAGCTATTGACAAAAACTAGGTCACGGGTTGAGAAAACTACGTGATAACACAGTGCACGAATCGATAGGGTATCACGAATCCATAGGAATTGGCCATAAGGTAATGGGTTATTTGAGATGCAAACTTCATTAAATTCCCCGGAAGACGTGAGATAAAAAATGACCCTTTGATGTTTTTGATAGAGTGTCCATCCATTTGAAAGAAACTGATCTTAAAAAGTTTCGTGTTAAATTGACGAAAACGAAAGTAGATTTAAATTAAGAGAAAGTGATGTCACGGGAAAATTTGCAACGTATCACGTGATCTTCAAAACGTCCTGACACCCCAACCAACCAGATTTGCATTAAACTGTGTTATTGCCACTGATCGAACAGACTTTGAGAATTCTATGTACTGTCTTCATTTTGTCATTCCTCACATATTTCAAACATATAAATTAAACAATAGGGTCATGATGGACCTGATATCGCTTACCAGACATTCAGAGGCGAAGATTGTTAAAGTTTTCACTATGTTTGTATAGAAAACTGGCAAGCCCTGGGGCGGGGCGTCATTTGAACCTAGGATTACTTTTGTAGAGGACTTTAAAATGATGCTATGTACAAAATATGAAAGATGATAACCTTCCTGTTTCAAAGAAGAGATTCAAAGATTTCACAATATGTTTCTATATAAAACAAGGCAAAAACTCTAAAACCTACATCTTGGCTGAGTCCGAATGAGTAATATGATTCACCCCACCAATACATGTATGCTAAAAATAGCCACTGGTCAATCAATCAAACTATTTGACATAGACCACTATACTCTCACTGACAAGCAAAGAATTGGAACAGCAGGCTACCCTAGAAAACTGGCCACCCCTGGGGTTGGGCCAGTTTTGACACTTGGGCATAATTTCTATAACTTTTGTCGTAAACCTGAAGTTGAGGCTGTGTGCCAAATATCAAAGCTAAGAACTTTCAAGTCTCAGAGATAAAGTTATCACTATATGTTTCTATAGAAAACAAGGCACCCCTTGGGCGGGGCCAATTTTGAACTCTCGGGCATAATTTATATGACTTTTGTAGAGGACCTGAACATGATGTTATGTGCCAAATATAAAAGCTGAAAACATGCTTCATTCAAAGTTTTCAATATATAAATTCTGAAGGGAGGTGATCCCCCGAGAGCAAAAGTTGTTACACAAAAAGAGAAAACTGCAGACTCGGTTTTATTGAGTCTGTTCATATGTTTCTTTTGAAAACTGGCCATCTCTGTGGCGGGGCCAATTTTGACCCCGAGGCATAATTTATATGACTTTCGTAGAGGACCTGAATATGATGCTATGTGCCAAATATAAAAGCTGGGAAACTGCCAGTTTCAGAGGAGAAAATTTTCAAAGTGTTCACTATATGTTTCTATAGAAAACAAGGCACCTCTTGGGTGGGGCTAATTTTGACCCCAGGGACATTATTTATATACCTTTTGTAGAGGACCTAAAGATGATATGTGCCAAAGATGAAAACTGACAACCCTGTAGATTCAGAGTAGAAGATTTTTAAAGGTTCAAATAGTTGACGACTGACAACGCACGATGGACACCGAACGACACGCGCTGACGGAGAATGGACATCAGGCGATCACAAAAGCTCACCCTGAGCACGTTGTGCTCTGGTGAGCTAAAGATGGATGCTATTTGTTGGACAAACTCGTGTTTTGCTGATAAACCTATTTAGTGTTCCATATTACCCGAATTACATTTAAAAAGGCGTTTGCAACTAACTTCGAAACATATTATCGACTAGTCTATAGATCCAGCCAATGTTAAAATATAGAAAACATTGATATACATTTGTGGGAGTGGTGGTCTAGTAGTAGGACGTTAGACTTGGGATCGGAGGGTCCCCGGTTCGAATCTTACCATCGGGCTATCAGAATTTTTGTGAGCAAAACATGCTCCTCTCCACCCAGCTGTATGAATGTAAGCCAATGTGCCATGGCTGCCTTGGGCGCGGAATGTTAATGGCCGACTTATAACCCAGTGATCAGGGGTAAATTGTGAAGTTTTGAGAATATGTACATGTATATAGTTCCAGACTATAAACCTCACCTTTACATGTATATGGTTGGTTTCCAAATTTACTTATAAGCCTAGTTTAGCTCCGTTTTCACCCGGTTGTATCATATCAAGATGTTTGAAACTATTAGCAAATACCTGAAATGCAACACTCACTTCTTTGTTTCATCCAGAAAAGTTTTTGCAATTCTGGTTTTTATTGCAAAACTGGTTGTCAAGTAATTGCAATACGAATTTAGACACTTTTTACATCACATTCAGTTTCGCAATAAATTTATTGCAAAAAAGGTTGGGACTACGCTGTCAATCCCAAATGTTCAAACATAAACAGACGATATAAGTGTCACATATTAAGGGTAAATCCCCTTAAATGTGTACTTAGATGTGTACTTATAAAAGTGCACCTGGCGAATATAGTAATATATCAATATGCCAAGAAGTCAAACTTCCTACAATGTATTGGGTACCAAAACTACATAAAAACCATATAAAGCGCGTTTCATTGCAAATTCTAGTTCATGTACAACTACTAAATTGTCTATACTTTTGACTTCTTGTTTAACGAAGTAACGGACGTTACTGCGACAAGGCATTTCTCAACCAGAATTTTATGGGGATGTTATCTACAAACTTAGGAAAATTCGGGGTCATATCCATTTTCATGATTTGTTTATAAAACGCATTAAAACATTTAAAAAGAAAGGTTATGATCCTATTATATTGCAACACACTGCATGTTTGGTTATCGACCCTTTTACAGTCGGTAGCTACGCTTCCCTCTTTGCTTGCGCGATGACAGGCCGAGGGTAGTACTCTATGATGGTATACTCTTAAACTTGGATACAGGAGGAGCTTACCAGACTCATGTATTACTTTTTCCCTGTCGTGCCCTTAACGGCTTACCTGCAGGTGCTCTGACTTCAGCAAAGTCATTGAGTACATATTTGACGGATTGTCACAGTTATTATGCTATGTTTTACATGTTGTCCTGTGTTCACCGTCGTCTATGTTGTGGGTAAGTCCAGCGGGGATACCTTTATTTACAATATTTGTAAAGCTAGGGTGACTTTGAGAGAAGTGTAAGGTTAGGACGTCCGTAAACCGGTTTAAACCCCCAGTGGTGTTTTTGCTGCTGACCGTGCCAAGGCGGTACTCTCTTTGTCACCCTTCCTTTTGTTTGCCTTGCGTCTTTGTGCTTGTGGTTTGTTCATGTTGTGGAACGTTTGTCCCTGTTTCTTGTGTGTCTTTTGGTGTTTTCTGTGTTCATTTCGTGTGTGTGTGTGTGTGCGTTTGGGTGTGTGGTTGTGTGTGTGTGTGTGTCATGCTGTTTATCGGTGTTTTGGTGGTGGTTGCGTCTTGCATGTGGCTTTGCCTGCTTGACTTTACTACTTTTTCATGTAAAATTATACTGTGATAAGACTTATGAAAATTCTGGAATAAATCTCTTCTGGTCTATTAAGAACTCTTCAGAAGTCTTAAACAAACTTAAGAACAAAAGGTATCTTGCATCCACTGTAAGCACGTACGATTTTTCTACTCTGTACACAACTCTTTCTCATATTTTAATTAAGGATAAGCTTACTAACTTAATCCAGAAAGTATTTGCCGGGGAAAAAACATCATTATTGGCATGTAATGCTGAAAAAGCTTTCTTTACTGACGAGCAAATGAAATATTACACCAATTGGACTTGCTCAGAAGTTTGCGAAACACCAACCTTTCTTTTGGATAACATATTTGTACGTTATGGGAATGCTATATACCGTCAGGTAATTGGTATTCCTATGGGTATGAATTGTGCACCACTTGTCGCAGATTTGTTTTTGTACTGCTATGAGAGAGATTTCATGTTGCGTTTGAATCCTCAATCACAAGAAGATGTTATAAAAGCCTTCAATGAAACTTGTCGATATTTGGATGATATTTTTAACTTAGATAACCCTTTCTTTGATGCTCTGATTCCTACAATTTATCCTAAAGAACTCAAATTGAATAAAGCTAACCCGTCCGACAATTATGCAGCGTTTCTTGATCTAGACCTTAAAATTAATAATGGAATGATTTCTTCTAAAATATATGACAAAAGAGATGATTTTGATATTGTAAATTTTCCTCATCTTGACGGGGATGTTCCCCGTGCTCCATCTTACGGGGTTTATATATCTCAACTTATTCGTTTTGCTAGAGCTTGTTCATCTGTTGACGATTTTAACAGTCGAAATCTCATTTTAACTGAAAAACTGCTTAAGCAAGGATATAGATACCATAAACTAAGAAAAACTTTCTCTAAATTTTACTATCAAAATGTCTCGCTTATTGGCAAGTACCAATGTAATCTCAAGGTGCTTCTGCGACACGGTATTTCACATCCTGAATTTTATGGTGATGTGATTTACAAACTTGGTAAAATTATTGGACATACCCATTTTCTCACTTTGTTCATCAAATCTGTTAAACAATTCATTAAAAAGGGATATGATCCTGAAGTACTACAACATACTGCATGTTTGGTTGTGAACCCTTTTACAGTTGGCAATCACGCTGGCCTCTTTGCATGTACGCCGACAAGAAAAGTTTAGTACTCTATGAATGCGACCTCTTAAATCCAGAAATGGAAGGAGAACGTCGGATATCTGTACTGTTTCATTTTTGTCGTACCCTTTATTACTTTTCTACAGTTACTCTGTTTGCAGCTCAATCATTGAGTACACTAGCGATAGGTGGATACAGTATGTTCACTTAAATGTTTTCGTTATACATGTACTTTACCACTGTATTTGCCGTCGCGGTTGTTGTAGTTAGTCGGAGAGGGGATACGTTTATTTACACTGTTTGTCTTTTAGGGTGGGGATGGAATAAGTGTGAGGTTGGGCGCCCATAAACCGGTTTAACCCCCCAGTGACTTTTGTCACTGACCGTTCCAAGGCGGTACTTCCATCTTCCTCCTATTGTATGTTTGTTTTGTCTTTGTGCGTCTCTTGTTGTTTTTATAGTTATGTACATTTGCTGTTTCCTTGTGTTGCTGTTCGGGCGACTGTTTGTTCTGTATGTGGTGTTTCCTGCATGACTCATTTTTGTACTTATATAGTTCAGCTGTCAAATAAGTCTAGACATTGAGTATGTTTGTCAGAGTCAGTGTGTATATAACTGGAGAGAGGTAGTTAAGAAGGGAGAGTGGAGAGACTAGATAGACCATGTATGTTATTACGAGATCACTATACGAAGAATAAATTATGAAGGAAACATAGAGTCTAAGTTGTTGATTACGCCACACGGGCGTTCATGGTTCCATGACCAGGATTCTGGATCCGTCGCGGGAAACTTAAAGCTAATCCTAGTATAGAAAATAATTGTGACTATGAAGTTAGGGTATATTTCAGAAGAACCTAACTTACAAATAGCTCCCGCTTTGGTACATTTAAGAAAAAAATAGAATGGTTCCGATAATTATCGCAAATGAGTCAGGCAAAACAATTAAATTAAAAATAGGCTGCATAATCGCTAAGGTTTAAATGTAATCAGGAGAATATGATAGAGTCGGTTTTCAATAAGGAAAATAAAGAGTGTTTAACTATTCACAAGCCGATTTTAAATAGTCTGTCTGATATAAATACACCAACGCAACATTACGAAAAAGTACAACAGCTCATACAGAAAAACGAAGAGATATTCTCGTCTGAATATGATATAGGTAAAGTTCTGAATGTTAAAGTTAACATTACTACAGGCGATCATCCACCGATTAAACAGAGACCTTATAGAATGCCTTTTGTGCAAAGACAAGTACTGAAAGAAAAGCTTGATAAAATGTTAGAGGCTGATATTATTAGAAAGAGTAATAGTCCTTGGAGTTCCCCCTGTTTACTAGTTTCAAAACCAGATGGTTCAAAAAGGTTATGCATTGACTTCAGAGCAATAAACAGGATAATCCAACCCACTAGTTTTCCTTTACCACAGATTGATGATACTTTAAGCTTACTAAATGGAGCTAAATATTTTACGACACTAGATTTAAGTTAGGGATATCACCAAATAGAATTGGATGAAAACAGTAAATCAAAGAGTGCCTTTACTACTAGTAACCTCGGGCATTTTGAATTCAATAGATTAGCTATGGGGATAAACCTAGCCGCAGGGACATTTGCACAAGTAATTTTGCAGATTTTAGAAGGCTTAGAAGCCTGTAGCGTAGCTTCTCTCGATGATATTCTGATATTCAGTTCACATTAGAAGATCATCTAAAGCACATACAACTAGTTTTTGACAGACTTAAACAAAATAATCTTAAATTAAAACAGACGGCAGATGAAGAAACGAAAAATCAAGAGACATAAAACTGTCAGATCAAATTCGTCATCTGAAGATAATATTCCGTTAAAAGATCTAGCCATACGTTTAAGAAAAGCTGGAAATAATTACATTTCAAGTGGATCTCTAACACAGACGAGCTCCTCAGGGCCCGAGTACAACTCGAAAATGTTAGATTCCATTCAAAATACAGAAATGTCCGTAGCTTACGAAAATAGCTCTAGTCAGGCAGTAAGTGCAAACTTGTCAGCTACAATAATTATAGTGATATGGAAAATTAATGCAGGATGTAGAAACATGTAGACTTCATTTCAGCAGGAAGACATATTAAGTCAGGTAGACTTAATTGCAGTAACGTATTGCTCCTTAATTAGATCTCAAATACTTTCAAATAAGACAAGAGGGTATCGAAAATGTCTTATGGTTGAAACGTGTACAGAGTATAGTACTTTATTGTTTGTAAAAACAGAGTATAGTTTTTTTGTTGTTTGTAAAAGAGTATAAACTAGGCGTATACCTTTAAAAGGTACTCTTTACAATGTTACGTAATAAACGTAAGATAGACCCGACAGACGTGTCGCGGTTTAGTCAGTTATGAGTGAGAAATTGATCATGATCGTGTAAATAAGATAAAAAGCTATTTGAGTAAAGTGTTGTAAATAGATTTTATTGAAGAACTATGTTTGATTTTATTGCTGTTAAAATATTGTATGGTAAAGGGTTATATAAAAAAATTGTAGTGGACGCCGACAGTTCACTTTAAGATGACAAGAAGTATCTTAATAAGTAAGATAATGTTAACATAGGGGGGCAATTGTAATACATTGTAAAACCTATATACTGTAAAAATGTATTACAAACAAACCCTTTAATAATTAATCGTTTAGTGAAGAATATATATATAAATAAAATGTATGCTTAAGGAGTTCAAGTTACAAACTGTATAGTTTCACCTCAGAAAAATAAAATATTAAAATCAATAATAAAATAATTAAAATGACATAATTACTACAATGTTTGCCAACCTTCAATGTTGAGAAATACACTTTTTTTATATAGATTACGAAAAAAGGAATACGTTTCATTGAGATATATAATTTCAAATTAAGTATTAAACATATTTGATATAGAACTCAATTACAAAGTCTGTGTTGCTCTAGATTTAAGTCAAACAGCGGATCAAAATCTCGACGAGTTTACCGGTGAAATGACAAAGCCGAAAAACATCGTCTGGAAAACAATAGAGAAATTTCAACCTATCGAAAAAACATCGCCTGGAGAACAGCAAGACGAATAGTAATGCATATACAAACTTTTTGGTCACCACTAGCAGCGCCAAAACTGTGACATACGAATAGACCTGGAGGCGAAATCAATGGAAAAAACACATTACACCTTAAAGTATACAAACTGTGTGTATACCTGTGTTACCTGTAAAATTGCGAACTTTAGTATACATGCCGATCAGCAGTGGGCATAAATCACGGAGTACATAGTTGACCAGAGGAAGAGGTGTCGAGGACACACCTGAGCGATTACGTAATCGAGTTTACACAGCAAGTATGCCTGGACATCAGAAGTCAGAGTACAGAGTACCAACACGTGTTAGAACATTCACAGACGCAAATCTACATGCAAGTTCACGAAGAAAGACTAAACAGATTTTAGTGGTTAATGTGTTGAACTTATAAAATCACTACGTAAGGACATAGGAACTGTCATCAAAAGTACATTCAGAAGAACATTAAGTGATAGCAGAGACTAAGAGTAGAAAAACTAAAGTTAGAATAAGAACAAGAATAATTATGTGTTACATGATTAGGTCTATATGGTGTTACGAACAAGCACTTTTCCAGTAAAAGTCCTTTTTTGTAGGAAGGGGGTTGTGTCACATATTAAGGGTAAATCCCCTTAAATGTGTACTTAGATGTGTATTTATAAAAGTGCACCTGGCGAATATAGTAATATATCAATATGCCAAGAAGTCAAGTTATATAGTTCAGCTGTCAAATAAGTCTAGACATTGAGTATGTTTGTCAGAGTCAGTGTGTATATAACTGGAGAGAGGTAGTTAAGAAGGGAGAGTGGAGAGACTAGATAGACCATGTATGTTATTACGAGATCACTATACGAAAAATAAATGATGAAGGAAACATAGAGTCTAAGTTGTTGATTACGCCACAATAAGGTTGGTTTCGTAATGCGCTGATACGCCCATTTAGGCTTTGCTGGCCTTTGGATGTGTCCATTTAAGATGTTCTCATTTGTTTACAAAGTTTTATGCAATTCTGGTTTTTATTACAAAACTGGTTGTCAAGTAATTGCAATACGAATTTAGACACTTTTTACATCCCAACCAGTTTCGCAATAGATTTATTGCACAATAGGTTGGGACTACGCTGTCAATCCCAAATGTTCAAACAGAAACAGACGATATAAGGTTGGTTTCGTAATGCGCTGATAAGCCCATTTAGGCTTTGCTGGCATTTTGATGTGTCCATTTAAGATGTTCTCATTTGTTTACAACTGCCACCAAAGCACGAAAAACTCATTTCTTCAATGTAAAAAAAGTTTATTGTAATTCTGGGTTTTATTGCGAAACTGGTTGTCAAATAATTGCAATACAAATTTTGCCACTTTTTACACCCCAACCAGTTTCGCAATAAACATTGTGCAATTCTTGAAAAGGTGTCTGATCTAGCAGACTATGGCAAATCCATCTTCATTGTTATCATTCCTGTCAATGTTTGAATATATTAGTTCAGAACAGGTAGTTTTTGGGTAATTTCATAGATGGCTGATAAGCCTGTTAGGCTTCCAGATTATCCGAATTAGCTTTAACAAGATCTTTGCAACTACCTTCGAAACAAACAATCCTATAATCGACTAATTTATCAATCCAGCATGTGTTCAAACAGAGAAAACACTGATAAATGATTGGGTTTTCTATTTTACTGATAAGCACATTTGGTCTTTGTTTACATCCTTATATTTATATTTCTTTCATCCAGAAAAGGTTATTGCAATTCTATTTTTATTGCAAAACTGGTTGTCAAGTAATTGCAATACGAATTTAGACACTTTTTACATTCGAACCAGTTTCGCAATAAATTTATTGCATAAGTGGTTGCGACTACTTTTTCAATATTTATTGTTCAAACATAGAAACAGACGATATGAGGTTGGTTTCGTAATGCGCTGATAAGCCCACTTAGGTTTTGCTGGCATTCAGATGTGTCCATTCAAGAGTATCGCATCTATATACAATTGCCGCCAATGTAGACAAGTTTATTGCAATTCTGGGTTTTATTGCGAAACTGGTTGTCAAATAATTGCAATACAAATTTTATCACCTTTTACATCCGAACCAGTTTCGCAATAAACATTTTGTAATTCTATTAGCAACTGCCCGTAATGTAATGGTGACTTAATTCTTAAGTTGAGATATTTTTATTGCAATTCTGGTTTTTATTTTAATTCAAGTAATTGCAATACGAATTTGGACACTTTTTTTTTACATCTCAACCAGTTTCGCAATAAATTCATTGCAAAAGTGGTCGGGACTACACTGTCAATCCCCAATGTTCAAACAGAAACAGACGATATAAGGTTAGTTTCGTAATGCGCTGATTAGCCCATTTAGGCTTTGCTGGCATTTGTATGTATCCATTCAAGAATTTCCCATCTGTTTACAACTACCGCCAAAGCACGAATAACTCATTTATCCAGTGTAGAAACGTTTATTGAAATTCTTGGTTTTATTGCGAAACTGGTTGTCAAATAATTGCAATACAAATTTCGTCACTTTTTACATCCGAACCAGTTTCGCAATAAACATTTTGTAATTCTAGAAAAGGTGTCTGATCTAGCAGACTATGGCATAATGGTCTTCATTGTTATCATTCCTGTCAAATTTTGAATATATAAGTTCAGTACAGGTAGATTTTGGGCAATTTCATAGATGGCTGATAAGCCTATTAGACTTCCAGATTGTCCGAATTAGCTTTAAAAACTACCTTCGAATCACTCATATAATTGACTAGTCTATCAACCTAGCCAGTGTTCAAACAGAGAAAACATTGATAAATGGTTGTTTTCATAATTGACTGATAATCACATTTGGGCTTTGTTTTCATCCGGGTATCCATTTCAGATTATATGTCCTATTAAGATGTTTGCAACTACTAGCATCTACCCAAAATGCAACGGCAACTTAATTCTTAAATATAGAAAATTTTATTGCAATTCTGGTTTTTATTGCAAATTTGGTTGTCAAGTAATTGCAAAACGAAATTAGACACTGTTTACATCTTCGCAATACATTTATTGCAAAAGTAGTCGGGACTATGCTGTCAATCCCCAATGTTCAAACAGAAACAGACGATATAAGGTTGGTTTCGCAATGCGCTGATAAGCCAATTTAGACTTTGCTGGCATTTGTATGTGTCCATTCAATATTTCCCCACCTGTTTACAACTGCCGCCAAAGCACGAATAACTCATTTCTCCGATGTAGAAAAGTTTATTGCAATTCTGGGTTTTATTGCGAAACTGGTTGTCAAATAATTGCAATACAAATTTTGTCACTTTTTACATCCGAACCAGTTTCGCAATAAACGTTTTGTAATTCTTGAATAGGTAGTTTTGGGGCAATTTCAAAGATGGCTGATAAGCCTATTAGGCTTTCATACTATCCGAATTAGCTTTAAAACTACCTTCGAAACAATCATATAATTGACTAGTCTATCAACCTAGCCAGTGTTCAAACAGAGAAAACACTGATAAATGGTTGTTTTCCTAATTGACTGATGAGCCCATTTGGGCTTCGTTTTCAGCCGGGTATGTCATGCAAGTTGTTTGCAACTACTAGCAACTACCCGAAATGCAACTGTAACCTAATTCTTAAATGTAGAACATTTTATTGCAATTCTGGTTTTTAATTCGAAACTGGTTGTCAAGTAATTGCAATACGAATTTGGACCCATTTTACATCCGAACCAGTTTCGCAATAAATTTATTGCAATTCTGGTTATTATTGCAAAAGTGGTTGTAACATTGACCAGTATACAGGATTTGTCCCCAACAGATACATTTATCATTATTTTGCTAATTGACTCAACATCAATCTGTAACATCATGGATTCCGAATGAAGACACTATATATCACAGACTCTCATCCCAATCAAAGCTGTGTGTCACTTATATAGAAAAGAAATTACAATATACATCATGGATAGTGTTTACTTAAGACATTTACTGGATATACATTTGTATATATGCCTTTTAACCGTCTTTACAGTATCCATATGAAAAAATTATGACATCATGAATATTTTTAATCATGTAATTAGATCTATATAATGTCAATAGCAAAACGAACAGATCATGATCAGCCAGACGTCTTCTATAGGAGCCATCTGATCTCAGTCAACTCCAATTACATAATGTGTGAAAATGCATTGATATGAGGGAAAGGGTTCAGAGTAGACACAGATCAGACATGTCATGTAGAAGCTTTTTGTTTAGGGTCTTCAGTTGCTTATGGAATAATATATTACCCATTCCTTCTTATAAACACATTTTCACTCACTTACAGAGTAGACCTAGATCAGATGGCTCCTTAATGAGCCATCAGATCTAAGTCTGCTCTGTTTGCTAACAGAACTTAATAGATCTGTTAGTAGTAATGTATGCTGGCTATTCCCATCTCTATGTTCATGTTCATGATCTTGATCTTGACCCCCTTCTGACCCCAATGACCCCCTTCTGACCTAGAAGGAGTTCAATAACCCTATTTTGGCTTAAAGTTCAAGCACCTAGCGGGTGATCTAAAGGGCAATGGCCAACGGAGAACAATGACGGCAACAAACCCAGCCTCATTAGACAAAAGATGGAACGCTCGTTACGCATTTACCTACCATATGAGATCCTAATCCGTTTCCAGTTGAGAATGAAACTAATGTCTTGACATGTGTATTATCCCCGTTGTTAAGTTGTTTTCAGCTGGATAAAAACTGCCTAATCATATTTTTTCTCTGACTAAATATTCCAGTGTATCATACAAAATTTCAGCCGATAAAATTCTGAATGGAATATAAATAGGCAGTTATCGTCTTTCGGTTGACGATCAAGTTCCGCGCCCTTAGGTAATGTCCCATTAAATACTCCTATATACATGCCGATATCTATCCTTATTTAGCTTCTAATCTACCTACGTATTGTCATCGAAGTTATTTGAACCATCCACGAGCCTCCAGCATCTTTGACTATAACAATTTTGGAATTATTAAGCGCATGTTCGTATATTTTCCTAAACGCGGAGGTAAACATTTTCGCATCGGATGAAGCGCGGGTGCGCCGAAATAATTACTTATTCGTGAGAAAGGGTTAGCGGTTAGGGCTTAAACTGAGACTTAGGTCAGTTGACCGATCTCTACCTGTACGTAAATATATTCTGAAAATTGGTGATCCTTCGAAAGCAAAAGTAGACATGCAAAAAGAGAAAATTGCAGACTCGGTTTTATTGAGTCTGTTCATGAGTAGTAATTAAAAGTGCAACACTACTCACGCCCCCTAGCGCCGGCTTAAACAGTATTCAATTTTCAAAACTAATAACAAGAAAACCAATGATCCCGAAGGACCAGAAAATATAACAACACTGAGAATGAAGTACGGGGCGAAGTTTACAGGAGGGCAGACGTTAAGCAACGATAATCCATTTTAAAAAAGAGCTGTTAGCAGTGGATCATTGATTTGAAACGAATTTATTACCCTTTATTACTTTTCTATAGTTACTCTGTTTGCATGTTTGCAGCTCAATCATTGAGTACACTAGCGATAGGTGGATACAGTTTGTTCACTTAAATGTTTTCGTTATACATGCACTTTACCACTGTATTTGTCATCGCGGTTGTTGTAGATTAGTCGGAGAAGGGATACGTTTATTTACACTGTTTGTCTCTTAGGGTGGGGATGGAATAAGTGTGAGGTTGGGCGCCCATAAACCGGTTTAACCCCCCCAGGGACTTTTGTCACTGACCGTTCCAAGGCGGTACTTCCATCTTCCCCCTATTGTATGTTTGTTTTGTCTTTGTGCGTCTCTTGATGTTTTTATAGTTATGTACATTTGCTGTTTCCTTGTGTTGCTGTTCGGGCGACTGTTTGTTCTGTATATGGTGTTTCCTGCATGACTCATTTTTGTACTTTTATGTTGTCGAAACACACTGGAGCGTTCCATTGTAACTGACACAACCTACGCATGTAAGGTCTATGTCTATCCTCCTAGTGACTCCTCTCGACCTCTTAACCACCACAACGCCTCATTTTCCATTTACACGGTCTGCCTTCTCATTCTTCAGTAATCCAATTTCCTTAGATCTTTTTCATCAGCATCCTGTCTGTAACCGCATGAGGAGCACATACGGTCCACAGATCCTTTCCATACGCCTCCAGAACAGCCAAACCAATCTTCACACAAATGACATTCGCAATGTCCTTTTTGAACGACGGTCTTCAATGACCCTCATTGTCTACACTGGCGTCTCTCTCAAAGTTGATATCGAATCTTTCGGAAAAACTCAGAGCATAGAATTAGTTCTTCAACACCCAGGCGTTTCGGCGACGCTGACAATACAGCCAAACCTTGTCTCTTTGGGAGGGTCTTGGAGAGTTGGTGCCATGCCTGACGTCTCTTTTGATGCATAATGTTATGAACGGCCATTTTAAATTTGCTTCTCCAGTAGGATATTCGTCCTCTGATGTAGTTGGTGAGCGAAATATAATATCGTCCATTGGTCTGTTTAACGAAGAGACCGTGACACTGCCGAACGTCTTTTCTGGCCAAATGGGGAATTCCGTGGAAGGAATACATTTTCCTGCCTTGGTATACCGTCTTCATGTTGATACATGCACCCTTCTGTGCCTATGGTCATCAAGTTTTGAAACACACTGATATATAAAAGATAAAGTGACACCACTTGTGAAGATTTACATTTTTATTCCCTACCGGTTTCACTAATGCTCATCAGGGGAATAATAATACATAGCAATGACGTTACTTGGTAACGCCACAGTAACGACGTCATGACGTCATGAAGACGGCGTCAAATGACGTTATCAAATTCTGTTTAATTTTGGGTTAAATACCCGTATGAAATGTTTTTCCATAAGTAACCTAGCTGAAACATCATCTGTGTGAAACTTATAAAAAGGAAAAATTGAAAATTTAGGATTGATATTGCAACACTAGTCTAAATGAGAACTTAACGGTATTTGTCTTGTTGATGGATCTCTGATTTGTTGGTCATGCACTGTCCTTCTGTCTCCAGTCTGACCAATATAAAATTCTCTGCATGCATTACAAATGAGAACGTACAGAACATTTCTAACATACATACATTTCTACTTCAAAAACAACTTTTTCACACATAACTAGAGAAAATGGAAGCTTTAAACATAATATTACTTTGGAGCAGCGAAAAGCTATTAGATCACTTTCAGAAGATAAATCTATTATTATAAAGGAAGCAGACAAGGGTGGTGGTATTGTCATTATGAACAACGAATTTTACAAAACCAAGATTCTAGAAATGTTAAATGACAAGTCGTATTATTCTCAAATTGATGATAGTGATCATAAAAATATATTTTCCAAGATTAAACATCTGAAACAATGAAAAAGAATGATCAATTAACTAAACATGAAGCCGACTTTTTACTGAATTTTGATTTCAAAAGCAGTACATTTTATGGCCTACCTAACATTCATAAAAGCAAATTAATTCAAAATGCATGCAAAATTCAACAATCAGAGTATGTAGAAATTACAGATCCCGTAGGTTTAAAATTTAGACCAATAGTGGCAGGCCCATGCTGTGAAACCAGTCGTCTTAGTAATCTTTTGGATATCTTACTTAATATGGAAAAATAGTCAAACAGGGAGAGCCACACACGGAATGACACCGCATCAAACACCATCTAACGAGAAACGATAAAGCCACAAGACAAAACAAAACAGGACGCATATCAAGACGAAACACATTAAACATTAAGCATATTAAAAAACAAAATTGACCGTAGGGTGAAAGCAGGAGTGCCGCCTTGGAACGGTCAGCAGCCAAAAGCAATAAAAAAATTGGCTACTGGGGGACTTGAACCTGGTTTATGGGTACCCAACCTCGTCCTTATCCCACTTTCACCGAAGTCAAAATGTAAATAAAATTCCCCCTCCAGACAACACCACAACATGCGTAACGATGTATGCCAAAATGAAAATGATTTGAAAATGAACGTTATTAGAAGTAAACAAGCGACGTCATCATGTAAATGACGTCATAATTTAAAAGTAAACCTGTTTTACAAAATATACCAAGTTATTTGAGGGATGATATAGATTTTCTAAATTTTTAACCTGATAGAGTTCCAGCAGATTCAAAATTATTATCCTTTGATGTTGTAAGTCTCTATTCAAATATTCCTCACAAACTAGGATATGAAGCAATTTCATTCTGGCTTAATAAACACCCGGAATCAATTTCTCCTAGATTTTCAAAACAATTCATTCTGGACGGGATACAAGTAATTTTAGAAAATAACAACTTTTCATTTAGAGATTTACATTTCAAGCAAATAAAGGGAACAGCTATGGACACAAAAATGGCACCAACATATGCTACTCTTGTTCTAGGTTATTTAGAACAAAAACTTTATGACATTGCCACTCGGCAAAAGGGAGAGCAATTCGGCCAATTTATAAGGGACCAGTGGAAAAGATATTTAGATGACTGCTTTATACTTTGGCTAGGTTCATTATATGACTTAAATGAATTCCAGATTTTATTAAATTCACTTCATACGGATATAAAATTTGAAATCCAGGAAAGTTCAACAGCACTACCATTTTTAGATGTATTGGTAATGAAAAATGGGACAATACTTACCACAGATATTTACAGTAAAATTACAGATTCCAAACAATATCTTAATTTTAATTCTTGTCATCCAAAACACACTAAAATTAACATTCCGTTTTCTTTAGCTCGCAGAATTTGTACAATTGTAGGCGATTCGGATATTCTTTTAAAACGTTTATAAGAATTGGCATTTAATCTTATAAAATTGAATTATCCACCAGAAATAGTTAAGACAGGAATTATTAAAGCCTTTAAAATACCAAGACAGGAATTACTTACAGTTAAAAGAAGAAAGGAAGAGCACATTATTCCGTTTATTTCAACTTTTAATCCAAAAAATAAAGAGATATTTGGTGTATAGAAACAAAATATGGATATTCTAAATAATGATGAAACAATGAAAAGAATAATGAACAGTACTAGGGTGATAAAAGGCAAACGGCAACTACCAAACTTAAAGCGCCTTCTAACACGATCTGATTTTAAAGAATTTGGATTGCGTCCATCAGTCAACAAATGCAAAGAGCCCCGCTGTGGACTTTGTAGCTGCATAGTGGAAGGTTCTTCCTTATGTTTAAATAACAAAGTATTCCATGTAAAAGAAAATATGAACTGCACTGTTAGAAATGTACTGTACGTTCTCATTTGTAATGGATGCAGAGAATTTTATATTGGTCAGACTGGAGACAAATTACGTAACAGAAGGACAGTGCATGACCAACAAATCAGAGATCCATCAACAAGACAAATACCGTTAAGTTCTCATTTACACCAGTGTTGCAATATCAATCCTAAATTTTCAATTTTTTCCATTTTATAAGTTTCACACCGATGATTTTCAACTAAGTTACTTATGGAAAAACATTTCATACGGATATTTAACCCAAAATTAAACAGAATTTGATAACGTCATTTGACGCCGTCTTCATGACGTCGTGACATCGTTACTGCGGCGTTACCAATGTATTGATTATTATTCCCCTGATGAGCAGTAGTGAAACCGGTAGGGAATAAAAATGTAAATCTTCACAAGTGGTGTCAGTTTATCTTTTCAATATAATTTTCTTGTTCTGGACTTTCTTTTTACCTAAGTATATATATATATATATATATATATTTTTTTTTTACTCCTTCGGGAGACCATCCGTCCTAGGACCACCGCATAAGGGGGACCGCTGGAATAGGGAGACAAAAAGTGGTCTCCTTAATATTTTGAACATTGACTATCCAAAATCAAGAATGAACAGACCATTACTTTTACTGCTCTGTGATTCAAACTCACTATATTTATTGTGTAATTAAAAAAAGTTTGACATTTGTAGTTTATTTTTGAAACTAGAGAGATTTTGAGAAATTGTGGTATATATTTCATCGACCTTAATTTTCAGGATTAAGGAGACTTCCCAATTTCTATTTTTTTTTAATAAACTGGCTATATATATTACAAAATAAAATACATAAAGCTTAATTGTCATTTTAACTACCATGTGGGCCATGATATATAGCCAAAAAATGCATAATAAAAAAATCGATTTTTCACACCCCACAAATTGCTTTAATAAACTCCGGTGACAACCAATTACGTCATCGATGACGTACGTAGGCTCTTCTCGAATTCCGGTAAAATGGCCGCTGTAGCTTTGCAAAAGATCCAGTGATCAGAATTCGGTTTGCAATAAACAAAATGGTTATTGAGATTTGGTGCATTTACTTTAAACAATGTTTAAGACATTGAAATAGACGTACATGTATTGATCGAATGATCCTGACAGCCGAGACGGCATTGACGAAGGAAATATGGCTGCGTCCTTGAACGGTGAAAAGTGCATGGTAAATTTTATGCTTTTATTCTGATAATTGCGTTGTTTTAATAATGAGACAGTGGTTTGTTTTACCACCGTTCACCTTTTGTTTCGCTTTGTATTCTGAACAATTATTATAACAATATTACGCCATAGCTTTCAAGGCAACCTGCTGACGGCCATTGCCAAATTCGTCCTCATGGCAAAACAACCCCATCTCAATATTAGGTTTAAAAATCATGAATTGGTTTGAAGTAGCAAATAAACATAGGACATCACTCAAGTTATGTATTTTAACGGTATTTTCGATTCCAAGTTTGGGAAAGTCAGAAGTTTTTATTTGCACCATATGATTGAACAATTCTTAGTAAACTGTATTCTAGTAATAATTTAATCTTTACACAATCCTTCTCTTTTAATTTTGAATATATTTCTTCAAACTTCAGTTGCCACATAGCTCCTGACAGAATCATCTTCCCGTAACATAGACTTTTTTTCAATAAAAATACATGTACGTGTAGTTTCAACTGAAGAAAGAAACATTATGTTGTCACAGCAAGCCCATGGTTAATGTAAGGGCAATCAGATCTGAGTTGTCAAAATTGTATTTACTTGTGACAATACTAATGTATGATCTGAAATGGAAAATTTGGATAATTTGATAATATGTGAATTTATATTGATTTTCATATTATTTCATTCATGCCATAATGGCCCATATATGATAACCACATCAAAATATAAAAAAGAAAGTTTCATTTTAATAACATTGTGATTTTCATGTGTTTGTATATTTGCTGATTGACCTTAAATGTAAATGAATAAATATATAAAATAAAGCACTATCAGAACTAACCTGGGGAAATACGAATGTTAAAGCATAAAGTGTGAGCAGCATAAAACAGGTATTCCTGGTGTATTCATTTAAGGAGACGGGAATTTCACACATTCAGTGGTGTGATTAATATGAACAAATTTAGTTGTTCTTATTATAAGTTTATTTTTGGACATACGGAATGTTACATTTCATTTAAAAATAATTTGAATACTAATGTTAGCAAATTTCTATGAAGTAAATTTTTTATATCATTTGATTATAACAATAGAAAATGCCTACGCCTGCTTCAGTATTACACTACATCAGAATAAGCGGGTACATTTGAACATAGCAATTTAAAACATTTATTTCTATTTAGTTCTATGTATATTATGTTACATTAAAAATATTTTTTAAATATTTTTTTAAACCAGATCATAAGTAAATAACCTGCATGAGGATCAAACACATTATGAAGTATCTACTAAAATAATAACTTTACATTTTGACAAAAAAAAGTAGGTACGTTTTGGTATTGGGTACGTTTTGACTTGGTCCCCTGTTAGCCTGTTAGGGCATAGAGACTGAGTGACGTCATATTGCTTCATTCCTAGAAAATTACCTATTTTCAGTTTGTAATGGTAATGGTGGATTGCAAAATAGGCCGAGTGACATTGCTCTACAAACATGGATTTTACATGAATGCAAGGATATTTAAAGGTACGTTTTGAATGTAAACCAATAATTAATTAAGTAGATAATGAATGACAGTAATCCTAGTAGAAACAGTACAGGTAATTACATCTATAGGGAAGACAAGTTTGCTGATCAAAAGTGAAAACGTTCATTTACGTCAAGTAATAGAATCAATTTGAAAGTGGGGGACGGGTTAAATTGTTTATGTCCGGTTATTTCTTGTCTATATAGATAGTGAAAATACAGAGCTACAGATAACAGGGCATACTCAAATACTAAAATCGTCATTTTTCCACCAAACCCTATACTGTGACCAGTTCTTTAGAATAATCTGTCTCATACATGTGATAACCTGCTGAGGCATGTCAGGTAGATTTAGGAAATTTGTCAGGTAGATTTGACTTTTATCAGGTAGATTTTACTGACGCGACAAAATATATGGAGGAGAAAAAACAAATTTGCTTGATACCTATGTTTGTTATACTTTTTCACAGTATCATTCATACTTTACAATAAATGCATATCATACCATAATAAACCTTACATTACACACATAACATTTACACACGTAACCCTCTCCCTCAGATAAACACCTTTTTCACGCATAAATTTGCAGAGAGAATAGACCCAGATCAGATGGCTCCTACAGGAGCTGTCTGGTCAGGCTCTGCTCTGTTTGCTTATGGTATAGGAATGATTCTACACTTTCTGGTTTGGCAAAAAAATCCAATGTGGTGTTAAAACCCCAATTAACCCTTTCCTTCATATAAACCAAGGTTTCACGCATTTGCAAACAGAGTAGACCCAGATCAGACAGCTCCTATAGGAGCCATCTGGTCTGCTCTGTTTGCTTTAGGAATTTTAAAAATGTTTCTGTACTTTCTAAAACGGCTATAAAGTTCCAATCGCCATATTTCTTTAAACGGTAGAACGGTAAACCACCTCTGAAAACGGTAGAATTCACCTACCGTCGGTAGTTATCACATGTATGCTGTCTGAGAGAGACAATTCTAAAGAGTGGTCACAGCTAGTATAGGGTTTTGTGGGGAAATAAATGAGCTATGCTTGAAAATGTTTAAATTTAAGCATCTTATCTGGGGCTCTGGAAAATCTGATAATTTTAAGATTGCAGTCAGTGTAGACACAGATCAAACATCTCCTATTTGAGTCTGGTCTGCTCTGTTTGATTATGTTTACTGTCAGTAGGTATGATTGTACAGTTTCTTTCATGGTAAAAAATTCCTTTGCTAATTAAAGTTATAGCGTTATTTTAATAATTAATGTAATTAGTATTCATGATATCATTATTTCTTACATGAATATTGATGGAATAAAGTGTTATTTAGGGAGGTATATGTGAATAATTGCTATTTATATTGAAGACAGAACAACAAAATTCCTTTAAGTAACCAACAGTACTTTATCAAATATAATGATATTTTTAGCTCACCAGAGCACAAAGTGCTCAGAGTGAGCTTTTGTAATCGTCTGATGTCTGCCGTCTGTCTGCTTTTGTCGTGCGTCGTCAACAATTTGAACCTTTAAAAGTCTTCTCCTCTGAATCTACAGGGTTCTCAGCTTTCATCTTTGGCACATAGCATCACCTATAAAAGGTCCTCTACAAAAGTTATATAAATTATGTCCCTGGAGTCAAAAGTGGCCCCGCCACGGTCCCAGGGGTGGCCAGTTTTCTCTAGCTGACTGTTGTTTTCTGTATAAGTAGCAGAATGCTGGGTTCACTTAGGTTAGGCATGGGGAAAACTTTAAAAATCTTCTTGTCAAAAACTACATGTCACAGAGCTTAGATATTTGGTGTATAGATTTACTTAGTATACCTTAATTGGTTAATATCATAGTTCTGAGGTTAAAATATGCCCTGCCCTGTTGGTTATACTTTAAAATAGACTTTTACACTATAAAGGCTCCCCTGAGCTAGAAGGACCCCAGATACTCTGTCTGTCTTACGCAATCACTGGATAGGTCAAGTTCCTGGTCAAAACTCTATAAAGGTGTCTGCTTCAGAATTAGTGTCTGTTTGTTCACACTGTTGTTAACGGTAAACCCATTCCCTCATAGGCTATTTTCAGATCCTACCTCTTGGAAAATTTCAGAATCTATGTGTAGATTTGAAACCATTGTGATAAATAGAGCATTTACTCCTATGGAGCAAATGCTCTATTTATCACAATGGTTTCATAAAATGACTATTATACCTCTTTAAATAAATCTACTGATAAGGAGCATTAATTAGAGAAAATGAAAATTTCAGAATTGTGTAAATTTGAAACCATTGTGATAATTAAATAGAGCATTTACTCCTATGGAGCAAATGCTCTATTTATCACAAAGGATTTTATCAGATCCTTCCTCTTTGAATAAATCTACTGATAAGGAGCATTAATTATAGAAAAGGAAAATTTCAGAATTGTGTAGATTTGAAACCAATGTGATAAATAGAACATTTAATCCTATGGAGCAAATGCTCTATTTATCACAATGGTTAGCAAATGCTCTATTTATCACAAAGGCCTTTTTCAGATCCTACCTCTTTGAATAAATCTACTGATAAGGAGCATTAATTAGAGAAAAGGAAAATTTCAGAATTGTACATAGATTTCAAACCATTGTGATAAATAGATCATTTTCTCCATAGGAGTAAATTAACTCATATACAAACCACATATAAAGTTACATACCGTGATACTGGTATGCGTCAGATCAGCATCCAAACTGTTTGCTTATTTCGGTCAAGTCATGCTAAGCAGTGATAGGGTTGTCATCTGTTAGAAATGTTGTCTGCTTATTCAAAGAGGTAAATCTGGGTCTACTCTGTTTGCAAATGCGTGAAAACATGTTTATATGAGGGAAAGGGTTAATTAGAGAAAAGGAAAATTTCAGAATTGTGTAGATTTGAAACCATTGTGATAAATAGTGCATTTACTCCTATGGAGCAAATGCTCTATTTATCACAGACTTTTTTCAGATCCTACCTCTTTGAACCAATCTACTAATAAGGAGCATTAATTAGAGACAAGGAAAAATTCAGAATTGTGTAGATTTGAAACCATTGTGATAAATAGAGCATTTACTCCTATGGAGCAAATGCTCTATTTATCACAATGGTTTCATAAAGTGACTATTACAGAGGCGTAGAACAAAGGCTTTTTTGCTCACCAGAGCACAAAGTGCTCAGGGTGAGCTTTTGTGATTGCCTGATGTCCGTCTTCCGTCGTCGTACGTCGGCCCACGTCAACAATTTGAACCTTTAAAAATCTTCTCCTCTGAATCTACAGGGTTCTCAGCTTTCATCTTTGGCACATAGCATCATCTGTAGGTCCTCTACAAAAGTTATATAAATTATGCCCCTGGAGTTAAAATTGGCCCCACCCTGGGGGTGTCAAGTTTTCAATAGAAACATATAGTGAAAACTTTGAAAATCTTCTCCTCTGAAACTGGAAGGTTCTCAACTTTCATATTTGGCACATAGCATCATATTCACATTCTCTACAAAAGTTATATAAATTACACCCCTGGGGTCAAAATTGGCCCTGTCCCAGGGGTGGCCAGTTTTTTGAAGCAGACTGTTGTTTAAGTTTTCTTTAGCACTAGCAGAGTGTTGAGTTCACTTAGTAGTTATAGGCATAGGGAAAGCTTTAAAAATCTACTTGTCAAAAACTACAAGTCCCAGAGCTTAGATATATGGTGTATATATTTACTTAGTATATCTTTATAAATTTTGTAAATATCATAGTTCTGAGGTTAAATTTGGCCCTGCCCTGCCCTGTGGGTTATACTTTATAATATACTTCTACAGTCTAAGGGTTTCCCCCTCTATCTTGGACTGCAGATGGTGTGACTCCGGTGAGCAATTGCTTCCGGAGGTCGTAGTACAGTAAGAAGTAGTTCTTTAGAACTGCAGTGCTTTAAATATGAGCTAATAAGTGTCTCTTAAGAACTTGACAGGCTGAATAATTGCATATTTTCAAGTTATTGTGTGTATTCTCTGCCATTGGGGTCATTTTTTGTGACTCTCTTGCAGGACTACTTCCTCTGGTGGATGTTGGGAAATATGTGTGTGGAGCGTCAGAATTGCCCAAATTTAAAGCGAAATAGACGGTGTGTACATACTTTTGTGTGTAGCGAAAAAAGTCAACGTTCTTGACATTGTTTTCTGGTGATCTAGAGACTGTGTTTGGACTAAATATGAACGTATTAAGAGGGTATAACCCAAATCTATGCCTGGAAGTAGCTATGGGACGCAGAAAATGCCTGTTTTTACATAGAATAAAGAAGGGCAAAAGTGACCGGGCTCACACCTATAACAGAAACTGTTAAAATGGAATATCTTCAAAACGGTAAGGATTACTGCCCTGAAATTTCACATGTAGGTAATTTATGACTAAAGAAGCTTGCACATGAGAGAGTTTTCAACAGATCTCAGTAGATTTGAAGAAATTGAGATTTTTTAAAAAAATGTGTTAAACGGTTCAGTATAAAGACCTCTCCTGCACTTACATCAGACTATTTGGCCTTGATAGGCTCTGTGATCTGGATCTAAACAGCATACAACAACCCGGCTGAGTATATTTTTGTTGAATTTCAAGCATTTTTTATTAAATTGAGAAATTTTGGCTAATGACGGGCAACTTTGAAGTGTCGGTATCGTCCTAAAGCCTTCCTAAAATTGCCTTAGGCTACTTTTTGACATCTCCCTGCTGGAGAAATATCTTTCTCTGGAATCAAAGGTCCCTCATATGTATCAAATTTGGCAAAGTAAAGTATTTCGTGAAGTTTCGGACAGATTCCAGCATTTAGCATCTCATAAATTTAGCTTGAAGCGCATAAATCACAGTTTTTCATTGGATCTAGCCGCGCGACCGACTCTTTCGGTGCTTCCTGTCATTTTATTTGGCTCTTCCAATGTGTTTTCTTACATAATTTCCAAGATCTAATATTCATCTCAATCAAATTTGCATTTTCAGAGTGTCTCTCTCTATTTTTATTGCATTTTTTCTGCATTTAATAACTTTAATAGTGCAGAGCTCTACATAAATTGCAACCGCTAATTAAAAATTGTTCATCAAGCATGCAAAGCGGGCGACTCTTAACCCTTATTTGTAGCTTTAGACAGACGCGACTGTAATTTCTGTGGCTGCTAAGCAAGGAAAAAGAGTGCTATTTCTATTTCTGAAATCTATTTGTATCTGCTGGCCTTAAGTTTTGAAGTTTGAGTGCCCTCTGTTATGGGTTTCTTTGAATACGGTGCAGCTAAGTTGGTCAGATGACTTTAAAAAGGTAACAAAGCATTAATTTTATTGTGAATTTCTCATAACTTGACAGTTTCACTATTTAAGAAACAACAATATTTAGCTAAATCATAACATAAACACTCAAATTAGAGTTCTTAAAGCATTTTTCAAGGATTTTTGTATATTTTATGTGGTTTCCCGGTTTTTCAGGCCTTGGAGGCACATCAGGAAGGACACATTTTTTCCATAGTTTGGCTTTGTGTGGCATATTCTTTGAGCCGGTACTTTGCACTGGGGTAGGAACCATGTACAACACCACTGAGCATGACAGGAAATACCAGCCGGTCTATGGTGAAAAGACTTTTGCGGCTACTCGGCGCTGCTTCCGCCGAAGCCGGCTACATGAGGCTTAGATCTTTGATTAATGCTGACAGTGACTGAAGGTATGCAAACCATAGGAAGCAATGTCCTTTTATGCTAAAATTCACCCTGCACTGTTGAGTGATATCTGATTGGGCAGTCTTTTTCTGCTTCTTGTGCTTGAAATACCCTTCTGGAAATCTTGGAATTTGATAGATCTATTTCTTTAGATTCTAAAATGGCTACAGTGTTCCATGTTCCATATTTCATTATACCCCTGCATACTTCTTCAAGGTAAGTCAAGTCAAGTCAAGTAATTTAATTAATATTTATTTAAAGTCAGAGGTTTACAATAACAGCCAGGGGGTATACTGGAATTACCCTGCCCAGCAGTCATTTGGGCGATCGGTTGGTCCGTCCGTATTTGAACATGGGTTGCTCGGATAGCACACTCCTCCCTCAGTTATTAAATTTATATTTGGTATACATCTACACATAATAACCATGGCACGAATAGTTAATGTGCAAGAAACAATTTATTAAAGAATAACTTCCAATTAACCATTTTCCTGTTGAATATTCATGTAAGAAATAATGACGCCAGGAATATTAATAAGATTATTTTCTATAATGGTACATGAATATTCATGACTGTAAAGGGTTAAACTGTAGTACTGTAATTGTGACACATGTAATATGCATGGGTATCTGAGTTAAACAGGGCTCAAGCAAGAGGGTAATTTAGGAGAAAAAGTCTCCCTAACCCTGCATACTTCTCCCTGTTAAGAGCTGAGGAAGAAGTTTTATTATGTAGAACACAGGGAGATACAAAATAAGGACCAAAACTTCTCCCTCAATACCACTAAACTTCTCCCTAATGGAGAGCTCCAGCTTGAGTCCTATAAATCCTTTAGTATTTTATGCAGCATAGCAAACCAGTGAATGTAGAACCAGATCAATGGATATTGAAGAGGCATGATTATGATATAATCAGAATCTTCACATTATGCTTAAAAATATGGAAGGGTAATGCTCATTTGCATTCACAATCTGGCATTTGCCTTAACCCGGCCTTTTCGCCATTAATATTCATGTAAAAAGTAATGACATCAAATGATCATCAATATTAATTAGATAAATTGTTATAAAAGCACATGGACACAGGAAATTGTGATCATGGCAGAATCTAGAACCATATCTGTATTACACATAAGCAAACAGCGCAGACCCTAATCAGACTGCTCCAATAGGAGTTGTCTGGTCTGAGTCTGCTCTATTTGCAAATGCGTAGAAAGGTACGTTTATGGAAGAAAGTTTTAAATATTCTCTTGTCTGGTATAATATCTTAAATTAATTAGTAGAACTTTAGGCATAATTATAGAAGAAAGGGTTAAGTGTTCTCTTTTCTGTCTTACATGAATAGTCTGACATGAGGTACGTAATAATACGTACAATATACCTGTTTTTCAGCTTTGGATGGGAATTCATCTGAGTGACAAATCAACCATGTTGATGGAAGATGCTGGATGAATTGATAAAAGGGACTACAGTTAATAATGCTCTGCCTATAGATACAGACTTACCTGTCCAAGGTACGAATTCAGAATACAGCAAAAACCTATTTTAACCCTTTCCCTGTTTAATATTCATGTAAACAATAGCATTTGTTAGCTGGCTGTTAAAAATGAACTCTGTACATACGATTGTTCGGTATTGGTAGAAACCCTAGAGTATGTTCTGCTATAATTTCATAAGCAAACAGTAGATCCTGATCAGACGGCCCCTCTGGTTCTCCAGGGCTACCCTCTTTGCAAAGGCATATAAAAACATTAATATGAGGGAAAGGGTTAAATGCCCTCAAAATGAAATCTATTTCTGGGTCATTAGTTAGTCCTTTACTTCATGAATATTCATGTAACAAATAATGATGTCATGGATATCTATTAGCTTAAATTTTATTATCATACATGAACACATTATGGTTTGCCTATGGCAGACACTGTAGAATAGGATCTTTATAATTCAATATTATAAGTAAATAGAGCAGACCTTGATCAGATGGCTCCTACAGAAGCCATCAGATCTAGGTATACTCTTTTTGCAATGCCATACCACTTTACTTGATAAAAACAATTATATTTGCAAATAGTAGACCGGGCAGATCAGAAGCGTCAGTAGGAGCTGTATTTTGCTTATTGAATGATATAGGTCAGATTCTACAATTTCTGTCATGGCCAAATTGACCTGTTCATGTGCAGGTCTAATTATTCTGCTTATAAATATCACAGGGGGCCATTTCGTGGGTCTACACGGTCTAAAAGGTAAAAAAAAATATGATTGGATCGATTTAGTGTTATATTATATACAAGGGATCTAACTACCCATTCGAAAACTTCGCGACCGATTCTAAATAACGCCCGGTTTTGGACTACCAAGGTAAAATAACCACTAATGTTTAGTACGAACGTGAAGCTGGGATCTTGTACTTTTCAAATAATATAACTTTTGATACATTCTGAATAATCTGTAGCCAGTGCCGACGTGAAATTCCTACACAATACGCTGATTTTTCTTAGTCCGACAAGATCTCGCAACAACTTGACCTAGTTTCTACTTAGCCAGTCAAAAGGCACCTGTTGACCGAGGGATGGTGCCCTGCGTTCTCGCTCATGCTTATAGGGCAAACAAGAAACAGACACACGGATGTTGCTATTGTAAAGGAAGCGGGTCATGTGACTCGTAGTAGCCTGACAGAGATTTAAATCTGCTAATTGCACGAAAATTCACTTGCATTTCGGATCTGCATCAGTGTCTACAGGAAGCTTGAGAGGTAAACGATAGCTTGTTGTCATATGTATTGATTGCACAATCGTTTTGTCTCCAGGCATCGCGATTATGGCTGTTTTACAGGGGGTCCAAGCGGTAAATCGTTGTTGCGAGATCTCGTTCGAGTAAGCAAAATCAGCGTATTTTGTAGGAATTTCACGTCGGCAGTGGCTAGTCGGCTTAGTCGGAATGTATCAAAAGCTATATTATTTGAAAAGTACAATGTCCCAGCTTCACGTTCATACCAAATATTAGTGGTTATTCCATCTTGGCTGTCCAAAACTGGGCGTTATTTCGAATCGGTTGTGAAATTTGCCAGTGGGTAGTTAGACCCCTTGTATATAATTAAATATGACACTAAATCGACCCAATAATTGTTTTTTAACCTTTTAGACCATGTAGACCCACGAAATGGCCCCCTGTGATAAATATTGATAGTTATGATTTCTTCATGAATATTCATTAAGTAATGGGGTAATCCCTACAACACTAGCTAACTTCATTCTGGACATATTGTGATTGACTGCAGTCCACAAATAAATGTTTTCATGTATTTATTATACGGCCGTCTTCAGACGGGATGTATTATGTGAATTTAAACCCTTCGGTTGGCTGGCGGGCGGGCGTCTCAATTCGTTTCCAGACGATAACTTTAGTTCTGTATGATCGATCTTCATGAAGCTTTACATGTGCATTGATATCAATGAGGGCAGGAACCCTATTGTTTATGGGCTTTACCAGACCAGGGTCAAGGTCACTTTTTCTAAAATTAGATTGTTTTTCAGTAGTATTTTTCTGTTTCCGGACGATAACTTTAGTTCTGTGTGCTCGATCTTTATGAAACTCCACATATGCATTGATATCAGTGAGGGCAGGAACCCTATTGAATATGGGCTTTGCCTAACCAAGGTCAAGCTATTTTTTTCTAAAAATAGATTGTTTTTCAGTAGTATTATTTCGTTTTAGGAAGATAACTTAAGTTCTGTATGCCCGATCTTCATGAAACTCCACATGTGCATTGATATTAGTGAGGGTAGAAACCTTATTTAACATGGACTTTGCCCGACCAAGGTCAAGGTCATTTGTTTTCTAAAAATACATTGTTTTTCTGTAGAATATCCCATTTCTGGACTATAACTTTAGTTCTGTATGTCTGATCTTCATGAAACTGAACATGTGCATTGATATCAATGAGGACAGGAACTCTATTGAATATGGGCTCTGCCCGACCAAGGTCAAGGTCATTTTGTTCTAAAATATAATGTTTTTCTGTAGAATTTTCCAATTTCCGGACGATAACTTTAGTTCTGTATATCCGATCTTCCTGAAACTTCACATGTGCATTGATATCAGTAAGGGAAGAAACCCTGGGCTTTACCAGACTAAGGTTAAGGTCACCTTTCCTGAAAATAGATTGTTGTTCAGTGGTATTTTTTTCCGGACAATGACTTTAGTTCTGTATGCCCAATCTTCATTAAACTCCACATGTGCATTGGTATCAGTGAGGGCAGGAATCCTTTTGAATATGGGCTTTGCCCGACTTAGGTCAAGGTCGTTTGTTTTTCTTCTAAAAATAGATTGTTTTTCTGTAGAATTTTCCCATTTCCAGACGATAACTTAAGTTTTGTATGTCAGATCTTCATGAAACTTTGAATGTGCATTGATATCAATGAGGACAGGAACCCTACTGAATATGGGCTTTGCCTGACCACGGTCAAGCTCACTTTTCCTAAAATAGATTGTTTTTCAGTAGAATTTTTCCATTTCCAGACAATAACTTTAGTTCTGTATATCCAATCTTCACGAAACTTTACATGTGCATAGATATCAATGAGGGCAGGAACCTTACTGAATCTGGGCTTTTCCCAACCAAGGTCAAGGTCACTTTTCCTTAAAATTAATCGTTTCTCCTTTTTCGTTTAGGGACTTATATAGATTAAATGTAAAAAAATATTAATTTCCATGATTTATTGCCACCTGATATGGAGTAATGGCCATTCAACTGAAGACATTTGACGGGCGTATTTTGTGACATTTTGGCCTCTTGTTTATATACATCTATATATCTTTTCCAATACAATAATTATTGGTCTAATTGTTGATCCTAAAATGTCCCTTTTACAAAACTTTTTCACCACTTTGCAAGCAGGAAAGGTCTGAATCAGACAACTCCTGGAGGAATCATCTGATTAGGGTCTACTATTCTATTTGCTTGACTGGAATTATGATAGATCCGCCCGTCTATCTGTCTGTCTCTCTGTTCTTCCATCCGTCCGTCCGCCCCAAATTTCATGTCATGTCTATAACTTTTATCTGTGAATGGATTTCAAAATAACCTAGCACAAATGGTCACCACACAAAGACGATGTGTTGGCTCACATCCAACACCCTGGCCCATGGGTCAAAGGTCAAGGTCATCCTTCAGGGTCAAAGGTCAAGGGCATAGTGTTTCACAAACACATCTTGTTCTGTTTTGATATTTCAACCTTTTCCCTAGTATAAATGCTTCATGCCTTTGAAAACAGAGTAGACCCATATCAGATGACTTTTGTAAGAGATATAAAAGGACAATGTGATGATTAGGGGGACCATATAGGGTTAGGGTTAGATAGGATGAAACAGTGCTTAAGATGACCATCTTGAATTACTTATCAATGTTTAAAATAATATGTAGTCCAATCACTTCACATGATCATTGCTTGTTATTTGCAGATGTGTAGACATATTTTTATGCCCCCCAGATCAGATCTGGGGGGCATACTGTTTTTGCCCTGTCTGTCTGTTTGTTTGTATGCAACTTTAACATTTTTATAACTTTTGTGCCAGTACAGATAGAGGCTTGATATTTGGCATGAATATGTATCTCATAAAGCCGCACGTTTTGAGGGGTGACATGTCAAGGTCATCCTTCAAGGTCAGAGGTCAAATATATGGGTCAAATCACCATGTTTAACATTGGCAAAACTTTTGGACCAGTAGAGATAGAGACTTGATATTTGGCATGCTTGTGTATCTCATGAGGCTGTGCATCTTGAGCGGTGACATGTCAAGGTCAGAATTATCATTCAAGGTCAAGAGGTCAAATATATGAGGGGGCATAATGTTTCACAAACACATATTGTTGTTTTTAAAATGTTGCCATGGTAACCAAATGTGATCTCTGATTGGTAAAAATTTAGATATTGTTTGATTTTGCTGAAAATTGCTGTGATGGGGTATTTGGGTACGCCCCCGACCTTTGACCCCGAAGGATGAGCTTGACCTTTGACCCATGGAATAGGGAGTTAAAAGCAACAAATTGTCTTTGTGTGGTAAACATTTATGCCAGGTTATTTTGAAATCCATTCACAGATAAAAAAGTTATAGAAACGAAACAAAATTTTGGATGGATCGATTAAAGGACAGACGGACGGACAGACAGAAGGATGGACAATGCAGTTACTACATGCCTGCCATTGGATGCATAATTCTATTTTAATATTCAACCTTTTCCCTAATATAAATGCTTCATGCCTTTGAAAACAGAGTAGACCCATATCAGATGACTTCTGTAAGAGATGTAAAAGGACAATGTGATGGTTAGGGGGACCAAATAGGGTCAGGGTTAGAAAGGATGAAACAGTGCTTAGGGTGACCATCTTGAATTACTTATCAATGTTTAAAATAATATGTAGTCCAATAACTTCACATGAACATCGCTAGTTATTTGCAGATGTGTAGAAAACTTTTGTTTTTAAAATGTTGCCATGGTAACCAAATGGTTGTCTCTGATTGGTCAAAATTTAGATATTGTTTGATTTTGCTGAAAATTGCTGTGATGAGGTATTTGGGTACGCCCCGACATTTGACCCTGAAGGATGACCTTGACCTTTGACCCATGGATTAGGGAGTTAAACGCCACACATTGTCTATGTGTGGTAAACATTTGTGCCATGTTATTTTGAAATCCATTCACAAATAAAAAAGTTATAGAAGCGACACAAAATTTGGGATGGACGGATCGAAGGAAAGACAGACTACTAGACAGAAGGATGGACAATGCAATTACTACATGCCCGCCATTGGATGCATAATTCTGTTTTAATATTTCAACCTTTTCCCTAATATAAATGCTTCATGCCTTTGAAAACAGAGTAGACCCATATCAGATGACTTCTGTAAGAGATATAAAAGGACAATGTGATGATTAGGAGGACCAAATAGGGTTAGGGTTAGAAAGGATGAAACAGTGCTTAGGGTGACCATCTTGAATTACTTATCAATGTTTAAAATAATATGTAGTCCAATAACTTCACATGAACATTGCTTGTTATTTGCAGATGTATATAAAACTTTTTATGCCCCCCAGATCAGATCTGGTGGACATATTGTTTTTGCCCTGTCTGTCTGTTGTCTGTCTGTTTGTTTGTCATAAACTTTAACATTGGTTATAACTTTTGAGACAGTACAGATAGAGACTTGCTATTTGGCATGCATATGTATCTCATAAAGCCGAACATTTTGAGGGGTAACATGTCAAGGTCATCCTTCAAGGTCAGAGGTCAAATATATGGGTCAAATCACCGACTTTAACATTGGCCATAACTTTTGGACCAGTAGAGATAGAGACTTTGATATTTGGCATGCTTGTGTATCTCATGAGGCTGCACATTTTGAGGTGTGACATGTCAAGGTCAAGGTCATCCTTCAGGGTCAAAATTCAAATTGTCTGTTTCTTTGTAACTTCAACAGAACCTTAACATTGGTCTTAACTTTTTAGCCAGTACAGATAGAGACTTGATATTTGGCATACATATGTATCTCATAAAGCCCCACATTTTGAGGGGTGACATGTCAAGGTCAAGGTCATCTTTCAATGTCAGAGGTCAAATATATGACAGGTCATAGTGTTTCACAAACACATCTTGTTGATTTTAAAATGTTGCCATGGTAACCAAATGGTGGTCTCTGATTGGTCAAAATTTAGATATTGTTTGATTTTGCTGAAAATTGCTGTGATGAGGTATTTGGGTACGCCCCGACCTTTGACCCGGAAGGATGACCTTGACCGTTGACCCATGGACTAGGAAGTTAAACGCAACACATTTTGACTTTGTCTATGTGTGGTAAACATTTGTGCCAGGTTATTTTGGAATCCATTCACAGATAAAAAGTTAAAGAAGCGACACAAAATTTGGGATGGACGGATTGAAGGACAGACAGACGGACAGACAGAAGGATGGACAATGCAATTACTACATGCCTGCCGTTGGATGCATAATTCTGTTTTAATATTTCAATTTCCCTAATATAAATGCTTCATGCCTTTTAAAACAGAGTAGACCCATATCACATGATTTCTGTCAGAGATATAAAAGGACAATGTGATGATTAGGGGGACCAAATAGGGTTAGGGTTAGAAAGGATGAAACAGTGCTTAGGGTGACCATTTTGAATTACTTATCAATGTTTAAAATAATATGTAGTCCAATAACTTCACGTGAACATTGCTTGTTATTTGCAGATGCGTAGAAAACTTTTTATGCCCCCAGATCAGATCTGGGGGGCATATTGTTTTTGCCCTGTCTGTCTGTCTGTTTGTCAGCACCTTTAACATTGGTTATAACTTTTGAGCCAATACAGATAGAGACTTGATATTTGGCATGCATATGTATATCATAAAGCCGCATATTTTTAGTGGTAAATGTCAAGGTCAAGGTCATTCTTCAGGATCAGAGGTCAAATATATGGGTCAAATCACCAACTTTAACATTGGCCATAACTTTTGGACTAGTAGAGATAGAGACTTGATATTTGGCATGCTTGTGTATCTCATGAGTATCTCATGAGGCTGCACATCTTGAGCGGTGACATGTCAAGGTCAAAATCATCATTCAAGGACAAGAGGTCAAATATATGAGGGGGCACAGTGTTTCACAAACACATCTTGTTGTTTTTAAAATGTTGCCATGGTAACCAAATGTGATCTCTGATTGGTAAAAATTTAGATATTGTTTGATTTTGCTGAAAATTGCTGTGATGGGGTATTTGGGTACGCCCCCGACCTTTGACCCTGAAGGATGAGCTTGACCTTTGACCCATGGACTAGGGAGTTAAAAGCAACAAATTGTCTATGTGTGGTAAACATTTGTGCCAGGTTATTTTGAAATCCATTCACAGATAAAAAAGTTATAGAATGGCCCCAAATTTTGGATGGATGGATCGAAGGACAGACAGACGGACGGACAGAAGGATGGACAATGCAATTACTACATGCCCGCCGTTGGTTGCATAATTCTGTTTTAATATTCAACCTTTTTCCCTAATATAAATGCTTCATGCCTTTGAAAACAGAGTAGACCCATATCAGATGACTTCTGTAAGAGATATAAAAGGACAATGTGATGATAAGGGGGAACAAATAGGGTTAGGGTTAGAAAGGATGAAACAGTGCTTAGGGTGACCATCTTGAATTAATTATCAATGTTTAAAATAATATGTAGTCCAATAACTTCACATGGACATTGCTTGTTATTTACAGATGTGTAGAAAACTTTTTGTTTTAAAATGTTGCCATGGTAACCAAATGGTGGTCTCTGATTGGTCAAAATTTAGATATTGTTTGATTTTGCTGAAAATTGCTATGAGGAGGTATTTGGGTACTCCCCGACCTTTGACCCATAAGGATGACCTTGACCGTTGATCCATGGACTAGGGAGTTAAATGCCACAAATTGTCTATGTGTGGTAAACATTTGTGGCAGGTTATTTTGAAATCCATTCACAGATAAAAAAAAAAGGTATAGAAGCAACACAAAATTTGGGATGGATGGATCGAAGGAAAGACGGACGGACAGAAGGATGGACAATGCAATTACTACATGCTCGCCATTGGATGCATAATTCTGTTTTAATATTTCAACCTTTTCCCTAATATAAATGCTTCATGCCTTTGAAAACAGAGTAGATCCATATCAGATGACTTCTGTAAGAGATATAAAAGGACAATGTGATGATTAGGGGGACTAAATAGGGTTAGGGTTAGATAGGACGAAACAGTGCTTAGGGTGACCATCTTGAATTCATCTTCAATTTTTAAAACAATATGTATTCCAATAACTTCACATGAACATTGCTTGTTATTTACAGATGTGTAGAAAACTTTTTGTTTTTTAAAATGTTGTCATGGTAACCAAATGGTTGTCTCTGATTGGTCAACATTTAGATATTGTTTGATTTCGCTGAAAATTGCTGTGATGAGGTATTTGGGTACACCCCGACCTTTGACCCTGAAGGATGACCTTGACCTTTGACCAATGGACTAGGGACTTAAACGCCACACATTGTCTATGTGTGGTAAACATTTGTGCCATGTTAGTTTGAAATCCATTCGCAGATAAAATAAAGTTATAAAAGAGACACAAAATTTGGGATGGACAGATCGAAGGACAGACGGATGGACGGACGAACAGAAGGATGGACAATGCAATTACTACATTCCCGCCATTGGATGCATAATTCTGTTTTAATATTATAACCTTTTCCCTAATATAAATGCTTCATGCCTTTGAAAACAGAGTAGACCCATATCAGATGACTTCTGTAAGAGATATAAAAGGACAATGTGATGATTAGGGGGACCAAATAGGGTTAGGGTTAGAAAGGATGAAACAGTGCTTAAGAGGACCATCTTGAATATCCCTCGACCTTTGACCTTGAAGGATGACCTTGACCTTTGACCCATGGACCAGGGATGTGAAATTTTAGATGGACGGACGGATGGAAAGACGGACAATGCGATTACTATATGCCCACCGGTGGGGGGGTGGGGGGGGGGCATAAATCTGTTTTAATATTTCAATGTTTTCTCAAATGTAAATTTATGCTTTTCACGCCTTTGAAAGCAGAGTAGACCCAAATCGGATGACTTATGTAAGAGATATAAAAGGCCAATATGATGATTAGGAGGGCCAAATAGGTTTAGGGTTAGAAAGGATGAAACAGTGCTTAAGAGGACCATCTTGAATTGCCCTGGACCTTTGACCTTAAAGGATGACCTTGACCTTTGACCCATGGACCAGGGATGTAAAATTTTAGATGGACGGACGGATGGAAGGACGGACAATGCGATTATTATATGCCCACCGGTGGGGGGTGGGGGCATAAATCTGTTTTAATATTTCAATGTTTTCTCAAATGTAAATGCTATTCACGCCTTTGAAAGCAGAGTAGACCCAAATCAGATGACTTATGTAAGAGATATGATGATTAGGAGGACCAAATAGGAGCATATCTCCTATGCTGTTAAGCAGGAACATCAATTTCGGAGTTTGTGTACATCCTAACAGTATGGAATGTCGTATACATTTACCAAAGGTTTGCGACGTTGACCTTTAATCTCACTTCTTTCGCTTTTCCTATATGAACATTACATGTGCATTATTTACAATTCTATTTGCAGCATGAAACTGGTGTTAATTTGGACTCAGTTCTATATCTTATTTGATTGGTTGAACATGACGTTTTAATGACAGTTTCGACAGGTGACAATGTTCAGAGAAACATAACAGGTTACACATGTGTTCAGAGGAGAAACACCTTTCTGTTTCTTGTTATGTCATCTGCCGAGAGGCAGTATGTCACTTAGGGATCACTTTTCTGTTGTCTGTCTGTCTGTCTGTCTGTCCGTCACACTTTCTTTTTTGGCCCTTCATTTCTAAACTAATCATTAAATAGAGATTTCAAATTTCACTTGTGTCTTCCTCTCATTGAGGAACAGTCATGTAACTAAGGTCCATCACTGCATGCAATACTTTTTGAGTTATTCCCCTTTGTTCTGATTTTCGCACTCCGGCATATTAACAGTTTTTGTGTCAGTAACGAGCAGGTGACACATATGTTCCTCCGAATACTCTTGTTTTGAATATAATGTTCTTTTCTGAAAGGAATTAATTATGAGGGATTTCAAATTCTTATTTTTTTTCTTCAGGTAAACAACAGATTATAGACCTCCTGGACACAGTTAAATAGAGTCCCTAGGAGAGTTGTCCCTTGATAACAGATGCTGGAAACCGAGAACATACCTGTTCAGTGAAAGGAAAAGTTGAAGAATCATCACAAAGCATAACCTTGATTAAAAATATCAGTGGGTTAACCCTTTCCCTCATAGAAATGCCTTTTCATACATTTTGGAAACAAGAGTGGACCCAGATCAGATGAAAAATTAACTATGAATAGTTTGGTAATGAATATTTTTGATGTCATGAATTATGAAGAAATATAAACAAGTGAAAGGATTACAAAAATGTATATTTACTGTCTAGTTCACGTAAAGATGCCATGACACACTTGCAAGTTGGTGGTTTATACATTAACTACTACTTACAAATGTGGAATTATTTTCATGGGAAGTCCCTGATAGAGTGATACATGATCAAACAGGGTAAAGAGACATTGTGAATTAGTTAACAAGACCGAACAGGATGTAGAGACCTTGTGCTTACAGTATTTAAGTGTTACTTGAAATTCAGCAATTTCTGTTATATACAGAGAGGGGGGGGGGGGGGGAGTAATATAGACTATTTCTGATATGGCCAAACTTTCTTGTGTTTCTAATGCTGTTATGTCTGTATTAGTTCATAAACATTTATCAGGTTAACCCTTTCCCTGTTGTATATTCATGTAAGAACTAACAACGTCATGAATATTAATACGATTATATTTTATAATGGCATATGAATACATGACATTTTGGCCCAGGCTGAAGCTGTAGAATCAAATCTATATTACACCATAAGCAAGCAAAGCAGACCCTGGTCTGGGTCTACTATGTTTGCAGATACGTAAAAATACGCTTACAAAAGGGAAAGGGTTAAGCATTATTAGTTAAGCAGACAGAAGTGTTGGTATGTTTAAATTAAAAGCTTTTTGAAAATGCCATCATATCTCATAAATTATCATAATGCATTTGGTTCCTATAAATAAAAAAAATATCAAATGCCATCATGTCTTGTAATGTACTTGGTTCCTCTTCTATCTTATGACACCATACAGTGATAGATATCCACTTGCAATAAAGGTATACACTTTCAATACTACATGTATTGAATATGTATCAGAGCTCCAGATAAGATGTGTATATTAAAACGTTTGCAATAATAACTCATTTTTTTTCATAAATACTTAAACTGCTCTGTTCTAATATTTCGACCACTAAGGGCCTTTGTCAAAGATTATCATTTGATTTCATGGCTGAATGCTTGTAACAAAAATGTGACGTGTATTTTGACATGATAATCTTTGACAAAGGCTCTTAGTGGTCGAAATAATAGATCAGAGCAGTTTAAGTATTTATGTATTATATTAATTCCCTATTTTGGAATATTTTCTTCATTTTTTTCTCAACCAAATCCTATACTGCGACCACTCTTTAGAATCGTCTCTAGGGTTTGGTGGAGAAATAACAGTATTAGTATTGTGTACGCACCCTTATCTGTAGCTTTGTATAGAGTTGAAAACCTCTAAAGCCATCGCTTAATGAATATAACATTGCTGCAGTTATAGGTATATGTTTGCTTAATGTATGATAAATAATGTAGGAGCTTTCTGCACTACTTTCAACCTGCATTGAGTTACCATCTGACACAGGATTATTTTATGTAATCGGCTTAGAGTAATTTTACTGTATCTATCTATAAACCACCTTTGTAATAAGTAATTATATTTACAAATTAAATGAACCCAGATGAAAGGCTAAGCAAACTGGTGTCGCCTAACTTTTCGTAACTCTTGCACCACAGATATGTGTGTCATTTGTTTACTGATTACAGTGATTAGGTGTCATTTATTATCAAACGAAACAAGAGTACGAACTGTGCAATTTGCTAAAGCTGTTGAAGAGATTATTTAAGCACCAACTTATTGCATAAACATTCCTATATTTTAACACTTCCCTTCATATAACTGCCTTTTCACAAATTTGCAAACAGAGTAAACCCAGACCAGATGACTCCTATAGGAGCTGTCTTGTTAGGGTCTGCTCTGTATTCTGAAGGAATTTGATAGATCCATTTCCTTAGATTCTAAAATGGCTACAATGTTCCACCGTCTACATTTCATTAGAACTAGTTATCCTTGAATATTCAGTAGGTATTGAAATTTGGAATCAACATAGTTCTCACGGAAAAAGGGTTAATACATGTCTATCTGACCCGCCGACCAACTATTTTTATACAATTGTCATCCTCTACGTTTTCAAAATTCAATTTATAATCAGCATCTCTATCAAAAGGCATTTAGGGTTTCAAACAGTTTGTATCCTGATGAGACCTAGACTTATTCAGTGTATCAGTTGGATCCAAACTGTTTGTAAACATCAAGGATCCGCCAGAAGCCGGAAAAAGGCTAACTATACTCGATTTATTTACATACCGTCAGTTCGGCACGGTCCATCCGCACTATTTTCTCCGGCGTTTATGCGCCTTTAAAAGCACATTACCTCATATTGACGCTTCTGTGAAAATCACGTTTTGAAACCATAGTGATAAATAGAGCGTCTGTTTTAAAGGAGCACATGCTCTATATATCACAATGGTTTCCAAACTACAATTCTAAAGGCATTTTCTAGTAAATGCTCCTTTTCAGTAGATTCTTTCAAATAAAAACTAGCCTATGAGGGAATGTGTTAAAACAGATCGCTGATACCCAAAGGTGTGTTTTTTTCAAACATTATCTTTATTCTGACCGTTGCTGTAGCTATACTTGCGTTTGGAATTTTACAAAAGACCCATACATTGTCATCAACAATAGTAAACCCTACTCCTGCTAAGCGCGACCTGGCATTTACAAACATCTTGGTTCCGGGCGAGACGCCGAGAATCATCTGGACCCAAGTTGTTTGACAGTCGATCAAGTTTTTTTTTCAAAAGCTTGAACAAATTAGAAGGTAAGTGGAATCTGCAGGAGATCATACTTTTGGTGATTTCATCATGATAAAAAACCATAAGCACGCTGTAAACTGTTGACCGAGTATGTCGTCAGCTAAAAATCTTTTTAAAGAAGACATTTTGTCCATTTGTTTTCAACAAGATCACGTTGTTTTCAAAACGATCACATTTGAGGACAACCAACAGGCCGTGTACTGACTTCTAAAAGTGTTTTCTAGTCATTTTGCCTGTCTTTGGTAATAATGATTATTATACACGGTCTTGGAAGGTAATAAATTGACCTACGATGGTGTATTTTTCTTCACCATTCCCATTCTAGTAGCCTGCATATTTTAGTGCATATTTGCATTTTGCAAATACAGCTGAACTGGTGGAAAATGAAAACGTATCACTACGCATATCACTACAAATGTGACAGCTTAATACACGTCTAAAGTAATGCTGAAAGCTCTGAAAACCTGTATTAAATTGTGAATTTGAGCAATAGTTCACATTAGAAATTGGATGACTCGATTCTCTGTTATAAGTAATTTTTATGGTCTATTGAAGTTCGAGATATCGACGTTTAACTGCACATGTGGTGTAGAGAATTCCTAGAGGAGCTGTTTGGTATCGGTCTGCACAATAGGACATGATTTTTCAGTGTCTACATTTGATCTAAAGTTTAGAATCTAAACGTATAATGATTCAACTAATTCATATTCATGGTGGATGGATAAACATTTCAATATTTAACATTAGAATGGTTCAAACATCATTAACTGGTGAGCAATAAATGCACGTTAAATACGTACAAAATGTTCTAAATTGTATTTTCTCAGTGAAAACTGCTTTGTCAAACCTCGAGGAAAGGAACTCCTGTCTTATGTACACTGCATTTAAATTTTTTACATCAAGTTTATATGTATTTACCAAGATAAACCCCAATGAACTGGATAGCATAGAGACAAACGACGGACAAAAACGCAAAACCTTTCACACTACGTTTAACGACGTTACTAACCACGAACAACCAACCCTTCGCTTGCTATTCACGTCAATATACGTACCAGTAAATAGTGAAGACTCAGATGAGACAGGAGCTGTCTCATCAGGGTCTGCTCTATTTACAAGTTGATTGTGCAACCAGTGCACTCCACAGCAGTGATTACACAGCGAAATACTTGTACACAGTGAAGCTATATCGAGGGCTTGGTGCAAAACAAAGTGAAGGAGTTAGAACAGTTTTGCACCAAGCCCTCGATATGTAATTATACAACAGGGTAAGGGTAAAGAAGGAGAAATGTATTTTAAAATTCAGCAAGAGAAGGGTTAAGCGGCCGTTTATAATTGAAAAGAGTAGTGTTTAATGCAGGGCAAAAGTAATACAGCACACTCCTATAGGAACTTTTTACAGTACTTTTGACATGCATTAAGCTACGATCTGCCTTACAGATCCACAATTAGACATTTTGATGGCCGCTTAAGAAGGTTCTACTGTACAGAGGTCATACTGATGATTGACATCATTTCAATTTGTGGCTGATTTTTGTTCATGTGAAGATTAAGATTCATACAGAGCATTGGGAAATGGCGTCAGTAAATGACACCTGTTAACAGTAACATATCTCCAGCTGTGATGCAGTAGATTCTAACAGTAATAATATGACAGATGCCATTATCCGAATTTATAAAGACAATGAAGCTAAGGTATAATATAATGTCATCCAACGTCGTGTAAAAAGAGCTACTCCAAAATTTGCAATTGTTGAAATGATGCACCCAGTCAGGGTATACATACAATATTTGTTTATATCCGGGACTTTTTATTTGTATACTAGAACTTTCAGTCTTTGCAAATAGTATAAAGTAGCCCTCTCATCAGGGTCAAACGTTGTTTATCATATTACATTTGTTTGTTTTTTTAAAAAAAGTCTGAATAGTCGACCCTATGTCTGTTCGTCCGTCCGTGTGTCGGTACAATGGGAATTTATGATCATGTTCATGAAAACGTATTATAGTTCAGATTTAATTTAACTTACGGGTGATATTATCAGCTACAAAGTGAAACGTTTGCCGCTAAATAAATTTCGTCTGCAAATATTGAAAGATCATTGTCCACTGCTCAGATTTTGATCGGGTGCAGTTTTGACTACATTCTATTCAATCAAGCTACTGGGAATATATCTAAAGACGGGGTATCGAACAGCTTGGATCCTGACGAGACACCGAGTTAAGGTGAATAAACCCAGATACATCCGCAAGTTGTCATCCATCAACAGAGTTTATTTGAGCGACGTATTGGGCTTGCAGTGATTCCAATAATAGGGATGTAGATGTATCTGTCAGAAAGGAAATATGCAGTATACTTTAACCCCTGTGGGTTTTGTATTGATATATTTCAACAAATGGTTAACCATTTATTCCGTAGATGCTCGTTCTAACACCTTTGAAAACAGAGTTGACACAGACTTCTCCTATACGAGCTGAATGATCAGGATCTATCTACTTTTGTTGCTTATGCAATAACATAGACCTGATCCTGCAGTTTCTGCCTTGGCTAAACATTCATGTATTCGTGTGTTATAATAAAAAAGAGGCTATTTATATATCCATTCAGTAATTATTTCCGACATAAATATTAAGTAAAGGGCAAACAGTCCCTGCTATTTATTCATGAAAGAAATATGTACATCATGAATATTTATTAGCTTTACTTCTGTAATACTTTAATTTATGATTACATGTCTTGTTTTGAAAATAGTAGAAACTACATAATCAGCTTTATATTATTTCATAAGTACGTAGAGCAGACCCTCACCAGACGACTCGGACTACATGATCTTCTGACCTGGATATAACCTGTTTGCGCAAATGCATTAAAATTCTGTTTCAGGGACAGTTTTAAGTAATGACCGAGGACACGTACTATCCCAATACTATCCGTGACAAATGATTTGCCCATGGGCGTTATTTCCTCTTTGCCCTTCATCAATATTTTACGCTTAAAAGTCTGTTTAGACAGTTGGCTACTTAATACAGGGTGAAAGTATTGCATAAAGCTTCCAAATGAGTTTTCCGCATAAGAAGGAGCTTTCAGCATGACTTTCACCCTGCATTAAGCTGCCTTTAGTATTTCAGACTGGCATTGATACTAATTTGAATACCCGGTTAAGAGAGGTTTTAAAATTCACTCACATCATTTTACTTTCTTGTTACATATGTACTATAGAGGGTTCTAATGATAAATTTGTCATCGAGTATAATTTTCCTTTGTTTAATCCTTTTGCTGCCAAATAAATTTATTCTGCTAAAATTATCGTCTTCAAGTAGGAGCTGTCTTCAATCTTGATTGCCGGAAGTTAATTTATACAAGTAGGACTTGCTGAAATGGATGAAAATCTGATTAACTTTGAGAACAGCTTGGATAACTCGGTGTCTCATCGGTACCCAGACTGTTTGACATCCCATATACTCATGTGTTTAAGGAACTTAAAGACAAATCTACTGTGAAATGTATCACAAAAATACATATTTCATTTAATTCACTCGTAGCCCATTTAACTATTTCGCTTTCGAATTTTGTCGCCTGAAACATTAGTCGTCACCTATTTATTTTTAATTTTCTCCATTTTTTATCTAAAAAAGTAGTCAAGCCAACAAACAACAGTTTGTATCCTGATGAGACATCAAGTTACATCTGGATCTAAACTGTTTGCATGGGAAATTACAGATGTGACATTGGCAGCGAAAGAGTTAATGAATGTTCAAGTAAGAAATAATGAATGTATGAAAATAATTGATTTTTAATGATGACACTATGACTTTTTGACCATGGTAAAAACTCAAGCATCAGATCTCTATGATTTCATTAGTAAATAGGACAGACCCTGTGTCTATACTGTTTGCCATTGCGCTAAGAAGTATGTCCCGTATGAAATCCGTATGAAAATCACCCGGCGACTGCCTGCCTTCGTACGGACTACGGAGAGCGCGCGAAAAAATTAATGACGTTACGTCGAGTCTACGGGCGCCGTAAACTCATCGCAGGGCAATTGTAAACTAGGCATTACTCGGTGTCTCATCTGAATCCAAACTGTTTGTCAAGCGAATGACAATAAAGTCAGTGTCGACAAGATGGGTCACAGCACTGAAATATGAAAGTATCGCCATAATATGACTTTTTACAAATGTTATTATCGCCAAAAGCTTCGTTTTTGTTGTTGTAAACGTGTACACAATGTACATGCTTGTCAGAGTGCATACTCATTGTTTCCCTGAGTAATATTCTGCAGATTTTTTTTGCCGAATGAAGAAAAAATATTAACCCCTTCATTGTCTTGAAGACGGGTCTGTGATATCATAAGCAAACAGTTTTGATCCAGATGAGACGTCGAGTAACCCGGCGTCTCATCAGTCCAAACCATTTGACACTTTTCATTTATAAGATCATTCATTTACAGAATATAAGTCTTAACAACATGTGGTTGTTTAATACAGGGCAAAAGTAATGCAGAAATCTCACATAGGAACTTTCTGATTACTTTTACACTGCATTAAGCTACCACAAACCTTAAGTGCCCATGATTATACCTCTTTTTGATGGTCGCTTAAGAAAGGTTCTACTGTAATTCAATGAAAGTTGATACGCACATTTATGTTGATGTGATGTCTGTGAAGTTTACAAGCATGTGCATCACATAAATATTTCCAGTATCTAACATACATGTGTTATCAGTCTTTGGATTTACGATCAAGGCTGCCATGCGGGCGTGTTCGTCACCTTTTTGACAGTTCTAGTTATGTTTTGCTTATCGAATCTCTGTGTTAAGTCAATAAGGAAATAAAAATCACAATTGGTTAAAATAGTCTGTTTATTATCTTGTTGGTTTTTTTTACAGCTGTACAGACTACAGTACACACCTTCATTATCCACAGATAACAGATCTGTGATATCATATGCAAACAGTTTGGGTCTAGATCAGATACCCAGTAGTTCTGTTTGATATGCACATTGGTTTGATACCCACATTTTTATAAAGGAATTGAACAAGTGCACACTCTAAAACTGACGTAGATTTCAGTATATTTTGTACCCATCTATGGGTGGAAAGGAGTACAAATGTTCTACCAGATGCCCGCCAGACCACTAAGAATAGAATATTCAATAATTTTTTGCTTCGAAAAACTCACATGATTTTAAACAACATAATGCATTCGAGGAAAACTACATTCGCTGCATATTGCCAATATATATATATAGCCAATATTGACGATGATGCTGAATACAATAAACGGAGATGTTCACTGAATGGAAATTATAAGTATATCTGCACAAAACCTCGCATGTGATATTGTCGCAATATTTCTAAAACATATTAAGTAAATTAAGAGGCCAAACATTTACAGGTTTGATTATTTTCTGTAGTTGATGTTTATGAATCCAACATAGACAATGAAACCCCTCTAAAATGACCACTTTAATTCAATATATAAACATATTAAGCAGGTGGGAGCTTATTGCAAGGCTAAAGTAATGCAAACAGCCCATGCAGCTTTCTGCATAATGTTTGTACTGCATTAAGCTACCACCTGCCTTAAATATATCTACCCAGAATTGATTGAATGAATGAGTTGATGAATGAATGAATTAATTTATATAACGAGGATAGTTTAATTAGATATAATCATAATCACTAATCTACATTGAGACCTTCAAACGAAAGCTTTTCATATAAAATACAAAACAGTATCACACTCTAGATAGCTCTAGATACGCACAGCAATTTAATTTATCAAACTTTCAGTAGATCTATAACTCTTCGCATGCTACGGGATTTAGCGTCTACAATCGCAATTGTTGTCTGCTTGAAAAATGTTAGACTTAATATCCTAATGCAATTCAGAGTAGGCTAACTGCGTCTCGGTGTCTAATCAGGATTCAGTATGCTTTTGTTAATTAATGCAAAACTATCTGTAAAGAATTACATGGAAAAGTCTAGATCTATTCCATAACGTGTGCATTTATGATGCTGTTTAATTAAATAAATCTGATTCAGGTTGATCCATACATGTACACACGCTATTTAAACCAGATATTTGTGACGTCATTTTCCAACGCTGTCGTAAACACGAGAAAATGTCGATTGTCATGTTAGCTAGATTGTCCTCTGCTTCAATAATTATTTTGAAAAAAAGATTGACATTCTAGTGGTCTTTCTATTCTAGGAGTACAAACGAATTAAACCCTGATCTGATGGGACGTCGAGTTTATCATCGTCTTAGCTGGATCTAAAATGTATGCAGTTTGGTTTATGAAAGATGCGTGGAAGGAAGGAATTAAAGAATAAATGAATGAATGAGAGATATTGAAAGCCTGATTATCAATGAAGAACAATATAATACATTATTTAACATGTTAAAAAAGTGTTTACTTTATTATTATCATCTACAGTATCAGAAAAAATAGTATTTTATCTTAATTCCCAGAGTTTGAATCAATATAGGTTTTTCAAGAGCAAACTAATGTGGATCTCAGATCAGACATGCGTCAACGCTCGACCTGTTTTAGGCCCAAACTGATTGCTTAAGTTTTCAGTGGCAAGAAATTTACAAACAATTAAGTTAAGTGTTGAAAAAGAAATGCACGAACAGCAATAACTAATATTTCGTGCATGCTTAATTGTAATCTGCTAAATTGTAATCTGAATCAAACTCAAACGTTTGGAAAAAGAACTAGCCTACTGCAATGGTGTCAGATAATTTCAGTTATTAAAGTCAGTTATAGACGAAATAATACGTCTTACATGGGTCCAAAATGTTTGCTCCAGATATATTGAAGTAGATTCTAGTTTCATCTGGTATCAAAATTGTATAGTTTTGTTCTAGATGACAAAGGACAGCCAATATATGATCACAATAGTTATCATAGATCTAGATTGTTATTACATTACTGAATACATTTAAGGTTTACAATCGATTTCAATTAGAGCTACATTACTAAATATATTTAAGGTTGAAGTAGATCTACGTTTGTATATTTGTTCTATCAAAATAATGTTAAATAAGTAGACTTATTTTTGGTGGTCGCACTAGAGGCGGTTTACTGCAGTTGATTTTCGCATAAAGTACAGTAGGTAGGTCAATTACATGGGTTAACGAAAGTGGCGTCTGTTAGGCCTAGTACATATCACCAACATTGACTTTTTCTGTCTAACGTGTAATTTCGACAGCTTCTGTAATGTAGAATAAACTAGAATCTACTTAAAGACTGTGCATTTAGTTGTATATAACGGCATTTATTGCCAGAACAAGATAAGAAATGAGAAAATTCCATGAAAATCAAGAATAAAGTAAATATACCGGTATCCGAAAGACGGGGATGTGCTGCACTGTAAAGCGATCGGATATTAACTCTTTCCCTGTCAATCGCGACAACAATGCCATATTCAAGCATTTCGGATCTGTATGAGACGCCGAGTAACTCGGCATCTCGTCCGGCTCAAAGCTGTTTGACATTCAGCAATCTTAATTCTACCAAAGAACCAAGGCAATTTGTAGAGCTTTAAAATGAAGCGGACGAGAGTTTGGGCCTGCCCTGACTTTCATGGCAGGATAAGTGTCCACATCTTTTTTATACGAGTTCGTTTTATATAAACGCTCACGATGTGCTTTACTAAAAAAAATGACAAGAGCATAATTTATACGGATACAGCCTACTGAACGTAATCAAAATCAGATTTATCAAAGTCTCACAGAACGAACGGGAACGTAACCGACTTCAGTCAAAATCTCTTTTCAGAAAGTTGCAAGTAGTTTGGATGCTGGTGAGACCACAGGAGCCAGGCGGGTGACCGTTCTATAAATACTACTATCTTCAGATACGTTAAGACATCATGAAAATATTATTTATTTAAAATTTTTCGTATACTATAATACTATGTAATATACTATACGAAAACAAAAATCAAGATCAGTAAATAATCAGTAGTATTTTTGAAAAATTTCACGCGTCTAGCACCTATGGGTGGACCGGCAAGTCACCCCAAACTGTTTGTGACAACATACGGCGTAACAAAATGGATATATATGGTATCTTTTAATTAAACTGGTATTATTTATTTTTCTATTATTAAAGTTAACTGGTACTGTACAGAACTGCACCGGAAGAGTTGTCAATTTAATAAAGAACCGTACTGTATGTTTTCCATGACAAACGATGCAAGCATCCACAGCAACCCTCTCATCTGGGGTTTTCACTATTTACGAAAACGAACAGACAGACACAGACACAGACGCATTGTGCGGGTAAGACAGAGGGGCAGACATACACAGACACAGAGACATACTGTGTCATATGAGTTATGTCGTTGACATCGTACCTATTATCATTGATGATACGTTCTAGTAAAATATTTTGGGGGCAAGAAAACAAAAGATCTACTGTAAGAATGATTAGCAGGCGACTCTTCTTTTTTTTGGGGGGGGGGGGGGGGAGGCGTGCAAACAGTTGAAAAAGGGGCGATCTATGACCGGGACGCTTCGTATTTATTCATTCATTACCATAACAGCATGAGATAAAATCAAGTCGATCCTGTCCACTGGGAACTGAAGCCCTGTCCTGGAAGACGTCCTCTTTGTCTTTCCCTTAGCTTTTCCTCCCTTTCCTCGTCCAGTCATGTTTGTACGTAATTTGGGCTTCTCGTGTAGACAAGGCAATGTGAATGATCAAACCCACCTTTCTTTAAATATGCGATAAAACGGATTGACCTACTTAACTTAAAGGACCGGCTCGACCAATCAGAAATAGCCTGTGAATTGGCCGTCTTGCTGCAAGAGCGACGCAAACTCTGGTTATAATTTACCCTTTTCCACGGGTAACGAAATCCAAGGATAAATGCGTGTACATATTTTAGAAGTTTGGGACATTCTCCCCCACGTTAAAGAGTTTGAAATGTGTGCCTGTGCGAAAACCGGTCATAAAGGCCTGACAAAATAGGTATTTAAGATGTAACTGATTTCGAAATAGATTTAACAACACAACTCTCACATGTGGCTAGGTACTTCTTTCTTGCTCAGTTTTATTGGAATGGGGTTGTTTGCTAGTCAGTTGAAAAATTCCGTTTTAGTAAGATTCCGAAACCCTATTTAATGTAAGCATCGATTAAAAAATCAACCGCTTTTCGATAATTGTGAAGTATATGTAACCGGGTGTTCTTATAAGGAAACAAACCCGCTCAGACCTGGAGTCGAACCCGGGTCGCCAAGTTCGCAGTCATGCACTCAACCACGTCGGCATAAAAGCGCGCTTGTACAGCTAGGCCGTGCAAGTGGTGATATACCTACATACTGTGACATACTCCCCAGCAAGTTGAAATTAGTCCCGAATTTCTATGGGTATGAGAACGAATGGGAATCGAACTCGTAGCTCATACAGTCACAGTCCCTCGTTGGGTGCCAAACGTAACCGGGTGTTGGAAAAATATAGCACCAAATTTGGTCCCAAGGAAAATTGGGAACGTGTTTTACGACTCTCTGAAAGCAGTTTGGCGAACGAAATGCCTCCAAAATATTGATAGAATGGCATTTCTTCAAAACGTTGGTACACGTGCCATAGGCATGAGTAAACTGTTAAGAATAAGAGTGAGCTTACCGCAGATCACAGGAAGTGAAAAATATGATTCAGACCAATATGTTTTGAAATGCTAAAAGTAACGGAAACAAAAACAAAACGACCTTTGTGGGCAACCGAACCACGTCTAAGTAGATTCTATGTGCCTTAACCCTTTTCCTCATATAACACGCATCTGCAAACAGAGTAGACCCCGGCCAGACGGCTCGACACTACCAGTATTTGATAAATACATTACAATAATTATAAAAGAGAAATTCTGAAATCATTGAAGAGACATTAATTTTGGGTTATAATCTATAGAAATTGGACGAGGGACAAATTGTATAGAAAATGCGCCGATTGCCCAGACATACTCATATACACACTTAACTACTAGGAGAATTAAGTCTTTCGGAAAAAAAGTGTGTGGCCCTTAAAAGGACCGTTGTTGTGTCGGTAAGACCCGAAGTTTAACCTCCGAACCCGTAGTGTCCTGCCTTGTCTCTTCAGGGCGTAGACGACGTCCATGGTTGTGAGTAATCCTCTTGGCATGTTCGGTGTAGGTTAAGGCATCACAGATCACGTGTTCAAGGTAAACTTTCAAGACACTTCTCGTCTCCTCGTATATCAGACCAAAAATACGCTTCACACCACCACCACGAGCCAGACGGCGGATAGCTGGCTTGGTGATACCCTGGATGTTATCACGCAGAACTTTTCGGTGACCCTTAGCGCCTCCTTTTCCTAGACTTTTTCCTCATTTGCTCTCATTAGAATCTACTTATATGTTTCTGGATATAGATTTCAAATTCGAATGTTGCAATACCGACAGCGCAAATATTTTTCATCGTACTTGAAACACCAAATCCGGCCTTCACCTTGACCTGACCTGACTCATGGTTTAGTTAGGTCAGTGTGGGGTCGGAGTCGAAAGAGAAATATGCGACGCGCGCGGCCGGGATAGAAATCCATAAATGTTCTGGTAAGTTTTCGCTTTTAATAGAGTTTGGATGTGGATCCGAACGATTTTTGAAAGGCAATATCGTAACAAGAATGATGTTTCTTAGCACGACGGTAGATTTCAAGCGGTTGCGTGGGAAAATATACGACCTTCATGGCAATAAAAATGGCAAATATACACATAGATCTTGGCGAGGAACAGGTCCAAATACGCATTGTTACGAACTTGGTTCAACGAAAACACAAACAAAAAAGGAAAGACAAAAAATCTGATCGAGGCTTGAAAGTTCTAGGTTTGTGAGAAGTAAAATATCTTGCAAATGCACTGTATTCGACTTAAACTATGGGACATAACTAGGAATCGGTGGGCTACACGAACTCTGAGATACAATCTTACTGAAATATTTGCGTGGCCCTAAAAGGACCGTTTTGTTAGACTCAGTCCCAAGTCTTAGGCACGCTGTCCGTAGATACGACGTTCAAGATGGATGTCCTTTGGCATGATGGCGGCACGTTTGGCGTGGATGGCGCACAAGTTGGTATCCTCAAAGAGACCAACCAGATAGGTCTTGCTAGCCTCCAGCAGAGCCAGGACGTGGAGCTCTGGAATCAGAAGTCAGTCTTAAGTCCTGGGCAATCTCGCGGACCAGACGCTGGAAGGGTAGTTTCCTGATGAGCGACGGTTCCTGGTCTGTATATGTGAGGTTTCGTCACACCTCCGGTTGCTGGAGCGCTCTTGCGAGCGGCATTAGTGGCCAGCTGTTTCCTTGGAGCCTTTCCTTCGGCGGACTTTCTAACTGTCTGCCTTGTTCTCTCCATGTCGGTTGTAAGATACAATGATTACGGAGTGAGCAGAGTGCGTCTATTTCATGCTATCGGGCCTGGTCTACGTTGACTGGCCAACGACAAAACCGTCGAGCTTAAACCCCGAAAACGGATTGAAAACTGACCAATCAGAATACAGAAAAGTGTGGGCTATTGAAACTCTAACATGGGCGTTTTTCACAGTTTTAGGACAGAATGTAGTAAAAATAAAGAAAACGGCGAACGATGGAAAACATTTACTGCGTAAAATGTGAGTACATACTAATGTGTTCCGAAGTTATGCCGTCTGCGAGGCAACCGGAACCAATATTTATAAGCGGTTGAAAGAGAGATACAGACTGACTAGTTCTAATGGTATTCTGCTTACTTTTCCATAGTACTGGCATGGGCTATGTAAGTAAGGGGTGCAGACATGATATTTAGCGTCATGACAAAGTATTTATTTGTTTTTTTGCTTGCTTGCTTGTTTGTTTGTTTGTTTGTGGGTGGGTGGGTACTGGTACGTGTATTATAGGACTTTATTTTTTTTAACTCGATGGAAAAGTGACCTCTCGAAAGTTTTTGAATGATCCTTTGTTTAAACCCGGGTGGCCGGGTAACTTCTCTTCCTTACTTCTCTCTTCCTTACTTCTTTGCTGCTTTGGCTTTCTTCGGCTTGGCGGTCTTAGCTTTTTTGATGATTTGGTGGCAGCCTTGACCTCTTGACCTTTGGAGCAGCAGCCTTTTTCACTTTCCCGAGCTTTAAGGAACCGGAAGCACCGACTCCCTTTGCTTGCTTCAAAACTCTTCACTCCACTCTTCAGTGCCAATTTCAAATTGGTATTGACGCTGGGGTTCTGTCCCACTTTGTATTTGCCGACAATGAATTTCATAATAGCAGCCTTGGAAGAACCTCCGCGGTTCTTCAGCTCCTTGATCATTCCCTATCGACTGTGTTACGATGAGGAGTGCGCCTGCGAGAAGACACGTTAAGGTATCGGTTCGATACTGTTATTTGTTTGCAAATATGCGAGAGAGGAGATTCATGTAACGTTCAGTAAGCTGTTTATTTTCCTAAGTTTTGGTTCCTTTATTCAATACTTAGGCAGTGTCGTATATCGTTTCGAATTATACATCATACGTACGCAGCAAATCGAGTTAAAAGCAATTAGTGCGCGAAAAGGGTTTTTTAAAAGTAATAACTTGTTCAAAACATGAAGATTTTGCTCTGTTTTACATTTCGTTTCACTAAAGGTGAAAAATCTTTAAACGGTATGTACCGGTAATGCCTTATTTAGCATATAACACCCGCATGTACACTTAATTTGCAGGTTTTAAATTGCTTTTGACGAGTATATCCATACTATCACATCCGTGTGTACATGTTACGGTTTCTTCCCAATCAAATGACGCATTTTACGATCTCTTATCTACAGCCTTACAGACTCTGCCAGAATGCCTTACGGCATTGCATTTTTGACTTTATTCTAACATAAGCGACGTGTTTGGTATGCAGTAAAACCCTTCTAAACTACACGTTAAATGTAGCATAACTATCGGTCTTGGAGACAGGTGGCAGCTTAATGCAGGGAGAAAGTCATGCAGAAAGCTCCTCTAGGAGCTTTCTGCATGACTTTCACCCTGCATTAAACAATCACCTGCCTAAAAGTATCTTAATTCTTCTCTACTAAACTTCCGGTTTATAGGGGTTTTACTGTACATCTACAGATAATACTCGAGAGATAGATTCTAAAATTATGTCAATACTCAGAGACAATGGTGTCTACCGTGCTACCCCCCCCCCGACTATAGGGGGGGGGGGGGGTTGCACGGTAGACCCCACTGGCTCCCTGAGTACATATCTTTGGATCGATGCAAGACGTCGATTACATGGTAATTACATTTACTAACTGATGTTTTACTGCCGGTGTTTTTCTAAAACAAATTATAGGGGACATAACTATGAAATACAATCGAACCAAATCACCTCAACTACACTCATGCTGTGACATTTTATTTAAATCTGCCCAGCCGTTTTTGAGAAGAAGCGCAGACAAACTTTGCGACAGGCAGACAGGGAAGACAATTATACCATAAGCAAATAGAGCAGACCCTGATCAGACGTCTTCTACAGAAGTCTACAGATCTGGGTCTGGCGTTTATATACTTTATATTAGGGGAAAGATTAGCTGACGAAAATATCAATTTTGCAATGGAGAATTGGCCAGTCGTGCTTATTGTTAAGAAAATTATATTTTATTACAGAACCATGTTGTAACTGTTCATAACCTTTTACCGGATGAATGTTCATGTATGACTTATTTTAGTTATTGTATTAAAAGTACAAATATTTGCTATTGCAAACAAATAAGAATGTATAACATTTCAGCAAACAAAACAGACTCTGATACATCCACGGCGATCCTCTGATCTGGATCCACTATGTATACAGAAACAACAAATGTGTCACTATCAGAAAAGGGGCTAACATCTTCAACGCTGATGTTTTGGAATGTAATAACCAATCCTTATTTAACCGTTTCCGTCATATAAACATCTTTTCACGCATTAGCAAACAGAGAAGACTCACCTCAGGGTCTGCTCTGTTTGCTATTGGAATTTGATAAATATATTTCTTTAGTTTCTAAAATGGCTACAAGGTTACGCCATCTATATTTCAATATAACTATTTTGTCCATGAATATTCAGTAGGTATTGAAAATTAGACTGAATATATAATAGGGAACGGGTTAATATACTGACACGAAAAAGAAACTGTGCACATTTATATTCGAGATAACGTTTCTGCTATAAAGTTTATAATTACAATTTTATCATCATAAATGCAGAAAATAACCCTCCACATTTTGAACTCATTTATGGACATTTTATGTACATAGACAGCCTTCAAATTGACCGCAGACGATTATGCAACTTTTCGCTCGTGCTACCCGTGCAACCTATGTACAGGTACAGATTAACCCTGACCGATATCTCTACTCGTTGTGCAATCATAAATCACAGTTCACTTTTGAATTTCACTAGCTCGTAAGCAAGATGCCACGGCTTTTAGAAAACGAACGAATTCAAGCTCTTATGCAACTAGCAGCTGGCGTCAACGTTTCTGGGGTCGCTAGGCAGTTCAACTGTCATCGGAATACCATTTGAAGTCTCCGACAACGTTACCAGCAGAATGACAGCGTTAGAGATAATCGTCGATCCGGTAGGCCGAGGGTGACGACGGCACGTCAGGATTGACATTTGACGTTGACGCACATACACCAATGATTCAAAACGGCTACAAGCACAGCCAGACAGCTTGGCATATCAAGGGATACGGTTTTAAACCGATTGCGGGCCAACGTTAACACAGTGAGGGCAAGGATGCCTTATGTTGACAGTTCATAAATAACAGACATCGTGCTCTTAGACTGGTCTGGGCCCGCCGTCATCTCCGTTGGAACCGTGCAATGTGGTCCAGGGTGCTCTTTAGTGATGAGTCAAAATTCAACCTAAGCGATGCTGACGGTAGAGTCCTGGTTTTCAGACGTAAAGGTAAACGGTTTGCACAGAACTGTTTACTTGAGCGAGATCGCTTTGGAGGGGGTAGTGTAATGGTATGGGGAGGTATAATGGGAGGAAGAAAAACAAACCTTGTTTTTGTAAATGGTAACTTAGATGCCCAAGGTTATGCATGACAACGCAAGGCCACACACTGCTAGACTCACCATGAACTACCTGGCTGCAAACAACGTTAACGTCTTACCTTGGCCGGCTTGCTCTGTCTTGTCTGCAGCCTTAGTGCATGAATGGAACGCCATTCCTGACTTCGTCATTAGACGTTACGTCAGATCCATGCGGTCAAGAATATTAGCATTGATCCGTAGACGAGGAGGCCATAACAGATACTGAATAATTGTCGCGAATCGTTACAAATATTCAAAATCAAAAGGCAGATACGGTAAATTACAAATCTGCAACTTTCACTTTTTACCCTTGCATTGTTCAGACGTTAAATACTTTTCGGACAACTATCACATTTAAAGTAAAAGTAAACCATCGCAAAGCCAATACATTTTCGCACATTGTGGTACGAAATATGCATATATTCAGATACTAGAAATATAAAATAATGCCATTTAACCAACTGCGCGGTTTCTTTTTCGTGTCAGTATAGAATCTATTCAGTTTGAAAGGTTTGCTAGGAGATTTTAAATGACAAACAATGCAGATCCTAGTCAGAGAGCTCCCAGAGGAACCTTCTCATCTGCTTCTGCACAGCTAGGGGATTTTGAAGAACAAACAATACAGACCCTGTTCAGAGAGCCCCTAGAGGAGCCTTCTCATCTAGGTCTGCAGTGCTAGGGGATTCCGAATGATAAACAATACAAACCTTGGTCAAGAACTCCTAATGGAACCTTCTCATCTGGGTCTGCATTGCTAGTGGATTTTGAATGGCAAACATTGCAGATCCTGATCAGAGGGCGCCTCCAGGACCACTCTGATTTGTCTATACAATGTATACCAGTAAGCATATGTATGCACAAAATACGGATAAGAAATTAGAAAATTCCGAGCCCGGGTCACCTCTTACCATAGATTTTCGCAGTTTAAAGACTACCCGACGTTCGAAGTGGTCCTGAATCGGCTTCGGAGACGTAGAAGGAGAACATATTTTATCATTTTTTGTTATATTGGAAGTCCTATGGTGGACTGAGTAGAATTAATGCCAGACGCAAGCAAACCGCACAAACACAATCACAAGGTGCCGGGAGCCTTCCGTCAGTACATGACCGGACACATCTTGTTCATTTTAAGCATTTCTATGCGCAATGAACTGTTCAAAATCAAGTTTATGCCCAAAGATGATGGTGGATGATAAAGATGATGATGATGGAGATCATGATAAAAACTTCAATTTACGGCGAATGCTGATTTGAACTTGATTATGACTAGGCTCACTGTTTTTTTTCTCGTCAAAGTCTAACTTTACCAGCTGTCTTTGTTAACTATGCATGGATTTGTGATAGCCTAGCAAACATATATGATCAGGGTCCTAGAGAGAGAGAGAGAGAGAGAGAGAGAGACAGACAGACAGAGACAGAGAGAGACATACAGAGAGAGACAGACATACATATAGACAGACAGGCAGACAGACATACAGACAGACAGAGACAGAGACGGAGAGAGAGACACACAGACATAGACAGACACACAGACAGACATACAGACAGACATACACACACAGACAGACACAAAGACGGACACATACAGAGAGAGACAGAGAGAGAGAGACAAAAGAGAGAGACAGAGAGAGATAGATAAACACAGAAAGACAGAGAGAGAAAGAGAGATACAGAGAGAGACAGAGAGAGATAGAGAGAGGGAGAGAGAGATCCAGACATACAGACAGAGAGACGAGACAGACAGTAGTCAGACAGACAGACATACAGACATACAGGCAGACAGGCAGACAGACAAACAGTAATGCATTGCGGGATAATAGTTAAAATGCACACATAAATGATAACGTTTCTAAATTGAGAAGCAAGAGTATTTTTATTATTGGCAATTAAATGGTTTATACACAGGTTCAGACATTTTCAATTACATGTACTGAAAATGGGTATCATTTGGAAAGAAATATTATTAAATGACAGTAGTAAGGAAGAACCACTACAACCATAAAATCTGCAATGGAGAGATAGACTGACACGTTTGAATGCATGGAATAATGTATCTTGCCACAGCAATGAGTTGAATTTAACACATTTATCCCTATATTATTTAAGTAAAGTTCGTCGAGATCTTACTTTGGAACATGTCCATGTTTTATGTGGAGGCAGCACAGGCAAACACCATACATCCTTAATAACCCGTTGGTTTCAGTAGACAGTGGAAACCCTGATCAAAGGGTTCCTACAGGATCCCTCTGATCTGGGTCTATACTGTCTGAATGAGTCTTTTTTAATGGACACTGGGCTCAAATGAGTTAAACTCTGTTGTACTCTATTAAGCAAACAGTCTAGAGCCTGACCAGGCAGTTCCAGCAAATCTATCTAACAATACTCAAATTTGTTTGCATAACACAACGAAACCTGTGTTAAACGACCATAAAAAACAAACCCTTTTAAGGCAGCTGATAGCTGAATACAAGTCGAAAGTACTACAGAAAGCTCCTGTTGGAGCTTCCTGACTTATTTGTATTTAGCTACCATCTGTCTAGTGTGTGTTTCCTTACATATGGTCTCCTAATATAGATTCGAATGTTAAATATTTTATAATATGGTTTTAAACTGCTGGGTTAAGCATTTGGTTAGCTCATTTACCACTTATGGTATACATTCCGACAGGGTCATGTTTAATTTTGAAGCAATATCAAATACTAATCTACAAGTGAAAAGGTCTGTGTTTTTTTATTTTTGAAGTGTGTCAAACAGAGTAACTGTTGAACTGGTCCTTCAAGGGGCTGTCTAGTGTTTCAACACAAATCGTGTGTTTTAGAGCTGAATGGATCATGATAAGGTGTGTGTGCCTGTGCGCTCGTGCGTGTGTGCGGAGCGGGGGGGGGGGGGTAGAGATGGATCCGCGCATGCCTGTGCAATGTTTCATTTAAAACACGGACGGTCGATCGTTTTTAAAATAGTATTAAAGAGAAAGAAAATACAGTCTAAATGATAGCTATATACCCGCCGCAGCACACTGCTGACTTCAAGTGTGCCATTGGTCTTGAGTTGGTATAACTAACTCATGTTCTGTACATTGCATTAATGAGGTGAACATTTGACGAAAGTTAAATGAAAATCCTTAGAAGGGTTTAGGAAATGAGCAGTCACGAAATCGTATGTTCAAACTGCTGACCTTCAAGTGTGACACTGACCTTAACCCTGCAATGTCGACTCATGGGTTTTGCATATTGCCTTACTGGGGTAATAATTTGATCCAAGTTGAATAAAGAACTTCATAGGGTTAGGAGATATATGGGAATGATACGAACAGGTGACAGATTGTTTTGGTCAATAATTAATGTTGAAAATGTACCTAGTTTTGAGAGGAATGTGTTCAGATCGGGAGGTAGTAAAGAGGGCATAGATCCTTCGCTGGATCCATGCATATACTTGCTGTGTAGTTCAACAAAGATTTAACTAAACGTGAAAAAAAAACGGAAACTGATCAGACTATCACAGGGTGACACATTTTCAACGACTGTCTTGATCAAAATCTGGTGTTTAAATTGTGTCCGGTCGATTCTCAACGTTGAAAATTGACCTGCTGGATCAGTTTTTAACAGTCAAAATTTTATGTTACATCTGCTAAGTACAACCTAATTGGTATTTGCAAACATTTGGTAAATTGGCATCTCATTAGAATGCAAGCAGTTTTACTCCTGGTCAATAGTTTCTCAAAAGCCTAATCTAACTGCAAGTAAGTGATTACTTTAACAGGCCAGAGTTTCAACAGGCATCCTTTTATAGCAGGCTAAGAGTTAATAAGATAAGATGAGCTATACTAAAAGTAGATCCAGATCATACACACTATAAAATAAAGCGTTCTGATCAGGTTCTACAATGTTTGCTCAGTAACAGTGAATGAATATTCATTCGGTAAGGTTGTATTACCTCAAAGATCATATACCACAAAATCTTCCCAATGTCTAATTCCAAAACAAGTAGACCGAGAGCATGCATATTTTAGAACAAAGCTAGCTGATTATTATGTGATTGATAAAGGGAGCATGTTAAAAAACATTTATATGTTTATAATCGAAGGGCAGTTGTCCGGGTTGCTATTTTTTGGCAAAGGTCAATTGTCTGATGGGCAATTGCCCTAAGGGTTAACTGTCCGTATCCTGTAGAAGATGTCTTGCTGTTTGATCAGTTGAAAAGAAACAACACAATCAATGCAGAACTAAGTTAGAGCATTTTGATGTGGCGCACATGGTTTTCATAAGACAAGTGCACTAATTTTACAAGACATTTTGAATATTCCAATGTCAACAATGTCATTGGCAACTGATGATATCAGATAGCTGACTACGGATCACGGGCGATCCTTTGTATCCAGATATTGGTAATGATCTACCTGCCCAAGGGTACCAGGGTGCATGTTTCCGCTCAATCAATTGTATATGAACACTGGACACCAATGCCAGATACTAAGAAGCAACTTGTTCTAAACAATAATTTAATACCAAAGATATCGGTTTTTTATTCCTGCATGGATATGTACATATTCCTGGAAACAGATTATTACATAATTATGTTTATCAAAGTCAACACTAGAGGTTTGTTCTTTCACAACCCCCCCCCCCCCCCCCCCCAGATGTCCCCCTTCATCCTCTTTCCAATAACAAAAAAGTACCTAGTTATAGTTTACTTTCAGTCCGAAGGACCGCTCAATCGATTGTATATTTATTTCCCTGGTTATTGAGCCAATCGCCTACAATATTAAGCACTGGTAACATATGGCGCAATCATGCAGCCGCAGTACCGGTTAATGACCCTCACATGTACGCATTTTAACCTCTGGGTTAAGAGGAGGTTCAGGTGAGAGACACTGAAAACATCTCTGATATTTTCGAATAGCACCGGAATTTGAACCCCGGACCTGGACTGGTAGTCAAGCGCATTACCACTAGGCCATCACAAATCACCAATACACACGCATAATGTCTGTAATGTCTGTAACTTCAAAAATATCAGGGGTAGACAATTTAAAAAAGCCAGGTGTACAAAAACCCATGCTGGTCAACATTCATGTGAACATTGGTGACGCTAGCTTCAGTGGTTTCAGAGATACGCGCAACACAAAGTTTGTCTAATTTTATGTCATCAGGGGCAATAACTCCAAAGTTATCGTAGGGAGACAATTAAAAAACCCAAGGTGCACAACAACTCATGCTGGTCAACATTCCTGTGAGGTTTGGTGACTCTAGCTCTAGCAGTATCAGAGATACGCGCGATGCAATGTAAAGTTTGTCTACTTTTAAGTCATCAGGGGCAATAACTCCCAAGTTATCAGGAGAGGAGAGGGGGGGGGGGGGTAAAAAACATCAGGTGCATAACAACTTATGCTGGTCAACATTCCTGTGAAGTTTGGTGACTCGAGCCTTGTCGAAATACACGCGACACAAAGTCTCTCTAATTTTAAGTTATCATATCAGGGGCAATAACTTGAACAATTATCAGGGGGAAACAATTTAAAAAACTAGGTCCACAACAACTCATGCAATTAATGCTGGTCAACATTCCTTTGGGGTTTGGTGACTCTAACCCTAGCGGTCTCAGAGATACGCGCGAGACAAAATTTCTCTAATTTTAAGTTATCTTGTCAGGGGCCATAACTCATCAATTATCACGGGGAGACAATTCAAGAACCCCTGGTGCAACTACAACTCATGCTGATAAACATTCCTGTGAAGTTTGGTGACTATAGCCCTACTGGTTGCATTGATACACGCGACACAAGTTTGTGACGGATTGACGGACTGACAAACGGACGGACGGACGGACAGACAACTCTGGCATAAACAATATGTCTCCCTATAAATGGGGGAGACATACTTATGTTGAAGAAAAGGCGGGTCTACATAATGTATGTTCCGTCCTTTAAATATATACGTCGGGGTTCGTAAGCCTTATAATTCTATACATCGGTCTATCTAATCCTTAGGTCATCCTTTAAATATATAGGCCAGTCCACGTAAACCGGACGTCGTCCTTTAAATATATACGCACGTGTCCACCTAATCCTTATTTCGTACTTGAAAAATATTAAGGAGACCAATTTTTTTGTATATTTCACATCTTACACTTTTAAATGAATTTGATATCAGACTAGCAGTAATAGGCACTATACGTGTAAGAAAATGCAAAAATTATTTTTATGAGATGAAAAATGTGGAATATACAAATTGTCTCCCTAATCCCTAACATAAAGGATGGTCCCCCTAATGCGGAAAATAGTTTTATATATATATATATATATATATATATATATATATATAAACATAATGATATAGTCCTTGCGTGGATACAGAATATATTAAAAAATAAATTAGAAATCCAGTTTTTTACGTTTATTTGCGTTAGCGCTTTCAATGCTATTGCATATCATCAGACATTTTAAACGTATATAAAATAATAACAAGTATGACGTAACGTTATAAAACAACGGGAAACGTGTGAAGACGACGTTGCACGGCAATACATAATTATTCATTACGTGACGTCATTAAAATACGGCAAACGTCCGAATACGACGTTGCGAAATATTTGTATATTACACAGCGGGTATTATAACCATGTCCAAAATTAAGACGTGTTATTTAATTGCGGTTGCAGAATATTTATCAAACATAACTCTTTTTCGTCTCTGAAATGGGCGCTATCATTCAGTATTTTATAGAGCGGAAATATATTAAATTTACCCGCAGAACACTGGTGTAAATGCTTGTTCACTTTCAGAAAGCGCAGTGCTTCCGTATTCGTTTGTTGTCTATGTAAGTTCATTCTTAAATTCAGCTCATTGCTTGTTTGCCCGATATAAAATTCTTTACAATTTGGACATATTATACTATAAATGACATTTTTGGTCACACAGCTCATGTTTTGCTTTACCGTGAATTGTTTTCCATTTGAAAACTGAATAGTATGTCCTTCTATTAAAGATGGGCACGTCTTACATCTTCTTCTGTTACACTTGCTAACTGAAGGAGTGTCCTCTTTCATGTCAAATTTAGAAGAAGAAAGAATTTGCTTTAAGTTTTTTGGCTGTCTTTTGCTATTAATTATTCTTTTCTTCTGTAGCACACTTTTCATTCTATCACTCTTCTGCATGGTTGCTTCACATGAGCGTATAACTGGAGACATATTTATATTTCTAGGGTTGTATGTACACACAAATGGTATCACGCTATATGTAGAGGTATGAGCATCTGTGCGGTCAGTTGTACGAATAGGTCCTTTGGATTTTGCCTGTTCTATTCCATGCTGTATAAGTACATCTGGGTAATGTTGTTTGTGTAGCTGTGATTTTAATTCTGAGAGTCGCTTTTCTTGTAAATATTTGTCTTTCACGATAGTTATTATTCTAGATGCTAAATTAAACGGTATGTTGACTTTAGTATGTTTAGGATGGCAAGAACGGAAATCGAGGTAATTGTGCGTATCAGTAGGTTTGCAGTACAGGTCTGTAGTAATGTTATTTCCCGATTTTATGACTAATATGTCTAGAAAAGGCATAGCGGTATCATCTTCATTACAAGTAAACTGTATGCTGGGATGTAGTTTGTTTAATTCATTCAGGAAATCTGTAGTGTTGATATTCTTCTGCAATATTAAGAAACAGTCATCCAAAAATCTCTTCCAATTGAGTCTTAAATAATTTGAAAATTCACTGCCGTATTTTGACTGCATCCTCTCGTAAAGAGTCTCCTCCAAATATCCAAGTACTAAAGTTGCATAAGTTGGTGCGACGATGGTACCCATAGCTGTACCTTTTTTCTGAATATAGTATTTTCCATCAAAGTAGAATACATTTTTGTTCAATATAAGTTTAAGTGATTCAATTATGAAGCTATGCGGAAATCGTTTATAAATCTTTTCGGGAACCTTTTCCATCCAGAACTGTACCGCCTTAAGTCCGAGGTCGTGTGGAATATTTGTATATAAACTAATTACATCGAATGTCACAAGTTTAGATTCCTGATCCTCAATATACTCAGGTAAATAGTTAAGAAAATCTAAATCATCTCTAATGAAACTAGGTACACATTTACATAAGGGTTTGAGAATGATATCCAAAAGGCGACTAAGTCTTTGTGTAACATTATTAGGTCCTCCAACAATAGGCCTGAAAGGTAAGTCCTCGGGATCGCAGACTTTTAAATATTGAGAATGCTGTTCCTTCAAAGCATCAGTGATTATTTTACTTTTATGCACCTTGGGTAAACCATAGAAATAACTAGTATTATGCTCAAAATTAGTTAAATAGTCAGCTTCTTCTTTCATAAGATCCTTACCATGCTTTTTTATTATATCGTGTAAATCACGTTTAGTTCTAACATCTGCTCCCTCGTCTATTTCTTCATAGTAGATAGTATCATTTAACATGGATAAAATCTTCTCTCTGTAAAATGCATCGTTCATACAAACAACAGCACCTCCCTTATCCGCTTCTTTTATTATCAAATTCTTATTATCTTTGAGAGTTTTAAGTGCTTCGCGGTCATTCCGTGAAAGATTATTTCTGACTTCGGAATTATTTTCTAATGGGTATTCTTTAAGTAGCTGTATGGTGTATTCCAATGATTTATCGCTACTCTTTGGAGGATTCCATCCTGACTTATTTTTAACTAAAGGTAATTCTTTGTTATTATCTTCATTATTATCATGAAAACGTTCACTCAGTCTCAATTTTCTACAAAATTCTTTAATGTCTGTATACAGTTCAATTTGGTTTTCTTTAGGGATAGGGGCAAATTTAAGTCCCTTACTTAATAAACTTATCTCTGTTTCTGACAAGTCAATACTTGATAAATTTATTACCTTAGGTGTTACCTCATTGTTAGTGGGTGTTATTGTACCTCTTTGCGAAACGTTATCTCGCTGTCTAATACTGTGATTGGTTCGTCTGTTTCTTGTTCTGATGTTTTTCCTCCACCATCTTTGTCGAATGGAGATAGTTCTAAAAAAGACTGCCTTACATTTTTTCCTATGTAGGTCGTTCCATTTTGTCTGACAGGTCTACTTGAAGCCCATAGATTTCCACCATAATGATTCGTCCTAAAGTTGTTAGCATCTGAGTAACGAACGTTGTTTCGGTTTTGTGTGATGGTTCTATTAGTTCCCTGTGTGGTTCTACGTCTTGTGTTATTATTCGTGAAATGTGTGCTGCCTCTGTTATTGCCCACTGAATTTCTATTTCTAGCACTAATGTTCACGCAATTTTCGGCCATGTTTACATTTCCTTGCTGTCGACGTACATGATCCGTTCTAGGTGTGTATTCACGGATGTACCTATCTCTTGAAGTAGTTACATTGCCTTTCCTCCAGGATTTCTGGTTAAGGTTTGAGCTGCTCGTTTCCTCTACAAATATATCTGCTCCGAATTTGCTCTCGTAGTCCTTCAGCCAATTTAGTTTCTTCTCCCAGATGTTAGCTGATTTTTCTTCTTCTTTATGGCATTCGTTTGACCAAATTGTTTTTAGATTTCTACATATTTCTCCCTCACTTTTTCTTTCAAAAATAGGGTCATTTCATTGTCTATCTGTTTGAAGGCGTTTTCATATCTTTGAGATTTGTTCTGCATGATTTTGATGTCAGATTCAAACAGTCGTATCGACGACTCCCTTCTGATATTTTTATCTTCTTGTGGCTCACCTGGAATGATTTTAGGTCTGTATTTTCTAGGGATAATCATATGTTCCTGTTTTATCCATTTCTCGTGTATATTTGCTGTGTTTTTCGATTTCAGGTAGTTCCAGTAAGCCTGTTTTCTCTCGTTGAGTGACCTCTTCCATACATAATTCATGGACTTTTTGATTCTGTATGATGAAGTTTTAACACTTGATTCGTCAGGTGTAAATATGTCACTTACAATTCCTTGTTGTTCGGCAGTTGGCCCATTGGCATTTACATATGCCATTTCATTTTCTTCACTGCAAATAACATGTGACAGTTTCAGAAGGTGGTTCTCAACCCCGTGAAGTACATTTGTCATTTGCGTATTTCCATTTTTAGTGATGTCCACTAGTTCTTTTAGTGTTAAATTTAAGACTTCTAACTTACTTGATATATCCTTCAGAATATCTCCGTCCATTTCGTATATGGATTGACAAAGTCTCTCACTATATAAATGGTCCGTGTTTCCCGTTATTGCACTGAATTTCCATCCATACACAAGTAGAATTTATACAAACATAATGATATAGTCCTTGCGTGGATACAGAATATATTAAAAAATAAATTAGAAATCCAGTTTTTTACGTTTATTTGCGTTAGCGCTTTCAATGCTATTGCATATCATCAGACATTTTAAACGTATATAAAATAATAACAAATATATTCTGAAAATGGGTGATCCCTCGAAAGCAAAAGTAGAAATGCAAAAAGAGAAAATTGCAGACCCGGTTTTATTGAGTCTGTTCATGAGTCTTTCGTCTCTGAAATGGGCGCTATCATTCAGTATTTTATAGAGCGGAAATATATTAAATTTACCCGCAGAACACTGGTGTAAATGCTTGTTCACTTTCAGAAAGCGCAGTGCTTCCGTATTCGTTTGTTGTCTATGTAAGTTCATTCTTAAATTCAGCTCATTGCTTGTTTGCCCGATATAAAATTCTTTACAATTTGGACATATTATACTATAAATGACATTTTTGGTCACACAGCTCATGTTTTGCTTTACCGTGAATTGTTTTCCAATAAAATGATAGCGCCCATTTCAGAGACGAAAAAGAGTTATGTTTGATAAATATTCTGCAACCGCAATTAAATAACACGTCTTAATTTTGGACATGGTTATAATACCCGCTGTGTAATATACAAATATTTCGCAACGTCGTATTCGGACGTTTGCCGTATTTTAATGACGTCACGTAATGAATAATTATTTATTGCCGTGCAACGTCGTCTTCACACGTTTCCCGTTGTTTTATAACGTTACGTCATACTTGTTATTATTTTATATACGTTTAAAATGTCTGATGATATGCAATAGCATTGAAAGCGCTAACGCAAATAAACGTAAAAAACTGGATTTCTAATTTATTTTTATATATATATATATATATATATATATATATATATATATATATATATATATATATATGTAAAAAGAAAGTCCAGAACAAGAAAATTATATTGAAAAGATAAAGTGACACCACTTATATATATATATACCCGATTGGCCTCGGCCCAAACACGTTTCAACACGCATTGGATCTACGGGTGTATGTTTATACCTCCTCCTCTAGACATTTGGATACTCGTTGAGTGGCTCCTCTAGACCTCCCTATAATCGTTTTTGATGGTTTCAAATTCTTGAATTTGAAACTATCTTAGTCATAGGTCGATTTTATGCCTTTCATGCCTTTTACTCATTTGTAAATAAACTAATCCGCTGTATCAAAGAGCACTCATTATTCATGACTATCAGTTCCATGAACGTTTAGTTGAACATGAATCTGGAGAGATATATAAATGAGACAGTAAGGGGAGATTGAAATTATGACAAGTGCAGTGGTACAAAGAACTGAAATCTTTTTCGAGCGTATAAATATACTGTTTACAACTAATATTCTGAAATTGGGTGATCCTTCGAAAGCAAAAGTAGAAATGCAAAAAGAGAAAATTGCAGATTCGGTTTTATTGAGTCTGTTACCTGAGTAGTAATTAAAAGTGCATTCATGAATAAGTTGTACATGTATTACTACTCCAGTTTTCATTTCGTAGGAGAATATACATGTGTGCGTGACATTTCATCCCCTGTATGTATATGTTGCTTTAAGTATCTACTTGTAATTTAATTCGTGAAATCATGGATATCCGTATTACCTCTCCTTTCGATTCGTTTGAGATTATACTCGGGGGTCGGTTGTCATTTGGTTAATGATGCCTACATGTGCATTGTATCTCTGTTTTTCTTAACCTTTATTCCGCCGTAAATTTCGTTTATTTTGAAGTTGTTATCTGCAAATGGTAAACTTCGAATTTTTGCTTTTTAAAATTGGAAAAATACCTAAAGACGAGTGTCAGACAGTTTTGAAATAGATCAGATGCCTCGTTACGTGACGGTCTGATCCGATTCTAAAATGTTTGCAAATACTAGTGAAGTCGCGTTCGGCGGGAAAAGAGTTAAATGATACATGAATAGATTATATTGATTCGATGGTCTCGTAAATTGAAAAGGTATGGTCATTGTAAGTATTGATTGTATACCATTTTGTACATATGTCATGATGTGATACTGAACAGTAATATTCTGTTTAAATGCAATGTTCATATTAGATATACACATTTACATCGTTATCTGCATAAATGTTACTGATCCCCATTTATGGAGGAAATGCATAAACTAACTTACTTGCGTTTTGCTGATGACAATGTATTTAAAAGGTTACCCATGAAACTCAGTTTCTAACTCTGCATGTACAAATATGGCTATCATTTGTAAACCAGTTTTCTTTTTTCATAATAAATTCTGAAGGGTGGTGATCCCCCGAAAGCAAAAATTGCAACACAAAAAGAGAAAATTGCAGACTCGGTTTTATTGAGTCTGTTCATGAGTAGTAATTGAAAGTGCAACACTGCTCGCGCCCCCTAGCACCGGCTTAAGCGGTATTCAATTTTTAGAACAAGAAGTACTGAAATTCATGATCTCGAAGGATCAGAAGGTATAACAACACTGAGAATGAAGTATGGGGCGACGTTTTACGGCCGCCACACAAGCACTTAACACCTGCTGTTGTGAAGATTATAAATTCTGAAGGGTGGTGATCACTCGAAAGCAAAAATTGCAACACAAAAAGAGAAAATTGCAGACTCGGTTTTATTGAGTCTGTTCATGAGCAGTAATTGAAAGTGCAACACTGCTCACGCCCCCTAGCACCGGCTTAAGCGGTATTCAATTTTCAGAACAAGAAGTACTGAGATTCATGATCTCGAAGGATCAGAAGGTATACCAACACTGAGAATGAAATTTCTTCTCCAACTCGATGTATTCCCCACAATTTAAGGGAATGTGTCCAACAAGTTTCGTTCCACAAGTCGTCTTACAAATATTGTTTTGTGAGTAGAGTATACGATAAAAGAGACTGTTGGGTTTGCCATTCAATAGTACACTACTGCATTTGTATCTATCTTTGCGGCAAACACCAACTTCCAGTTTTCGAAGATTGCTATTACCATTTCATTTGCACATTTCGTTTTTTTGCGCGCGGAGCTTCTCCTTTGCTGTTTTTACAGCAACATTTGTACTTGTAACCTTCTGAGCTTCCCCTGTAAGCTTTAATATCAACAATTTAGCTTTCTGAAAGTCCAATCACACACTGTCTCAAAGTGTAATACATAATTATTGACCTCGCATTTACTACCATCAAAAGTTCGAGGCTCACTTATGTTAGATGGTATGTTTGCCTGGGATTGTGCCTGATTTAAATACGCGTTGCCACTTAATGTGTTGCATAAGACATGTACACTGGGTATGGTGACACCTGCGCAGCACTATTGCTGCTCCAATGTGTATTGGCTTAGGTTCACGTGTTTAAACCATGGGTTACACGTGCCTATGTCACAACTGGTATGTGCGGTGAACCTGGCGTGGTATAGTTCAGTGTATATGGACTATTGACATACTGTGGTGTAGAAACTACTGTTCTCTGTGGAGTAACTAATTGACCCTGGGGCAGATGTGTATTTACACTTGTGCATGTAGAAGGTACAGGTGAACCTGTGTTTGGGTATTGGAAAGGTGATGATGTAGATCCAGTTCCTAAGTTAGTAGGTATAGAAACCGACTGACTATTTACCACTGAAGGAATTTGACCTGCACAGGTTGTACATGTACTAGATGTGTTAACATTGTTGTCTGGCACATTTACCTTCTCACATACCTCTGATTACTCAGACCATATATTTACCCATAATGAAAAATAACCTAATTTGACGTGGACACAAACTTCACAATTTTATTATTACTTTACTTGAAATAAAATCTTATAAATGTCAAATTCTTGAATTTCCTTCCCGGCCGACGCACCAAATTTGTAGTAGCCCTTATTTGAGAGCTTCGGGTTCAAACTAAAGAAATAGAATTTAAAAACACTTTATCACTTCATAATTTTATTTGGAATTTGATTTACAGGGATAAACTGATGCTGTGTCCAGAAAAAGAATACAGTAAGAAACTATTCTACTTTTAATGAGGTTATGAACAAAAACTTCCCAGAGAGGGATGGCTGCGGAGAGCTGAGGTTATATACCCAGAGAGGACTGAAGCAGAACTCCCTGATATACTAAAATGGCTGCCTTATGTAGGTACTTAAACAAAAGAGCTAATAATAAAAGTATGCAACATAAGGCAGACAGAGCTAGTTTATGTATACTCTCTAAATATACAGTAAACTGTCTATAACCGGATTTAGACACAGTATAGCCTGCCTACTGCACCACAGGGGTCTGGACCGCTTCATTGGGGTCTATATGTACTATATAATAACAAGGGTTCCAACTAGCAGAACGGATATCCGTGTACCGCAAGTACAAATATGACTGTAACTCTTACACTTTAAATGATAATTTCGTAATTATTTCGGCTATTGAAAGCCAATATATTTTTCTATCAAATCAATATAATCTTAATGATTTTCTCACAATTTCACGTGTTTTAGGGTCATTGACAAACGTTCGTTCACTCCGGTTGCACTATATCACAGCAATAACCTTGCAATTTGCAGTTCAAAAAATGGCGTGAGTCAATAAAACGAATCAATTCTAACACCCACCTCCAATTATTTAGTCCCCAGCATCAACAGAATGATGTAAAACTAGCGAGTTTTGTCAGTTTGCTTCAAATCGTCGAGGAAGGAGCCATTGTACGTGACGTCACGGATTTTCCAACTTTTCCTTCGCTCATCCAATGAAATGGCTCCATTCAAATTTGTTGCAAACTGGCAGCATCCGAAATAGAAACATAACGACAGACGGAAAGGCCGCTGTTGCTAGTTGCTTATTTATTAAGAGGACAAAACAAATGGAGATTGGTGATATATTTGGGTTGTTTTATTGAACCACGCCATCTTTTGAACTGAAAATCGCCAGGTTATGGTTGTGATATAGTGAAACCGGGGTGAACGAACTTTTGTCAATGACCTAGAAAACAAGTGAAATTTTGAGAAAATCGTTGTTGGATTGATAATTGCGCGTAAGTTACCGTGAGAAGATTATGTTTATTTGATAGTAAAATATATTGGCTTTCAATAGCCGAAAGAATTACAAAATTATCATTGAAATTGCAAGAGTTACATTCATATTTGTACTTGTGGTACACGGATGTGCGTTCTGCTAGTTGGAACCCTTGTTATTATATAGTACATATAGACCCCCATGAAGCGGTCCAGACCTCTGTGTACTGCACATGCATTAGCTTTATTGTAAACGTGTTATATCAGAAAACTGGCACATGCCTTAATATCCTGGAAAATGTAATTTAGGCAATTTATAAACTGGAATAAGCACCTTCGAATTTTTCACATGCATGTTCGGCATTCTTTATTAAAGAAGGCCGTAGCTTCGGTTTTAACTGGTCTCTAAAATGGCATGATTACATGATTGGCAAGGGCGAGTGGAACTATCTTCAAGTTGTTAAATTTAGACAAAAGACTCACTAAAATTCAGCGCTTGCCATGACATTTTAACCCCTTTACCTGTTTAATATGATTAGCAAAATCTGCCCACCATGAATAAAAAAATTTCATAGCTAATAGTGTAGATGGCCAGATGCAGATCTAAAATAATCTATATAATTAAACGGAGTAGACCCTGATCAAGTAACTCCTAAACTGCCTGGTCTGGGGCTGCTTTTATTTTCTGTTTACATCTTAATAACGTTCCAGAAAAAAAAGAAATAGCAGAATCAATTCATAACAGTTTTCTAAAAAACAAGGAACAGAAAACATAGTTATGATCTGGTTTACTTTCTGTATAATTTGAACTGTCAAAATTGCTGTGGCCCATTTCTGTTTGAGTTATGATGATATAGACCTAGATCTGGACAGAGTAAGCTAAGGTATGTATTGGTTTAAGGACTCACATGGGTAAATGGACCAACTGTGGTAGTGAAACATGTAGGTGGTTCGATGTCTAATAAACCTGCTAATTTTAGTTTAACACTGTTTGAAATAAAACGTATTATACCACACACACACACACATATATATATATATATAGCGCTCTTTTCACACAGGATATGTGCGTTCAAAAAAGCGCTTCACATGGATGAAATCAATAATCGGAACGAACCGCATGATTATCTATCCAGACAATGAAATATTTACAATAGATATACAATAGATATAAATTCCGCGGTTCAGAGAAGGAATCCAAACAAATTGAGTAGACCCTATCAAAACTTGAATATATATGTAACAATTTTGTGAACTTAAACATTTTAATTTGTTATTGTCAATCCTAATGTCTTGTTTTTACTTACATTTTTATGTACGAATATCAAATCTCATGCTTTTTCCAAGTGTTTCTGCCTAGATAGTATTCCAAACAAGGGGCTTTTAGCAAAGAGGGTTAAGTATTGGTGTTACAAAGTGCTGTTTTCTTTTCCAAATATTTCTGTTGAGGGTTTGGTGCAAAAGTGCTATAACTTCGCCACTAAAGTGAATATGTTACAATAGTTTCGCACCAAACCTATTATGGTGCGATAATGTGTCTTATAAAGGTTTGTTCAATTGGTTACACCATAGAGATTGTTCAATAAGTTATTGAGTTATTTAAAGAATAACTTGGTAAGGTATGATTATCCTGAACTCTGAGTAGAGGAATAAAATAAGTACAAGACAGTTGCATTTTGTGTAAAACATTTATTGTAAAAGTTCAGCAATGAATTGGGAAAACACCATGATAAAAGTATTCATGCATAAAGCCCTTAGCAGCATTTGAACGTGTGTATAGTGACCAGCACTGTTTGCGCTTTAACCCTTTCAACACTAAGTAGCTCTTGTGGGTTTTATGTTGTCCTGTAGATATTTTGTCACCAAACATGAAAGTGGAATTGGGGTATTTCACAGATACTGTTTTAAATTAACAAACAGTGCAGACTTTGATTAAAGGGTTTTTGTTGTCTTGTAGATTTTGTTTGTCACCAAAACATGAACCAGTGTACAACTGTACATGGAATCTGGGGTATTTTGCAGATACTGCTTTAAATTAGCAAACACCGATTAGAGGGTTCCTATAGGAGCCTTCTGATCTGGGTTTACACTGTTTGAAAAAGTAACGAGTACATAAAAACAGGTCCATAGTGCTGAAAGAGTACATGGCAGACAAATTCAGAAAGGCAAAGTTCCTGTTGACGCATGTGTTATTCAGTATCTTATGCTCATTAAGTTTTGAAACAGATCAAAACAATAAAGTTTGAACCAAACATAGATCAAACTTAACCAATAATGAAAACTCTACGTTGAAAAAAGGTGCATAAGTATGCAAATTTAATTTTAGGGTTACACAACTCTTCCTCATATTTTAATTAAGGATAAGCTTACTAACTTAATCCAGAAAGTATTTGCCCGGGAAAAACATCATTCTTGGCATGTAATGCTGAAAAAGCTTTCTTTACTGACGAGCAAATGAAATATTACACCAATTGGACTTGCTCAGAAGTTTGCGAATCACTAACCTTTCTTTTGGATAACATATTTGTACGTTATGGGAATGCTATATACCGTCAGGTAATTGGTATTCCCATGGGTATGAATTGTGCACCACTTGTCGCAGATTTGTTTTTGTACTGCTATGAGAGAGATTTCATGTTGCGTTTGAATCCTCAATCACAAGAAGATGTTATAAAAGCCTTCAATGAAACTTGTCGATATTTGGATGATAGTTTTAACTTAGATGTCCCTTTCTTTGATGCTCTGATTCCTACACTTTATCCTAAAGAACTCAAATTGAATAAAGCTAACCCGTCCGACAATTATGCAGCGTTTCTTGATCTAGACCTTAAAATTGATAATGGAATGATTTCTTCTAAAATATATGACAAAAGAGATGATTTTGATTTTAATATTGTTAATTTTCCTCATCCTGACGGGGATGTTCCCCCTGCTCCATCTTACGGGGTTTATATATCTCAACTTATTCGTTTTGCTAGAGCTTGTTCATCTATTGACGATTTTAACAGTCGAAATCTCATTTTAACTGAAAAACTGCTTAAGCAAGGATATAGATACCATAAACTAAGAAAAACTTTTCTAAATTTTACTATCGAAATCTCTCGCTTATTGGCAAGTACCAATCTAATCTCAATGAGCTTCTGCGACACGGTGTTTCACATCCTGAATTTTATGGTGATGTGATTTACAGACTTCGTAAAATTATTGGACATACCCATTTTCTCACTTTGTTCATCAAATATGTTAAAAAATTCATTAAAAAGGGATATGATCCTGTAGTACTACAACATACTGCATGTTTGGTTGTCAACCCTTTTACAGTTGGCAATCACGCTGGCCTCTTTGCATGTACGCCGACAAGAAAGGTTTATCGAGATCATGAATTTCAGTACTTCTTGTTCTGAAAATTGAATACCGCTTAAGCCGGTGCTAGGGGGCGTGAGCAGTGTTGCACTTTCAATTACTGCTCATGAACAGACTCAATAAAACCGAGTCTGCAATTTTCTCTTTTTGTGTTGCAATTTTTGCTTTCGGGGGATCACCATCCTTCAGAATTTATAATCTTCACAACAGCAGGTGTTAAGTGCTTGTGTGGCGGCCGTAAAACGTCGCCCCGTACTTCATTCTCAGTGTTGTTATACCTTCTGATCCTTCGAGATCATGAATTTCAGTACTTCTTGTTCTGAAAATTGAATACCGCTTAAGCCTGTGCTAGGGGGCGTGAGCAGTGTTGCACTTTCAATTACTGCTCATGAACAGACTCAATAAAACCGAGTCTGCAATTTTCTCTTTTTGTGTTGCAAGTTTTGCTTTCGGGGGATCACCACCCTTCAGAATTTAGTACTCTATGAAGGCGACCTCTTAAATCCAGAAATGGAAGGAGCACGTCGGATATCTGTACTATTTCGTTTTTGTCGTACCCTTTATTACTTTTCTACAGTCACTCTCTTTGCAGCTCAATCATTGAGTAGAGCGTCCGCCTGCGGTACGGAAGGTCGTGGGTTCGATCCCCGGCCGTGACAGACCAAAAGTCGTTAAAAGTTGGTACTAGTAGCTCCCTTGTCTACGCACGACATTAAAGGTGTAGTTCTAGGACTGGTCGGCCCGGTGTCAGGATAATGTGACTGGGTGGGGTGCCCTTGCCATGTACCTGCGGCAGGGGTATTCTAGTGAGGCAGCACTATAACTTGTCTCATGCGGGTGCCGTCTGCAAATAACTGAAATACTGTTGGACGGACGTAAAACCCAACTCACTCACTCACTCAATCATTGAGTACACTAGCGATAGGTGGATACAGTTTGTTCGCTTAAATGTTTTCGTTATACATGCACTATACCACTGTATTTGCCGTCGCGGTTGTTGTAGATTAGTCGGAGAGGGGATACGTTTATTTACACTGTTTGTCTTTTAGGGTGGGGATGGAATAAGTGTGAGGTTGGGCGCCCATAAACCGGTTTAACCCCCCAGTGACTTTTGTCACTGACCGTTCCAAGGCGGTGCTTCCATCTTCCCCCTATTGTGTGTTTGTTTTGTCTTTGTGCGTCTCTTGTTGTTTTTTTATAGTTATGTACATTTGCTGTTTCCTTGTGTTGCTGTTCGGGCGACTGTTTGTTCTGTATGTGGTGTTTCCTGCATGATTCATTTTTGTACTTTTACCTGCCATTGTAGAATTAGCCTTCTTGTGGTAGTAAACATGCATTCCAAATTTGAACCAAATATCTTTGACAGATTTCGAGACATGGAACTTCAGATAAAACTTAATCAACAATTAAAATTCTAAGTGGATGCCTTTTCACATTTAAGTAACAATATATTTTCATAATTATTCACAGTGGGTGTAGTTTTGCATGGATATTAAACAGGAAAGGAGTTAGTGATCAACAATTGAAAGTTTATATCTGGAAAATATGCATATTTGACAAAAAGAAGAAAAGCATATTATGAAGATATCAAACACCGAACGAAAACGATGAGCAAAATATAGCCAACACTTCAGTATGAATATAGCAGGTCACCAATCAAATTTCATGTATGCCTTAGATATAATTCTCAATTAGTGATTTCTAGAAAATTAATTATTCTTCATTGTTGTATCCCAGAAAACCAACATCAGCAGCTAAACCCCCAGTGGTGTTTTTGCTACTGACCGTGCCAAGGCGGTACTCTCTTTGTCACCCTTCTTTTTGTTTGCCTTGCGGCTTTGTGCTTGTGATTTTGTTCATGTGTGGAGTGTTTGTCTCTGGTTCTTGTGTGTCTGTTGGTGTTCGTGTGTAAGTGTGCATTTGGGTGTGTGGTTGTGCGTGTATATGTGTGTGTGCGTGTCAAGCTGTCTATCGGTGTTTTGGTGGTGGTTGCGTCTTGTATGTGGCTTTGCCTGCTTGACATTTGAAATGTGAACATGATTATAGCAATGTCAATGTCAGTTTTTGGAAGGTGTACACACATTAAATGGCATAAAAGTGAAAATCGTGCTTGGTTCTTTGTGATCTGAATTTTGGCTGTCAGTTCTGAGAATGTAAAGACTTTCTTAAATTGTATGGAAACCATTTTGAGAAATGTTTACATTTGGCCAACTTGTAGGATTAACTCTGGTTGTGCCCTACAGACATTTTGTGATTTTAGTAAACAAACTGGTTGTCTTCCTGATTTCATATAGATATATTAACCATTTTCTTCATATAAACACATTTTCATATACCTTTGCAAACAGAGTTGATCCAGATCAGATGGTCCCTATAGAATTACAAAAGATCTTGCACTAGTTTCTATCAATACCAAAACATCTGTATACATGTATATTCCAATATCCGAATTTGGCTAAAACTTTCATGAATATGAATATTCAACAGAGAAAGGTATAACATATGATAGCGTGCTATAATCATAAGAAACCAACGAACCAGTTTCCGACATCAAGCGGCAAATATCAAAAGTACAAAAATGAATCATGCAGGAAACACCACATACATAACAAACAGTCTCCCGAACAGCAACCCAAGGAAACAGCAAATGTACATAACTATAAAAACATCAAGAGACGCACAAAGACAAAACACACATACAATAGGTGGAGATGGAAGTACCGCCTTGGAACGGTCAGTGACAAAAGTCACGGGGGGGTTAAACCGGGTTTTGGGCGCCCAAACTCACACTTATTCCATCCCAACCCTAAACGACAAACAGTGTAAATAAACGTATCCCCTCTCCGACTAAACTACAACATCCGCGATGGCAAATACAGTGGTAAAGTGCATGTATAACGAAAACATTTAAGCGAACAAACTGTATTCACCTATCGCTAGTGTACTCAATGATTGAGCTGCAAACAGAGAGTAACTGTAGAAAAGTAATAAAGGGTACGTCAAAAACGAAATAGTATAGATATCCGACGTCCTCCTTCCATTACTGGATTTAAGAGGTCGCCTTCATAGAGTACTACACCTTTTTTGTCGGCGTACATGCAGAGGCCAGCGTGATTGCCAACTGTAAAAGGGTTGACAACCAAACATGCAGTATGTTGTAGTACTACAGAATCATATCCCTTTTTAATGAATTGTTTAACATATTTGATGAACAAAGTAAGAAAATGGGTATGTCCAATAATTTTACGAAGTCTGTAAATCACATCACCATAAAATTCAGGATGTGTAACACCGTGTCGCAGAAGTGCCTTGAGATTACATTGGTACTTGCCAATAAGTTAGATATTTCGATAGTAAAATTTAGAGAAAGTTTTCCTTACTTTATGGTATCTATATCCTTGCTTAAGCAGCTTTTCAGTTAAAATGAGATTTCGACTGTTAAAATCGTCAATAGATGAACAAGCTCTATCAAAACGAATGAGTTGAGATATATTAACCCCGTAAGATGGGGCACAGCGAACGTCTCTGTCAAGATGATGGAAATTTACAATATTAAAATCAAAATCATCTCTTTTGTCATATATTTTAGAAAAAAATAATTCCATTATCAATTTTAAGGTGTAGATCAGGAAAAGCTGCACACATGTCGGACAGGTTAGCTTTATTCAATTTGAGTTCTTTAGGATAAATTGTAGGAATCAGAACATCAAAGAAAGGGACATCTAAGTTAAAAAAAATCATCCAAATATCGAGGGGTTTCATTGAAGGCTTTTATAACATCTTCTTGTGATTGAGGATTCAAACTCAACATGAAATCTCTCTCATAGCAGTTCAAAAACAAATCTGCGACAAGTGGTGCACAATTCGTACCCATAGGAAGACCAATTACCTGACGGTATATAGCATTCCCATAACGTACAAATATGTTATCCAAAAGAAAGGTTAGTGCTTCGCAAACTTCTGAGCAAGTCCAATTGGTGTAATAGTTCATTTGCTCGTCAGTAAAGAAAGCTTTTTCAGCATTACATGCCAAGAATGTCAAAAAAGTCAAGCAGGCAAAGCCACATACAAGACGCAACCACCACAAAAACACCGATAGACAGCACGACACACACACATACACACACAAAAACACACACCCAAACGCACACTCACACACGAGATGAACGCAGAAAACACCAAAAGACACACAAGAACCAGAGACGAACATTCCACACATGAACAAAATCACAAGAACAAAGACGCAAAGCAAACAAAAGATAGGGTGACAAAGAGAGTACCGCCTTGGCACGGTCAGTAGCAAAATCATCACTGGGGGTTTAAGTTTGCATCTCAAATAACCCATTACTATAGCCAATTCCTATGGATTCGTAGTACCCTATCGATTCGTGCGTTGTGTAATCACGTAGTTTTTACAACCTGTGACCTAATTTTTTTCAATAGCCTCTATGAAAATGGTGGGTTGATATGGAAAACGTCATTATGTCAGCAATGGGTACATTTAGTTTTCTTCTATTGCGCTGTATAGTCATAAATTTCACAATAATCATAACTATCATGCCCATGTCACGCATTGGTCATTAGCTCTATCCGTGGACAAAAAAGCAGATTCTTCCGCAAACTTGACCTCCCTGCAAATCTCAGAAATCTTTTCATAAAATAATCAAATACTGACTTCACTATACTTTCAAAGAACCATCCACTGTGAACAAGGTCAGTAGTATTCATATTCTGTGCGAACACAGACGAACTATTTCGTCGATGGCCTAACAATATCAAGGCGCGGCAAGCCCCTTGCTAATCAAAGCACTGAAAGTGCTGATAGGAATGGGCTGTTAGCAAAGACTGTTATGTATTGGTGTTACAAAGTGCTGTTTTCATTCCAAGTATTTCTGTTGAAGGTTTGGTGCAAAAGTGCTATAACTTCGCCACTAAAGTGAAGATGTTACACTAGTTTTACAACAAACTCGTTATGATGCGATAATGTGTATATAAAGGTGTGTTCAATTGGTTACACCATAGACATTGTTGAATAAGTTGAGGAATAACTTCAATAAGAAGAATAACTTGGTATCCTGAACTCTGAGTAGAGGAATAAAATAAGTACAAAACAGTTGCATTTTGTGTAAAACATTTATTGTAAAAGTTCAGCAATGAATTGGGAAAACACCATGATAAAAGTATTCATGCATAAATCCCTTAGCAGCATTTGAATGTGTGTATAGTGACCAGCACTGTTTGCGTTTTAACCCTTTCAACACTAAGTAGCTCTTGTGGGTTTTATGTTGTCTTGTAGATAGATATTTTTGTCACCAAACATGAAAGTGGAATTTGGGGTATTTTACAGATACTGTTTTACTGCAGGTCAGACAGGACGTACTTTAAAAACTAGGTTTCGTGAACACAGTTACCATTGCCGGATCAAAAAAGTACGCAATTTTCTTTACCAGCATTTTCGTCATACAGGACATTCTTTCAAATATGTTTCGGTTCAACCAGTAGAACAAATTTATTATGATTCTAAAACTACTAGTAGTTTAAAATCTAAAGCTCGTTTTATCACAGAGCTAGACTGGATAAAGAAGTTACAAACACCTTTTCCTTTAGGCCTTAACGTAAAAGTAGATCACATGGCAGACGTAGAAATGGTAATATTAAGCGTAAATTACGTCGTATTATGTCTATTCATGATTTACATACCATTCTAAAACAAACTGGCAAACATTCTATGTTATCTTGTTTATCGTCTTTACCCTTTTCCTGTCTCAAGTCCATAGACGAAGAGGCTGATAAAATCTATATGCGTACAGATCCGTTAATTAATACTGTCTCACTTATACAAAGATACACACAGCATGTTCTTCGTCCACGTATTGATAAAGAATCTGAACATAAAAGACATTTTCTGAAACTTCAGTTCCTAAATAAAGGTATCGATTTTATTGATATTCAAAGTATATTTCGTGATAAGAATGTAATCGATACTATTCCCAAATATTTCATCAACTCTGAATCACCTATCATCTGTTATAAATATAATAAACCTATTAGAAATGTTATTTTTAACTACAATAAAATTGTCTCTGACTTAAATATTGATGTTAATATCCCTATTTCTTGAGATTGTAGCATTTCTAGCTTTTGCTATAAACCAGTTGGTCATGTCATTACTGGTAATTTTGATATCATTAAGGATAAACGTCTCAGGACCCTCCTAACTAAAGGACCTAAATATAGATTACCTTCCCTCATTGAATTTGACGCTTGTCGAACTCATATTGCGGAAGCTATTCAAGAATTCTGCATCAAATGGTGTCGACGAGAACATGCTGATGTTAATGCCCTTTCAGATTGGAAGAACTGTATTTTTGATATTATTGATACGCGTATTACTTTTTACAAATCAAATTACCATCTTTTACCACCTCGACCTAGAGTTACATTTCGCTATTTGAAGAAAAACATTTCTAATTTTCATTCAAATTATGTTCTTGTTCCTGCTGATAAGGCATCAAATAATGTAATCATTATTTGAAGATTGTATTATGTTGATGTTTTAAAGAAGGAGCTAACTGATTCAAAAACTTATATAACAGTTCAAACACCGGAACATGTAAAAATGTGCAATAATTTTAAGTCTGGTCCTAACATAAAACAACATAAACTTTCTACTTTGTACTGGATTCCGAAACTACATAAAAACCCTTATAAGGCGCGTTTTATTGCCAACTCTAGCTGTTGTGCCACTACTAAGTTATCTATACTTTTGACGTCCTGTCTTACTACGATCAAAGAACATGTAAAACGCTACTGTGATAAAATATATGAAAATTCTGGTATTAATATTTTTTGGTCCATTAAAAATTCAAATGATGTTTTAACGAAACTTGAAAATGAACAGTATAACATTTCTTTACTGAGCTCTTATGATTTCTCTACACTCTATACTACTCTACCTCACCATCTTATAAAGGATAAACTTATTAAATTAATAGAAAAAACCTTTGCCAGAGAAAACAAAATGTTCATTGCTTGTAATTTTCAACGTTCATTCTTTTCGAATTCAGAAGTTGAACATTACACAATGTGGACTTGCCTTGATGTTTGTAGATCTCTTACCTTTCTTTTAGATAATATATTTGTGCGTTATGGGGATACCATATATCGTCAAGTTGTTGGTATACCCATGGGTACAAATTGTGCCCCTCTTGTTGCAGATTTGTTTTTGTATTGCTATGAGAGGGATTTTATGCTTAGCTTAAAACCTGATACACAGACCGATATTGTTAATGCTTTTAATAAAACTTCAAGGTATTTAGACGATATTTTGAATTTAGATAATCCTTATTTTGATACTATGATTTCTTCAATTTACCCCAAAAGAACTGTCTTTAAACAAAGCGAATCAATCTGACATTATAGCTTCATTTTTAGATTTGAATGTTTCAATTACAAATGATAAAGTTTCGTCCAAAATATACGATAAAAGAGAAGATTTTAATTTTAAAATTGTTAATTATCCTTTTCTAGATGGAGATGTGCCACGTTCTACGTTTCTCAACTTATTAGGTTTGCCCGAGCCTGTTCTTTGCTTGAAGATTTTAACAGACGTAATTTAGTTATAACTGATAAACTTCTTAAGCAAGGTTACAGATATCGCAAACTTCGGAAAATGTTTTTCTCAATTTTATTATCGAAATTTACCACTCATTAGTCAATATAATTACAATCTACGGACGTTACTGCAACAAGGCATTTCTCGACCAGACTTTTATGGGGATGTTATCTACAAACTTAGGAAAATTCGGGGTCATATCCATTTTCATGATTTGTTTATTAAACGCATTAAAACATTTAAAAAGAAAGGTTATGATCCTATTATATTGCAACGCACTGCATGTTTGGTTATCGACCCTCTTACAGTCGGTAGCTACGCTTCCCTCTTTGCTTGCGCGATGACAGGCCGAGGGTAGTACTCTATGAAGGTATACTCTTAAACTTGGATACAGGATGAGCTTACCAGACTCATGTATTACTTTTTCCCTGTCGTGCCCTTAACGGCTTACCTGCAGGTGCTCTGATTTCAGCAAAGCCATTGAGTACATATTTGACGGATTGTCACAGTTATTATGCTATGTTTTACATGTTGTCCTGTGTTCACCGTCTTCTATGTTGTGCGTAAGTCCAGCGGGGATACCTTTATTTACACTATTTGTAAAGCTAGGGTGACTTTGAGAGAAGTGTGAAGTTAGGACGTCCGTAAACCGGTTTAAACCCCCAGTGGTGTTTTTGCTACTGACCGTGCCAAGGCGGTACTCTCTTTGTCACCCTTCCTTTTGTTTGCCTTGCGTCTTTGTGCTTGTGATTTTGTTCATGTGTGGAACGTTTGTCTCTGGTTCTTGTGTGTCTTTTGGTGTTTTCTGTATTCATCTCGTATGCGAGTGTGCGTTTGGGTGTGTGGTTGTGTGTGTGTGTGTATGTGTGTCATGCTGTCTATCGGTGTTTTTGTGGTGGTTGCGTCTTGTATGTGGCTTTGCCTGCTTGACCTTACTACTTTTCCATTAAATTAACAAACAGTATTAGACTATATTAGAGGGTTCCTATAGGGGTCTTCTGATCTGCGTTTACACTGTTTGAAAATTTAATGAGTACATAAAAACAAGTCCATAGTGCTGAAAGAGTACATGGCAGACGCATTTAGAAAGGCAAAGTTCCTGTTGACTCGTGTACTATTCAGTATATGTGTGTCTGAAATGTCAAACAGGTTTTAACAAACCAATTTCAGCTACTAGAATGTAGCTGTTACTGTCTGTAGCAAATAAGCAAAACATAAATATTAAGCTTATTAAGGTTTGAAACATCAGATCAAAACAATAACATTTAAACCAAATATCTTTTACAATATCTGACACATAGACCTTAAGATCAAATTAACCAACAATGAAAACTCTACGTTGAAAAAAGGTGCTTACGTATGCACATTTAATTTTAGGGTTATCTGCCATTGTGGAATTAGTCTTCTTGTGGTAGTAAACATACATACCAAATTTGAACCAAATATCTTTGACAATTTCGAGACATAGAACTTAAGATAAAACTTAATCAACAATGAAAAGTCTAAGTGGATGCCTTTTCACATTTAAGTAACAAATGTGTTATGCATATTTGACAAAAAGAAGAAAAGGCATATTATGAACGTATCAAACACCGAACAAAAACGATGATCAAAATGTAGCCAACACTTCAGTATGATTATAGCAGGTCACCGATCAAGTTTGATCTATGCCTTAGATATACATATTATTCTCAATTAATGATTTCTAGAAAATTAATTATTTTCCATTGTTGTATCCCAGTAAACTAAAATCAGCAGCTAATATGTTGTTGCTTACTTAATGTAAGTTTTGAAATTTGAAATGTGAGTTTCACATGATTATATCAATGTCAATGTCAGTTATTGGAAGGTGTACACACATTAAATGGCATAAAAGTGAAAATCTTGCTTGGTCTGAATTTTGGCTTTCAGTTCTGAGAATGTAAAGTCTTTCGTAAATTGTATGGAAAACATATTAAGAAAGTTTACATTTGGCCAACTTGTAGGCAAAATCTGATTTACACAAAGTGCGGGTTAGACGTTTGCTAGTATGCCACTTTTGCTTCTGAAAAGTATGGCTTTAAGGAGGATCACCCATTCTCGGAATATGTGTACTTCACCACAGCAGGTGTTAAGTGCTTGTGTGGCGGCCGATAAAAGTCGCCCCGTACTTCATTCTCAGTGTTGTTATATTTTCTGGTCCTTCGGGATCATTAGTTTTCATGTTATTAGTTTTGAAAATTGAATACTGCTAGGGGGCGTGAGTAGTGTGTTGCACTTTTAATTACTACTCATGAACAGACTCAATAAAACCGAGTCTGCAATTTTCTATTTTTGCATTTCTACTTTTGCTTTCGAAGGATCACCCATTTCAGAATTTAACCCCTTCCCTGTTTAATATTCATGTAAGTACACAATAACCTGAAGAAAACCTATTTTCCAATTTTATCATTATCTCACTCTTACTTTTCACCACTTCTGTAAATTCAAATCAAACTTTTGAGAAACATTTTTACCTAGTTTCAAACAGCTTGGGTCATGAAGGAATTCTGAGTCTGCCTGTATCTCGTCTAGATCGACACTGTTTGCAAATGTGACTTGGATCACAAATAGTGGGATAAGAATTACTCTGGTTGTGCCCTACAGACATTTTGTGATTTTAGTAAAAAAAACTGATTGTCTCAGTCTGTAAAGGCGTAGAAAGGCTTGTTTATTGAGTAAAGGAATTATTTTTATAATGGTCTGTGAGCACAGGGACACATTTGGCAGACACTACAGAATGGATTAAAGCGTATTACGATGGCTGTTGGGCCCTGGAGCTTATCCATTTCAGCAGCGGGGCACATAAACATTGTACCTTTTCTAGTTAAATTTATTTGATTTTTAATAGGAAAATTTGGGAACAGTGAAATGATGCCATTTTGTACAGTTCTTCATATTTTTATCGGCTTTTTACCTTCCCTATCTCCATTTCGGCGGCAAGAAGTTTTTTGGCAACTAGAGTTGTCACTGTAAACAGTCGATGCGCGCGCAACCGGCGTTTTGGTTGTGATCGAATATTGGCAGTGGGAGGATACATCTGATTATACAGTTTTTGTCAAAGCAAACAATTCCCTTGAAAGTTTACATGATTAAAATTGTGCTAATAAATATTCATGTTGTCATTTTAGCATAGACACTAAAGTAACAGATCTATTAAATTCCATTAGTAAACAGAGCAGACTCAGATATGATGGCTCCTTAAGGAGTCATCTGATCAAGGTCTATTCTGTAAGTGAATGAAAATGTGTTTATAAGAAGGAATGTATTATTCCATAAGCAAAAAAAAGACATTGAACAAAAATCTTCAACGGGAACTGTCTGATCTGGGTCTACTCTGTTTAACCCTTTCCCTCACAATAATGCATTTTCATACATTATGCAAATGGAGTTGACCGAGATCAGATGGCTCCTATAGAAGACGTCTGACTGTTCATGATCTGTTCTGTTTGCTATTGACATGATATAGATCTAATTGCATGATTAAAATATGCATGATGTCATTATTATTTTTATATGAATACTGTAAAAAGGGTTAAAAGGCATATACAAATGTATATCCAGTAAATGGCTGAAGTAAACACTATGCACGATGTATATTGTAATTTCTTTTCTATATAAGTGATACACCGCTTTGATTGGGATGAGAGTCTGGGATATTCATTGTCTTCATTCGGAATCCATGATGTTACAGATTTATGTTGAGTCAATTAGCAAATGAATGATAAATATATATGTTTGGGACAAATCCTGTACTGGTCAAGGCTGTCCAGGAAGGTGTCTCTTATCCTCTAAACACAGTAGCTTATAATTATTCCCTGTTGTCTGTTCCCACATTGCATAGCCGGAATGCCTCATGGCTCTGTTATAGTATTCTGCTCCCATGCATGTCTGTGATATGCCTGTACCAGTGCCGAAAGTTCTGGGTCAAGGCAAAGTCTATCCATTTGCTGAAATAGAAAAAGGACATGCAGTGATTATGTCCCTAAAATCAGCTACTGACTATTTCACCCTTCCTCTGTTCAATATACATGTAAAACTAATGATATCATGAATAGTTATTAGCTGAATTTTTATAATGGCATATGCACATGGTTTTTCGGGCATTGGTAGAAACTATAGTCAAATCTATTATAATTTTATAAGCAAACAGCAGACCACGACCAGATGACTCTTATAGGAGCCATATCTGGCTGGTCTACTCTGTTGGCAAATGTGTGAAAAAGCACTTATAGGAAGGACAGGATTAACACTATTGGCAAACGTTTCAGGACAACAGTTTGGATACAGATACAGATATAGCATAAAGTAACAAAACAACATACATGTATTTGGATCAAAGCTCTTAATTGCTCAAACATGGTTGATTGGAAAGAAACTTTATGAAATGATGTTTTATCATTCTTTGAACATTCTTCTCAGTTGCCTTTACAACTACCAGTACACATTGCATATTATTCTTATTAGGAAGTTATTATCTGCTGACTGCACACTATGTCTACAGTAAATACCCTCTGAATGCACCATGTCTGCATTGTTTTGTCACCAAATTACATAGTTTAGGTTTGTTGATGCATTACTGCAATTATATGTGTATAACATGGACAACTACAATATGTTTTACAGACAACTGCAATTTCATATTATTGGATAGAGACACGTACAACGCTGTTGCATATTTTGCACACACACACACAAAAAAGAAAAAAATGTAATTATTATTAGTTCTCATGAAGCTTTTGTACAGTCTGATGTAGATCCAGTTTTAATCCTTTCCCTGTTGTATATATTCAACACGAAACATTATGTTGTGTTAAGATAAGTTTCTTTCAAATGGATGGACACTCTATTAAAAACACCAAAGGGTAATTTTTTCTCACGTCTTCCAGGGAAGAGTTTGCATCTCAAATAACCACCTTATGGCCAATTTCTATGGATTCGTGATACCCTATGAATTCGTGAATTGTGTTATCACGTAGTTTTCTCAACCCGTGACCGAGTTTTTGTCAATAGCCTCATGTTCTTCGTCCTCGTATTGATAAAGAATCTGAACATAAAAGACACTTTAATTCCTAAATAAAGGTATCGATTTTATTGATATTCAAAGTATATTTCGTGATAAGAATGTAATCGATACTATTCCCAAATATTTCATCAACTCTGAATCACCTATCATCTGTTATAAATATAATAAACCTATTAGGAATGTTTTTTTAACTACAATAAAATTGTCTCTGACTTAAATATTGATGTTAATACCCCTATTTCTTAAGATTGTAGCATTTCTAGTTTTTGCTATAAACCAGTTGTTCATATCATTACTGGTAATTTTGATATCATTAAGGATAAACGTCTCAGGACCCTCCTGACTGAAGGACCTAAATATAGATTACCTTCCCTTATTGATTTTGACGCTTGTCGAACTCATATTGCGGAAGCTATTCAAGAATTCTGCATCAAATGGTGTCGACGAGAACATGCTGATGTTAATGCCATTTCGGATTGGAAGAAATGTATTTTTGATATTATTGATTCGCATATTACTTTTTACAAATCAATTTACCATCTTTTACCACCTCGACCTAGAGTTACATTTCCCTATTTGAAGAAAAACATTTCTAATTTCCATTCAAATTATGTTCTTGTTCCTGCAGACAAGGCGTCAAATAATGTAATGATTATTTGAAGATTGTATTGTGTTGATATTTTAAAGGAGCTAACTGATTCAAAAATTGTATTACAGTTCAAACACCTGAACAAAAAAGTCACGGAACATGTAAAAATGTGCAATAATTTTAAGTCTGGTCCTAACATAAAACAACATAAACTTTCTACTTTGCACTGGATTCCGAAACTAAATGTACATAAACACCCTTATAAAGCGCGTTTTATTGCCAACTCTAGCTGTTGTACCACTACTAAAATATCTAAACTTTTGACGTCCTTTCTTACTATGATCAAAGAACATGTAAAACGTTACTGTGATACAATATATGAAAATTCTGGTATTAATGTTTTTTGGTCCATAAAAAAATCAAATGCTGTTTTAACGAAACTTGAAAATGAACAATATAACATTTCTTCTCTGGGCTCTTATGATTTCTCTACACTCTATACTACTCTACCTCACCATCTTATAAAGGATAAACTGATTAAATTAATAGAACAAACCGTTGCCAGAGAAAACAAAATGTTCATTGCTTGTAATGATCAACGTTCATTCTTTTCGAATTCAGAAGTTGAACATTACACAATGTGGACTTGCCTTGATGTTTGTAGATCTCTTAACTTTCTTTTAGAGAATATATTTGTGCGTTATGGGGGTACCATATATCGTCAAGTTGTTGGTATACCCATGGGTACAAATTGTGTCCCTCTTGTTGCAGATTTGTTTTTGTATTGCTATGAGAGGGATTTTATGCTTAGCTTAAAACCTGATACACAGACCGATATTGTTAATGCTTTTAATAAAACTTCAAGGTATTTAGACGATATTTTGAATTTAGATAATCCTTATTTTGAAACAATGATTTCTTCAATTTACCCAAAAGAACTGTCTTTAAACAAAGCGAATCAATCTGACATTGAATCTTTCAATTGCAAATGATAAAGTTTCGTCCAAAATATACGATAAAAGAGAAGATTTTAGATGGAGATGTGCCCCGTTCTACATCTTATGGGATTTATATTTCTCAACTTATTCGGTTTGCCCGAGCCTGTTTTTTGCTTGAAGATTCTAACAGTCGTAATTTAGTTATAACTGATAAACTCCTTAAACAAGGTTACAGATATCACAAACTTCGGAAAATGTTTACTAAATTTTATTATCGAAATTTACCACTCATTAGTAAATATAATTGCAATCTACGGACGTTACTGCAACAAGGCATTTCTCAACCAGACTGTTATGGGGATGTTATCTACAAACTTAGTAAAATTCGGGGTCATATCCATTTTCATGATTTGTTTATAAAACGCATTAAAACATTTAAGAAGAAAGGTTATGATCCTATTATATTGCAACGCACTGCATGTTTGGTTATCGACCCTCTTACAGTCGGTAGCTACGCTTCCCTCTTTGCTTGCGCGATGACAGGCCGAGGGTAGTACTCTATGATGGTATACACTTAAACTTGGATACGGGATGAGCTTACCAGACTCATGTATTACTTTTTCCCTGTCGTGCCTATAACGGCTTACCTGCAGGTGCTCTGACTTCAGCAAAGTCATTGAGTACATATTTGACGGATTGTCACAGTTATTATGCTGTTTTACATGGGGTCCTGTATTCACCGTCTTCTATGTTGTGGGTAAGTCCGGCGGAGATACCTTTATTTACACTATTTGTAAAGCTAGAGTGACTTTGAGAGAAGTGTGAGGTAAGGACGTCCGTAAACCGGTTGAAACCCCCAGTGGTGTTTTTGCTACTGACCGTGCCAAGGCGGTACTCTCTTTGTCACCCTTCCTTTTGTTTGCCTTCCTTTGAATTTAGTCCCTCAAAAAACAAAAAAAATCCCGCAACATGAATTTCTTGCCCGGAACGCTATTTTGATACTGACCAATTAGGTCAAAAATTCGTCGCAGCCGACTCGATCGATTTACCAAGTAAAATTGACACTTTTGATGATTTGTTTCTGAAAAATTATTATTTCAAGATGAATAAATGTTTTAAAATATTACTATACAACTAAAAAGACTTAGACTGCACAACTGTCATACACATTATATAATTAAAACTTTAAGGAACACGAATCGCCAGGAATAGAGCATATGATGGTTATTTTTAGACTCAATTTCTGTGAATGAATCTACTGAGAGTGAAGGTCTTTCTGAACTATCATGCTCATGTCACGCAGTGGTCATTAGCTCTATCCGTGGAAAAAAAGCAGATTCTTCCGCAAAATTATTCTCCCTGCAAATCTCAGAAAAACTTTTCATAAAATAATCATATACTGCCCTACACTATACTTTCGAAGAAACATCCACTGTGAACAAGGTCAGTAGAGTTCAAATTCAGTGCGAACACAGACGAACTATTTCGTCGATGTTAATCGGTTTTCCCATAAACGCATTGCGATTTTCCAAGTTGGCCTAACAATATCAAGGGGCGGCAAGCCCCTTGCTAAAAATTAAATCTCAAGCATTTCTAAGGATTTTCTCAGGCAATTTGTCTAAAGAATATATGGTACTGCTGCATTTTTCATTTAAATTGTGCTTAAATTGGAATAATAGAGGTTATTTGCAAACACGTCTGATCAAATTCCAAATGGCTTGAATCTCGTAACGGTATTCATAATATATATTTTTAGCATATTCTAAACCAACCATGGGCCGTCCATTATTACTATAAAATATATTGGGTCCGGAACGACCAAAGAGCTGGGTCCGAAATGACCAAGGAATTGGGTCCGAAACGACCAAGGACCTACATTTTGGGATTGGGTCCGAAACGACTTGGGTCCGATATGACCCGACACCATTCAGACTTTTACGACCAGAAACGTCTGGACCCATTATCAAACGTCCTCAAACGAGTTAAATCTATACTATATTATATAGGATAATTTATACGTATATATTACAATACTTAACACATTTTAAACTTTCCCGTGCCACACTTTCAAGCGAAAATCTAAAAATAGCTTATGAGAGAATGGCCCGTAACTCGAAGTTTGTTATTCTCTATATATGTTTTAGCTATCTGCTGGAGTGGGTTTATTTAGGAATAAAATAACTTGTTCTTGCTTTTTGATATACTAGTAGGCAGTTTTTCATGGAATGGAATTTTTTTAGGAATATAAATTAGCAGTCTGTACCGAGGATTAATACACGGTATTAAGTTATGAAAGCACAATTTACTACTAAATACTAGCACAGATGCTTATGCAAATTACAATGTAACTTATTTCCTGATTGGTGAAAATCTAGAACAAGAATGAAGCTAGACAGCTATCGCTGAAAAACTGCTCGCTGCTTTTAAAAAAAACTATTTGCTGCTACACTGATCATCAGTAATAGGAGAAATCATTTACCAGATAGACTTTACTTTCTTAAACTATTATCTGCTATACCTCCTGATGCAGAAATGGGCGATCAATAAGACAACCCATATCCTCTGTACACCCGCCCTGGAGATAGTTTATTACGCTATTGCAGGATGCGAGACAGTATAACGGTCTCGTAGAGCTTCAAAACAACAGATGAAAGATTGATTGCCCTCTAATTGTTTGGATCATTGTTAGACTTCTTCCCACCTTTATGTAATACAATAATGTCCCCTTGGACAGTAAGATTTTAAGATTGCACTAAAACGTTTTACACAGCTTCTATACATAAAGTCGCCGCCGAATTTAAAATTTTCGTAATAACATCCATCTGGCCAACAGACTTGGTTTCTCTTAGCCTTATTGCATGCATTTCTTACCTCATCTATCACAACTGTAGTTTTACTTTCGCTAACAGTCGAGACATAATCATTAAGACTATTTATCTCTTCATTTATTTATATTTTAGAAGAGTCACTAAAATTTACATTTATAGTCATTAAATACCAACTCATTGCCTACTGTAACGCGATTTAGGCTGACGGCATTGTAGACACATCCAGAATAATTTAGAATCTATGTCAGTATATTTGTCTATTTCCTCTTTGATATATACATGTACTGTCGTACCTTTCTACGGTGAATTTTTCTTAACGCGTGCATGGCATTTTTATATTCTGCGTAAGTCATGTGCTCTTTGCCACGTGGTTTTCCACTAAAGGTCCACTGGCGGCGTTTGTCCTTTAATTCCTTACTAGCAGACTTCAAATCATCGCCCCAATATGGTTTTAAAAAATGTTTTAACTTTGATCTTACAAAACAATATATCCTGAAAGTGGGAGATCCTTCGATAGAAAAAGTAGCAATGCAAAAAGAGAAAATTGCAGTCTCGGTTTTGTTGAGTCATGAGTAATGAGCAGTAATTAAACGTGCAATACTACTCACGCCCCCTAGCCCGGCTTAAGCAGTATTCAATTTTCAAAACCAATAACATCAAAACTAATGATCCCGAAGGGCAAGAAAATATAACAATATATAACAACACTGATAATGAAGTACGGGGCGACTTTTACGGCCGCCACACAAGCACTTAACACCCGATGTTGTTAACCCTTTCCCTCATATAAACGTGTTTTCACGCACTTGCAAACAGAGTAGACCCAGATCAGACGGCTCCTATAAGAGCCGTCTGATTAGGGTCTGCTCCGTTTACTTAGAGAATTTGATAGAGTTGTGTATTTGCTTTCTAAAATGTCTACAATGTGCCACCTACCATATTTCATTATAAATAATAGTCCGTGAGTATTCAGCAGGTAATGAAATTTGTAATAAACATAGAACAGGGAAAGGGTTAAGTAAATATATCCTGAAGTGGGAGAACATGTTTTGTTGCTAAAATTTACCAGAGACACAATAGAATCGTAAAGATGATTAATTTGAGAGGTGTTCACATTGTCCTTAATTCAGCTCAGAGGCAAAATTAGCATTACCAAGCAAACATGATTGATATTTATCAATATGCTACTGTGTTACCTTTTGTCAATTTATATACAGAAACTCATCATTGTTTGATGGTGCAAAATCAATAGCAGGTATTCTATCTATCTATTTATTTATCTATATTTATCTATCTATCTATCTATCTATCTATCTATCTATCTATCTATCTATCTATCTATCTATCTATCTATCTATCTATCTATCTATCTATCTATCTTTCTATCTATATATTTATCTATCTATCTATCTATCTATCTATCTATCTATCTATCTATCTATCTATCTATCTATCTATCTATCTATCTATCTATCTATCTATCTATATATATATCTATATATCTATCTATTATCTATCTATCTATCTATCTATCTATCTATCTATCTATCATAGTTAATCAACATAACCAACAGGAACACAAATTTGTCACGAAGAAATGTGACACGGTAAACGGAACAGCAGCATCACTTGTTTCTATTATTTGTTAACACTGGACATACAAGAATTTTTATTTGTAGTATGATTTGAAAATTAAACAGTTTTTGTGACTCGATTTTGTTAAAGATTTAAGAAATAAGAAGTTAACAAATGTGTGATTATTTCGTTTCGAAATCAAATTTCCGGTATGTACACGGACTACAGTGTTAATTCCTGAGCCTCTAATGCTCTTCTATCATTTGTTTAAGATGATAATGAATATATCGGTACCTGTTTAAGCTCTACACTGTTGTTAGGTCGGATAATGGGCTGGTCATACAACGTAAGACTAATATACTGTGTAGCGCCAGCTCAGACACCATGTCAGAAGCACATTTTCCGTCGAGATAATTGTTTCATTATTCAGAACTACCAAGTCATACATCTTCTGGTATATATTTATTCATTAATTCTGTTCTGATTTATCAATATATGATTTTTAAGATATCGGTATTACTATATCATAAAGAAAACATCCGAATTTACAAGAGCTATTGGTCAGGACGAAATTGATTCTATAAGAATCACGAGATGAGCGCCTTGATTAATAGCTACTCTTGAGTACAATATCCTGCTATTAGACGGGACTTTACCCTGGAGAAGAAACAAATCCCTTCATTTACAATCCAATGAATAATTATACAGTTATTTGGGCGCGGAGACAAATACGTTTTGGACGTCATCCATGTTCCGAGCAAATATCATTTTAGCAACTGGCACACGTTGTCTAGTTAGAACATATTGTCTGCTGCAAATTCAAACAAGTGCCCGGTACTTCATTCATAATGTTGTTATATTTTCTGGTCCTTCGAGATATTATTAGTTTTGAAAATTTAATATCGCTTAAGCCGGTGCTAGGGGGAGTGAGTAGTGGTGCACTTTTAATTACTATCCATGAACAGATAAAATCTAGCCTGTAATTTTCTCTTTTCACATTTCCACTTTTGCTTTCAATTTTCACCACAGTTACAACGTTTATCCAACATCAGTGACAATGACGAAACGATATTAAAATTAAGGTTTGTTGAAATATGAATGCATGTGAATTAGCACACGGACACGAACATTGCTGCATTAACAACCTTCAAATACGAAAACCACATTTCAAAATTCACACTTCAAACTTTTATTATTTTAATATGCTTTTGTTATTTGATATGCTTAATGCTTAATGTTTTTCGTCTTGATATGCGCCCCGTTGTGTTTTGTCTTGTGGCTGGGTCATTTCTTTGATGGTGTTTGGTGCGGTGTCATTTCGTATGTGGCTCTCTCTGTTTGACTAGTTTTCCATATTCATAGACACTTCCTATATAGTTTAAAGTATGAATGTTCTATGAGAGTTTAATGACATTTATTCATGAACTATGAAGTACATGTATGAAGTGTATATAGTGAAATGTCACCACCGGTCTTAGAACACACTTCAAACTTAAGACTTCAAACTTAAGACTTCACACTTCATACAAATTTCAGACATTACATTTCAAACTTCAGACTTCAGTTTTCACACATCGCACTTCAAATTTCACACTTCAGACTTCACATTTCAAACTTCAGCCTTGAGATTTCAAACTTTAGACTTCACAGTTCACATTTTAAAACTCCACACTTCAAACTTCACACTTCAAACATCACACTTCCTATATAGTTTAAAGTATGGATTTTCTAGCCTTTACTAGCATTTATTCATGAAGTTTGAAATGCGAACTATGAAGTATGAAGTGTGTATAGTGAAATTTCACCACCGATCTTAGAAAGACTTCAGACTTCAAACTTAAGACTTCACACTTTACATTTAACACTTCAGACACTTCACGGTTAACAATTCTTATATAGTTTGGGGTATAAATCTTCTATCAGATTTTAATAGCATTTATTCATGAAATTTGAAGTGTGAACTATGAAGTATGACATTTGTATAGGGAAATGTCTCCTCATGTCTTTTGTATATAAATGTATACGTATTGTACTTTTTGAATTTATCATACATTTACACAAACCACTATGATGGGAGTAACAATGATGCAGATTATAACAATTTATAAAATATTAAAAGGTATGTCTTATCTTTGGTTTCTTTTAATAAACGCAACACACTTTCAATACAATGTGGCATTTGAACTATATCGAATATAAAATAGTCAGAGAAATCAAGAATATCTCGAGCTTGGAACAAAGCATATGTGAATATAACGATCAATAGTTAGTCTTACACCTTATATAAGTATGCAGATTTAATCAGACGTAATAATTAACAAACAAAACAGTAGAAGCCCATCAGTAGTACGAATTCTATTCACCGTGAGAGCATATCCTTTGTCATTAATTATTCTCATTACATAATTATCATAATAATGGATGTTCAGCTTCGCATTACTGACTTGAAACTGACACGCACGCACGCACGCACGCACGCACGCACGCACACACGCACGCACGCACGCACGCACACACACACACACACACACATATATGTTAAAAAAAATAAACTGACACCACTATTGTAGCTTTACATTTTTATTCCCGAACACATATATATGTTAAAAAAATAAACTGACACCACTAGTGTAGCTTTACATTTTTATTCTCGACCGGTTTCGTTAATACTCATCGTTAATAAGTGTTATTTGTCCTCAACCGGTTTCACAAGCATGATCTTCAGGAGGAATAACTTATGCCTTGATATTACTTTCTACTCGCTTTATTATATTCCCGTAGTGTGGTAACTCTTTCCGCACTACTTTATATATATATATATAAAAAAAAAAAATAGAAATCTAGTTTTTTACGTTTATTTGTGTTAGCGCTTTATTGCACATGTTATTTTTTTATTATTATTTTATTTTATTATTTATTATTTTATATACGTTTAAAATGTCTGAAGATGTGCAATAGCATTGAAAGCGCTAACACAAATAAACGTAAAAACTGGTTTTCTAATTCTTTTCTTTCTTTCTCTCTCTCTCTCTCTCTCTCTCTCTCTCTCTCTCTCTCTCTCTCTCTCTCTCTCTCTCTCTCTCTCTATATATATATATATATATATATATATATATATATATATATATATATATATTATAACTGGCAATAGAATACAACCGGAAAGGCTATATATATATTAAAATATATATACTAAATGTTATATGGCTTTAAAATCTTTAATTAATAACTTAAAAATGCGCGACGCGCCTGATGATCTGATGAAACGCGTCGCGCATTTTTAAGTTATTAATTAAAGGTTTTAAAGCCATATATAACATTTAGTCTTTTTTAATATATATATAGCCTTTCCGGTTGTATTCTATTGCCAGTTATATAATATATATATATATATATATATATATGAAAATATGAAATCTATGTATATATAAGAAAGAATATTGAATTGAATTAAATTGTAAAGCTTGCAACGTCCCTATCTCATCTTTTTCTCGTACATAGTATACGTATTGTAGCTTCAATACGAAAACCAGTAATTTTACGTTTCTCGTTGGAATTATTCCAATATCGACCACTCTGCCATTTCTGGGTAATGAGGTAATCAAAATGTATACAATGCATTAGATATGTCGCGGAGTATATCCCACCAGATACCAAGGATCAGCAGGCTCGCATACAGGATGGCCCTGTCACAAACAAACAGATGGGGAAAATCAAACAAAATATTCCAAAGAAAAGATATTGATCTACGGGCATGGGTATGGCTTTTGTTTGTTCGTTTCTTAGCAATATATTAATATATACATGACTTCAATTCCACTTGGTTTGAGACAAGGTGTCCAAAGGCAATGCAAATTAAGAATTTGGTTACTGTGCCAACGGCACAAAACGTGTCTATTCTAAGCACGTTATATACACAATAAAAATCGTCGCCGTTGATGTTATAGTTGTCTGTTTATTTCCGCTATATATTCATACTTTCCTCATGTGTTCCCCCATAACTAATATTTTAATACCGCAATACCCCCGAAATACCCGTAATTTTAACACTAGTAGCATTAGTACCACACCAATAGATAATAAACGAAGTGTGTCACCAAATATGTTTTCGTGATTTGATCTACTAACCAATTTAATGTGTTGAAAATATGACAGAAAATGTGATTTTAACAATTTTATCAATATCAAGAAGTCTCGAACCAATCTCCCTACTTGATTGCAAATATAAGAATTTCTGTGCTTTATTTGATTTATGTCTGTAAAAACTGGACTCAATAATGAAGCAATTGACTTGCTTGAGTTGTTTTCAGACAAAAAATAACATGCTTTCTTTGTTTTTCCCCAATTTATTTCTATCAATTCAAGTCGAACGTTGCTTACTTCCGTTGCCGGGTCAGGTATAAATTTGTAGCAGAATTCGTTTCCATACAATTGATACAGGAATACTTTACGAAGAAATATGGTGTTATTCGTCATCTGCCCCGAATCAACACTGACTTTTGATATTAATTAGTGTTTGTCAGTTTAAAAGGTCATACTAAAACCAAACAATTTCCTATGAAACTGCAGGCGAGAGGTTTCAAGCAGATATCATTTTAGCATTGTGACGACAAGTTCCTTAAACTTTAGCATGCTACTGACAAGTTTCTATTGGCATTTGTAAATATCGTAACTCGTTGCACGATGGAATAAACATACCCCCGAAATACCAGAATACACGTAATTTAACACACCTGGTTCCATACACGATGATGTTATTACACTATTTGAAATAAATGTATTTTTATGCCTCCCAGACCAGATCCCTGTCTGTTTGTCCGTTTGTCTGTTTGTTTGAGGACAACTTTAACATTGGTCATAATTTTTGAGCCAGTACCGATATAGACTTGATATTTGGCATGCTTATGTATCTCATATCGGGGGCATAGTGTTTCACAAATATTTCTTGTTTTTAATTTACTTAAAACTTGATATTAAAATAGGCCTACACAATAACAAATTATGCCTTACGTTTATTCTATGTCATGTCCCCAAGCATTCCCTGTTGAACAGCAAGCATATTTATTTGATGTCTTATATTGGCATATGTTCACGTGAAGTTTTAGCTCATCTGAATATCCTCACGTTAGCTTTTGCGATCGTCCGTTGTCCGGTGTCCGTCCATCCGCTCGTCAATAGCTTTAAACGGCATCTATTCTAAAACCACAAAGCTCAATGTAACCAAACATTACCGAAATTATCTTTGTAGCATGCTCTATTAAAAGTGTTAAAAGAATTTGGATACATGTAGAAGTCTGGTTTCCATGGCACTCAAAAGAAAACTCTGTAAACATCTTCTCCAGGCTCTTTGGTCAGAATTAAATGGTATTTGATAGAGATAGTCTTCTTGTGACCCTCTAACAATTTTTTTTAAATCATCTGAATATCTCAAAAAGACCTGGCCGCCAGGGTCGGGTTAGATTCCTCATATAACTTTATAGAAAATCTTTAAAAAATTCTCTTTAGAAATCTCCTAGACCGATGGTGTTTGGTTAAAAAAGGTCGCCTTTATCAAAATTGCTAAATTCATATTGGTATCCAAAAACAAGGCAGGTATATTTTCGTATATACCTATATAGACAACATTTAACCCGGTGTTCCAATTTAAATAGTATTTGGCAGGAATAGACACCTGGTGACTTTTTATCAAAACTGCTAAATCTATGCTGCTCTCTAAAAATAAATTACCGTCATAAGTTTCCTTATGGACTTTAGGAAATACTTTAAATCAAGGCGCTGAAATCGTTGAAAGACTGGCGGAAAGTAGCCCCGCCCTTGGCAGTCATGTTTGTTTTGAGATATCATCATTTTAGAAATTTTGGCAGAGATTTATCTGAGAAAGATTTCTGACAGGTTTCATTCAAATCTGAGCCCTGGGGGAATAATTCTTAAGATTTTGCAATGTAAACGCAAAAAGTTACTGGCCCTTACAGCTGAACCTGTCTTAAGCAACCATTATTATTGAACAAAGGAGTCTTAAAAAGCAAGTGGTTGCTTAAGGCAGGGCACATGTAATGCAGAAAGCCCCTATATGAGTTTTCTGCATTACTTTTGGCCTGCATTAAGATACATCCTGCCTTATAGGTCCATAATTACACCTCTTTTTGAGGGTCGCTTAAGACAGGATCTACTGTAATTATATTTATCTGGAAATATCTGCAACCGAGAGAAAGATTTTAAAAACAGTGTCGCTTTACATAGAAACTGATTTAAGAGTTACACAGACAATACACGTTTGCAAATGCAACAGAGCAATACTGAAAACTGGGTCAGCATTGTGTTGTATTTCACATCGCAATAATTATTGTAAAGAACCCCCCTCTAGATACACGAGCTGATCTACACGGTAACTGCTGATCCACACGGTAAATAGTTTAGATTAGCCTACTGCCAAATATACATCTACATGACTTTCTGCTCATCTTTTAAATAAGTATTGCATATAAAGGCACTGTCTTTCTCCGTATTTAAAGAAAACACGACAATTCTACTGATGACAGTTTGTGCAAACCTAGAAATAATAAGACAATACATTGTACTTGAAGACAACACCTAAAGACTTAAGAATTGTAACATTGTGACTTCCTCGTTTTGCCTGAAAGGTCTGTAAATTCAAGTGCATGTGAAACGTTATGAAAACGTTTTAATCAGGCTATTCATTCGACCGCTTCAATGCTATAATTTGCTCCTTTTCTCCTCCCGTTTTGGTAATGGGTTTTCAAATGTCTTTTCCTGCCCAAAATATATAGGAATGCTTCGGATCACTTTCATAATGATAAGAGTTAGAGTTCAAGAGAAACTATTTTTTAACTGCTTAGTTCCTCATCAGCATTTGTCATAGAATCGCAGGCACATCGCATAGCAGGGGGGGGGGGGGGGGGGGGGGGCATGCTTTTATCTGAAAAAGATGACCACCAAGGGCGGAGCTTAATTTCCTTATAGACTTTAGGGATTACTTAAAAAAACCTTCTTATCCAAAACAAGTGGTCCAATTTGAATGGTATTTGGTAGGAATAGTACTCTGGTGACCATATTGAGAATTACTTATGGGTACCATGCAATTTGAACAAATTGAATAATGTTAAAACTACTATCTTCATTTGCCGGGGATGGTTGTCACTAGTTCATCTCTATCTGGTGCTCCAATTCACAGGTGAGCGATATTGGGCCATCATGGCGATCTTGTGGTACTTCATAGACAGATGTATTCTAATTTAATAAGCAATCACAACAGAACCAGACCAGACTTGCAGGAGATGTTTGATCTGGGTCTACTCTGTTTGTAAAGGCGTGAAAAGGCATATGGTAGATTTAGTTTCCGAGATCAATCTCGTATATAGGACACAACGAAGGTATAAACAAAGGCAATCGTTTCAACTACATATACATTACATATATAAGTGGATGATCATCAGCTTTAATAAATGCTTAGTGTCAGCGTGAATAACTAAATATTCAGAAATTGTTGGTTTTCTCGTTATATTTTTATTTGTTATTAACGAGTTGATACTTACCAACACATATGACATCTAACTTCAATGGATATATGTTCTACGTCCCAAATGCACTGTCACTCATTACTTCTCTGTCGAAATATGTTGTGTTATATATACACTTCAAATCAAATAACTGTCGTTTTCATTTTAGAAAATCAAATATTGTAACTCGAAGTCACTGTTAAACTATAGGTAATGTTTGACATAACAATCTGTCGGTAACAACATTTACGTAATAATGAAACTGAGAGCATGGATAAAACAAGCTTGTAGTACCCTCGCAACTTTGCAGCAACCTTGGCATGTTCGCTTTTTGGAAGTAAACTTCCTTGGTATATTTCAAGTATAACAGGATGGGGAAATCCTCCGCAGAAACAGTGTTTGATATGCCGCAAATAATATTATATAAATGTTGGCATTGTGCATCGCCACTCTCAAGGAATGTGTTGTTTCGTTATACCGAACAAATCATTTGACCCATTTTCATATTTATACTATTGTTACGGTAAAGAAGTGTAAACATATAAATATTGAGAATCAGTTATTCAAAATAGGGTTTAATAAACACTTCCACACTGCAATAAATGTCTTGAGAACGATAAACTCGATAGTATGAAACAGGACACGACCGCTTGAAACGCATTCTGCAATAGGCGTGTACGATATTTAACGTTGTTGTCAACTATTATAAACATCATACATTAAGGTAAAGCACAGTAAGCGTCGCTAAATGTCGCAAAAATGTCGGACAATTAGTAATACGATATAAACATCAACAACTCTTGATGGAGACAGAAATTATGAAGATGAGAAAGCGTAGGGCTTTGTCATAGTTATTTATAAAAGTGCACCGTAATCGCAGAAATATCGTCACTCAGGCGAGCGGCGCCATATAGCGGGAGGTACAACGGGACACGACTGTCATCTAAGTGAGTGAGACGGTTTAAATTGTTGTCTGTCAATCAAATAAAGTATAATAAATACTGTTCGAAGTGTCAGTTTTGAGAATGTATATGTTGTCTCTTATAACTCTACTGAAGAGTGGCAGTGTGCAAATGTTATGTTTTCTATATATGTGTGTGATTCTGTCATTTTGTACACTGAGGAGAAATGAAGAATAGTTTACATTGGATACAGTAATGCAACAAAGTAGGTTAAGATAGACAAATACGTTCGCCTCTTGGAGCATTTCTTTGACATGCATTAAGTTTCATATGTATAGACCTCGGCTCTTCAGTCCTTTCTCTAGGATCTCGAATAACCCAGATAAATATACACTGTGCCAAAATGTGAATTATTTTGTTCTAGCAACGGTAGTTACACGTGTAGTATCATGCGCTTTGTTTATTAAGATCGGAAATACATTACCTTCGTATACCAGTACTAGATCCAACTTAGAAACCAATTTACAGTCCTTATTATCCTAGATATTTTACCAAATTACTCAATAAAACATGTGAATTTTGAATATGTTTAAACATTTGAAACAATGCTTAAATTTCGGCAAGTACAATTAATTCGATTTGACATGGTTTTCGTTAATTTTAAAATTAAAGCAGATATACGTGAACTGTAACGGGGGCAATTAGCAACATTGAAAAATAACAGCATATGTTTCGGGTGTTATGAATCTCATTTTGAACAAATTACCCACTGCCTTTTACCGGCGTATGTAATGCCAATATAAGTAAAGCTGTCCGGCGAGAAATTGCAGATTTGAAGACATTGAAACTGCGTCTGACTGGTTGCATTGAACATAAGCGGTTACCGGCTATTCCAACTTGACGGTGACTGAATGTATATATAAACTATTTTGATTGAAAAGCATTATTGTTACCGGGTATTTTCATTTCCAACTTGACGGTGACTGGTCAAACCGTGTAATCCCGGCTGTCATCAGTTTCTAGTTTTAGTGGAGGAGAGAGAACACTTCCAGCTTATTGGTCTCGTTCAATAAAGAAACGAAATAACAGCAAGCATAAGAAACGAATCTTACTTCTGCTCTAGTGTTGTTGATGATATAAACAAAGCTTAACAAAGGAATGATAATGTACCAATCGTAATGTGTCTTGCATGAGTAAAACATCCATCAAAACAACATAAGTTTAGTATATAAACGAATGTGTATTTTCATCGGATGTCAGAAATGCAAACAAAACAAATAATACATTAAACACTAACCGGTTTTGAAAGAGTTCAATGTACTGTGAGAAAAAGGAAGAAAAAATAATAAAAGGATTTCATCCGAAGTGGAAACTGTTTGCAGATATAAATCTACCCGTCACACCTTGCATGGAGACGGCATGCTTATTTCTCAGACGGTCATATCTATACATGTACTATTTTGTACAGAATATTTTTAAATAGCCTGAAGGTGCCTTCATGTTTTAATGAAGCTAGATTTATTTTATGCATGATAATTTAATTGCTCTCTAATGAGTGTCCGTGTGGTATATGGGCATGATGCGAACTCTGCTGTATTGCCTGCGTCAGCAGTTTTCTTCCCTGCAACAAGTGGAATTATAGATTATTTAGCCAGCCTATGACACACGCGCACTAGAGAGAGAAACCATGGACACTATTCTATTGGCCTCAATGGATAATATTACGTAAAATTGCGCACGCACGTTAGTTTTCTAAAAACCTGCCATTTTTTACTTCACTGGGTCTATATCACTGTAAATGGCAAGGACAAGCGGCTAGGACAAGCGGCTAGGCAAATAGGACCTTAGTCAGCAGCACCGTCGTGATCGGGGGATTGTAAAAATCTAACGTTATCAAATGAATGAATAAATGGATGCGTTTCATTAAAGGAAGGACATTTACGGAAGGACAACTAATTGTACTGTCAAACATTTTTGGAAATATCTTCTAATATTTCGTACCAGATATTTGGCACACCAAATAGTATCAGGAGAATTTATGATCAAGCGTCACTGGTGAACA